>OZ038475.1:103030520-103133020 GCA_964036315.1 Acanthosepion esculentum
TTTTTTATCTCTGCGTCCTGGGTGACGGACCCTGGCTCAACCGATCAAATTACCGGTCGAAAATGTATCGGCACAGGTCGCATCCCAAATCAACAACTTCCCCATTTTAAAAGGGAAAATGGTAATGACATCCGGCCACTTTCCATCACCACAGTTGTAGCCTGCAGGTTCGATTTGGGAAGGGAACCCACCTGCATCCAAACCTCTTCTGATGATGTCGTTTATTGCTGCATGCTGTGGAATGCAGCCGACACTACGAATTAAAATTGGATTTGAAATCTTTAAAATATTGAGAAAAAAAACAAAAAAAAAAAAAAACAATCTGAAATCATTTTCACATTAAGCAAAAAAAAAAAAAAAAAATGTACATAAATGTAAATAAATATTTTATAAATATAAAAATATTTATAAAATTGAAAATTTAATAAATGCATATATATACATATATATAAAAAGTTTAGCTTCCATATTGAACTTTTAATAAAGATATTCTTGAATGATGAAAAAGAATAAACAAAAAAATGGTTTAACATATTAAGGAATTATTGTTCAACATTAATATATTTTTCAAATATAAATTAATTGGAAAAGTAAACAGATTTAAAATAATTTACAAGAGAGTCATCTTAAGAATATAAAGCAGTGTTGAAAAGTTCTACAAAATTCTGTTTGCTCGTCTGATCAGATTTTGTAGAGTGAGCCAGACAAAGAACTTTTCAGCACTCACTCTCATATATAGACAATATGAAAAAATAATATTTATTCAGCTAAATTATGTATTTTCAAGTAGGTTTACTTTAATAAAACCAGGAAAAATAATTTAATATTTATATAACTCATATTGAAAAGATAATAAAGTTAGTGAATAAAAAAGTGAGTTTCGCTTCTGTTATTTCTATTATTTTATTCTAAGAATAAATTTGTTTATATAATATATATATATATATATATATATATATATATATATATATATTAGTAGGGAATCATTTATCTAGTGAGATAATGGTAGCACCCTCTTTGGCCAAACATTGTCATTTTGCAGGCAGCATTTGGAGTGGCTTAACAGACCAATCTTTGCATAGCACTCTTCTGCAGATGTAACAGATAAAGCTGGACCGTGGAATGAAGGTCTGACAATGCTCTCTCTGCTTTTTTTTACAGTCATAGGATTTGCTTATATATATATATATATATATATATATATATATATATATATATATATATATGAAATATAAGAATAAAAAAATAAAAAGACAAGAGGAAAACTATTCTTAGCTGATGCATTTCATCCTGTGAGGGACTTTATCAAGGCAAATGTAAGGATTTATTTTGTTTCAGGTGTTTATATACAAGGGTAAGGATGTCATTGATTTATCAAGGCTTTTAAATTTGAGAATGTTCATGAGTATTCATCAGGTGGTTGAAAGGTCAGTCAAAATATATGGAGGGCAAAAAGTGCCATAATTCAAGGTCTGGTAAGACAAAAGTAAGCAAGTAATATTCAAAAAATAGAGTTCCCAGACTTTGAATTATTGTTTTTTTTAACAGTGAAATTAATGTCTACTGGCCTAGAAATCAAGATTCCTACTAAAGAAAGTGTACCTCCCAACAGTAACTGAACATGTATTGCCTTTTCCATGAAGAAAAGCACATCTACGCTAAGTGTGCCTTATGCTTAGAACATGGGAAGCCATTACATTAAAAAGCAAGGTCTAATTACTTTACTGTTATTGTTTTCTGTAAGGTACATTTTCTTTAGTAGGACTCTCAATCTCTAGGTCGGTAGACAATAATCTCACTGTTAACTGCACCAAAAAAAAAAAAAAAAAAAAAAAACACCCACCCAAAAAACAGGGATGTTTACTCAAACATATGTCCCCACTAAATATAACATTTATAATCATTGGAAATTATATATTTAAGCATTAATAATAAAAAATTATTTAAGTAAAAAATGAAATACACTTAGATTTTCCAAACTTAAGAGAGAGCTAGAACATAGACATGTTTTTTTTAAAATTGCTGCTTGTTTCCCCAATGTAGGAAGAGCTTGGTGGTAACTTCTACAGACAAAAATTTGGCTTACCTATGGGGTCCCCTCTCAGCAGCATTCTAACTTGTCTATTTTTAGAGTTTCTAACTTTATATAGCATTCTACCATCAACTCTTCTTTCAGATACATAGCCAACACCCTACTAATATATCCACAAAACACTATTTTAACAAATCTTGTCAACCAACTTAACAATGCTGAATCTACAATAGACTTTACCTTTGAACCTGAAACCAACCACTTCCCTTCCTAGATATCATGTTACACAGAAACAACAGTGAACTCAATTTTGATACTTACAAAAAATCTACCAACAAAAATAACCTAGTCAAATTCTACTCAAACCACTCTTATAAAATCTGGTATAATTATAGATTTCTACTTAAGAGCACTAAAAATTTGCAGCCCCTAATACCTAACCAAAGAAGAGACACACTTAGAAAACACATTCAAAAACCTCCAATATCCCTATCACTTTATCCACAACACAAAGAGAAAGGCACAAAATATATATGACTGCAACAAAAATAACAACATTATCCACAATAATAAATTAAACAAAACTAGATACATAATACTATCTACCAATTCTATAACATCCACTATCCAAAATACCTTATCCCATCTAAACAACATCCAAATAGTTACAATCACTTCCAAAACCATCTTGGATATGGTCAGATCTAATAACACACATATTGTAATAGTTCAGGGGCGGGCATATATAAAATAAACTGTTCTAGACTGTTCTTCACAATACATTGGGGAAACAAGCAGAAATTAAAAAACGTATCTATGAACACAAAAGAGACCTTATAAATAATAATTTAACAAATGCACTCGTCATACATGAAAATAAATTCAACCACAATTTTGATCTAAAAAATTCACACTCATCCAAAGACAAAGTAATTTACTCAGAAAGAAAATCCTTGAGTACCATCACTGAATATTTTCAAAATATCAATCTATGCCCCAGGTTTTTCCCAATCTCATCATTCCTGAAGGAATTACTACTTCCCCAAGCCAACATACACAACAAAAGTGTTGAAAAATCAAAGGAAAACAGCTGAATCTATCATTTCAACTTTTGGACATGTATAATACAAACATTCATCTCATATTTCAATCCAAGAAACTTTTTCTTTTTTTTCAAGTATACTAAATGATGTATTCTAAGGTCTAAATGCCTAGACATTTCAGTTAACCTGTTATTGAGCATCTTTAAATTTTAAAATTTCCTTTCAAAGATGCTGTATGATGCAATCTAGGATCTAATACCTAAATCTTTTCAGTTAACTTGCTAAATATTTATGAGCATTCTTAAATTTGGAAATTTTGAATAACCGTAAAATATATACTTGTCATAAAATAAAGTTTTGATAAAGTCCATTGAATGACAAAACTTGTCGGCTAAACTAAGTATAGTTTTCCTTGTCTTTTCATTCATTTTGTCCTTTCTACATATATACTCCATCTGAGAATATTTACTATATATATAACTAATAAAGAAGGCTATTTTATACCATGCATCAATCTCCAAATAGTATTCAAATTTAAAAATGAATAGGCATCTAATTCTTATATAAACAATCATAACTTATAAATAATATTAAAATATCAATTCAAATGTAAAGCAATTTAGTTGCAGTTCTAACAACCTTTATTGTACAAGGTTAAAAAATAAACTTATTTAAAACAGAAAATTGATTCATTGTATACTTAACAATTATCCAGAAATGAAGATCACAGCTTTAGCATACCATCAACGCAATTTGTAACATTTCAGTATTAATATGCAATTATTTTCCTCACTTCAATATTTTATGAAAGTGATTTTCCTTTTCAAGCTATGCACCAGTTACAGAATAACCCTTGCTTTATTAAATAACAGCCACTAGAGATGCTCTTAAAACAAAATTCACTTCTAAGAAAACTAAAAAAATAAATTATAGAAAATGGGTTAAAAAATAAATCTGAAACTATTAGTGCTGAACATCATCAGGTTTTAAACATACAAATTATTACTACTGAAACAATATTCTAAAAATGATATTTTGATAGAAAATTTAATACTAGAAAAAAGAATGACTTAAATTTATTATAGTCATGATTTTCTACCCTTGAAGCTCTGATCAGCATCTGACTCTTCAAAGAATTTAGCCTTTTCCACAATTTATAGGATTAACCAGTATCTTCAAACTGCAATTTTTAACTCATGCAAATTCTTACAAAGAAAAACAAATTACATTTGAAAGATTTGATACTATTTTGCACAGAGAAAAATTGATAAAGAGAATGGAAATGGTGAAAGGGTATTGTATGAGATGAGATTATATAAATATGTCAACAAGTTCTGTCTATTCAATTTTTTATTAACTTATATAAATCAGTAAATTTATCAAAGCTCATTTTTATTTATCTCCCCACTCTCAAGTACTTTCGAATGTTGCTACATTTATTTTCAAAGATTGTATGTTGTGCATATTTATGTAACTGTTTTTAGTTAATTGCAAAAACATACACAAAACACAATCCTTGAAAAACGAATGTAGCAACATTCAAAAGTACTCAGAAAAAAATAAAAATAAAAAAAATAAAAATGAACTTTGTTCAGTTTATTGATTATATAAAAACTAATTTTGGAAATTTTAAAAACTTAATAAAAACCTGAAGAGACAGAACTTGTCAATATTATTCAAACAAACATGCTTGAAAAAATTCTTGCTGCCTAAATATACCTTTATATATATCTCCAAATGTAAGGCAGGTTCAAATGGAGTATAATTCCAATGCCCACACATTGTATTTTTAAAAAGTACTCAATACAGAGTAGAGCTTAATAATATTATTTATTAACAATTATAACAAAAGCATGTTATAAACTGCTACATAAATGCAATCATAAGGAAGACAGATTGATAACACTAGCATCCTCTATAGGTCCCATTACCCAAAATATCTCACTGTGTGAGAAGCCTTTACATAAAACATCTGGCACCCAGCATAAATCTTACCTTATTCAGCAGCAGAAATGGTGTGTTTTGATGGGTTTTTCTTTTTTAAATAGAAAGATGCCAACTTGAATTCCAGCCACACTCAACTGACAAGGTTTGAAATAAATGCTACTACTATATAAACACTGCAAAAACTACATCTTAAACAGACAAATATGAAAAGAAATTCACAATACTTGACACCAAACACCTCCTATAGCTGAAGAAGTGGTTAAAAGTGCTTGGGACAATAGACACTATGGACAATTTTTACACACCCTTACTCCCACCAAATGGAAAAATATAAGAATATTAGAAAAACTAAATAAAAAAAATTCATTAAATTTTCCTTGTCTGTCATATTCAATGAAACATGCTTGAAAGAAAGGTTACTACCCATATATATATATATATATATATATATATATATATATATATATTATATAAGAAAGATATTATATAAAGAAAAAAAAAAAACATTACAAAAAATTGTAATTTTATAACAGAACAATTCTCCAGATATATTATTTAATTAAAATAGAAATCAGAATTGTTTCCATTCACTTAAGTAGAATTAATGAAAAGTTATGAGTTAAGTTATTTTAGGAATAGAAGGTTAAAATTTGGGACAAAATTTAATCTTATATTTGGCTAATATTGGTTTCATTTGGTCTGAACAACAGCTAAGATTAACACCCATATGCTCAGATATTTAATGAGTTTGATCTTAAATGGATAATCTACAAGTAAGCTATTGTAGCAGACTTGGCTTAGTTCAAAGTAAACAAAAAATGAACAGGTGTGTCTAGCTACTCAGATAGTAGTAAAATGCAACTAAGTTACCAATGTATTGTGGTGTCATATTACAGGTGACACTTTAAAACCTTAGGCATGCTAATGGAATTTTGGGGACCAGAGTTGTCTCTCATAGAGTAACACAATATGTATGCAAAACAAGAAGATTAGATTTCCTTTTTACCCCTCCTCCCAGCACTTTTTTTTTTAAATTGAGGACATCAGCAAATTCAAAAATGATAATCTGTGACTGGATCAAAAAATGACTTGGAAACCATTTACTTTCATTTAAAATCTTCAAGTATGTAACAGTCTAAGAGATTTGATAATAATTCCTCCTTGAATCAAGAAGTAAATCTACTGGACATGAATCTTTTGGTAAAGACAGAACTTTTAAAGAAATAATCCTGTTTGTAGGATGAATCAACAGAAGCCATATTAATATGTTAAAGCAGTGTCTCTCAACCTTTTTAATCAATGACACACCTAGGAGCAAATGAAAATATCATGGCACACTTAGCAAAATGTTTAAAGGGTATACATTTAAATGTTATGAAATAAAACAGATTTTTTTTTAAAAATGCACACACCATATGATCTTACTTTGAATATACAATGAATAAAACAAAATATTTAAAAAAACATAATTGAAGAATAGTGAAAAGAATTATTTGAAAAAGTTTAATACTTATTCATTTATTCAAATACTAACGCCGTACCATTACTACTTACTCTCTCACACACACACACACACACACACACACACACACACACACACACACACACACACACTTATGTGTAAGCCATGACAATATTTCACAGTGCACTTAAGATGATTGCATGGCACACTAGTGTGCTGCAGCACAGCGGTTGAGAATCACTGTGTTAAAGGATAGATTAATTTGCCAGCAATAGAATATAACATAAAACTTTTATGCCATATATTCCAGCAAGAAATAACACCAATGTGCGACTAATTTGCGATTGAAATGATATCAAAATAGTGACAGAAAATGGCAAATCCTTTTAATGGTAAGTTAGGTTATTTTATTTACTACTGAAACTAGAATAGACTCCTTAAAAGATTTTTGGTCCAAATTTCATATCAAAGAAAGCTATATTTAAAAATTCTTAACAGGCACATATCCAAGGAAGTAGGTCTAGACCGTCCAACCTTTTTGCTTAAGCAAAGCACAAGTTTTTTGGGGGTTTTTTTTCAAATCTTGATAAACAAATTTTATAAATAAAAGATCCAATAATTCCAAATCAACAGAATTTAACCTTAAAAACAAAACGTTTTGCTAAGATAATTGATCACCAATTTGTCTGTCTATAATATTTTCATTTGTAGCCTACTTCTCTGCAATCTCCTGGATCCATCCTTGGTTAGAAAAAAATCACATTATTTTTGCCACTCTCATTCACAGCTGAACTATCTTAAAGAAAATTATATATTCATTTTATTATGACACTAATAATCACAACTCTCATAAAACAATAATCTAGAAGATAGAGCATTGTTTTTTGAATTTGATGGCATAGTAATTGTGAGTTCAATCCCAAAACCAAGTACTATAAACTCAGAGGAAACAGGACTAGTAATAATACAGCAGTACTAAATATGAACAAGACAAGATATCCCTAGACATAGACAGTGGAACAAGAACATATACCCCCATTAATTTAAGGTTAATTTTGAAATTCCCTGAAAGTTACTCAGATTGGCAGATGCCCAAAGAAGTCTGGTCAAAATGATATGATAATAACAACAAAGATGAGGACATTAGTCAGACTGTAAATAATAGCTCCTCATCCTATAAATTCAGTCTGTAATTTCTAATAGTAAATTGCTATAGATATACAGGTTTTAGAATGATTGATATGTGACTGAGTTTATTCAACTATGTTTTACTTCACCTCAAAATACCAAGACTTAAATGTTATCTTTTCATTTTTTTGATTTGGTACATTTAAAATGAAGAAGAGTTTGATTAAAATGATACAGATATTTAAAGATAAAATAAATATGATTCTCTCTGTGAATGGAATCGGTCAGTGTGAGAGAGAGAGAGAGAAAGAAAAAAAATGTTATGAAAATATTCATTTTTTTCTCTCATTCCCTTTAAGGGGTATATTTAAATTATAATGAAAAGTACCACTATTCCGAGAACTTAAAACGATTACTTGGTCACTTATTTTAGTGCATCATTTTATTTACAATTATTGCTATGTGAGACAAGCAATAGTCAGTACATTATGGTAACTTGACAAAAATTGCATACAGAAATTGACCAGAAAATGTCAACAGAAATTACATATGACAATGAAAAAAACTAAAAAATCTAAATAAAAACCTTGAAAATAAAAACAAATTTTAGAATCCTACCAAAAATTAAGTAATTTAATTTTAACCAACTCTTTATAGCTTTGAATCGTTTAAGCACCATTTATGTTGCTTTGAAATGTACCCTATTGGTTAAAAGGAAAACAGGCAATTCTTTCAATGAGGTGCTACTTGCAATTGTGAATTACATGTTCATAAAAGTTTATAAAGAGATTTAATTGTGTGAATTAGAACTTCAAATAACAAACTTGACCTTTTTTAGGTTCTTTGCTCATAATACTCAATCTACTCATAAATAGGCAAATTATGATGATGAAAAGAAATTATCAAGTCTATACTGATAATTAATCACATTTTTTCAATACAACAATTCAACAGCTTTATGAATCATTTTAAAAACACACACACACACATATTGTATACTATATATACACACACTAAAAGTAAATACACATTTGTTCCTCACCATTTGCATGAAACTCAGAGTTGTACCAAATGGTGAGGAACAAATACATATTTATTATTAATATAAATTTTTGCTGTTATTTTACATTGATTGGCTCATTTTTATGGCTTATCAACCATTTGCAGGATATTTAAAGGCAGAAAATATATTTAGATTGTAAGAATTTTTTTGAAGATAATAATAATATAGAGATACAAGTCTTATTAATTGACACATAACTCAGAAGAGAAAAGGTGAATAAATACCTTTCCCAAGGGCTATCCAGTTAACAATTCCAAGACATTATTATACCACCTACATATTAAATCTTAAAGCACCTGGCATTTCCAAGCAGTCACCAATCTAAGTACTGACCAGGTTCAATGTTGCTCAACTTCCATGATCGTAAGTTATTTTACATCTATTTTATCACCACTAGCACTCACTGTGTGCTTTTATATATATATATATATATATATATATATATACACACACACACACACACATACATACACACTACAGTTCAAAAGTTTGAAGCCAACCTCAGAATTAGCATGGGATGAACTTGACAGAAAAATGAAAAAGAGCTCTTAGATTCATTGAAAAAAGAATGGAATCAATTATCAAACTTATACTTTGAGAAATTTTTACAACAAATGCTAATAATTTGTGCTGCAGTAATCAAGGCTAAAGGAGGATATTTTGACAAGAGAAAAATTTAATCTGAAAATTCTTTTATTCTTTTTGTCATAATAACATTTCTAATAAAAAAAAACATCATGTCTCACTTTTTTAACCTTATATTATAATTTTCTCTTATTTAAAGTACAAAACTATTTTTTGGAACAATTCAAAAAATTACCAGGGGTTGCCTTGAACTTTTGAACTGTAGTGTATATACATAATATAAAATATAATGTTATATATATATATATATATATATATATATATATATATTAGTAGACAGCCATTTGTCATAGATTATGGTGTCTACAATGTTTACTAATTAATCCCTGTTGCAGACAATTATTCAGGTACATTTGTGTTTCTTCAACACCCACAAAGGCAACCTGTGGTTTATACTGAATAATCCTTAGTTACAGTTTCTAGGAAAGGACGCAATCTGGCATGATCAGCTGTTGAACAATGCTAGTACAGTCAAACCCTTTGTTGTGGTTTGTGACTTCATGCTAATGCTACCATTAACAGCCTCCACCCATTTTTCTCTACCCAATTTCACTCACAAGGCTTGGGTCAACCAATGATGTAGTTTTCAGGCACTTCTCAATGATGTCACATGTTGAGACCATCTCTTCAGGCCAATATTATCATCTTAGGTCTCACTGGTCAGAATACTAACGTTCTAACTACTCAGCTATGTACAATATATGTATAAGTTTTAGATAACACTTTAAGGATATGGAGATTTACTTGAAACTTCTTCAGTTCTTGACATAATTTTCATGAGTTAAAGTCTAGATTTCATTACTATATACATTTCATCTTCACTATAATACATTATGCAATCTTTAGTCATTGATAAGAAAACATGTAATACCTTTTATTGAGAGAAGAAAGAGTGAGTTTTTGTGCATGTCAGAGAGAGAGAGAGAGAGAGAGAGCAGTCGTGCTAAAATGTTCTCAAGCTTGACCAACTTTCCAAAATCAGACCAAACATCTAAACTTATTGAATACCTTTTTGGTTTGGCCAAGAATTTTTCAGCACCTCCTTACATATACACTGCATCTCACAGTATTAGTCATTTTTTATTTTTTCTAATTTTTAGAAAACTAACAACAGGAAATATTTTCACATGTATAAATTATAGTGAATGACATGTCACACTTACAATGGTGCAAATGTTTCAGGAATTGGATTTTGCAAGCTTTACATTATTAGTAATTTGATTCAATCTTCAAGAAACATTATTTTGTAATAAAAAATTCTAATTACAAAACCTGCAAAAGTTTACAAAAATAATGCTTAAAATCAGTGTAATTTTAATGATGACAAAATTATAACAACAACATTAATATGAGATGCATGCCTCATGCTGTGGAACTAGATTTATAAGTTGTTCGGCCACTGATTTTGTAAATTTCATACAAAATGGACTGCACAGTATTCAGAATAGCATTCCAAAGTTCATCTTTCAAATTAAACTGTTCAACTTGCCTTTATCATTGGAGTCAACTAGGATCTTCCACAAATTTCATCACAATTCACTGGTACCTGCTGATCATTTTTTGAAATTTCTGGCATTGTTTTATCTTTTACAAGCTCTGAAGTTATTAAATGTTTTTCTTAATCCATCAAATTATCCTTACAACCCATTTTAAAGCATCAACTGCACAACATGGCTATTCATTTGAAACTTAGATATTCATGTTTCACACAATTGGCTACTGTTTGTTTACATCTAAACAGAATGAATCAGATTTCATTCTAACTGCGTATATAGATGTTGCCATCATTCAGC
The DNA here is from genome assembly GCA_964036315.1 of Acanthosepion esculentum. Lineage (NCBI taxonomy): Eukaryota > Metazoa > Mollusca > Cephalopoda > Sepiida > Sepiidae > Acanthosepion > Acanthosepion esculentum. The sequence continues at coordinate 103,041,634 of OZ038475.1, forward strand.
AAATAAAACTTTAAAATTCCAATAAGTATTTATTTTATATAGCGATAAAATATTAAGTGGTTAATGTGAGATACAGTGCATGCATGCATGTGTTTGTACACATTTTCTTTTTCAGAATGTTGCAATAAATATTTATCAACAAAAAATATTACCAAACTTCTAGCATTCATTTTAAATAGATCCACACAAGTAATCAGGAGTAAATGGGAAAAAGAAATGTATTTAGTTGGAGTAAACAAAAAATATACAAATATATTTACCTAATTTTTAATTTGTTCTATCAAAGGTGGTCTAAAACATTGAAGTTAACAAACTAAGTTATATTTTGAACGAGCTTAAAAGCCACCCTATTGGGCAGCATTTAAGCTAACTCCTGTGGAGGGTTCTTGATTGGGCCTTCATCACAATAGATAGAGAGGAGTAGATGTGATAGGCAACAATAAATGACAGAGGAACTCAAAATTGATCACTGCATTTAAGTATTGCATTAATATTTTGCTTACCTTTTAAAAGTTCAATGATAATTCTTCTGCTGCCATTTAATTTAAAGACAATTTCATATAAGTAGGTCCTTACTTTCTATACAAACAATCATTTTTATTTCATGGGTAACTTTCATTGGATTTCACAATTAATTTTGACTATTCCCAAATTTATTTCCAAGTTATAAAAACTGTTATCATACAAAAAAATTTGTTGCAAAAAATCATGTGCAAAAATTGATGGAAACAATCACAGTAATGAAAACTTGGGAATCCAAAATTTCAGGATTGTGTGTCTGGATCCAGCCAAGAATGTTTTTAATTTGCTCACAGAGTTGTCCTGATTCCAAAATGTTATATGATGGGCTACAGACTCAAGGAGTAAAGTTAAAAAACGTGTGACACACTGACATTCATATTTATTATATAGAATAAAATAAGCTATTGAAAGTTAGAGAATTATGTCCCTTTAATTAAAAAGTATGACACAGTGACACACTGACATTCACATTTATTATATAAAAATAACAAATCCCATTTTCATTACTTACATGATAGCAAATTTTATTATACAAATCAAAGTTTTCAAAATAAAATTGGTATTAACTAATATTTGTGAAATTTTCATGATATATTTATATAATAAAGACCATGTAAAGTTCTTTTTATCTGTTTTCATTAAAAATATTTATAACTTATTTGGGGTTATCTGATTTTATTATGCAACTCAAGAGTTGTTTATCATATTGTAAGTAAATATATATAATATATGGTTATAGATATGTGGTTTGGTTGATTTTGTTTAGCGGCATATCAAACTCTATGGGTTATTTAAAATCTAGATATTTTGAACACATCTGTATGGCTTCAACTACAGATAAAATGAATTCTTGGTAATTTTACTATCAATAATCGGTAATTTTTTTTACATAAAAATGTATTACTAGTATTTTGGAGGTTCACTATTTGCCTATAGCTGGGACCCTAACAGGTACTACCACCCTGGGTCAAGGTTGACCTGAGAACAACAGCAATTAAGAGGTGGTTCCATAGTTCTCAAAACCTCCAACCTCCAGATCAGAGACTTTGCTGCTGGATGTAGTTTATTGTCATACCCAGAATTAGTTATAGTTATTTATCTTTTAATTTAAGACATATGATTACCATGAATTATAAAAGATAACCTCAAAAGAGAAAGAAAATATTGTAAATTTATTGAGTGATACAAACATAACTTTGGAAATTGCCAGTTAATCAAATATTATAGAATAATCAAAACAGAAACTGAAAACATTGACAAGATAAGAAAATGCCTTCAAAAATGTCACAAAATGTGATAAAAAGAGTAATAAGAAAAGTTGACTATTTAGAAAATATTTAAAGAAGCAGGTGTTATAAAAAGATGTAAAATATTAAGAATATTAGCTAAAAACATGAAAGGAATCAAACTACCACCTTTAAGAAATAGTCACCAAGAAATCACATGAAAACTGATTTCTCAGCAGTAACTTTTAGTGATGAATGTAGAGCTATATTGGATGGACCTAATGGCTGGGCTAAAAATTGGATCCTTTATAAAAATAGCCAACCCAAATGACCTAGAAGACTACAGGTGGAAATGGAGTAATGTTTTAAGCTAGTATTGTAGGCAGTAAAATTATAGGTTCCTTTGAAAGATTGGTGATGGTTAAATGCAGAAAATTATTATGAGTTCTTGAACAAGATGTGTTTTGATTGGTACAGGTTATAATCAAGAGTTAAACTTGAAAGTACAATCACACAAGACTATGCTCTTAATTATTCTACAAAGCTAACTATTGGCCATTTTGTTAAAAAACAAAATAATGGCTTTAGAATACCAAATTAATGGAATGGGTCACAGTCTCTCCAGAAAACTTGTGGTTCAACAGTAAAAGTTATTTATCTGAGAATAGGAAAAATATTCAAGCAAAGAAGATATCTGGGAAGCAAGAAAAAGCATTTCAAATCATACCAAAGTCAAAAAAATAAAAAATAAAAAATGAATGAATGAGAAACTGATGAGTCCGTATTAAACATAAAATAATAACTTATTCAGGTATAGTGGATATTGTGTTAATCAATATGCTTCTATGGCTGATATCTTTTGGATGTAAATAAAAATTTAATGTTGCACTTTGTTTGCCTAATAAAACCTGACACTCCACTCCAAAACGATTTATCAATATTCTTAGTTGTTCATATGAATATAAGTTTCTGTTGAAAATTCTACCAACATTGGTTGATAATCATAATTTCATTTTGAAAACATTTACTTGTCTAATAAAATCTGACAGTGTATATAAGTGCATTATCAATTTAAAATACTGAGATTACAAAATAGATCTTATTTTAATGATCCAAAAACACTAAAATCTCTCAAAGATAGATATACATATGCACAAATACATGGAAATACTTTTCTTATTCCTCTTATTTGGAGTTTTCTTTGGGGGTTCTTCTGATTTTTGTAACAAGTTGTTAGTTATTTTCCTACAGTAATTCATTACCCTTTCATTTTTCTTTAGAAAAAAAAATGATTCATTGTATTTTATATATAATGTGTACAAGTTCTGTATAAATATTTGTTGTATAGATGAGACTACAAAACAAAATATCACATTATACAATATTAACTAAGTTTAATTCAGCACTAGATCAAATAAAGAAAACAGAACAGGAAAAACTGTTTCACACAAATTTTCAGAGTAAAGAAAACCTGAAAAATCAGCATCTGAAATTGTGGCTTTTTAATTGGGACCAAACCACTAACACTGTAGACAATAGGAAGCATATCCATGAAAAAGGAGATCCAAGAATTTTGTTGTATTGTTCATAATCCTTTAAAAAAAAATAAAATAAAATAAAAAAAATATGGCCAGTTTCTCTTTTCAATATTATTGCTGACTAAACATGAATTTTATATTACATCCTACTGTTGATTATAGGTTTTTTTTTTTGTGGTCCATTTAAATGCTATCTTTATTTATTTATTTATCCTAATTAAATAATAGTTCTAATTATGTAAGTTTGTTTGAAGTAGCCAAAATTGTTGAAATGGCAAAAAATGTAATATTGTAATAAATAAGTAAATAAATATGCTGATATTTGCTATTTCAAAGATTTGATGACCTGCACATAAACAGCTTATCAAACAGTTTTTTTTTAAACACTGAACTTCTCCAATCTTTGTTCTAATGAACAAGTTATCCCTATACTCCTACCACCACTCCTTGCTTAAAGGTCTAATGGCAGCCAACTGACTACTGAGGTGTACAGCAGGAAAACTCATTAACATTGTTTATATTTCATAATGAAGCAACTTAAATAATTCTTTCCTGTATCATTGACTACATCATACAACTGCTACAATTTACTGTACTTCATGAACTTGTACTGTTCATTATTACCTTGATAAAACCGCTTTATAGAATTCTTTCAAAAACTATAGTTAATTTATATTTACACTTTCCAAAGATAGAATTAATCTTTGAAAAGACTCCCTGAAGAAGAAATAAGGAATACAGAACACCTGAAAAATTGGCATCAAGTTCACTCATGAAATATATATGCTGATGATACAATAGTCACTCATAAAAGTTTTCAAATCAAGAAGCAAACAAATTGCCGTTTAATTCATTAGCATATCTCAAGGACAGTTGCATTAGATATTTCAAAGGCCTTTGACAAGGCGTGGCATTGAGTGTTACTACACAAGCTCTCTAGTTATGGAATCACTGGAAGAGTCTTTTCAAATATCAAGTTCTTCCTACTGGTTAGGTCCTTGAAGGTAGTTATTAACTGCCATTCCTCAGACACCCAAGCAATCAACACAAGTGTCCCAAAGGGTCACTTCTTGATCAAACCCTGTTTCTACTTTACATAAATGATCTGCCTAAGAATATACTCTGATCATTTGTGAATATCTATGCTGATGATACAATAGTCTATGAGTGCACCTCCAAAACTCAAGATGACCAGTACTTGGCAACTGATCTCACCTCTAGTCTAGCTCTAACAGCTCAGTGAAGGAAAAACCAGCTGATCTTATTCAATGCCTCAAAAACCACCCAATGGCATTCAATCATCACTGAGCAAACTCTGAATTTTCACATATCACGCTGAATGGATGTTATTTCAGGGAGACCTGTGACTTGAGCGCCTATTGGGATTTAAACTCAACCCAGACCTCAAGTGGAATTCATACATGCAATCTATTCAAAACATGCTGAAAAAATGGTTAGTTCCCTGTACTGCTCTAATAGGCACCTGATTTCTCCTGCTATCCTATAAAAAGTCAGATCAGGCTGAAAATGAAGTATTGCTGCCATATATGAGAAGGAGCTGTCCACTCTTCAGTCTAGACAGAGTTCAAAAGCGTCTCTGTGTCCTTGTGGGTGACAAATTATTTTCCACCTTACAATCCTTTTCCCACAGAAAAAACATTGCAAGCCTCTTGTTGATCTATTGCTATTTCTATGGAAATTGTTCAGATGAACTACATTCTTTGGTTCCACAAGTTCTAACCTTCAAGGTTAAGACCAACCATGCTATACACATTGTAGTGAACCTTTGTATTCTTTCCCTTTGTATTCCATTGGCAAGATGTAAGTTCCACTCAAGCTGCTTCTTCCCATAAGCCACTGCTTTGAGGAACTAACTCCTACATTCTTGACCGTTATCTTCCACACATATCAACATAAACTGTGCCTCTTACTCTGTAACTCTCTACCTCTAGTGGCTCTTGAACAATGTACAGGGGTGAATAAGATTGTTAAAAAAAATAAATGAAAATCTAGTGATAATTATTATTTGTAAAACTAATCCAAATTTTGAAGCTTTCACACTTTTGGGAGAAAACAAATAGTTTTATGCCATATCAACTGAGATTTTTTTTAAATGGATTTTTGGACAAATCCAAAATTTTTCAAATATAAATTCAAATTTGTACAGTTATATTCTCCCATTGCATACTAGAAAAAAACTGAAAAGAAATATCTTGACCAGTTTTTTCTTTATTTTACAGATGCAAAAAACAATGTAGAAATTAATGTATAATATATATAATAATATATTTTTACCTTTGATATTTTTATTAATTCTATGTTTTTAACAATGGGATTTTATCAGATAGCCAAGGCAAATACTAATATTAGTAAGGATAACAAATATACAGCTAAATATTTATATCAAATAATGATAGCTGGACTTAAATTTTCATTTTCTGGTTAGAATACAACATCAAAATCATCTGATATTTAATGGTCAATGCAATTATTTATATTTTAAACCAATATTATTTCTTATTACTAAGAAATAATGTCAGATTGAAAAGAAATCCATTTGCTTACATTTTGTATACAAAAATAAAGGTAGAAGATATAAACTTCAAAAAGGTCCCAACAAAAGGTGTGCATTTCTTGAATAGAGTAGTTGAGCTTTGTTTTGCTGCGATGGCTTCCTATACTCAATGGTAAAACACACTCAGCTTGAAGCAATTTCCCAGATTAAAAAGGAATACAGGCTCAATTCCTGTCAGGAGGTACTTTTTCTTTAATAAGACTTGATCTCACGGCTAGTAGACATTTCACTGTTTATAAAAAACATGGATGTCTACTCAAACATGTGCACCCAATATATATATATATATATATAACATTCATAGTAATAAGTAATGGTCAATAAACATAACATTGTACAAATTTGTCCCTCATGACTAAAATATGTACTCTTCAATTAAGTGTTGATTGCATAACATGCATACAAAACAAACACTTTCCTATATATATTTAGTGTACATATATACCGGGTGTAACAGCAAAATTATCCAAATCATGTAACAGCATGGGATAATTCTCCATCCCACAAAATGATTAATATCTCAGAAACCACTAAACTATTTGAGTTTCTTTTTTCCAGTTTTTCAGATAACACATTTAGCCATCTTGACACCATTTGTCATAAGAATCACTGAAAAACCTTTCGAGTTATTCAGCTAGAAAGAGAACAGGTTAAAATCATTGTGTCAGCCTCACTATGTCTTCCCAACTGAGCAATGGTGAGAGGAAAAGTATCATTCAGGCCTTCAGTATTGGTACCAACATTCATACTCTGGCTTCCATCTTCAAAGCTCATTCAAGAATCATCAAGAGAATGGTGAATAAGTTTAAAAAAGAGGGAACAGTAGAGAGGAAAACTGGATCAGGAGATCACAACAGCAAGAGGGATCATCATTTCAACTTAAAGCTAAATACATTCTTATTGTTCAAGGCAGAGTCCAATAGTGTTACAAAAACCTTGGAGAATTCCAGTAATATATCTTTAATTATTTCTAATATACAATGGTTCAAAGCTTAATCTAACAATTGGACAATTTTGCTGTTACACCTGGTATACATATCAATATTGCTGGTCTAAAATTATCCTAAGAATATTTTAATTTATAGCAACATAGACTTACATGTATTCTTATGATATACAAAGATTATTTTTTAAATGATTATTTTATTTTTGATATGATGATAAAAACAAAATTGGTATCATTCGATAGAAATACATTATTTACAAATATCTTTTTTCTTATTAGTAAATGGCTTTAGTTTTAGCTTAGATTACAATAAAAACATTTAATACTTTGACATTTCTTGACTGACATGCTAAATTCATCTTCTTTAAAGGTTAAAAATAATTTTCTGATGAAGTGTACAAAGATAATAAAATGGAATATTTCCATGATTTCAGCTATACAGTAAAATTCACTAATGATTTTTGTTGTATTTTATTTTTTATTTTTTTATAAAAAAGATGATTTTTTAATATAACAAGATTTATTATATATAAAAAAAAAAAAAAAAGATACTGTTCCTGCCTATTCAGCTCATATGATTCAGTCAATTTTCAAGAGTTACCGGATCACTCAGAATTTATTTACTTAAGACAAAGACACCTGAAATAACACTTGCACTCAGTCACTGGAAAAAGAATTGATGAAGTTATACTCTTCTTGCAGAGATCTAACTAAAGAAATGTTCATTATTATTTTTTTTTTTTTTTGGTCATTTACATTAATATAAGAGAATGGCCTTTTCTAGAATGTTTAATCTGTGACAGAAATAGATTTGATATTTAATAATCAATTGTCCTTTTGTGTAATTCAGTACCATATTGAGGCTTCTAAAAGTTTTTTTATCCTTCATTTTAATACCATTTATTCATTCACAGCCTCATAAATTTTTAAAAAAAATATAGTTTCAGATAAAAGTGATATTGTAAACTCATTTTTTATACAAATTTATGTAGATTTTTCTCAACTGAAAATTTTAATTAAAAAAAAATTGTCCCGATAATGTTTACAAAAATTTATAGTTATACAAAATAATTAAACTAAAATCAAGTATATAGTATTGTCAAATGAGCTGAAACTCAAAGAAAAGCAAAGAAAATGATACATACAGAAAAATTTAATTAAAGAGATACTTGTATGTTTAAGAAATGTGAAACATGCAGCAATCCAGTCGATGCATAATGTCCATTTGATCAAAACCATAACAAAGTAGCCAATTAACTCTCACTCATTTCATTTTTTTTTTTTAAATGTCATCTCTTCAGGATGTAAGCAACCATGGCTTTCCAGATATTTCATGTTTTTATTATCTGTGAATTGCCATGACTTCTTGGCATAAATAGTGGAGTGTTTTCCTATTGCTTTCTCCAGCTTTTGAATTCAGAGTTGGCCTTCTAAAATGACTGCCACCCAGGGTTAAAGATTGTAAACAAGATGGGTTCATTGATTGATTTATTCATTTTCTATAGCTTATTAACCTTTTGCAGGTTCCAGAAAATATTTTTAAACTGTAAGATTTTTTTTTTTATATAATCATTTAGTGATACAAGTCTTACTAATTCACCCATAGCTGGGGAGAGAAGAGATGGATTCCATACCTTTCATAGGGTATTTGTGCATAAGTGAATATAACAAACCCAACTGGAATTGGAACTCGGCTCTCCAGTTACCCATTCCCAGCCATTACACCACCCGCACATCCAAGCTTACAGCAGCGGGTATTCCCAAGCAGTCACCCATCTAGGTATTGACCAGGCTTGATGTTGCTTAATTTTGATGATTATACAGGAACTGGTGTTTCAACTTGATGTGGCCGTAAGCCTAGATGGATTCAAGTTTTTCCCAAGGACATTAGTATCAAAGTAAATGCAACAGACTAAGCCAGGATTTGAACTCAGCTCAATGATTCCACTTTGCACACTAATAACAATTATTCTGCACAACTCTTACTCACACTATAAACCTATAAAAAAAGTGCTCGTATGATAGAGTAAATAGCATATTTTAAATTTAATTATTATTTTCAAGAGTATAAGTAGCCAGTTAAGTACAGATAAGTAAACACTAAACACTATAATGAAGAATGTTCAATAGAAATACTTGGACATATAAAATTGTGTCAATAGCATAATTAACAAAGGAGTCTGTCAGAATTTAGAAAAGCAATATAACTGATGCTATCTCTGCTTGTGACAGATTGTGCAACTCCCGTAACTTAAGAATTTCAGTCAGTGTGTATTTTTATGGGCTGACACATCCCCACAAGTGGCCCAGGTTCATGGGGAGTGTCAACTATGAGATTCTATCTGCTCATTAGCAAACCAACCGGTTTTGAATTCAGGTGTCCTTCTAGACTGATTGCCAACCAAGGCCAATGAGACCAGTCTGTCCTGTTATTTAACCCATAGCTGAGGGTGGAAGATATGGAGTCATACCTTTCCCAAGGGTATTTGTGAGAAAGTGAATACAAACTGTCACAATTAAAACTTGGCTTGCTGATTTTTCTTTCCAAGTTGATAGTCATTACACTACTTATGCATCCTAGATGTGCTCACAGCATATAGATTATTGGCATGAAAAATGAATTTAACCTGCTAAATTCAAATTATAGATGATGCCATTGTGTTTGATTTTACACAAAACCTTAGAATGGTATGCATCCATCTCTCCCCCTAGTGAGGGGTTAAATATCAGAGCTACTGTACTTTCTAGCCTTGAATGGCAACCAATCTAGGAGAAGGTAAACTGAATTCAAAACCACTCTGAAGAGAGAGGAGCTCTGTCAGATTCTCTTGTCATAGATGCACCATGACTGCAATACATATGGTACCCCTACAACCTTAATAGGTTACATGACTTGTGACATGATAATATAACTGAAGAAATAAGACTGATTTTGTATTTGTCATAGTTTTAGGAAAGACCTGTGATCAAATTTGAAGAAAGAAATTTTTTTTTTAAATCTTCAATTTGGAAAACAGACAAATAATTTTTAAAGTTGAATAGAACAAAGTGGAAATAGAATTGAATTTATTCTGGCAAAAAAAACAAAACAAACATTCCAAATTGTCTTTTATAAGCTACTTTCCTTTCTCTAAAATAAAATAAATTTGTGGTTTTTATTTGTTGTTTTGTTTGAAAGAAAGATTGTTGTCACCATAAGGTATTGTCAACTTTGTTATAAGAGATATTTGAGTTTGGGGCATGACATGAGAACTGAAAATTGCTATAAATGATAGGTGTTTGGGGCAGTATCTTACAAATAATTATAATAGAAATACTGTACATTTCCAAGTATAAACCAACCTATAGACAACCCGATACCCAAAATCTAGGTAAATTTTTATGATTTTATCTGACATCCCTAGTATAAGACAACCGATGGGACCCATATGACGAAACTGTAAATAACGTTTATGATGAGCACTTTGCATTAGATGATGATCATCATTATAGTAATTTTGAGTGGTTTTAATTATGTATGTGGGTGTCCCATGGTTTTATTCTGTAATGAGAAATAAAGACTTTATGATAGCTTAAATATTTTGTTGTTCAACACCACAAAAAATACTGTATAATGTATATTATTGAAAAATAAAGTTTGCATGTTATATTAAATGTTGTTAAATGATAATGAATTTTAATTAGAAATAACGATTGTATGTTATTCTAAATGTTGTTATTTAACACTACTATGAGAAATAATGATTTGGTGTGAATGCACCCATATCTCTACAAAGCAAGAACAAAATGTTTACGTAATGTAAACATTTTGTTACTTGTGCATGTTGCTCAGTGTAACTTACACAACTTTTTGTGTCTTGAATATTGCATTTTAATGTGAAATCAAGAAGTAAAAGTAGTTTTTTTTACATTTATAATGTTAACTGTTTCAACTAGAAATATTTACATTGGTTACTGCAGTCTATGGTGCAAGAATACTAGCTTACTTATCAGTGCCAATACATCACATGACTTAAGGGTAACTTTCTGTAACTGTTGTATTAGATTACAACTTATTTTGTGGGATAATTTTTAATATTTAAAGAGTGCCTTATTCACAAAAATGTATGGCAGTTTTCTTACCAAAAGAATCTGTAACTAAATTAATGAGCTCAGAACTTTCACAATTATTTATTCCTTACTGAAAAGAATTTCTTATCTTCAAATCTTTTTTTATTAATGAATTTGAAGTTAAATAATCATATAAATTAGCCTCCATTGTTTTCTCTCCTATCCTCACTTTTCCTTAAACATACACTCTCTACAAGTTCAAGATCTTCTAAGTTGAATGAGAAGTTAAACATTACTCTAATTTGGTGGCAGGGGACATCACATAGTGTATCATTTAAGTAATTCTTGAATAACAAAGTACCAGAAATAAATTTGTTTTTTTCAGAAAGGATTATCTGCCACTGTTTTCTTATACAAAGATATACTTTTTTACTACATAAATTTCAAAGAAAAGCAACTGATTCAAAGGCAAACACAGAAATAACAAGGAACATATTTGATAAACTAAAGGTAAAAAATGTACTATATATATGGCCTGAAGATTGTGTTTAAGCATGAAAGAGTCCATCGGCAATGGGTGTTGACTTCAGTGTCCACTTTTATATTTATATAAACTTACATATGCTCTGTCTCTGATATTGATTACTTTACCCCATAAATATAGCATGCCTTAAAACTATTTTTATCATATGTGTGTGTGTGTGTGTGTAAGGTTAAAACCAATGTTCCCAGAATAAAATAAAACAGTGCAAAAATATGTATACATGATAACAACCATTACATGTTTAAAAATACAAAAACATCACAGAAAGAAATAGACTCTTTAAAGTATGTTTTTATAGCGTGTAATAAAGATCTATTACAGTAAGTTAAAATATACCATAGTTTCTTAAATATAACTCTTTTATTACAAAAGAAATGTAGCTTTAAAAGTGTTCCCATTAAAATAAAAAGTTGTAATTCATATTATATATAAAATTAACACAACCTTAAAAGTAAGCTTGCTATACATTCCAGTTTGGTCAGGGCTGTTTCAATTTGAAAGATCTATATCTATGCCAGAGATACAAGCCAATCAGTATTTTTGTGAAAGGCTGGAGTGGGGGCATTCAACTTGAAGAGACTAGGGTCATGAAAACACTTTATTATGCAAGAAACCTATGATAAGAATTGAAGATTGTTCAGTTTGTGGCTTGAAAATCATGACTTCAGTGTCATAACAAGCTAGCCATAAGAGTTTATGTTTCAAATTTTAGATTAATAATTTGAATCTTATATATATGAAAAAATAAAAATACAGCATTTTCAATTTGTTTGTTTTGCTTCTCAGATAAGTAAAGACATATACACTAACCATAATTACTAAAGTTTAAAAAATATGAAAGAAAAGTTACTATTTATTTCTACTAATTATGAAATCTTACAACTTTCAGTTTAATATTTCCCAGTAAATTTTAAAAATACTTTAATATTTTTAATAATTTAGAATAATTAATCAATATCCTTTTTAATGATATGAGTTTGAAATTCTAAATATTATATAACATAATTTCAGAGAATAAAAAGATTGCTTATCTACAAATTATATGTAGAAGAATTGTAATAAGGGGAAAATTAAATTAAGGTTATAGAAAATGACCTCCCTTTCAAAGTAAAAGAATGAAGAGGCGAGTTACTTCCCTTGTTTAAATGTCAAAGTCTTTGAAGTAGTAGTTATAGTAACGATGACGAATTTTGTTTTCTCACTGTTACTGATTGTTAAGTACGCTGTCATGCGATAAAAATAGAACAAAAAATTGATAAAAAAAATGTATGCGAAATCAATCAATAAAGTTATCAGATTTATAATGTATAGACGAGGCGAAAATAGAAAGGCATTTAAATCTGAGTTGAAAAAGACATGCTTACTTTCCAGCTGATAAGTGAAACATGTAGACTAGTCTATAGAATACAGTATTAAAAAGTTTGAGATGCAATAATGATAAATTATTCAAATAATGAATATAGAATAGGGTTACTTATATAGATGATCCATCAATTCTCATTTGGTATAAAAAAAAAATAGTGTGTTGGAGCATATAAATTGAACATTATTTCATAAACTTACCTGAGATTGAGAGACTTCTTCCAAAACTGGCAAAAGAAATGTAAGGTCATTTTTAAAAATACCTGAAGTGATATTCCTTGTAATATAGATACATGTACAATGAAGCATACAGACATCCTCAATAGATGATTACAGTCTGTATAAAAAGGTTGATATTCTATATCTTATAAGCTGATGTCTACTTAATTCTAAATAGATGTGAATCAGGTAAATTCTTAGAAAGACAGTTAATCTTATAACTTAGTTTTGTATCATGTTAATTCATTTCATTAGTCTTATTGACTGACTTAATATTTCACATAGATGTAGTTTAAAAAGAAATTTGAAAATTGCAACCCCATTCTCAAAAATATATTCATTTTTGCTAAAGCTCTTTTCTGTACACCTAATTTACTTCACACTTTTATTTGTAAATATTATCCAGCTAAAGCCTTGACCAATCCAAATTATAAAGATATTTTGTGACAGCTTACATATATTCAATTACCATTTTCAGATTTACAATATAGACCATTTTTTGTGAGTACATAAATATAAAACTTTGAGATGTGTAAACTTATTAAGGCAACAATATAACAACAAAAATTTGCATGCATATTCACTTGTTTAGGTTATTATTTGAATGCACTACATTGTTTATCCAACAAATCATTTTAGTAAATAGGTAGTTCCTTCCAAGAAAAATCAATGTTGATAACTATAGTGGAGTCAGTTATCTAGAAAAGAAAAGGTGAACATCAAAGCAGAAGAGAAGATGCTATTAACCTTAACGGTTTATATTTCTAGCTATGCTATTGATAGAGTAATACATACATAAAATAGAAATAACAAGACAAAAATTTCACCATCAAAATATAAAATTTTGTGACTTCAGTCCAACCGTCACACCCTTTGAAATAGTCATATATTGGCTGATTGAAATCAAATTTAGGGGAGAAGTGCAAACAGGTAAGGGGGTGCAAAGTACAGTTCATTTTACTAGTGTGCATAGCTTAGAACAATAAATTTCCATTCATTTTTTTTTGGAAAAATTAAGTTTTATTATTTAACATACAAAATACCCCCACTATTTTAAAAACAATTTAATGATTAAAATAACAAATACTTATTTAATAAAAATGAAATATTGTTTTTTGCATATCTTTAAGTTTATAAAAACTTAAAGATATGCAAAAAACAATATTTCAAGAATCCAGTTCACTCTTCATTAGCAAAAACTATAAACAAATCACAAGGCCAAATGCTTAAAAAAATTGGAATTTGGCTCCAGAAAGAAATATATTATGAGGATTTTAACACGCGTTAGCATGTTGCAAAAAAATTGTAGTCTCTAAAAATAGATGGGTAATCAGAATTATCAGAGTACAAAACCATATTTCAACCAAATATAGGTATAAGAAAAGAAATAATCAAATAATAAAGAGACAAAATATTTCACCATCTCTAAAAATAGACGTAGATTTAAAATTGCCAGGCCACAAAGCCATAGTTCAACCAACTAAATAAAAAGCTTTCACAACCAGGATATAAGGCTGCAAGCCAATGAGAATCAAAGTGGCCTTTTTAAAGTGGATCTATAGATGTGTATATAACCAAATGAAAAATCCACCAAAATTAGAATCCATAAATAAATTTTGTTCATTCTCTAATACTGCAGTCAATGTAACATAAACAGAGTTAAAATGCAACATTTGCATGATCAGCTGGTGAATTGAGAAAGCTACACTGTATTGCTATATGTAAGAACATGCACCCTTTCTTTCTCCACCTTTTGTAAGCAACCGACTGCTATATTGAAAACATATACCCTTTTCTTCACCAATTAAGTAGCAGGTGGATACTACATTTGGATACCTACATACATATATAGCTATCTATATTTACTTTCTCCTGGTCTCTTGTATGCACCAGGACTTTCATACTTGAAACTTTAACCTTATCCTTCTGTATTATTATATTGTGTTATATAAAGATTTATTTTGTATTTTTCAACACTGTGCATTTTCTTTTAAATCATTACAGAAGGCCAATATACATCCAAACCAAATTAAACAGATATATGGAGGTAATGTATGTTGTCAGAAGATAACTAACCTCCTAACCTCCATACTATAACCCCAAAATAGATCAGTAAATTCAAGCCTCAAAAATGGAGTTTAAATGATCAATCTTTGGCTAAGTGGGAAGAAAACACTGATTGTATGAATGAATGTTATTACAATAAGCAGAAAGCAAAAAAAAAAGAAAAAAAGTAAAGTATGTATATCCTATGGAAGGGGTTCAAAATATTAATAATAACCTTGGTATGCCGAATTACAAGGCTTCTGACTACAGAAACACATTATGCTCCAAGATAAACGTAAGTTAGTGATAGATTTACCCAAATTTCATTGGCTAACTTGAAGCCATCAAATGCTAAATAATAGTGAAAAGCAGTAGAAACATCAATGTCAAAAGTCTCATGAAAGGAAGTTAAGCATATTTCATTAGATGAAATTTGAAAAATATACTGCCATTTAATATCTTTAAATCAATCAATAGTCCCCACAGCAACAATGCTCTTATATGTCCTTGAGATCAATAAACATCTTAAATTGCTATATCTATCACTAGACTTCTATGTTTTCTCCAAGATAAAAATATACTTGACTGGTATACAGAGTGTGCTAGATATTTGAGAATACACCTTTAGCAGGTCATAAATGGAAGATGACTTAATGTAATGTTATACTGCACCAAATTTTAACATTCTTATTTCTATTTCAAATGTATTGAGAGCATTAAGATAGTATGTCACCATTTCCTAATGAAAAGGCATACCATACTCATTGAAAGTGGTCAGGTGAACAGGAGGAGATATAGGTACCTATGGCAACGCACACTACAATCACATCTATGAACAATAATGACATATCATCCCATCCAACTTCTTATCACAGGGCTTCACCACTGCCATCAAGATGCTAGACATGATAGTCAAGCCCTGGATTGATGGTATGGCCATAAATGTTCAAACAGAAAGCACTTTCCTATATAGCATCCTAGGTATGACAATAAACTACATCAGGCAACAAGGCCTCTGATCAAGAGGTTTTGATGAGCATGGAACAACCTCTTAATTGCTGTTGTTCCTAGGTCCACCCTGACCCTAGGTGTTGGCACCTGTTAGGGTCCCAGCTATAGGTAAATAGTTAACCCCCAAACTCAGGTCAAAAAATGATGAAAGTATTAAAAAAATTATAGTAAAAATACCCACAATACATTAAGATTATAAAGTTACACAATAATAAAATTTTAAACCAATTTAATAATCTGTATCATAATACACATTCCAAGGAAAATATTAATGATACTGGCCAATGTAATTTTAGGAATTCTGACCAATGCCCCTTGCCAAACAAATGTTTAACTAAATCTCTTGTTTATCTTTGTACTGTCTCTACAATAGAGAATCTGACAGTTGAAAAATTCTATATTGGTAGTACTAAGAATTCTTTCAAGACTAGGTAGTATCAACATACTTTGTCCTTCACCAATAGTACTTACAGAAATAATACATCACTTTCTAAATATTTTTGGAGTTTAACAGATGATAAGACTCCTAAGGTGAAAAATATAAAAATATAAATATTATGATAAACATTATTTAACGTATTGAAGCAGACTGCTTTAGTTTCAAATAGAAAACCACTTTGTCCTACAGAATCCAGGCACTATGGTATCACTGAACAAAATGCATAGATTTCAAACTGTAAAATGTTTTCTCCGAAAATCAATCCATCAGAGAGTAAAAGATTAAAACATGAATATTTCCTTATATTCTATAAATTCTGAAAGTTTATAGATTAAAATTCGATGTACAACATTTTGGAATGTTTCTAAAGACTGATAAAAAGATTGTTTGGTAGCATATTTTAAAATTAAAACAATCTTTTATTCATATTTCAATTGAGCAATATTAACTTATTTTTGCATATTTTGTAATTCTTTTTTAATGAAAATACTAGTTCAAAAATCCACTATAGTCAATGTTTAGTTTGTTTTTGTTGGGTTTTTTAAATCAAATACTTTTATAGGGTTAATGTCCTTATTAGGACATTGAATCAATTACAAAATTTTCTTGCTTTGGAGGTCAAACAGGCAATTTAAAACCCATCTTGAACTTGTTGCAGACATAATTGTATTCATTATGGTAAGGAAATTAAATTATTAAAAATTATTTTATTTACATTTTTTTGTCATTTGGAAAAGTCAGGATTATAACAATTAGTTATTCAATTTGGATTAATTAAAAATGAATTTAAGTTTAAATGGATTTAATATTTGATAATGCAGTTATAGTTAAATTATGCAGTAATTTCACTTAGTATTCCTTCATTAACTCAGAATAATATATTTTGAAAATTTGTAAATTGTTTCATAAAATTTTCTCAGAAATGTACTATTTTTTATGAAAACTTGTTAGAAATCATACCTTTGAGAACTGAAGATTTATGTTGCACATTTTTGTCTACAAATTTTTTTTTTTTTTTTTAAAATAAAGCAAGCAAGAAAATATCTATTGATATCATGAGCTTTAATTTATACAATGATATCTAAATTGAGATTCATTTTTTGAAAACTTATCTTTTTGATAATATATATCATAATTATTGCTGAAAAGGTAAAAGTTTTGTAACAAAGATCAAAAATATTAAAAACAAATGGTCAGATATAGCTAAAAGGTTTTCTCATCCAAAGTAGGAATTAAATTTTACAGTAGATATTGTCAGTAATGTTTGAAGGAACAGCTTTTCTTTACAATGTATAATTTCTATTAAGTTTCATCAAAAAAAAAAAAAAAAAAAAAAAAATGTCTGCTTTTGACTGCATCAAGAATTAGGTATAAACATTCAGTGTAATGAAGAATTGTTTTATCCCTTTCCCTATTAAATAGAGCATAGAACATATCAAGTGAATGATCTGCAATCTCTAATAGAAATTTTATCTCTTATGCTAATCACATAAAAATCATGATCAAGATGGTTTAGTGACAATTTTAGCTCCACACAAAGTAAAGCAAATATTTTATTCAGATATTTAAATATTTTAATATACATTAAGTTAAAAAATATTTTAATGTTGAAATTATATTAAGCAATTTCTTGAAAGATGTTGAATTTGTTAAAAATTTGTTTCAACTTTGAAAGAAAGATTTGCTTTCTAAGGCCATAATTGTTTATTACAAGAAGAATCAAAAGGGGGAAAATTCAGATATTTATTCCTTATGCTGTCAGCTATTGTCTAATCTTGAAATTAAATTACGAAATAGTTTCATTTTAATCATTATTCTTGAAAAGTACTCCAGGCTACATACATTGCATTATATAACATAGTAATCTGAATTTTTGCAAAGTTGTTTAAGGTAGAGAAAAATTATTACTATCCCTTTGGATAATGAATGCATTATTTATTTATAATTGTTTCTGCTTTAGAAAAACAGAGATGAGAGAGAGAAATTTAATAAGTACTTTCCGTTTGCACTAAAGTACAACTCAGTAAATAGTAATAATAAGTAAGAATGCACTTAATATAGAACAGACATCTACTGAGATCTAATGATCTATCCAGTGTACAACAAATATAATCTACTTACAAAAAATAAAAAATAAATCTATACATAAATATCCATACTAATAAAAAAAATTTTAAAAAAAGAAAAGAAACCTGTCTGGTCAACAAAATCAATGTTAGTGTTTTTGTTTTTTTTCTTTTTTGAGAATGCATGTCATAAGTTTTACAATTGGCTTTTAGTTTTGGTAATAAATGAAAATAGAGACAAATGAATTACAAAATAACATTTGTAGAGGCAACAATGCTTAAAAATCATGCCCCAGTCAAATGACCATTAAGAAATTTTGTGATACTGATATAAATTTAAAAGTTATGATTTGATTTCAAAACCATTAATACACATTCAATTTATTACAATCTAAATTTGAAGTTTGAAAATCAGAGCTATTTTTGTTTGAGCATAGTTTTTATTTTCCATAAGTTTATTTTTTTAATTTTTGAATCAGCCATAGATTTTCTCTCATAGTTTGGAATTAAGAAATCCATCTCCCATTTTTGGCACAAGGATTTACTATACAATATTAAAAAATAAAACAAAAATAAATTAATCATCAAAATTCCTTAGACTCCCATGTAGAGCACAAGTCCACAGCCTCACCATGCTAGATATTGCTATGCTTTTTGTGGCAAGTAAGTTTTTACAGAGTGGAGTTACAAGTTCTACATCTAAGCAGTTTTGAATTCAGAGTTGCTCTTGTCCTTGATTAGTTGCCAACCAAGGCTAGAGAGCCCAGTCTGCCTTGCTATCTAATCTATAGCTGAAGAAGAGAATGGTTTCATGCCTTTCCCAAGAGTATTTGTGCAAAAGCAAATACAGCAAACTCATCCAGATTTGAACTCGGCATGTCAATTATACTTTCCATGCCAATAACTGCAATGTAACGTGTGCATCCTAAAAAAGTAAATAGCTTCTAAATTATGAAAGTAGGATTTATTTTTATACTTCAAAATGTGTGGCTATCATATCAGCAACTAAATTAGAGAAAATAAAAATTTACGTCCAACAATCTTGCAATTATATAAAGCTATTGTATCATGAAACAATGTCATCATATAGATCACAAAATGTTTTATTGTCAGCTTTTTTTAACACAAACCTAAACATATATTCATTTTTACAAAAATAGCAAAATTTTTCCCTTCCATTTTCATCATAGCAAAATAGAGAAAAACTGAATTATTTTAATAATCAAGAACACTGTTGAAAAAGAATTTCTGAAACTGGAGCCAAATTCAATTACTTTTTATTATTTTGTGTCTTGGAAACAGTAATTCTCATACCATTTTAAAGTTAATACTGATACCTTAATAAGTAATCATTTGAGAATGAATAAAACATTAAGTAAAATCAATTTGAGACAAGCAACTTCAAATAGATATTGAAATACTTACATTTTCTCATACATATGGTGATGATTTGGATTACATTTTTTTTCTTTTTGGATTCTCAGATATTATTCAAAATAGTATTTTTCTCATAATCAAGTTTTACATATTTCTGCTTTGTTCTTGCTGCAAGTTTTAATTCCAAATTATTCTGTTCCACATCAACTGAAAAAAAAATTTTTCTTTCATTTCATTATGAAAGAAAAAATAATTTCTTTCAGTTGATATGGAACAGAATGATTTGAAATTTTATTACTTGCTTTGGAATTAAAACTTGCAGCAAGAACAAAGCTGAAATATATAGGCACATCAACAAGTATGTAACTAATGATTATTTAAAAAAGCATTTATTTTACACAACAAATATTTTTTTAACAATCTCCTTCCTTACCAATTCACATAATAAAATACTTCATTATTCACACAGGTTGAACATTATGCAGTGAAAATTTCTGATCTAAATTCAGATAATAATTGTATCAGGTTACTGATTTATTGATCCATTTCTGTAAAAAATTAAACCAGCCTTTCCAATCCTTACAATTAAATAATAAAATTTAATTCTATTTTGAGATGAAAACAAATTAAAAAGCAAAATCAAACAAACCTAATAACACTAATGTACCAAGTCAAACTGTTCAAAGGGATATTTTCATATACTGGTTGGTTTTCAATTAATCAATCAATATTGCAAATAA
Source organism: Acanthosepion esculentum (assembly GCA_964036315.1). NCBI lineage: Eukaryota > Metazoa > Mollusca > Cephalopoda > Sepiida > Sepiidae > Acanthosepion > Acanthosepion esculentum. The sequence goes on from OZ038475.1 coordinate 103,062,295, forward strand.
TTCCCAATAGATTTACATGCAATATTGTAAATGTAAATGAGAAAAACAACCTAAATAAAGTGATGATATTTTTATTTTAATGCAGAAGAGCAATTACAAAAGGAAATTGATAGAAATCAGCCATTTTGCATCAGTACATAGCTGGATTTGCTTATCTCTTTGATAACAAATAATGTTTTATATCTGTTAATCCTTCCTTATAAACCAAAAAGTATGGAATAAATTATCATTAAATACTTTTTCTTTTTACACTTTTAGGGTATATTCTGACTCATGATTTCAAAAACTAGATGATCAAGTAGCTTGGCAACCTGCCTAGAATTTCAATCTATAGCCTGCCATGTGGCCATATCTACTGTACCATGAAGTGGCTTTATACAATTCAAAATGAGAAGCTTGACTCATTGTATCAAAAATTAATTAAGAAATTTATGATTACATTAGACAAAGTATATTTTGACAAAGATAATCAATTAAAAAAATACTTTTCCTGAACATAAGGAACACCCACAGTCAACATAGGAATGTCTATTAACAAATAGCAAATTAGCAAAATATTGAATTGACAATGTGTAGATAATTTAATGTAGCTTTTTGTTCTTGAAACACAGACATTACAACATAGTACTATAAGAGATGATTTCATTTTGAAAGAAACATTCTCATATTTGCAACATTTGGTCTGTTTGCTTTTTTATAACAACTCAATATGGAATAATAAAGATAAATATATAAAGTATGAAAAGTTTAAATAGAATCAGAACTAAAACAAATACATTAATGCATTTAATACCAATTTTCAAGTTAATGTCATATTTCATTTGTACTAATTCCATTTGACAGCTTATTAATTATATTATCAATGTTTTATACAGGGTAAAAATAAATGAATGCATTATAATGCAAAGTAAGCAATTGTGAAAACGACAACATATATTTTGAAACAAATGGGTATGAAATGGTGTTTATGAAATTACAACAAATTTCTCATTGCTGCTGCACTCTAATGAATCTTTTTCTGTGCCTTGTCCCTCTGGGATGTAATGGCTGAACCTGTAATATTCATCCAAAGATGACACTATCTTTAGATACAAGTCATTTCTGCTAGATATATATTTTCTACTTAATGGATTTGCTTGTAGCCATGAAAACAATATGAGATGCTAACCTTTTAACCTTGATCATCAGAAAGACAAGCAAAGCAAAAGTAGAAAAAAGATTTGAAGAGATGCACATAAAGAAACAAATCCAAACAGCCTTTTGAAAAAACAGATGATACTATCAATAGTAATTACGGGAAGAGTAAGAAAATACTCTGTAATTTGCCAAGGTAGAAAGCAGTTACTCAGGAAAAAAGTTCATAAAGCAAACTGCTCTTCCACTTAATAACCAAGTAGAAAGAGCTATAAAACCCTATTAAAGTCACTAAAGTGAGTAAAAGAAATGAGCTACCAAGCTAAAATAAAATCAATTTGCTGTATTTGACAATGTACTTTCAGAAGTTGTATCTGGTCATTCAGGACTACAGTGAAGTTGTTGCACTCTTATTGGCACATTATGTGGTGAGATACAAATATGAATGCACAATAATTTTTTTTAATCATTTCACCCCATATAAGGCAGTAAAGGCACTAAGACACAAGGGGTTACTGAATGTGAAAGAATAAGAAAAAAAGAGAAACATTATTAAGGAGCAAGAACAATAGATAACAATTAACATTGCATTTAAATTTTTGAACATCAAAGTTGACTGGAAAGCATGTAGCCAGAAGAGAGTTCCACAAACAAGTACAAGAAAAGAAACTGTTAACATAGAACTTACAGTAACATCTAGCCAATTCAATGATAAATTGGTCAGACTTTGTTGCCAATCTAGTACTGTGCTTAAATTCTAGGTACCATAGCGGAGAGTTCATCCAAATAATTACCATGAAAGTATTTATAGAAAAGGCACAGGGAAGCTACATTACAGTAGTGGGAAAGTGACTGAAGCCAAGATAAACTTCTACTCCTGTTCAAGAAATGTGAAAGGAGTGTGAACCATTCCTTGTATCAACTGATCTTGAGCCAAATTCTCTTGCATTAGATTGTAATTCAGTTTTACTTTAAATATCATTTTTATTATCCCACAAATGCTCTTTCACCTAGAATTTTTCAACTTGTTTTATATTTTTCAGTTAGTGATAGGGTAATGCATCCATTTAGATTATTTCTACATTGTATCCTTTTTACTGTCAATGGCACTTCAGTAGTGTAGTGAAATGCAAATTAGTATAATTTGCATATGAGCAGGTAGCTCATATTTATAAACTGACACCATCTAGAACAAGGCAATAACGCTTACTTAGCATTATACACAACACAACAATGGCGTCGCCGATAGGATCCTCTTTGGTCCTTGAAGACCCAGAATACGTAGATACGAGATGTAAAAATGCGAGATGTAAAAAGTTGAAAGACAACAAAAACAGAGGAGGGGAAAATGAAATCACCGACTTGTTCATGGCTACCGCTGGTTGTGAAGCGATTATAAAGGTTGCTACAATGGTGTACCCTCGAGAACTAGAAGAAATGACTTTCGAAGAAATAAGCCAGGTTATCAAGGGAAACATGAGGCCAAAGAAAAGACTGGTGATTGCAGAAAGGACCAAGTTTATGGCAATGAAGCTAGCCTGAAATTAAAAGAAAATGTTTCCCCCTCCTACCACGAAGCGAGAAAAATACCAGTGCATTTGTTACCGTTGGTAATAGCTAAATTGCAAAAGTTAATAAAGGAAGACTTAGTAGAACTGGCCCCTCCAGGAGGAAGTAAATGGGCATCACCCATTGTGGTATTGAAAAAAAAAGATGGTGACTTGAGAATTTGTGGAGATTATAAAATAAAGATTATAAAGTCTGCGCCGACTCGTACCCTATTCCGAATGTGGAAGTAGCTTTACATAAACTTGCTGGAATGAAAGTATTTTCGAAGATAGATCTAAAATCAGCTTACCACCAAATACCGATAGATGAACATTTTAAAGAAGTGACGACCATAAACACACCTATAGGCCTGTTAAGGTGGAAAAGGATGCCGTATGGCATAAAAACGGCAAGTGCAATTTTTCAAAAAGCTATTGAAAAAGTAATAGGAAATGTTGAAAATACCATCTGTTATCAAGATGATATATGTGTTGGAAATTTAAATGAAGATGATTTAAAGAGAAAAACTGAAAATATACTGAACTGGCTAAGAGACGCTGGTATGACAATAAATACAAAAAAGTGTGTAACCAACAGTAATGAAATATCATTTTTGGGTTACTCAATATTAAAGGAAGGGATCTCTCCAGATAAAGTACTAATAGAGAAAATTCTAAAAGTGGCTACACCGAAAAATAAAAAAGAGTTGGAGTCCTTCTTAGGTTTGGTAAATTTTTATAAAAAATACATACCAAAATATAATGAGTTGACAGAACCATTTGCAAAGTTAAGAAAAAAAAATGTGGAATTCATTTGGTTAGAACACCAACAGAAAGCCTTTGAAAACTTAAAACAAATTCTGGCAAAAAAGCCAATAGTACAAATTTTTTACCCTAAGAAGGACATAACTAACTACTGACGCTAGTGAGCAGTCCATATCTGGTATTTTGTCACAAGAGGGGCCTCCCATAATGTACTTATCAAGGAGATTAACAACGATTGAACACAATTATTCGAATATAGAAAGAGAGGCACTAGCCATAGTGTGGACAACGGATAGAGCAAGACAGTTTTTGATGGGAAAAAAATTCTTGTTGAAAAGTGATCACAGACCACTGGAATTTATTTTCAACCCAAGAAAAGAACTACCGAAAGTTACAACGTCCAGAATATTACGTTGGGCGATTAGACTGATGGCGTTCGACTTTGACATTGAATATGTTAAAGGGAATATGATACCGCACGTTGATGCCTTATCTAGATTGAGGCTTTATAGAGAGGAGAAGGACAAAAACGACGAGGAATTTGAAGACACATTCTTGCACCTTGTAGAAACCGATGTAATATCTGTAGATAAAATGGCTACTGAAACTACAAATGACCCAGTGTTAAATAGAATAATGTCGAGGATAAAACAGAATCGTTGGGGAAATTGTTCAATGGCTGAAAGACCATTCAAAGAAATCAGACATAAAATGACGATAGAAAACAGGGTAATATGTAATGGAGACTTGGTAGTTCCCCCAGAAACACAGAGGAGACAGGTTATAAAAAGTGTACACGATGACGTACATTGTGGAGTGGCAGCTACACAAAGAAGATTAAAATTGGAAGCGTGGTGGCCGGGGTACTCAAGAGACGTAGAAGACTACGTAAAAAGATGCAAAAAATGCACAGAACTCCGGAATTTCAAGCAAAAGAAAATACATGTGTGGCCCCAAGAAGTAGAACCATGGAGCAGAGTACACATGGACCATGCCTATGTCAAGGGGATAGGATTATTATTAATATTAGTAGACGCATATTCAGGTTGGCCTGAAGTGGTGAGAGTACCTGATAAAAAAAGTGCCACCATAAAACAAATATTAAGAGTAATATTTTCAAGAAATGGGATACCGAGAACATTGGTGACCGATAACGCACCAGAATTTGCGGATATTGATTTGCATGAATGGCTAAGAAAAATAGGATGTAGACCTTACAAGACCCCTCCCTACCACCCTCAAAGTAATGGGACAGCGGAAAGGATGGTCCAGACGGTAAAGAAGAGCATAAAAGCATGCTTGCAACAGAAGGAGGAAATCGATGCTTTCCTACCAAGACTATTATTAAGTTACAGAACAATTCCGCATGTGGGCAGGCCGGAAAGTCCATCTGCCTTAATGGGCAGACAATTAAGATCCCCTTTGACTATGTCATATGCCACAAATCAAAAGATGTGGTACAAAAGAAATAGGAATATGCAACCAGAGTCAGCCAAATTTATTAGGACATAATACTGCAATATTAAATAAAGAGAATGGGAACAGTGTTCTAGTTCATGCTGACCAAATAAGATCCCAAGGAGAAGAATCGGATGAGGAAATGCCTTCAGAGATGCCCATTATTGATGTAACAGAAGAGTTAATGCAGAGTGAAACTGCAGAGGAAGAAGTAGAATGGGACAAGTTAGAAGAAGAAGACCAGAGCATGCAAGAGGAACAGTTCGATCATAGACGTGATAGATCTAGATCTCCAAGGGAAAGGAGAGAGATAGGGGAAGATGTTCAGGAGGGCACAAGAAGAAGTACAAGAAGTACTCGCGGCATAAGGCCCCTCCGTTATAGGGAGATGTAGTGATATGCAAATTAGTATAATCTGCATATGAGCAGGTAGCTCATATTTATAAACTGACACCATCTAGAACAAGACAATAACGCTTACTTAGCATTATACACAACACAACAAGTAGTAATGCTTCTTTTCATTAAGGATCCATTAATTTTGAGTTGGATATTGCTGACCTAACTACCTTACTTCAATCACTTTGTTTAATTTCCAACATCTACCACTCCTTTTCTGATCCAAAACCATTTCGATATTCCAAGCTCCTTGAAAATTTTATCTTGACTAATTCTTTATAACATTTTAGTGATCTTCATCCTCTTCTTCATAACTCACTCTTCCTATTGGGATTGAGTATTTTTTTATGGCTTATCAACTCTTTGTGAGTTATTTAAAGTGGATACATATTTGGGATTGGAAGAACAATTCTTGTTTTTCTTTAATTAACAGTGATTTTTTTTCAGATACAAGCCCTATTATTTAATCCCTAGCTAAGGGAGGAGATGGATTCATACCTTTTCCAGGGATATTTGTATATAAATAAATGTAAGAAACCTGAGTGGAATTTGAATTCTTGTCTCCAATTTCTCATTTCAAAATACTATCCATTATGCCACCCATACATCCTCCTATTTTAAAATTTAAATCAACTACACTAAAAAGTCAAAAGTTCCAAAGTTTATGCAATCTCATTAAAGAAAATTTAATATCTTAGGTCAATACCTAAGATATTAAATTTATTTATAATACAAATAAAGTTACATTGAAAACAGTGAAAACATCACAGAAAATAATATGTGCACACACACACATATATATATATATATATATATATATATATATATATATATATATATATATATATATATATATATTAGGTTTATCAATAACTTTGCAGCCTACTGATGAAATGCTTATTTAACACAATAACTATTTATTTTCTACCATAATCACCTTCCTTATCAATACACAGAACCCAATACTTCTCAAAAGATCACATAGGACAAATATTATAAAGTGAAAATTTCAGATCAAAACTCAAAAAATCAATAACTGTCAACCTGCATAATTATTTAATAAATGGACATGCACGCACGCACACAGAGAGGGATGTCAGGGAATTTGAACAGCACATATAAACCAAATATAGTACTACCCTTTTTATCATATCATTTATAAAATTCCATGGGGAATACTTGGAAAAAGACTGGGTGTTAAGGTATTTATTCCATGTTCAAGTTTCTTGGACTTTTGCAAAGCAACTTATGAACATATAAATCACACACAGTAACCAGACCTTGGCCCAAATCAGTGATTATTTTGGGATATGAATAAAATATAAAACCATTTTAAAATAATTATTTTAAGCAGATAGTAGAGCCACTTATTCACAAGATAAATGTTGAAGCTACATTTCCTGTTTTTAATTTCATCCAGTCAACAAATTTTAAAGCTCTTAACACATTACTAAGCACTCCATTGATGTACTTCTGCATGCTTTATAGCCAATTTTTTTACATTTTTACTAGCTTTTATAACATACAGGCATCTTTCATTTAACAAGTGAACATATAAAATAAGGTATGCCAAAAAGTCTTGTTCATTTACTCAAAAAAAATCCATATTTCCAAAAAACAAACTTCAGTGAGTTTAATAATGGAGTTAGTTATAGCGTTCACTATTCATATAAATCAGTGGTTTCTAAACTTTTTTTTTCTCTAGTCCATATTTTCAGAATGAAATTTTGCTTGCAACTCACTAAATTTTATGTGATAAAAAGTACATTTAAATATAGAAAAAAAAAGGAAGAGGGTCAAGGGAGATAACTGTGGATTCAAAGTCAGAACATTATCATTGATAACTTTCTCCTCCAATTTGCAGACTCTAGTTACTATATCCTTAATACAATACAAAAATATCACAATGATAAAATCAGTCAATAATCAATTATAACTATTTATACTGGGACTTTATGCATGAAATTACAAGTAATCTATAATAATATTTTAAATTTTGAAATCACATTTATTTTTAGCATATGAATCTTTTGAAACTGTTTATAAATCTTTGATTATTTTTCAATCATTTTGCCTCAACTGCTATCCTCTTCCCCCACACCTATGAGGCGTGCATCACCATTTGAGAGCCACTGATCTAAATCCTATTTACTGTTTAAATATAAGTCAGGAGGAAAAAAAAATATTCAATCAGAGTTTTAAATAAAAATAATAGAAATGATTTTCACATTTGAATGTAAACTTTTATTTTAAAGCTGTTCAATGTCAAATTAAAAACATGTTTTCATTTCTTTAAATTTATTCTTATTCAACAAAAACTGAATACAAAATAATCTAAATTTTTACAAATACTACTCTTTATTTTAAATTCATAGAGTGTTATCATTTTATAGAATACTCATTAATGGAAACAGCACTTAATTTATATACTTTAAAAGAATTTAAAATATTGACAAATTTAGTTAATGTAAAATTCCTTTACAGTATTTCACAAGTAAAAAGATATATATTTATATTTAATTTTAAGTTTACAAAGGTTAAACATTAAAATATTACTGACATTTTCTTTTCATTAAAAATACTAAAATGAATCCAGTCTGTTTATTTTTGGACAAATCAGCCACTTTGAATAAGTGGTGTAAGTCACTCAGATTGACACATGACAAAACAGGATACAATATGAGCTCAAGTTTAAGTGCTGCTAAAGTATTAGATGCTTGGTACATATTTCACTTGTTTGCCATGAATTTTCTAGAAGAAAATTTGTGCGTATTTTTTTATTCACATATTTAATGCATAATTTACACATTTAAAATATTGCTGCAAATTGATCATATTTAAACACTTCTGGTTTTATAAAAGAAATTCTTACAGTCAATATATTGATGCACTAGTAGATAAATTCCACTTCAAACAATTCTCTCAGATACATAACTAAGGCTTTTAGTTATTCTCCACACTATGTGCTGTCCTGAGTCACCCTAGTCAACACTAATCTATTATAGTTTCAAATTTCTGGTATCATAACAAAAATGCATTAATATTTATTAAATAAATACAACAACTTTTTCATTAGTGAGAACGCATTTTGAACGTATCAGAAATGTTTTTCTTTATTTTGCTGGAAAAGTTCTTTTTCCATTAAAAGAAATATGTTCTTTTTTTTTTTGATTATGCATGCATATATCCAGCACATCTCCATTGCTCTATTTTAAATTGCTAATAAAATAATTACTAGACACTTCAGTGTAACTGTTGAATAAGATTACAGAGAAGTAAGAGATGAAGAAAACCTTGGCAATTTCTTTACAAATTTAATAAAGATCATCTTAGTTGATAGCTTCAGTTGCTAATTATGAACTGGATTTTGAATTTATTAAAATAACATTTGACAGTTCTTTCATTCAATGATTATCATAAAAAAATGTTTGTAAAAAATGTACAATACATATAAAGTAGATTTTGAAAATTGTGATGAGTGAAACAAGAAACACAATATTTATGCTCAGAATGATATCAAGAAGAACAATACAAATGCAAAAGGATGTATACCTATGTTTTATAGCTTATGCAAAACATTTGACAAAGTATGTTGCAAAGAATTGTTAGGTAATCTTGATTTATCTGGGACGGATATTAGAATAATACAGAACTGGGAGTGGATAGAAAATGAATTCAATGAATACACAAAAACAAAAAGGTGTGCAAGACAACGATGTATCCTCTCATCAGACTCATTCAGTCTTTAGTGAAGCTATCCTGAGTGAATTAGAAGTCCAACCAGGATACATTATTCGTGGCCACAATCTTAACATTAGATTTAACAGTGTCTTGCAATGACTTCTTAGTAAAACTGGCAAAGCTATCACGAGTAATCCACAAACAAAATCAAGCATTATCATTTTGAGGCTATTCTAGATTATATCTTATTACATAAGAAATTTGAGAGGAAAGGGCAGAGAAGAATGATTATTAAATATTAATTTACAATGAGAAAACCTTTTAGTGAATAATAACTTTGAAGAGAACAGACAGCAGAATCAACAAAAATATGATAATTTGGTATTAGATATATAAAGAGTTTTTTTTATATTGAGTTCAATACTTGGCTACAGCTAAAGTGAACAAAAACTTGAAGAGTGGAGTTAAAGGGAGACAACTGATACTGAAACATCCAGAAGAGGCATGGAAGGTGGAACTAGAACAATCTACCCTGGTGAACAAAATAAAGGGTTCAGTTTGAAATTCCAATCACCTGAAGAAGTGGACAAAATTGATGTGAATATGGCAATGAAGATGAGGACAATAGTCCAAACAATTTAAATAGTGTAAATAATTACAATAATTCATCTCAGAAATATAGACAGATATTGCTTTAATCTATAAAAAAAATCTATTGAGTAACATGGGCATAAGTTAAAAGCTCGACCATTTGGGATTTTTTTACTGTTTACTTTGTATTATTACTAGCAAAACAGATACAAGCCTAACAGTTGCCATTTAAATGTTCATCTTTTATACCCAACAATTACCACAATCTTTCATTTTGTATGACCTTACACTGTTTAGAAAGAAATGCTAGTACAATAGTAATATAATCTAATAGAGTAATATAATCTATCACCATTTGTATTTTGGACATTAGGTTCTGTTCTCTTGACCAAAGTCATTTATGTTATCTTCTTCTAGATCCTGTTTTAAATCGTAGCATCAATGGAATTGGGTGTCTTTTTTTTTTCTTTTTTTACACCACATCATCCACTTTTGTTTTTATTTTTCTTCCTCTGACCTCTACATATGTATCTACTATTACAACCTACAACTACGAACATACATATATCACATTTTTACATACACTAGAAAAATAGCAATATTTATGTATAAACAATTCTAAACATGGCACCAAGCATTCAGGAGAAAAACAACAAATTTTTAAGCATTACATTTAACCTTCTGTAAAAACTTTGGTAACTCAATTGATACAGAAAGGTTTTTCCCAAGGAGAACATTATTTATGATATGTGTTATTTACTCACTGCCATCGACAGATATTTTGAATAATGGTGATAATTGCCAATTCCCTACAAGGAAACATTTAGCATTCATTGACTGAGCAGCCGGTACTGCTTGGGGTTGAAATTTATAAAATCTTTCTCTTAAACCAGTTTTTCAGGAAAACTGGTTTCTCAAGTCCAGTAGCTGGTATCACTCTTTCCAGTATTGATGGGAGTTTCCTCCTTTTATTTGAAGTTCCTTTTATTTTAACAATCTACAGACAAGGGCTGAGAATACGATGGAGAGAATATGTTAGGGACAAGTTCTAATGGTAATGGTAATATTATCCAGTTCCCTACATGTAAACATTTGGCATTTATTGACCGAACAGCCAGTATTGTTTTCAGATGAAATTTATAAAATCTTTCTCCTAAAACTATTATTCAGGAAAACAGGTTTCTCAACATTGCTCTTTTCAGTATTGATGCAAGTTTCCTTCCTAACTTTTTATTTGAAGTAGTGTGGAATGCCAACATCTTGATTATGTCATTATTTTTTCTTACATGTGCTATCCATTTTAGTTGTTACTGCTGTTGGTAGTTCCCAAGTGATGTGGTTTCTGTTATTAGTTGTGATGAAAAACAACTAAAATTAAGATGGTAGAAATACTAGTCAAAAACTAATAATGCTTTTAATTCAGTTTAAGACAAAGTTTATTTTCATGCTGAACTAAAAAGTTAAATTCAACCATATTTTTCAGCATCTCTCTATTTTCAAGATACACTCTGATCATCTCTTGGTGTCTTTCAGTTGCTTTTTTTTTTTTTTTTATCATTTCATCGCAAGCAAGTCAATAAAGCCACTAAGACGCAAAGGGTTACTGAGTGTGAAAAAATATAAGAAAAAGAAAAACATTAAGGAGCAAGAACAATAAAAGAACAGGAATTAAGATAATCTCATGATGAAATAGTAAAGTTAATTGTTTAGAATTATCAGAGATTATAAATAACATGTTGCGAGCACTGCTCCTAGTTTAACTAAAAACAGTGGCAACAATATTTTGCACAAGTAAATGACGAATGTAAGGAAATTAATGAATTTCAGTCAGACAATATTTTATATTTTTTTTAATGGTTGATTGATTTTGTTTGGTGGCATATCAATCTCTATGGGTTATTTAATGCCAAAATCTAGGTATTTTGTACATAATTTTATACAGATATGGATATATATTATGTAGATCATAAAATGTATTGTTGGTAATTTTACTATAAAAATCTGGTGATTTCTGTTTGGGGGGGGGGGGGTCACTATTTGCCCATAGCTGGGATCTTAACAGGAGCTAGCACCCAGATCAGAGATAACAACAATTAAGAGATGGTTCCACACTCTTCAAAACCTCCAGTCTCCTGATCAGAGGCCTAGCAGCTGGATGTAATTTATCATCATATCCAGGATGGTGATTTTGTTTAATATAACTGAGTAAAAGGAGAGAGAACATGCACTAACCTGCATGCAAACGAAAGAAAATATTAAAAGTTAGCAATTAAGTGGATGGATGCCTGAACAATGTACAGTCATGAAGGGGAAAGAGATATCTCCATGCCTAGGAACAAGGTCTTGTTGAATTTACTTCTACTGCATGCTAAAAGGAAAAGAGAGTAAAGAGAATGAAGACAGGAAGTGTCCCATTTTTATAGGTGCTTAACAGCATCTTCCAATGACTTTTTGTTAAAACTGGCAAAACTATCAGGGGTAACCTACAAACAAAATCAAGCATTATCATTTTGAGGCTAATCTAGGCTATATGTTATTACTCATAAAAACCTTTTAGTGCAAAATAGCTTTGAAGAGAACAGATAGCAGAATCAACAAAAATATATAAAAAAATTTTTTTTCATATTATTCCTAAAACTTGCTTATATAAAAAAAACTATTGATTTTTGTAGGCATAACATAGAAGCCAGACTTTTTGGAATTTTTTTTAATGAGTAAAATGAAGGATATATTTACTTTGTACTCATAATTTTATTAAAAATCATGAATATCCAAAAACACAACTTTTTCTTATTTTGTTTCAAATCAAAAATCTATAGATACTATTAGACATTTTTTCTATAATATATTCTGACTCAGATGTAATATTATATGAAAATTCTGAGTACTTTTTGTTCAACCTATTGTCTTAGAATATGCTATTTTCTGTTTATTCGTTGCTAACCATTTTGGTTTAAAAGTCAGTGAAAAACATTTTCAGAAAGTTGAAGTGATAAGGAAAAGACAATTAAATAATTTGCAAAAAATATTTTTAAATATGTTAAAGAACTATTTTTTCTAAAATGGAATACAAACCATTCAAAGTTTCCATCCTAAATAAAACAATTTACTGTTCATTTTAATTCCATTGTGGAAATAATATTTGCCATTTTCAAGTCAAACTTCATTAATTTCAGCACCTAAAGTTCTTTTGTTTAGGAGTTCTATTCTTTCAAAAAGAACCAAGATAAAAATCCTAAAAAATAGCTCAGAGAGACACAAGTCAGTCTGTGAGGAAAATGGGCTACTATTATTAAAAAATGAAACCCTACTTTTCACCAATTTTCATTACTGTTGACTTGCCACTTTACTAAATTTTATGACATTCATAAATATATTCCTGTCCAGATCATCTGAATCCAGAGTTCCTTCAAGAATTTTGAGAATATTAAAAATTATACAGATTTGTAATTTTAGAAATGTTTCAGTTATTCAAATAAAAGATTATCAATGGAAACTAATCAAGTTGTTCAGTGTAAAAAATACATAAACAGATATTAAGCCAAAAAATTAATAAAATAAATTTATTTTATTGTAAATATTCAACTGTTTATGTCTTTTTACTTACAAACTGCTTGCTAATTTTTTCTATTTTATTTATTCATCCAAACAATATAAAGCTTCTACACAATTTCATTTAATAAATAATGTAAATATTTGAACTGATGGACGTAGTATTTCATACTAATATATATTTATATTACCAACTAACTAGAATATACTACAAAGAGTGAAAATATAAGTATTTTAAAATACAGGTATTTATTTTAAAACCTGCATACACATTTTTGCTTAAATCAGATCTCAAACTTATTCATGAATAATTTGATAAATGGTGTGTTTTATCACAGTCAAATTCCACTTAATCAAGAAAGAATTTAAACAAAAAAGTGCAGTTATTTTATTAATTCTTCTATGAGCTGTGTTCCCATCTCATCTGGCCCTAAGCAGTGTTTCTACAACTTTGCCAAGCCTCCTGCCTCCTGTTCTGCCATCCATTCACACAAGCTTGTCAGGTTGGTGACCCACTGCCTCCTTTGCTTTCAATATGCCCTGTGAGAGTTAAGTTTTCTAAACCCTCTTTCCTCATTCTGTGTCCAAGAAATTTTAGCTGTCTCTCTCCGATTCTGAGCATAAGATTTATTCAATAAAGTTTAAAAAGGAGTGTCAAATTTAAAAATGTATTGCTGTAAGATCATAACAATATTATATTCAGCATAAACAATCACAAACATTATTAATAGATTTTGGTTTTCTTGAGACAAACTAACAAAGATTTATGACAGCTGAAAAACAACAGGAAAAAACAAAAAGGGAAAAAATTATTTTTCATAATCTTGTTAAAGAAACAAATATATTGAAAGGATTAAATTAAAGAGACTATTTTATGATAATTTTTATTTTTTTTACTTTAGTTCACTCAATACAAAGCACAAGAGCCACACAAGGTATAGGGTTACTAAGTAGGATTGTTGTAAAGGCAGAAGGAGATGTATATTATGAAGATATGTAGGATAGATATAATTTGACTTTAGATTTTATGAGTTTACGATTGTAGTGAACAGGGAAGCACCCTCTCGGGAGTCTGTTCCACAAAGTAACTGTTCTGAAGAAGAAACTGTCTCTGAGTGGAACTTACTCATTACCAAATTAATATGAAGGGAATGAGAATGATCTGATGTCATGTATGCAGCATGGCGGGTCCTAGCAGTGAACGTTTGAGTTGGTGCAACTAAGAAATGTAGCGCGTTTGAACATTTGCCATAGTAATAATGATAGAGCAGCGAGAGGCTAAGCAATGTTTCATCTGTGGGATAAGAGTTGTTGTATGCAGAAAATAATTCACCACCCACAAGGCTGCGTAATTGCTTTTAAACTCATTTTCTCACAATCTGTCCAACCATGACAGATTAAAAAAAATGAAATGGTGAAGTATTTTCAGTTTTGTTAAATTGGTTTGGTTAATTTTGTTCACTTCTCATTAAGATGAATTAGATTTATTCAGATTCTTTAAATGAAGATAAAACTTACTCTAGTTGATAAAATTTCTGTCAAATTTTATAATTAAGTCAGTATGAGATAGAGTCATGTCAACATTACTTGGTGTGCAAATACTGACAGAGTGATACTGTTTTCTTGACCTAGAATTTATCACATCTGCGCTTTTCCATTTGCCAAGGGAATTCAGTTTTCATCACCAGAGTAGATTAAATTCCACCACAAGCTAATACAAAGTTAGCACTGAGAAATGTACATTATGTTATCAATGAACAACAAATTACATGCACCAACAGTGCATTTGTACGAAACTAATGGGACAAACTGTGAAACAATTCTATTCATACGTATGTAATGAGTGTGATGTTTATAACTCCTGGCAACAATACATTAATCCCATTAACACAAGCATTATAGACACATACAAAAATTGCATTCTTGCAACACTACCACCTGCTACTATTACATCATCTACACTCGTTTGTAAGCCCATCCTTCAGTAGTTCATGAATCAATCACCTCATCTAAAAATAAATAAATAAATGTGGAGAAAGATCTACATCAGAAGTTTAAATCTATTTTAATATACTGGCTGACTTTAGTCTTTTTGCATATAAATCCATTCAGGGTTCTTAGACATTGAGGGATCTATTTTCAATGAAACATTCTCTGTAAATTTTTCTCTCCAGAATCTATCAAACATATCTATAAGTCTACCATTCATCCATGCTTAAAATATTGCTGCCACATATAGTCCAATGACCCTGCTATTTACCTGGAGCTCCTTGATGAAATCCAAAGAAGAATCAGCAATATTATTGGTCATGATCTGGCAACTCTGCTTCAGTCACTTTCCTGCTGACATAAGGTTGCCTCTTTGTGCCTTTTCTATAAATACTTTCATAGTAATTGTTCAGATGAGCCCTTCAATATGGTACCTACACTTTCTGAATTTAAGCACAATACTAGACTAGCATTGAGATCCTATCAATTTATAGTTGAGCTGGCTAGATATAGCCATAAGTTCTATGCTAACAGTTTCTTTACTCAGTTCTCACTTGTGGAACTTCCTTCTGGCTCCATGCTTTTCAATCAACTTTAATCTGCAAAAATTTAAATGCAATGTCAATCACTATCTACTGTCCTCCAGATTACGTTTTTCTCTTTCCACATATTATTAATATTTCTGTTCCTAATTCTTCCACACCCTGTAACCCCTTGTTTTTGGTGGCTTTACTGCCTTGCATGGATTGATACCAATTAAAATAATAAAAAGGCTGAATAAAGATTGCCAAAAATAAGCATTCAACTTTTTCTTAACTAGAAAGCATAAATAAACAATATCTAAAATCTGCTAAATTCACATTTTGCCGATTTCAATGTGACTGCTTACAACTGCCAAGTCAAAGCTAAAGAAAGAAAACATTTGAAGGTTTTGTCTTCTTTGGTGTTTATATTCCCAGAGAAACTTTTATGGTCTCTCAACACCATTTTGGCAAATAAAAGGAACATCATACTTTGGAAGAGAAACTATTTCTACAAGCAGATTCTGTTGAATGTTTACTAATGCATTAATGTATCCATCCTAAATTAATGAAGTTGCACACCAATTATTCGAGTACTTGGAGAAAAAAATTTAAATAATAAATCTGCATTGTCTGATATGTCATAGGTTCATTTACAGAAATCATTGCCACTAAAATGGTCTCAATTTTGCCAATTCAAAATAAAAAAGCAACAACAGATTAATATAATGATGCTGTTGGTTCCAATATTAACTAGGAATGACTGCAAAACACTTTCCGATTTTATAGGCAGAAGCACACAAATGCATGCTGGGATTTCTTCCTAGCCAATAAAATAGGCCACTCCTCAGTTTCAAATGACCCAGTCCCAGTCTGTCTTGTCTTGAAGTCAGGATGCTATGTTTGTCTGAATTTGATCTTCTGTGTTTGTCAACCCCAATTCTTAGTTTGGGAACTTTTTGCCATATTACTCTTGCTTTGTCTTATTACTGTTAATAATATATTGCTTGCTTGCTTTATATTATTTTTGCCATGTTCTTTTCTTATTATTGCTTCTTGCAAACTTTGTCAATTCTGTTTGTTGGGCAGTTCTGCCATTTATTTACATTTAACCATGGTCACTCACTCTACAGATGCTATCCATGTCATCTTAAACAGATTAAAAACTAAAGCCATCTTGGGACAGAATCATCCCAACCCAGTTTTCTTTATTCAGTTTGCTATCTTTTGCTGAATCAAACACAAAAATGCTACCAATCATTGTTCTTTGATCACAAGGTGAAAAAGATTCACACCGTACACTCTAAAAGGATATGCTAATGTTCATCATCTAAAAAACAATCTACACTCTTCCTCGGGTCTAATAAAAAGTGCTTTTTCAGAAAGAGAAAAAAAAAGGAAAGCTCTTAGTTATAGCTAATAAGGCTTTTTATTCATTTTACAAAAGCTAAGAGCTACATAAATCTATTGAAAACATTTAGAGGAAAAGAAAAAATAAGGCATATGCTTTTTAGGTGTGTGTTCCAGACAGAAACATCTGGGGACCACATGAAGTTATCTACAGATTAAGAAATTTGTAAATGTATGTGCTTCAGTTTTTTTTTATCATGTATTATATCTATGTTCATGAAGAAGCAGTCAGATTTTGTTTAAAGATAGGCTTACTTGTAGGATTATTTAGAGTAGCTTTTTTATATTTGCTACTTCCTAAACGTGATACTATAAATGATAGTGGCTATATATCCTCATAGAAATGTGAGACAAGTGATCAGTTTCTCAATATTTCCATGGCTTTTACAGATACCAAATCTTTTGGTGTTTTCTCATCCATATGTTGAATGAATATTCTGGTGTACATTCTTCCACATTATAAAGGATTTTTCTAGACAGTTTCTTTTGTTTGAAGTTGATAGATTATACAAAAGCTATGAAACATTTTAGAATAACCCTGATTCAGAAAGTGGTATTGATATAAATGCTCACAGGGACTTTGGATTATTTCTGGTTTTAGGAATAGAAATTCTATCACCATTTTGGCCTCAGGATTGATTTCTTTTCAATTAAAAATAAAATAAAACAAATATACGGTATATTTTGAGTACTTAATTGATGAAGTTTCATTGTAACACATCCAATTTTAGTTCCCTGTGGGTGATATTTGTTCTATGTTAGGAATTTCTATAGATACTTTTGTTCCGTTTTTTTTTTTTTTTTTCTTTTACCTTTTTGCATCCGCTCTCTGATTTGATCTGATCGACCTTAACCTTAAATCTTTAAGCTTTCTGGCAAATCAAATATATCCATAACATGTCTTTCACGTTCAGGAATAATTTTCGGAAGAACCTGGTTTTAAACGTTTGCTTTATAGATGAATCAGGACTTTCTGTGATACTACATATTGTAAATTTCAACATTACAATGCATATGTAATGCAAAAATGGCTATGGAATTGTGCTAAATGTATTTTCATTGTCATAATACAGCAGCTGAAAGAATTCAGTTTCACCATTATGTGTAAGTATATATAACTAAAATAGGTATTCATTCTTATTTTTTCAAAGAAATACATTTTTTCTAAATATGTAAATATTATTTTAATCAAATAAAAATATCAGCATCATATGTTATAAGTTACTATTTATATTCACATATATATTAACATATATATCATTAACATTTTATTTTCATCTTTTCTAAATGACAAAAAATAAAATCTCATATTAAACAATAAGCAAAGGAGACTTACTTTGGATGATTTGGAGCACTCCATGTTGTTGTATCAGTCTCTCCCAGATTAATTGTTTCTCGAATTTTGTCTTTGTTATCACAACCAAATCAATGAAGAGGGTGTTATAGCATTCTATAATAAAAAAAAAT
Organism: Acanthosepion esculentum; assembly: GCA_964036315.1. Taxonomy (NCBI): domain Eukaryota; kingdom Metazoa; phylum Mollusca; class Cephalopoda; order Sepiida; family Sepiidae; genus Acanthosepion; species Acanthosepion esculentum. The sequence goes on from OZ038475.1 coordinate 103,080,809, forward strand.
AAAAAAAATAAATGCAATAATTACTATAAAGTAATGAATTGTTTCTATAATTTAAAAAATAATTGCTAATACAACTGATCAAAAACAGCAGATCTCTTCAAGTTATGGGTTATATCCAGAAATATATTTAAATATCAGAAATACATTGATGAATACAATTTTTTAAGCAATCAAAATTTTATGTAACAACTAATCATAAATACTAAACATTTCAAATACTTCAGTGTATAGATCAGTTATAACAAATTTGGTATAGGAGATACAGAAACTGAACATAGAATAAGCTGCACTAAGGGTAGTTTTACCCAAGTCATGTTCTTAAATAGCTTCATCAGATTGATACTTTCATATGGATGTCACTAAACTCATTCAGAAATGCTTAAACTGCCAACTATATACAATCACTGTCTTAGATCAGTGATTATAAATAGCTTTGAGTGAATGAGCCCTGTAGGGCTTAGAGAGGACCATCTTTCTTTGAACATCATGGACTTGTGCTACATAATCACAAATAAAGAACTGTACCAAATAACATAAACCACTTAACTTTAATTGTTGCTGGTGTTGAAACACCAGCAACAATTAAAATGCATATCATATGTAACTCAAAGAGAAAATAATAACACAATAAAGATGTCAACATTCTCATACTACTTCAAATAAAAGGTTAGGAATGAAGACCCTATTAATACTGGAAGGTACAATAACATCTACTGGACTTGAGAAGCCTATTTCCTGAAAAATTATTTTAATACAAAGATTTTAAAGATTTCAACTGAAATTAGCACTATCCATTCAGTCAATAAATGCCAAATGTTTCCAAATAAGGAAGCAACTAATATTTGAATTACTATTATAAATACAAATATTTTTTACATCCATATGAATATATACAGATAATCCAAATTCAAATCTGGGACCCTCTCACTCCTGTTGGAGGAACCCCTCCCTGATTGACCATATCTTCAGGAGTACAGCCATACTCATCACACTTGACCAATTGCAGGTTGGTGATGCTATTTAACCCGTAGTTGGGGGCACTGACTTTGAGACATTCATCTGCCCTTTAACAGCTCTTTTTTGTGCTGCTGGGGTTCCACTTACTCTCATCAGCAAAACATTGTTTGGTCGGGGAGCCAGTTTAGTTGCTGACAACTCGATTATCCAGTTTTTTAATTCAGAGTTGTCCTACTCCTAGACTGGTTGCCACTCAAAGCTATAGGACACAGTACTGATAACAAAACGCATAAAATCCATTTTATAACTTCACTATAGAAAGGAAGTAATTTTGAGGTAGAAATCTAAAACCAACAATGCTCAGTTAGACCTTTAATAAATTCAGCTATTTTCAAAAACTTAATAAAATTCACTAACTTTATAAAAAAAAAAAAAAATTTTTTTTTTTTTCTTAAAATAAGGTTTACCCTTTACAAGGCACGGGAGCCACTCAAGGTAGAGGGTCACATTAGGAGGCAATTTGTGTAGATAGGAGTGGTGTGACAGAGAAGAGAGTCGGGGAAAAAACACACAAACACACAGGTATATTTTTTTTTATTGAAATTGGAGTGAATCTGAGTAGCAAAATTAGATCAGGGCAATTTTGTTTACTGATGGGAAATCTGATCTAGCCCATGTGGAATTGGGTCATTAGAAAGACAATGGAAAATGGTCGAAATAATTTTTATCAGTTAAAATTTGAAATAGAGTTTACTAAGCCTATGAGGAACTTTGAAATTCACATGATTTGGGGTTGAAAGGAGCACCCGTGATAATCGCATGCAGGCCAAGGGTCAATTATGACCAACCAAATTTATCTATATAAACATGTAGTTATGCTGAAGAAGAGGCAGATGGGAGAGGCGAAAGGTTGCTTTTGGCTCGTCTGTCACCGAGTGCATTCGAGCTGAGTGGAGAGATGTCAAAGATTGAAAGTGAGCAGAGTTGAACTGAAGACTCGAAGAAGTATGAAGAAGCGAATTACTCCTCCAACATCTAAGACTGCTACTGCTACTATTATTGCTACCACTGGAAATGGAAACGTCAAACAAGCTACAGTAATCAAAGAGTTGCGTTTGGCTTGTCTGTTGTCGAGTGCAGTCAAGCTGGGTGGAGAGATATCGGAGATTGAAAGTGAGCAGAGTTGAATTGAAAGCTAAGAAGTACGAAAGTGACGTCAGGATTGCAACAAAACCCTCGCTAACATGTACTGTTGATATAAGTACCGCTGCTCCGGCTACCATGAAGATTACTACTACTGTTACTACTGCCAAGGAGGAACGTAACTATAAACTTTAAGCCGTGCACAGAAATCTTTATCTCGCCATCGCAAGAGTTGTATATCATTCTGAGACGATTTCACAACAAGCTAATCACAACCCACTCTCTGTCTCGAATCCAGTGTATGAGTTTTTACGTCAATTACTTTCTTTTCTGTAACCCGTTTCTTTTCTATACTATTCTTTTCTACTATATAAAAGACATTAACAATTCAACCATTGAGTAGTTGCTTGTCCAGCTTTCTGCAGATATATTTTTTTTTTTGGTGCATTCTAAATTTCTCAGCACAGACTCTCCAGCCGTGTCTACATCTTTAGTCGACCATGAATGGATGAACATCACTTCTGCTTTCTGGATCAAACCAAACACAACATGGGCAAGAAGCAGGATTAAACCAGTGTACCGATTGAATGATCTACGGATGCTCAGGGGACCTACGGCCACTCCCTTAAGTTCGGTTAAGACCGAGTAGACACCTCAACCCAGAGAGTAAGACATCAGAGGTTGAGGGGCTGGGGCGAAAGTGTTAGAGTGGAAGATAATGGTCAACCCTAGCTTTAAACAGGTTAAGATTGTAGTGATTGAGGAAATATCTTCTTGGGAGTTGATTCGAAAGAGCAGTGCTTTGCAGGAAGAAGCTGTTTGATAGGATACAGAGGAAATGTGGGTGGTTTGCTACTATGTAAATGGCATGGCAGAAAGCTCAGAAAAAGTGGAATTAAAGTTTTTCCAGTTAGAGAGACATAAAAATATTAGTATTGAACAGAGGCAATAGAAAAATTCTTTTACGACATCCTCCATTTACTGTTCTGAAAATAAGAGCTTAATTCTACAATACAGAGTGGACATGGTCAATGGTGAAAAAAAATGTCTGTTGTTTGTCCTTACTGACATTTGGAAGTTAATCTAGTAGCCTAGTTAAAAAGCCTTCTCTGCACTTAGTATTATGTATTGGAATGATTGATGAGTCATAGCATTTGGGTGTTGACTGTCTATTCTCTCTGGTATAAGAAGCCTATTTGCACAGGCTCCTGTGATAATGAGACTGGAAATAAATCAATGGAGTAAAAAGAAAGAAAAAATGTTGCTAAACTGACATTTTTGTTCATTAGTTTTCCATTGAAAATGAATGCAAAAAGAAGTGGGGGGCACATGATCTATGCAATGATTCTAGTTTATTATTTATGGCCTCATGAGCACCAATTAGAAAACTCATCTCTCAATGAATTTTTAAAATTAAAAATATTGCTACAAATTTTAAAAATCCAATGACAAGCATCATCAGGAACTATGAAATTAATCTTCAAGCTCTCTTATTGTTACCAACTATAATAATTTGATTTTACTGTGCTAAAATTAAACACATTCTCAATTGCCAATCAGTTGGTCAGTCTATAAATCAAAATCAATTTACTAAAATATGAAAACACTTGCCATTTATTTTGACAAACTTGATCACATAGAAAACACAAGGCCTAAAACATTAATGAAGTTTATTCCCTTATAAATTTTACATCAGATTAGTTATTTGAGACTTGTAAAATCATTCCTACCTCAGTGGCTTGAACTCAAAGTATAAAATTCAAAGACATTCATGAAACTACATAAAATAATTATGAAGACAAAATATTTTTTCTGGGTGCAAATTTTCCATTAGAATAATAAGCAACACTCAAAGTTCAAAGAGGAGGAAAAGGAAAAGATACTTGTTTCCAAACACACCCATCTGCCAAGGTGACTAGCCAATTTCTGTTACAGATGCCTGCTCAAGCATATTTGTGTTTGTCCACAGAGTCAGCCTGTGCTTTATACTACAACTATGCTGAGCGGACCTAAGTTACAGTCTCTGAAAGAGAGTGCATAATCTGGCATGATCAACAATTTGAACCAAATCAGTATGCTCAAACTCTCAGTCATGATGACATCTGCCTTCATGCTAGTACAGCCATCAACAGCTTCCAAACTATTTTGTCTACCTAAGGCAATTCTTATAGGCATCATCTTGCATCAACCCATGGTATTGTTTTCTATTTTACTTATATTTCCACTCATAAAACCTTTTAACATGAATTGTACACTATATAAATATATAAATGAAGTCATCTATACCCAACTAACAGAAAGCCTCAAAACATCATACCAATTACCATTAAGAACCCACCTTGCTCAAAATTCAAAATCTGTCCCAAAGGGAGAAAAAAATGTTCTATACTTTTAATATATAGACAAGGTTTCAAAATTTAATTTCCAGAATGACTGCAATGTGTCACTGGGATAATGAGTCAGGTAGGTATTTGTATCTGAACATCACGAGATAGGTTTCAATTTCCACTTTCTTGAGACAGACAACATGAGTCCTTTATTGCTAAGTAGTAGAGGAAGTGGTAGATGTTCGTGTTATATTGTTCATGGAAAATGAGTGAAACAACTCTGAAGCAGCAGATTAACATCAAATTTATGTGAAGATTTGTAAAAGTGCTAGTGAAATGTTAGCTCTATTAAAAATGGCTTATGGTGAACATATTATGAGGAAATCAAGTGTTTTTGAGTGGCACAGATGCTTCAAGGAAGAGTGAGATGTGCATAATGACACAAGAAGTAGGCAGCCAAAAACACAAAGAATAGATAAAAAATGTGAACATAAACCTCATCATGCTTAGATCAAAGATTATATGTGCAACTGACAGAACTGAACATGAATTCTCACAGAGGATTTGGAAATGAGAAAAATTTCTTGAATCCTGATTGATGACCAGAAACAGTATTGGTTTCATATTTCATCTCATAATGCAGAGATGTTTGACAGGATCATTACTGGTGATGAAACACCTTGTTTTCAAGATGATTTGTTGACATCCCTTACACCCAGCAATATGCGACTAGATTTCAGAAAACAAATTCCCCAAAATGTTTTCTATAAAGGGAACAGCTTCACAAGGAGAGTACTGTGAAGGTGACAACAACCAATACTGACCAGGTAAGTAAATTTTGCTTTCACAAGGTATTCTGTAACTTAAATTGTCATACTTTGTACATAATTTATATAGACTAATGAGGACTTATTTGATATTAAATCCTGACCTCTTCCTTTATATGCCATATCACTTCAGAATATGGGCAGTCATGGCTCTCCAAAATTTCTTATCTTTCATATATCTCTAAGTAATGTTTGTCTCCTTACTATCCCTTCCAGTCCCTATTCTACTATCAAACCATTCACACAAGCTCATTAGATTGGTTACTTGCTGTTTCCCTCCTCTTGCACACAATATATCCTGTTAGTGTCAAACACTCCAATCCTTTTTTTCCTCATGTGTCCCAGAAATTTTAATTGTTTCTTTCGGATTCTAAGTGCCCTTTTTGTTTCCATTTTCCTTAAAACACCCTCAATGCTCACATCTTCCATCCAGGATATTCTCAGCATCCTTCTGTAGAACCACATCTTTGTTGTCTCAAGCATCTTCATCTATAAGGAACTTGTCCAGTATGCCATATAAAAGGATTGATATTATATAGCAGTTCAACACTCTTGTCTTTGTTTATAACAAATTTTTCCTGTTTCTTAATACTTTTAGTTTTTAGAACACTGACCTCTGTGCATATGGACACACAACAACAATGGGCAGCGATCAGTGTGCGCATACTGCCCAGCTGGCTACTTGACCAACATGCATGCTACACTCATTAGCAGTGTGACCAACTTGTGTGACAACATTTTTTTTTTTCTCTGACAATTGCCAAAGTTTGCGTTTGGAAACATTCAGTTTCATTTGTCCTTGAATCTTGTTTCTGTTTAGTCTGTTTGTAGTTTTGGCAATTGTTTTGATCTTAGAAGCTGGTGAGGTGCACGTTCATTTGACAGGTGTGTGTACACACACAAGCCAGCAAAGAACCAAAGCAGCAATGCTGGAAGAAGCGCCAAGTGTTTTTTTTCACTATTCCAATTTGTCTTTGAATTTCTTTGTTACATCTCTCTTAATTCAGATTAGGTAAAAGCTTTTGACTAAAAAAAAATATTAATTTTTATATTTACAAAGCAACAATAATAGCTTTTAATTAAAACATTAATAAATATAAAACCAAAAATCTCTTCAAAAAAGTGAAAATAATTGTACAAAACACTAAAAATAAGTAAAATAGTAAGCACAGTTTATTGCAAGAACATTTTGAATTGATAAATTAAAATCAAAAAGTTGATCAATAAAAATACCATAAAATATTCAAGTTATAATTTTAATAGAAAACTTAAATTATTTAAATCTTGAATGAACATATACCATTTAGAGTTTATATTGTGTATTAAGTAAAGAATAATTTAACAAAGAATTAAAAAAAATTATATAATTATTAATTTTTTTAAAATATACCCAATTGGCACTTAGAAGTTTCAGGTAATAAAATCAGTAATTGTTTGATGTTTTAATTTAAAAGGCACATACCACAAATGAATGCATTTTTGGTTGTTCCTTTTCAATATTAATATTTCTTATAAAAAGTTTGTTTTTGTTTTTTTTAACAAAGATATTTTTCTAAAGCAACAGATTTAATTTTCATAGTGTTTAATTAAATTAATTTTTACCAGTTTTCTTTCAATATTTCTTAAAACAGTTTTAAATTCAACAAATGAAACTAATGGATAGTTTAATCTGGTGGGCTTCTTATGACAATGATTTGCAAATCTGATATCAAGTTTCAAGATACTTTAAGAGATTTGAGATAACCTACAAGAAAAGTATTATCCAAATTGGTCATCTCAATGGCTAAAACCTGTAAATCTGTCAAGCTAAATATTCTAACTTATTTTTCATTTTTGTATCAAAAGTCAAAAAGCCAATAAAACAAAAACATTATTAACCCAGAAATATGACAAGCTGAAATTTTGGAGAGATTCTATAAAATGGATCCATTCTACATAAAATTCACATTTCTCCTGTTTTCTCTCTTAAGCTTTGATACAATTTCCATTTATGTCATTCTATTCTAATGGTACGATGTAACTCAATATTACCTGCCACACAATCAGGCCATTAGCAAATAAACTGGTTCTCACACCAAGCTTTTCTGGTAACGATGATGGCTAGACATTCAGCACAGTGGAGTGTTCCCCTAATGAAATCAAACCAGATGTCTGTGACCATAGCAGACATTTTAAATTAGAGGACATCAGCTGTGGTTTGAGCTAGGGACATACTTGGCATGAATGAATACCTATCTAGCTTTCAACTTAGATATGTTGAAAGAATTAACCAGGTGCTCAGCTATGCAGCAGCCCTACAACTACATCTGATCATGGGACTGACGATAAAGATGTAATTTCTTAATATTTTTCTTAATACTGAAGAAGTTCTAAAATAAAAGAAAAATGAAGAAAAAAACTGCAAACTTTATTCAACATTTTTCACAAACTAGGTTCATTATGTCAACATTTCATTTTGAAAAGCTATCTAGAAACAGATGTCACATCATTTACTTTCATTCTTTGTTAGCAAAAAATTTCCAAGAGATGATTTCTGTGTATTACCCTCATCCAAGGCAATGCCCTCACCCCATCCTCAACTTAAAATTCTTTTTTTATTATTTTAAAATCTAGGAAGCATAGACGAAGTGGCAAAGAGACTGTTTCAAGTTAACTAAAAGTTGCAGGTGGGGGATTCAAATTAGCTTCACAATAGATCCTCATAATTAATAGATAAATGAAACTTAACTGGACACGTTTTCCTTACTTTCAATATAATAGTTTTTAACAACAGAGGTCACCAAATTATATTCAAGGTTATTTGCTTATACAAGCTAACAAAAAACAACAAACTTCCTTAATATAATAAGAAAATTCTTAGAAAATATAAAAGAGACAATAGAATTAATAGAACAAAAGCACAGAAAATTAATATATATATTTTAAATTTTCTTATTCATAGAATAAAAAAGTCTACCCTAGTTTAGGTCATGTATCATTACTATTTTTATATCTTCACTGTCATAGTCCTCCAGGGTGCGTTGTTGCTGTTGTCAGCTGTTGACCCGACAGGCCATTTTGCTGATTCTTACCACATGTTATAAAGTCACAAGCACCACATATGTATTCGGAAATGTTTTCCTTTAGAAATACAATTTTCTTTCCAATTGCTATAGTTGTTCATTCACCCACACAAATTTCATTTTAATTATTTTTCTTTTCTGTAGAAAAAAATATAATTTTACAAGAGTTGATGAAATAACCGACAACAGTAACAACTAAAATGGATGGCTCATCTAACCCAAAAAGAAAATAATGATATAATCAAGATGTTGACTTTCCACACCACCATAAACAAAACGTTAGGAAGGAAACTAGAAAGAGTAATAACAAAACAGTTAGTGAACTTAAGAAACTTATTTTCCTAAAAGACTGTTTTAAGAGAAAGATTTTTAGAAATTTCAACCAACAGTAATGTTAACTGTTTGGTCAATGAATGCCCATTGCTTTCTTATAAGGGAACAGCTAATGTTATCATTACCTCATAAGTGATAACAGCAACAAAGACGAGGACAGTAGTCCAAATATAAATAGTGTAAACAGTCATCATTATTATTGCAATATTTCTTCAACTTTTTTCTCACAGTTACACAGAATTAATAATCATTACTAGTTTTAGAATACAATACTTTCATGCTGAAATTTTTTTTTTAAATATATAATCACAGTTCAAAATACATTAAATGTATTCTGATCATTATTTTCCATGATTTCTCAATATTGTAAATTATTTAATTTTTTTTTATTTCATTTTAAGTCCCTAGATACCAGCTTTGTCAATTATTTTAAATATCAACTGAAACATTTCATAAAAGTTGACCAATATATGATGTCTCCTACCATATAAGGTTCCCCTAAAAAAAAAAAAAAAAAAAAAAAAAAAAAAAAACTCCAAAAATCACTATATCTTTTAGCTTGTTGGTTTGATTTGAGTCCGAGACTAATACCTAAACACCCACCTTTTACACACTACTCCTATCATGTCCAAAAATGAAACGGATATGATTAAAAATGATTAACATAAAAAAGCAAAATAATGTTAAAATGTAAAAACTAAGTTGAATATTATTTTTTCTTAAGTATTCTTTGCCAAATTATATTATTTAATTTTTATTTGTTTCACACCAAACAAAGTGATAATGCCACTAGGATGCAAGGGGTTACAGGGAGTGAAAGAGCATGTGAAGGAAGTGAAGAAAAGGACAATAAAGGAACAGGATTTAGAAAGACAGAAGATGGTGAGTGACATTGCATTTAACTTTTTGAAGATTGCAGGTGGCACAGAAGTGATAAATGCAGATGTTACATGGCAGGAAATATGGTATTTTTAATTTCTGGAGTAGAACAGTATTAATCTGAAATTATTTACCTAAAACATGTTTCTTTTGTAAATTAATTTCACAAAATAAACTTAAAGATTTTAACTTTGAGTAATCCCCATCATCACAATATTAATGTATGTGAAGCAAGCATTTTCTAAAATTGAAATTATGCAGTGGTATATGTCATATTTTATCTATCCATAAGAAAAATACAATTATAATTTTGCTTACATTTTACTTGAAAAGAAAATCCAAGTTGAACAGTCATTCATGCTAACAAGAAAACAGAATTTATAATCGTTGTTGTTGATTTTCAATCTTAGTGGGAATGATTATTGTGTGACTTATTACACAATTTTGGCATAAAGCCAAGGAGAAGTGAGGTAAGCCTGGTCAACAGTATCTATCCTAGACCTAGTTAATCAGATTCACAACCCATTCATTCATTACAATTTACTCATTCACCAGAAAAACTCATCCATCCCCATTCAATCCTACATGTACCACAATGCCTCATATTCACAGGGAAACTACAAAAACCCCATGATGTAAAAATTTCTTTATATACAAATGTTCAATATCTCTTTTTTTTTTCTTTTCTTTCTTACAAAAATATATTAAAACCCAAATGATCATGAAACGCAGAGGGGGGGGGTGAAACTCAAAACAAAACTATAATAAAACAAAACATTCAAACTAAAAATAACAGACCTGTCTACCCCTCAAAAATAATAAGAGCAGCTGCTCTATTCTGCCTATAGACAGAACCAAGAAGCACACTCACTAATGGAGTGGGAAGGAAAAATAAATGACAGAGTAGGACAAAATTAAAGACTGACACAATTGAGATACAAAAGAGAGAACAAAAACAATCTGGGGAGGTTGGGAATTTTGATATGGATCATAACAAAAGAGAATGCCATGAATAGGCCAGGAATAACACTTACTCACATTAACTAGGTAAACAGTGTCTAACTTAAGTAGGAGAGGGTTCACAGGAAACCACCACATTGCATCAAAAGGGACTTAAAAAAGAAAATCAAGGTCGGCCCCGTTCACACAAACTAAGCTCGCCACAGTTACCTACCTTTCACTGAAATCTGTCAAAAACAAACACTTTCTATCAGTTCTTATCTTCATTTTGAGCTGATGCCCAAAGAATCCAAACAAATCCTGATGTGGATAGCATTCATATCACAAGATTCCCTCCATCTGTGATGTCCACACCATCATTCTTGCCATGGCTAGCAACATCAGAAATAAGATCTTCTTGGGTTCGATAGGAGCCGTCAACTCACTGACATAGCTCTAAATCTGCCCAGCACATTCCAAATCAATTGCCAGATAAGAAAAAACTCAGGATCAGGAACAGTGCAACTCAGCTGCTGACAAGCTGAGCCACCCACATAGAGGATCCTTTGTGACCCCCTCCAGTAATTCATGTTACAATAGTCTATGAGGCCATAAAAGGTCACTGGACCGAGGAATGACCATCAAGGCTGTCCAACACTCTGAGGAATCTTGACTGATTCCAAGACTTATGATGGCATTCAGCCCTAGAAACGGGAGGAGTGATGGTAAGGCTAGAAAAGGCATCCCTAACACTCCCCTCCAAGATCGTGTCCTCTGTCAACACATGGAGATGTGAGCAACAACCTCTCTGCAGACTAGATGCTTGCAACCACCCAACAAGAAGGAGAACAAGCCCTAGAGCGCCTTCTTACAGTTCTTGCAAAGAGGAAGTATAGACAATTGATAAAGGATAAGAGAAAAGATGTAAGTGGCACATGCCTCAGCCCTACCCTTTATGGACAACTGACATCGGAGCCAAGTCTGGACCGCTGCTCCAACCTTTGCCTGTACTTTAGACCAATTCTTCTTCTGCTGGAGTGGAGCCCAGGCTGAAACTACACTCCAAGAATGCAGACAGGTCCATCTGTCCAACTAAAGGGCCCTGGAAGCATGATCCACTTCTAGGAATCTAACTACATGCCGGAAGACTTGTTGCCGTTAATCTTGGCTTCAGTCTCCTTCTCGTACCATTCAAGCTCCTTCAGCACCACCTCAATGTCGTTGCAGCACAACATGAAAATGGATGCGTCATTGGCATATATGGAAACCCTGGCTCAAGCGCTTCCAGGGACAATGATTCCATGTTGGGCCAGACTGCATGCCCTGTTCCTGTGCCAGTGAAGAAGGGGCTCCAACCTCAAAGCATAACGTAGGGGCAACAATGAGCAACCCTTTTGAACAGACCTTGACAGTGCAAAAGCACATAATCACTTTCCGTTCACCTGTACCACAGCACTGGGGGAACAATACAGGAGACTGATCCACTTGCAGAAGTCAGGTTTGAATCCAGCGGCCTGCAGGACAGCAGCCAAGTACTAATGGTTGACCCTATCAAATGCCTTGGACTGATCCAAATTGATCAGCACAGTTTGATCATCTTTTACACCCTCTAGGATCATGCAGATCAGATGCAGGTCACTCTGAGTTGTTTATCCCTTGGCCAAAATCTTTAGTTCTGTGTTTAGTGAAATCATGGGCCTATGATCATCTAAATCCTGCCTACCACCCTTGCCCTTTTTCAACAGAGTGGTTACACCCTGGAAATCCAGTCAGGGACGGACCCCTGCCAGAACCAATTGTTGAACATGACAGTCAAAATCAGAGCAAAGATGTGTAACAGCCTCAAGTATAATTCATAGGGCAGACCATTGAGTCCCAGAGACTTGCCACTGCTGACCCTCTTCAATGCTAAATAAACTTCACCCCCTGTGATCTCACCCTCACACCTAACCACTTGTCAGCTCAAGCCAAGGAAAGTCAGTGAAATAGCAGGCTCTTTGGTAAAACAGCTCTCGAAATGCCGCCAAAACACTTCACACGTCTTTGGTCAACCACACAGTACACCCCTCTGTGGTATTGACCTCTCGAATGTATCAATCGAAACCTCAACAGATCTTTTTCTTGCGCAATTCTGTGCTCATATTCACAGCTTTGTTAGACATCTTGTTTAATCTATGTCTAAAAACCTGATCCTGGTATCACTTGCTAGTCTAAACCTCCAGAGCTTGCCATGTTAAAGGGAATTCACCATAGCCTCTTCCCAGGACAGACTACCCTTAAGAGTCTTCACCTTGTTAGCCTTATCTAGGGTGAGTCGTTGGCTATATTCGGTGGTGAAAGAACTAATACTATCCTTATTCCCTCCCACCATTTATTCCCAATAACTGCCCCCACTAGTTCTTGCTGCACTAATCAAGTCAGCTGTTGCCAGAAGTCCTGTCTGTCCAGTAAAGATAAATTAAACATCCAGTGTCCAGCCATTTCAGGCCTACACCTAACACCATCAGGCAGACAAGTCTATGGTCTAAATAGCCTAAACAGAGGAACATGGGATAATCTAGCAAGTCTAGATCGACCCTTCTTACTAACATTCTATCCTGGTAGCTGGCTATCCAGTTAGGTGGCCACTTAAGATCTCAGGTCCACATCTCCCCCTTTGGCTGATTGGCCCATTATCTATTGATGAGACTGTAGTGAAATAAAAAGAAAACAGCAACCAGCGAGTAAATTCAAGCTCTCCCAACTGGTATTCCAACCTCTAGTCGTTCCTTCTTGAGTTCTGTCTCAAAATCGCACTAACAGACTTTTCCAGTCGCCAGCCGTGAACGTCGCTCCAAGCATCTCCACTGGGAAAAACTAGTTGCTTTTATATCTGTCCATATACCCATAATCCCTTGCGTCTTCATGCGATCTCATAATTCATTGCGTCTCTGTCCCATAATGCATTGCATATTCATTGCATAAAAAATGCAATGCAAGTCCCTCCTTATTCCTTTACATTATCTGGCCGAGGACGGATTATGGCAGAGCGGTAAGTGCTTTTTTTCTCCTTCATTTCAACTGCAGTAGCCTTACATGCTAAGCAAATACAGGCTCTTTTTTGGCAGGGAAAAGGCAAGTCGCAACCATTTGTGCTCATCCTAGGTTCTGCCTCATCATGTCTGTCACACTCCCCCCTGATATCCTGATCACACAGATGACAGTGCGGGTACGGTCTTTTGTTCCGGGTGCTCCTCCGAAGGGGGAGTGGTTGTGCTTCTTCGTCGGAGGAGCTCTCATTAGATACGACCCGATCTATTGGCAAACTACCAATATCAGAGTGATCAGTTGTTGAACCCAACTCCACGTATATCAGCTGTTCCCTATCCTCCGTGTCTTCTTCATCAGTTGTGGGATTTGAGCCCAAAAAAGGGCGCAGGTTTCTAACATGACGAGGTGTTCCATTGACACGCACCGACTGCTGACTCACCACCTCAGTCACACGTCTGGTTCCAAATTTGGTGATGCATTTACCACGTGGAGTCTTGACCCAGACAATGTCCCCTTTCTTGTATTCCCCTTCAGTTATTTGTGATTCAGACGGGGGCGTCGCGTCAATGCCTCTCACCCGGACGTGGTACGTGTGCAGTACATCAGCCGATGCCGTGGAAGGCGAAAGGTTGTCCTTGAGTGTGACGTTATGCCAGTAGACCGCCTCCAAGACTGAACAATTTTTCCTGGGCACTATGGTTTTGACGCTCTTGTGGTTGCATTCCACAATGCCATTTCCAGACGGCACGTAAGTGCACCGGAACCTCAAATGCACGCCCCAGCTGCTTACAAATTCCTTAAATTGTCTGCAAGTGAATGTGGTGTCATTGTCAGTCAGTATTTCAGTCGGCGAGCCTCGTTCGTAGAAAACTGTCTCAAGCTGACGAATGACACTAGCAGAGTCTTGCCGTCTCAGTGGCCGCCATACTGCAAAATGGGAGGGACCACAATCAATAAGTGTAAGAAAATGGCTACCATTGTAATGGGTCACGTCCATTGCCAACCTACTCCAGTTTCTTCTCACACTCAAATTTCCTTTTTTCCAATGCACTGGTGCTGGATCGATCGATTGGCAGGCTTCACAGGTTCTAACAACAGATTTTATCAGTTCCTTAGACACTGTTGGATCTACGATCCTAGCAAAGTACATTGTTCTTTTAACACCTGGGTGCCCACTCTGCTGGTGGATGTGGGTCACCTGATGCTTGTTCAACTGGCTCATTGCAGTGGCACAACTCACTTGCACCGGTTCTCCTCCTTTCTTGTGCATCTCTAACCAGCGTTGCGGCACTCTGGTGAGGCTGTCAGCACGGTTCTGACAAGATTTTACCAACGTCACAGTCATAGTCAGTGCGTACTCTTCCACCAATGCTCGCAGTGTCTCTAAGCGCCGCCTCATCAGCATTTCACCCGCCGCCTTCGTGTTCACGCCTGTCATTCCTGTCATGACTGGTGTCTGCCACTGCAAGGCAAGATTCACGCCCTTGATCACTGCATCAAGTTCAGCAAGATTAATGTGTTTGGCATCATTAGTTGGACGTAACCAGCAAGCATCTTCCACGACGCTCCCATTCACCTCTAGTGCTACTCCCGTAGCCACAGAGCTTGCAGCCACCCAAACTGTCATTTCATTGCCGTTTACACACCAGTCTCCACCGACAGGATCTGATTCCCGCACTCTGGTCACTGTTTCCTCCAGCATACGTCCAAGAGGAGCATCCTTTATCTCGTCGTCCCATCTTTTGGTTAGTGTACTTGCATAACGCTTAATAAATGCAGTTGCCACCCTAAGCCAACCGCACACAGGGAAATGACCCACGAGTTTCCTGCACAAGGAAAATACGCTTTGGCGGGTCACCATTTGAGCAATTTCTGGAACCTGACCTCCCCACTTCCATCGAAGGGAGTTGCTTTCTTCCCAGACTTGCAGACCCAGGACCTTAGTTCCATCTCTCAATCGCTCTGGATCTTTACAGACTAGCCCGTAATCAGCAAATTGCTGTCTTACGCACGCTGCAGAAACTAGGCCTTCGTTTATGAAGATATCGTCGACGTATGCCGACATGGCACTCTTAATGTCCTGATCCTGGGACGTTATCATGTCGATCACTGACTTCATGACAAGTGGTGTCACATTCAGGCCAAAACCCAAACACGTAAGGCAAAACTGCTTACCCTTAATGACCACTGTTTGAAAAGGCCATAGCGATTTGTCAATAAAAAGAAAACAGCAACCAGCGAGTAAATTCAAGCTCTCCCAACTGGTATTCCAACCTCTAGTCGTTCTTTCTTGAGTTCTGTCTCAAAATTGCACTAACAGACTTTTCCAGTCACCAGCTGTGAACGTCGCTCCAAGCATCCCCACTGAAAAAAACTAGTTGCTTTTATATCTGTCCATATACCCATAATCCCTTGCGTCTTCATGCGATCCCATAATTCATTGCGTCTGTCCCATAATGCATTGCATATTCATTGCATAAAAATGCAAGTCCCTCCTTATTCCTTTACATTATCTGGCCGAGGACGGATTACAGCAGAGCGGTAAGTGCTTTTTTCTCCTTCATTTCAACTGCAGTAGCCTTACATGCTCAGCAAATACGGGCTCTTTTTTGGCGGGGAAAAGGCAAGTCGCAACCAGTTGTGCTCGTCCCTGGTTCTGCCTCATCATGTCTGCCACAGGGACCAAAGTCAATGATCAGATCAACCCAGCTACAATCACATGACCTCCATGTTCCCCTGTTTAATTTGGGGTCCAGGACAGCATTTCAGTCCCCTATTAAGACTAAGCATGACAAATCCATCAGGAATGGCCCCCACCAATGGAAAAACAGACAAGCTCCATTTGATTGCATAAACTACAATGATCCAAAATAAACTACTGCTCATGGCAATATCGGCTGCAATCAACCAGCAAGCATCAACATGGACATGGTCCACCTTCGCACACAGAGTATGTTTAACCAGCAAGGAAATATCTCTGGCAAGCTGGTCCCCATATGCTGAATAGACAACAAAGTCACTAGACAGTACACGAGCATGAACATTGCAAACAAAATGTGTCTGCTGGGTTGTGGCTACATCTACATCAAAGGACGAGATTACAAAGCAGACAGGCTGCCTTACTCCAATCCCTCAAGCCTCTTGCATTCAAACTGGCTAGCCTGATAGACATTTTTCAAGAGAAACCCCACAAGATGCAGATTGGACAGAGATATGTAGAGGAAAGGACTCCAACAGATTATCCCAGACTGCCAGAACCTATATCAGATATAATTTGTCCGTCCAGAACAATACCGCCAACATCCATAGGGAACATTAGTTTGAGGGCCCTATATAGTGAAGGATGGAGTAACACCAGGATCCTTCCTGTACAGAATTTTGACATTTTTTAAAAAATTTCTAACTATCTGAGCCATTTTGATTGTTGGAAGAGCTTTTGGGGCGGCATCTAAAAAGTACCACACTTTCAATTTGCCATCCACATTACAAATTAACATTATTACCCCGGGAGCTTGCAGGAAATTTTTGGGGTCCTCCATGGACTTCCTGTTGACTTAAATAAGGCCTCAAGAAAGTCTTCCTCTGCAAGGAGAGGTCCCACTCAAGAACCTTTCTGTCTACTTGACCAATTATGCATCTAATATATAAAGCTTAATGTTTGTGTCTGCTTGAAACCCTGAAAATAAATTAAATATTAAAATGCTAGTTTCGTATGTTAATTTGTGCATATAAACTGTGATATCAAATAAATGTAGTTTTGTTATTTATATTTACTAGCAATTGTATGAAGGGGTGCTGGAAAGTTTCCAACCAAAACAAAAAAAATTGATATTTTGTCAAATTTTAGGTTAACCTCGCCAAGAAACTTTCATAACCTTAATTCTTGCTTAATAGTGATAACCTATTTGTATATTCAAAAATTATTAATTTTTATTATTATTCAGTTCCAATTTGTTTTTTTATGGTCTTTTGAAATATACAATTATTCTATTGATGGGGTTTATAATTGCTTAGTGATTCAAATTAAGTCATTTTCTGCCTGGAAAGTGGTGACTGCCTAAGCATTTAGATCACAGATTAGGAGTAAAGGGAACTAAGCAATTTTGACATCTTTTTAATAGTATATTTTGAAAATCTATTATAAATTATAAAATGCTATATATAAAATAAGTGATAATCAAAATGTTTAAACAAATTTCATTAATTACAACAATTTCACCAATACCATTTTATTGCATAAGTAAATAACTTAACAAAAAAAAAACAACTGCATAACCAAGTGGAGCAAAGAAAAAGATCTTTGCCTGTGCAATGTTAGGTATCATTAAATTATAAAATAAATTAAAAATATACTTTTCAAAAATGTTTTCCCAAAAGTAAAAATTTTAGTTTATGGACATTCTTCCAGAACTTCTAAGTCAGAAATTATAATTCAAAAATAGCCTAAGTAGATTAAAGTGCTATTTTATGAATTTGGTGACATATTAGTTGTAAATTCAATCCCTGGACCAAATAGTCCAGGCTTAGACTCAATGGAAACACAGGGAGCAATATCTGAACAGTAATAAATAAGAACAAGATATCCCTCAATATGGACAGTGTAGTGAGAACAATCTACCCCCATAGATTAAATAGAGGGCTTACTTTGAAAATCCTTGAAGGTTATCAACAAGCACCTGATAAAGATTAGAGGGCACAATGGCCAAAACATGATAATGATGACAAAGATGAGGTGAATAGTCCAAGTGTAAATAATTTAAATAATGATAAATGCTCATCCCCAAAATTGGGACTAAAATGTTTATTTTAACTACTCTTTCAAATGAGAAAGTTTATAAAAATTTTAAATGTAAATGGGTGAAAATTGTAAAAATAAAACAATAAGTAGATGTTAATATTTTGCATTCTAAATAAATAATGTATTGAATTGTATGATCTGATTGTTTAAAAAATTAATGAAAAGTAAAATCTTTCACAAGATACAGTTTTAATTACCACTGAAAATGCTTGATAGATAACACAGATGTGTCAAATTTTCCACATGTGGGGATAGTGAATTACAGTAACAAAGACAAAGTGTCATAAAACATAGGAGGAGATCAAACAATAAAAACAAAAGTATTCATTCCCCTCACCATAACCTTCAAAAAGACAGTGACAATCAGTCTCCATCCTGGGAACTTGGCAATGGCTATTCATTCCTTAGCACATAAATAGAATAGACTAATTACTGTCATTGAACAAGACCTGGTGGAAACAAGTAATACTTGAGTGTAAGATTCTTACCTGGACTTTGTATCATGTTAAGAAAAGCCAGAAATTTGGCAGGCTAACAACAAAGACAATCTAATATTGATTGATTGTGTGTAACAAATCTATGTAAGTAGGAGAGATAACAGAAATCAGTTTGATGATTAATTTTTAAAACAAACTTGCTACTGGCATTATAAGCTTATTATAAATTTATATATATTTTTATACTGTTTGGGGTTTGATGGTTTTGAAAGAGCAAAACAAGTCAAACAAAACTGATATGACATAAATGGATGAAATAGTTGTTCCTTTAAGTAAAGGAAGGTTTACATTGCCTAATGAATTATTAGATTTAGAATTTGAATTTTTTTATTCACCTAAGATTTTAAAAATGGTGTGTAAGATACTATTTCTAAATCAAAAAGAGTAACTTCAAAATTATTTATTTAAATTGTTATCTTGTCTTAATTCTTGTTAATTTATTGTTCTCTCACCTTAATATTATTTTTTTTTAATTTTTTCCATATTCTCTGACATCCAGTAATCCCTTGCATCTTAGTGGCTTTATTTTCTTGCTTGTAGTGAAATGATAAAAAAATATATTAAATAACTAAATTTAGATATATGTGCAGAATTACTAAACATCTGAAATAATAGCTGACAGAATATTAAGAATGTTTACAATGAATTCAAACTGACCTTTGCAGCTTATTATTTTCACACAGTTTTAATGGAGCACATACAATAGGAAATACTTTTAATTTAGAACAGAAATGAATAAATCCTGATGTCATCACAGAAAACAGATGCATTGTTTTATGAACGTTTGTGCAAACAAAAGAAAAAATAATAGAAATAAGTTATAATTTTCAGGTAAATTAATTCTCATATTTTCAACAAATTAGAACCTCCAATCTATCAAGCAAATTAAAAAAGAAAAGATGAGTGCATTTTGCAAGTAGGCACAAGACAAATACCTGGACATACACTTTCCCCTGCTCCCTCCTTGCTCTCAGTATTTCTATCTGCTATAGAATTTATTGATTGAGGCTTTCTGGCAGTTTCATAACTACAAATCCTCTCAACTTTACAATCAATACTGCCCCCTCTATAAAGATGGAAGAAAAAAAAAAGAGAGTAAACCAACTTCTCAATTTGATAATAAATTCCACCTTCATAAATACACCATTCATATATTATTTATACCTATTTATACATTCTATATCTTATACTTTATTTCCCATTATTATGTGTTGCTGATAATGTTTACATATTAAAATTCCACCTGCCCAACTTTGTCCTTCTCTTTCTGTTAGCTTTTTTTTTTTTTTTTTTTTTTTAGAATTTAGATCAGCATTTCTCAACCAGAGTTTCCTGTAACCCTAGGATTTCGCAAGAGGTCACTAGGGGTGTTCCATGTGAAACAATGATAAATAGGTTAATACATTTTTGAGTAATTTTTGTTTAATTTTATATCTGTAATTTTACTACAAATGTATGGTATATTGTTGGAAAATCCTCAGTTATTATAATAAAGGCATCAACTTCTTATATTATCTAAAATTATAATAATCATAGGGAATATATTTAGCAATGTCTGGCATCATTGTGAAACCGCCTTCACTGGTTAGAGGACAGGACCTAAACATGGTAGATTTATATATCATTGAAGAACTCACTTGAATACAGGACACATAGACAGTGTCCAGATATTCTGTTTATCACATGAACCACAATAAAAATATAAGAGATTAATAATGGTATATAATAATATTTATGTAGGGCTTCTCTGAGGCATGAAAACTATTTCAAGGGTTCCACAAGGATAAAGAGGTTGAGAAATGCTAACTTACATGAAGGTTTTATAATATAAATTTAATATACAACTAATATTCTTCCAATTTTTTTCTTCAACATCATATTTTTCTATTTCTTGTCAATTCCCAATCATCACTTTCTACTTGAAAACTTGATTAGAACCAAGCCATTCCATCATATTTCAAATTAAACTAACACACAAAGTTGCAAATTTCCTGAAATTCACAAATCTTAATTGATCACAATTTGCCATAATCTTTAAAGAACTGATTCCAGGGCCATTTAATAAAATGAATAAAAAGATTTTATCTTAATCACTGAAATTATATGAAAATTCCTAATATAAACTTTGGCAAAGGCATCAGTTATTCATATTAAAAAAAAAAAAAAAACAAACATCAAAACAGCAATTTGAAATATTTTTTCTATAACTTCCTTTCAGAATTATGTAAATTCAGTTCCAACCATACAGAGGCACCTTTCATCACTATCAAAAATAGACAACTTGACTGCATCTCAAAACTCCATCAATTACCTCTTTCTTGGATAAAAAGATATACTTCTAGAACTTTTGAGTGAGAATAAACTGACAATTCCAGTTTTACATTTATATTCACTAGCACCAAAATAATAATAATAATATCAACTACTATCACTTTCAAAATACTTGTGTTTTAGGACAGTGTATTCTGAAAAGAATTGATTAAAAATAGATTATCTTTAATTATTGGAATTATGAAAAAAAATAAATGGATAAAAATAAACAGAAGCAATGCAATTATTTTTTATGACAGGAAGTACATTAATCAACAATATTTATTTCATTATAACCAATTATAAACACCATATAGTACAGCGTAAGAGCAACATTTCATTTTTATACGATTTACATTTATTTCCAAAGATAAAAACTCTTTGTACACTGTTTAGAAAAGAACAAAACTGTATATTATCAAACCGATTCAATGAAATGCTCTTTTACTGTACAGTTATTTCTTTATATATCATAAATGTAACTTATCAAATGCATCAGAATGATTCTGTTCTGATGCAACTTATTAAATGCATGATTCATAACCACTTTAGTACAGTGTTGCCACAAGTAGGTTATAAATAACTGTTAGGTCACATGAAGAAATGCTTTCATGGAAAAAATGATTCTGTAATGCTTAAGTGATGCTTATCGGATAAAAGATATGGGTCAAAAGTGGACATCAGAGATCGACCAAATCCCTTTGAATCTGATTTTAAAAGAGATATAAATTACTCATAAAGGTGTTGGCTGCAATAACTTAAATACAAATTACTTCCAGGTTTTTTTCTAAAATCTAACTCCCAACAGCATATATATTAAACTAACAAAACTGAACAAAAGCTTTTGTTAGTTTAATATATTTTATATATCAATTTCCATTTATATTTTGATACTTATTATCTTGCTTCATGTTATTTTAAATTTAATGAATCCTTAATGTTAAAAAAAACATTTATTTTCAAAGATTTTACACATGATTTAACTTTTGATTTGAAGATGATCATAGTACATTGCAGTTATTATGTTGAGTAAAAGAATTACATTTAAATGAATATTTTGTACCTGAGAAGAAAATATTTGAAATAGAATTTGAAAGAGTACATGTTATTCTGTTATTGTTAATGATTAATTAAACTTAAGGAAACCAATACCAAATCATTTGAGAAATACAACTGCCCATTGATATTGCAACAATTTCAAATAAATGAAAATAAAGAAAACAGGAAAAGAATGATTGTATGTAGACACAAACAAAACCATTAGTCTGATTTTATACAATGACAAAAACAATTTTTTTTATTTATCTTGGACCTTTTGAATAGTAGTAGGGGCTTATCCCTTGTTTCCTGTTTAGGATTGGGATTCCGGTTCCTTATAAAGTCTTTTCATTCTCTTTCACTCCCAGTAGCCCATTGTGTCTTAGTGGTGTTATCACCTTGCTTGAGGGTGGATTAAAAAAAATCCCTCTATGATAACTAGATTATCTATAAGTAGCTCCAACTTTGAGAAACATCTTCCTAAAGTATCATTTGTGAAGAATCTTTTTTAATCATTTCATACCAAGTAAGGCAACAATGCCATTAAGATGCATGGGGTTACTGTGAGTAAAAGACTTAAGACTATAAGAGAAAAAAAAAAATGGGAAACCCAATCGTATACAAGAAACAAAGGATAAATCTCTACTTCTGTTCAAAAGACAAGGAAAGAATGAGAACTGAGTGATAGGTGAAACTATCTACTCTTGTTATGGTTTAATACCTAATTAAGTTTATATGCAGAAATCATTTTCTCTACCTGATTAAATTATTGTCATAAAATCCAATACTCATAATTAAAATGCATAGAAAATTAAATTAAAATAATTACTAACAGTTGAGTAAATGAAACTAATTTGTTATATGTTAATACACCAGCAACTTTTAAAAATTAATTTACTCAGAACATATGGTCTTACTCTCCTAAATTGCCTGATATTTATAATGATTTTAAATGGGTTGAAGAGGAGAGACTCCCTTAGAAATTCATAGCTGAAAATAGCTTAAGAGAATTCATTAAAATTCACTAAAAGAGAACTTTGAAGATTAAGTGACTTCTCACCCAATATTTTACTTATGTACATACTTTGACATGGTTTCAGATTTTATTATTTAAGCTAATGTTTTCACAAGAAACCAATTGATGGTGGTAAAATTTCTAGGATATGCTTATATTAATATAATGCATATACCATGTGAATTTCAGGTTATAATAGATGTTTTTATGATAAATATATACTATGATTTATTTTGGTAGTGTGTGATTTTATTATGCAACACAAGAGATGTTCATTGAATTGCAAATAAAAATAACCATATAATTACTGGTACAGAAAATTATTCTAAGTTCTTGGACAAGATCTTTAAGTGATACATGTCATAACAAAGAAGATTTAAGCTAAGAAATATATTTATGCAAGCTAATGCTCCTTGACTTTCTGCAAAGCTGATTAACATTCACCTTGTCATAATATATATATATATATATATATATATATATATATATATATATATATATATATATATATATATATATATACACACACACACACACACACACTGGGTTTGATGAATAAATTGTCATCTAAAACACAAAAAATGATAATGCTGACATCTCATTGTAACAGATATATTTACCAAAATTACACAAAATATCTTGAAATATAAATATTCTGTATGGTCTTCATGCTTAAGTTGGTAAATGCTGCCATAATCCTTCCCTTCAGTTCATCTTTGGTGTTACAATGAGTTTTGTTGGTCTCTCACTCAATTGTGCCCCATACAAAATAATCAAAGGAATTGTAGTCTGGGGAGTTAGGTAGCCAGATGTAAAGGCTGATGCGGTTGCAGAAATTGTCTGACAACCATGATTGGCTTTTCTTGCTTCTGTGGTGTGGTGCAGACTCCTGTTGTCAAATGTAGGGTCTTCCCACAGCCACCCTCTTGACCCAGGGCAACACTTCCTCCTCAAGGCACTTGATGTAGGCTTCTGTGTTGAGTCTGATGCCCTATGGGGAGATGCATCAAGGCATAACATTGCCATCACTAGTGATCACTCCAAACACCTTCATAATCATCATTAGACTCATCCGACTCTTTCCGAATCCTCTGCACTCTCCTAAGATTGATGCCCCAAAACTCTGATATGTTCATATTGGAGCTTCCAGCATGAATGCCAAGCAGTACAGCATGCCATTTCCAAATTTCTGGCAGAGTGAATTGCATGATTGTGCTCTTTTTCTCACAGATGGTGCCCAACTGACCCTACTATACTGTGCAGTTGACAAAATAAAAAACATAACACACATGTGTGGAATTTGAAATATAATATGGTGACAATTTACCTTCATCCATGTATGTATATATATATATATATATATATATATATATAATCAATCAAGACAGATTTCCATTTTGATAGATTTCAAAGACTTAAGTTTATCTAAAATTATAAATTACATTTAACTGACAATATTTTATTTTCCAGTATATTGAAAAGTCATAAACACCATGCAGACACTTTAAAAATGTAGAAACTTCATGACATATATCTGAACTTGCTCTGTGGTTTGATATCAAAATCAACTGATTCTATTACTATAGTTACTTTTTGAAGAAATCAAAATGTGGGAAACAATTAAAAAAAAAAATGTTGACGTTGAGTAAAACTTGCTAAACAACCAAATCTAACTAGAAAACAAAAGTATTCTGTCCCCAAAAATAAAACCCAATTTAAAAACAGATAGGAAAAATAATGCATCTATTTCTAGAAGAACAAATAGAATGAAGACAAATGTTCATCTGTGTGTGTCTGTTATGTTTCCAGAGTTTTTATGAATAGAAAGTGTCAGTCACATGAAATACAGCTATGTTTATTTTTACAATGATCTTTTTTTATAACAAACATATGGAGATGCTGCTCAACAATCTTTTCATATATTCAAATAAACTAATTTATTTCTCGATGTAAATAATTAGTTTAATAGTATTATTACTCTTTCCTTCTTTCAAAAAAAGTCCCTACACAGCTGTTTCTATTTATACTGCTATAGGCTTCTGCTTATGTATCCCTTTTTTTTTCTTTTTTAATAATTCATGATTCAGTGAATAGTAGAGAAACTTTTAGAAAAGAATTATATAAAACCTGGGAGTAAGATTATTCTCATTCTAAGCTTTAGAATACACTGGTATAAAGAAGCCTTAGAAAAGCTGAACTCTCCTCAATAGTTTGTCAAATTATATCTGTATAGAAAAATATGTATGGCATTTTAGCAAAAGCAAGAAATTTGATAAAAGAATATAAGCAAGTAAATTACATGTAAATGCAAAAGGCTATATTGTACTGTTACGTATCAAAGATCGAGACAAAAATAGTTGATTTTTAATGCTTCACATTATCTCCCAAACTATGATCAACATCAAACTACAACTTAAAATGTACAGTGTGTGACAAAAACACCTCCCACATAATGGTAAGATATTAGCCAGATTAAGATACCATTGTCACTAATGTCTTACCATTATGCAGGAGGTATATATTTCACAAGGCCAAAAGCATGGGGGCATCCAGTGAGAATCAAACCCACTAGTCATAATTGATCTAACAAAACAAACTTGCTACTCATTATACAATGCCGAAATGCTCATATGTGGGAGGTATTTCTGGTGCACCCTGTATATCCTCAAGCATCATCATATACAAATCACTAGCTGAAATACACTTTCAACTTTGTTTTGACAATAACCTTTCTACATATTTGATAACATGCATCATTAACAACAAATGGATGATATTAGACTAAGAAAAAAAACAACCTAAAATGTATAAAATCAGAAGCAATATTTCAATATGAAGAGCCCTCGTGTCAGCACAATGATGAAAGAGTTATTTGTCAGTAACACATATACACACAATTATCTAAATGCTAGACAAGTCAATAAAATCAATGAAAGGAGAAAATAGTAACTGCTTCCAAAGGCTTGGGAAAGATTATTCATTTCCTGGCAGAGACGAAGAAAATTCAATTTGGCAATTGCTTGAAACAAAATAAATGGTTAATATTCCTCAAATTAATGTCCATAAAATTCCTCAGCAGTTGGCACTCAGCTCTATCAACAAAAAAAAAAAAACATAAATAAAAAATTTTTTTGAAAAAGTCTATATTTCTGAGATGAAGTATTGTAATTATTTACATTGTTTAGACTGTTATTGATGATGTTTCAGCCATTGTACACTGTGGCCTTCTTCAGGTGATTGGAACTGAACCCTTTATTTTGCACACCAGAGTAGGTTGTTCTAATTCCACTTGCCATGACACTTCCAAATGTCTCAGTTATCTCCCTTTAACTCAACTCTCCAAGTTTTTGTTCATCACTGCAGTCACCAGGTATTGAACTAACAACCCTTTGGGTCAAGTCACTGGATCCAATCAACACTTTTAGCCACTGGGCCATGTGAAGACATCAGTGTATGAATTTTTGGGACAATTTTTGTGATTAAACAATTCTACCTAATTTACTAATTCTAAAAAGTACAGAATTTATTCTTAGAATAATTTAACCGAACAGTAGTTCTGGAAAAAGCACAGAACAAAATTGAAAGAAATTTTTTTCTTATGGCTTTAACCGAGAACATGAAGAAACCTTGACATAACCTTTTTTGAAATCGTTTTTACTAAAATATGCTACCAGGTCTGAGTATCAGAGTATGCTATGCACTTCTTGACACATGTAGATCCCTTTTCATTGAATTGTACTTAAGGGAGAAAAAAATGGATAGAGAAAGTCAAGTGAAGATCATGTCTAATGTGTGTATGTGTGTGTATATATAAAAATCACCTTATTTATTCTTCTGTGTACTTAACAGTAACAATCATTCTTTTTTTAGTACATGCTTTGAATGAAATAAAAGCACTATAGTTATTTTTAAATAGATATCAAAATAGAAGATTAAAACAATTTAAATGAAGAGAAAGACAATTTGAATTATATGACCACTTGGTAGAGTTCTTTAGGTCAGTGTCATTATGCTTGTGCTTCTTGTTCATAGATGAAAGACAGTAATTAGTCAAGACAAAGAGACATAAACCACTTTCCACTTCTTGCCAAAACCCTCTAAGTAGGGTCTGTAGGTATTGGCATGCTAATTTGCAGGAAGAGCAGTAAGCAACTATATGGTCACAGGGGATGGTTATATAAGACATGAGTCACTATTACTACTACTACTGCTGCTGCTGTTATTCCCCATTCCCATCTCCACCCGCTTTGTTTCCATTACTGCTTGTTTGATAAATCAGAAAAAAGTAGCAAAAATAAGTATGCATTTAGTTTTCTTTGAATAAGCCTGTAGAAAAGAAATCCTCTGATAATTCAGATTCAAACTTATGGAACATTCAGTTTCAAATGACTAGAAAAGTTATGAAAATTTATAGACAAGTCAGGAGAAATAAGAAAATAGGGGCCATATTTTATGAAGATCCTTTAAGCTAGCTCTAAAAAAAAAAAAGGATTATTTTTTTGAAAGGAGAGAAATTTTATGTAATCACTGTAACTTAATATGCAGTATAACCTGTGCTGTTATCAAAATGTGGAGTTTTTTTTTTTTTTTAAGAATCAGTGTATACTAGAGTAGATCAATAAATCTGTAGCTATTACATAGCTATTAGTTGAATTTTGATTTAAAATTTTCACTGTTCTTGCGACCTATGTGATTAATATTCATAACTGAATTAAGACAAGAGAAGGGATTATACTTTAAAAATAAATATTTATTGTGTAAATTAAATGCTCCCTTATTCATTGGACTGTGAACTTACCGATGTACCTATGTATATAGGAATCTCTAGCTAGTTAATTTCAGAAAGAAAACTTGTCTTCCCTTGTTAAAAGAATTCAAAGTAATTTTTTTTAAATATTATCAGCTATGGACTGAAAGGAAATTTTTAGTTTATGATATTTGTATGAATGCAGTGTATAATTCAGTTATTTTTTATCAGACCAAGTTAGTTTCAAACTAGTACTTTAAACTTGAAATGAATTACCCAATTCAAACAAAAAGATCAAATTTTGTTCTTTATACTGAAAAGAAATATCACATAATGGATTTTACTGTTCCACAGAATAAAATTCAAAGAACAAAAACATGTAGTAAGTACCTGGACTTCAAAGAACTGACGACACTGTGGAACACAAATGACAGTAGTACCAATCATAGTTAGATTACTGGGAAGAATAATAAAAAAAAATTAGTACAAAGAGTGGATGAAGTAGAAATCCAAGGAAGACTCGAGGCTATTCAGATAATGGCAATATTGAAAACTGGTGAAGTACTGAGGGGACCTGTTGACCCTTGATCTCCCCTGTAAATCAACAACTACTACTGGTGCAAAAACTCAATGGGTACAAATATACATAGTTGTAAAACAATCTGTGTTAATTACCAGTAAGGATAAAATAATCACAACTAAGACAAAATTCATACTTCACAATTTGGTAGGTGACCATAGCTCTTATTCATACAGGTTGAATTATTTCAAAAGAGAGAAAAATCAAACTGCTTGCTATTAGTTCACATCAGTAAGATGCTAAAATAGTTGTGAATAATTACAAAATAAAATTCTTATATTTATTTTCATGTATCATTTCATCAACCTCCAATCATATCCAGAGTTTTCTCCAATCACAAGGAACAGCTACTCCTTCAATGAGGTTTCTTGCTTTGAATGTCTATTGGGACTCACTCCAGAACTCAAGTGAGATTTATATATATAATATAATCTATTTCCAAAGATGTTGGGAAAATGGTTGGCTTATTCTATCACTCCAGAGTGTGTAAGACTCCTTCTGTCATACTTTATCATTACAAAAGTCAGATTAAACCAAAACTGGAGTATTGCTGCCATATCTGTGCCAGAACTGCCCAATCCTCACTTTTCAGCTTTGACAGTCAAAAGTCATTTATGCTGCTTTGTAGAAGACATATTTTCCACCCTGTAGTCCATTTCCCATAGATGCAATGTTGCAAGCCTCTCGTTATTCTGTTGCTATTTACATGGCAAATGTTTGACCTAGCTCTATTCCTTAGTCCTACCAACTAAAGAGTACTTTCAAATGCTGCTACATTAATTTTCAAGGACTGTTCCGTGTGTATCTATGCAACTGGTTTTTAATTCTGGCATTTTCATGTTTGATGGAACCAAATTCAAGTAACTCAAGGTGACGTCATATAAACAGTTAAACTTAATTTTGTGTGTGTGTGTGTGTGTGTGTGTGTGTGTGTGTGTGTGTGTGTGTGTGTGTGTGTGTGTAATATTAAACACACTTAAATATACGGTCCCCTATGGAGAGATATACCTTATTTAATATTGGCTGCTTCTATTTTATTACAACAGCCTCCAAAATTTGGAGTCTTTCTTTGCACTGTGTCCTGTATTAAAAATATTCAGATTTCAGTTTGACTGTTTATATGACATCAGCTTAAGTGACTTGAAATTGATTCCATCAAACGTGAGAATGCTGGAATTAAAAACCAGTGGCATAAATACACACAGAAAAATTCTTGAAAACAAAAAAGTATTCTGGGGGGAAAAAATAATAAAAGTTAATATGAATTTTGGCCTTTTTTACTGATAACACAAAACAACTTATTCAGAAATTTGAAAGATTTAATAAAAAATTTGATAGACAGAACTTGTCCATATTATTTAACAAAACATTTTTAAGAGAATTCTTGCTGCCAAAAATACATGTTATTTAAATTATATATAAATAGGGTGATACCTATAAAAAAATGGATTGAGCTTGATTATATAACATCTGCAAACCTGACACATTAGACATCATTATCACAAACACTTTTGGGCAGTAAAGTATTTTACACTTCATTTCAAGTTGCATTGACCATATATCTGAATTTTAATTATTACTTGACTAATTTTACAACATTTTTAACCTATTAATACCTACCATAAAGTCTGGTATTAATTATAAAAATTCAAATAAAAATTACATATTAATTATACATTTTTTTAAAAATTTGCTATTAATAATAGGTTTATAAAAGATCCAGTATTAATTATCGGTTTCTACCTATAATCCATTAATGCCCAAAGGTTAACAATCAATGGCAAAAAGTCGATCATCAGCACATCATAAATTTGTATCAAGTGATATTTGCCAACCTATTCATGTACAGATAGCTTGGTGGAAAAAACACTATGCAGTTAAGCATTTCCTTTCCTTATATATATATATATATATATATATATATACAAAACACAGTATCAAATATTTTATATATGATCCCAATGTATTCAAGTGTAGCATGACCACAAAAGATTTTACAAAAAATAATTTAAAAATAAACAGGAAAATATAGTTATATGCTGTATATTGATATCAACCAATTGGAGAAGAGACATCCTTTGAAAATACCAGAAGACAAATAGAAATGATGAAGAGAGTCCAAAGAAAAGTCAGAGCTCTATGTCCCCTGAATCCTTTTACCCTTCCTTGCAGTGACTGTGGACATCTCTTCAGATCCAACATAGGATTCATTTCACACAGAAAGAAATGCCTATAAGCATACCAATGAGTTCTGCCAAGAATGAATGAATCATCATTTCTTTAAGTATTAATATCATACCATATATACTCAAGTACAATGCAAGTTTTTATTATCAGTTTGTTTTTTTTTTGCACAAAAAATAAGGAGTTGAACTATACTGGTAATTTTTTTTTGAAGCAGCTAAAAACCATGCATTTTTGGTGATTAGTTGCACTATATACAGGTAAATTTTTTCTGGAGGGGTTAAAATTCATGCAAAAAATTCAAGGGTCACATTATACATGAGTATATACGGTATTTACCTATAATCTCAAAAGTGGTGTATTACTGAGATTATAGAGCCATACTGTAGCAAAGATGGCCACTTTTCCTTACATTATTACACAGAAAATATTTCCTCAAAATAAAATGTCATCATAAAATCTAGAGCTATTTCAGATGTATTTTCATCTGTGCTTTGTAACCATATTAAAACTATGACATCAGTGTGTATAAATGAAATTTCAAACAACAAATATCAAAATACATTCTTTAACAGACATATAAACTAATTTCCATAGAGTTTTTTTATGTCTATTTTTCTTCTACTTTCAATCAAATTAAAGAAGATTCTTCAGAGTTTTTAACACATCTCCACCAAAATGTAAGCCGTTTTTCTCTCTCTTACAGAGCCCAAGAGCCACTCAAGGTAGAGGGTTACTGTGTGGTGATGTATGAGCATACGAAAGGGCAAGAAATGAAATTCTTGGGCGCTATGCAGAAAAAATAACAGCTAATTCTAGACTTGAAGAGGTCAAGATTTAATTAGTGAATAAAATTTCAGAGTTTAGGCAGGGACGTTAGGAGTATAGAGTTGAAGTAGACTTTAAAAGGAACCAGGAACCCAATCCTAAACAGGAAACAAGGGATAAACCTCTACTCCTGCTCAAAAGACCGAGGAGGAGTGTAAACTGGATGATAGGTGAAGATATCTGAAAATAATAAATTATAATAATATAATTATAATGTAATAATAATTACAGAAAAATAAATTCAGATTTCAGGTGACAACATCAGAAGCACAGAGTTAAAGGAACCAGAAACCCAATCCTAAACAAGAAACAAGGAAATAAACCTCTACTCCTGAAAAAAAAAAAAAAAAAAAAGAAACTGGGGAGGAGTATGAACCAGACAATAGTTGAGTATAATAAGCAATATATGGTAATCTTAAAAAGAAAATTTCATAGTATGCAAGGTCTGTCTGAAAAGTAACAGGACATCCAATCTTTGATGTGAGAGACATCATCCACAGTGAATTCTTACCACAGGGCCAAACGATCAATCAGCAAGTTTACAAAACACTCCTGTGGTGTTTGCTTCATTCAGTGCACAAGAAGAGACAAGAGTTATGGCATGACAAATCATAGCTGCTTCATCATGACAATGCATTTGCTCACAATGCCCTGAATATTCATCAGTTCCTGACTAAGAACATCTCCCTATTCACCTGATTTTACTGTGTGTGACATTTTTCTTTTGCCAAAGTTCAGGGGGATCATCAAGAAGACCCATTTTGAAGGCCTAAGAGGGCTGTAACAACGGAACTGAGGGTCATCCAAGAATCCTTCCAGTAGTGTATAGAAGCATGGCAGAAAAGCGTGGAAAAGTGCATTAGATTCAAGGGGAATCACTTTGAAGGAGAAACCATGCAGTTTGTTGGTTGGAATTAAAATTGTTTGTGACACCAATCCTGTTACTTTTTAAACAGACCTTGTATACTGACCTGTTGCTTTCTTTTTGAAGGTGACACAGCAATTTACAGCTTGTTAGTGTTGGCATTTCTTTGAATGTAAACAATTTTAAGTTCATACAGAACATTAACTGCAAACTAATAGAAATGTAACTAATCCCATCACAATTCTCCATAACCTGCATTATTAATATTACTTTTCTTTCCACTGCATTCTTTTTCAAGGCCTCTCATTTGCAGTATCCTTATTGTTAATTTCACTCAAAGTAGTTTTCTGTTGCCATAGCAGGATATGACAACACAATTATGAAATTCAGACATACTATTGTTCAGGGATCAGAGTCAAACATTTTGTACAGAAAATAAAGTCACAGAGTGATAATGGTTAAACATTCAGATTATGTTTCAGAATAGACTATGGATTAACATTACATTAATGACAAAGATAATGTTACAGTTGACATGTTATCACATAGTTAACAGGTAGAACCATTCAATTGACATATGCACAAGCTAACATAGGTACAAATGATAGTCAACTTATACACCATTCTTTTTATTCTTTACATTTATATGAAGTAAGTTTATCAAATTCTAATATTTTCTGCTGTTTCTACAAACTTCCTCAATATAAAGTTTATTCAATAAATAGTTTATTTAGTTAAAATGTTTTTTGTTAAACTTAATTTTCCTAAAGTCCAAAATCATAACCATTCACTTGTAATTAAATTTCCTATTCAACCAATATTGTAAGATATTTTATCACTTGATGCAATTTCTCTATCTCTTCATGTTGATCTGTTTACATGGTGGCCAGATAGAGATCATATGACTGATATTTAGGCTAAAACAGTCACATGTACTTTCATACTAACCTGCAATAGTAGATCTTCAATAATACTGATAAACATCACCAGTTGTCATTTACATTATTTACATTACTTAATAAACAAGTAAATAGTTCCAAAGGCAA
Source organism: Acanthosepion esculentum (assembly GCA_964036315.1). Classification (NCBI taxonomy): domain Eukaryota; kingdom Metazoa; phylum Mollusca; class Cephalopoda; order Sepiida; family Sepiidae; genus Acanthosepion; species Acanthosepion esculentum. Next base: position 103,114,214 of record OZ038475.1, read on the forward strand.
CTATTTATCACTACAAGTCTATCAAAATAGCTGCAATTTCACAATTTGTTTAAAATTCACCAAAAAAAGAAAAACAGGATCTTGGCATTGAAAAAGATCTTTTCAAGAAATTTTCAAACTATTGAACACATTCTTTATATTGCTTTTATTATAGTGTTTCAGCCAATCCATTCTACAACCTTCTCTTTTCTATACTAAACTAATATTCACTCAATACAAGACTCAAGAGCCACTCATGATAGAGGGTTACTGAATGGAGTGAGTTATGAATGTAAGAAGAAGTAGATTGAAGTGAAGATTATAAGGATATGGAGGATGGATGACAATTAACCCTTGACTTGAAGAGGTTAGGATTATAGGATTTGTGGAAGGATTTACATAGGAGTCTGTTCCACAAATTAGAAGTTTCTGACTGAATTTTGGGGATGAAGAGTTACCATTATTTACATTGTATTTGGACTATTGTCCCTATCTTTGTTCTCATGTTTCAGTTATTGTGCCCTGCAACCTTCCTCAGTTGTATATCGAATTGTTTATATTTTGGAATACATTTTGATTTCTTTAAGAAATTGTAGGATATTATATGGACTAATGTCATGAAAGACAAAATTATTCATACAGTAGAAAATATTTTAAACTGATTGTTTCATGTAAGTATAAGTAATTTCCATAATTATTTTATCAGTGAAGCCATCTAGATTATTTATTCAGTAGAATATTTGTGATAATGAAAATTTACCACTACCAGCACAAAATCTTCATCTTGGTCAGTGATTTACTTTCCAGCAAAATAATGATCCCAAACATACATCTAAATCAGTGACTGTGTTGTTTCAGAAAAAATTACAGTTCTGCCATGACCTTCAATGAGTCCTGATTTGAATCCCATTGAAAATCTATAGCAAGAATTGAAAGTTCAAATAAATCATCGAAAACCTTCAGGAATTAAAACATGTAACCATTGAAAAATGTAAGAAAATCCCAGAAAAGACTTGTTCAAATCTCATCAAAAACTTTAGAAAACAATTGCAGCAAGTTATAAAGATGAGAGGCCATGCTATTGACTATTAATATTGTGAAAATTAGTTCAATTTTTTCTATTTTTCATACTGTACAAATAATTTTGTCTTTTTCTATTTTGCATAATTCACCTGTCAAATCTGTTGTATTTAACCTATTGTTCTGAAAATTGAGTTTTATATTCTTTTTTTATGCTTATTAACATAAAAACTGACATCATATGGGCATCAGACTCTGAGAAAAAGGATAAAAATATTCAAAATTGATGGGTGTATGAATAATTTTGTTGTGATTGAGTTTTATTTATAAAAATGTATTACTGGTAACAGCAATACATTTTTACAGATAAAACTATAAAAATTTTCCTATAAAAATGATTTTTATACTTTCATAGTGTTTTGTTTTTGTTTGGAGGTTCACTATTTGCCCATAGCTGACACCCTGAGTTAGGATAAACCTAGAAACAACAGCAATTAAGAGGTAATCCATACTCCTCAAAACGTCCAATATCCTGATCAGCGGCCTTGCTGCCGGATGTAGTTTATCATCATATCAGGACTATCCACTGAGTGAATGAACCAATGCATTAATCTACTAGGCGATTGTCCCATAGTGAATTAAAATGTTGATTTGTGAATTTGGTGACATAGTGATTGAGTTCAATCCTTGGGTTGAGCGGTGTGTACTTGGACTCAGTGGAGATGTGTGAACAATGATTGAACAGTACTAAAAATAAGAACTAGATGAGATATTCCTAGACATGGGCAGTGGAACAAAAACAATCTACTCCCATAGATTAAATAAAGGGTTCTGTTCAGAATGCTATAGGTTAACAATATCGATATACACCTGAGGAAGGCCGAAGGGCGCAACAGCCGAAAAGTTGTGATAAGAGCAAATATAAATAGCGTAAATAAATTAGAAGTTCTTGAGAAAAAGCTGCTCAAGTGGAACTTCCTCCTGACAAATTGAATACAGAGGAATTGTTGGTGATTTGACTCTGTAGACATAGCATGTGAGTCCTAGCTGTAAAGGTCTGAACTAGTATATTCTTCAGGTATAGAATCTATAAAGAAGGGTTCTTTAATACAAAAATTAATAACTATCACAAAAGAAATGGTGGTTAATATACCAATTGGCTTGGCTCATTCCCAAGAACATAAGCTACACAGATGTTACCATTTACAGCAACCCCTCTAATACAGGTGATTCCATATTTATACATGATAATGCTTCCCTTCCTGCTGAAGAAAGAAATCCATATTCACCTCACATACCTGGCTGACAGTTTAATGTATGTCACTTCCTTCAGTTTTCTCAGAATATATACATAAATAAATAAATATGGAATTACTTCTTACAGGATTTGCTGAGGATGGTATCATCTGTGTAGCTTGTATTGCTGGCAATAAGCCAAGCCAAGTGGTATATTAACTACCATTTCTTTTCTGTTTACTGCTTATATCTCAAGAATAGAGACTTTGCCCTACAGATTGTTTTTATTTGGTTGAGTTAGCTTGAACATTCATGAGACTACCATGCCAACCATCACAGTCCTGCATCAAGGTCGGAAGGTCATTAGGAAGGCATTCTTTGTCATAACATAGCTGATCAATGTAGATGGTTGCTGGACAACCAACTAGTTTTGATCCATGGCTAGGATTCCAGAACAGTAGATCACTTGAGAGTTGTTGTTTTGCCCACCAGCAGTGTACTGCAAAGCATATTTCGCATTTGCATAAGATTGTATAAATATCAGGGATGGGTGCATAAAGTTGTGACAGTTGGATGTTGTCCCTAAGAGATGTTAAGTATAGCTCTCAGCATTTGACTGTAGGGTTTTAGTTAATGCCCAAGCAGTGGCACCATACATTAACACCTCCTCTACAATAGCTAGAAAGAATCTCCGCTTGAAATGTCTGGTAGATCAAATTTCCAGATTACAAGCATTTTATTCAAGGCAGCCTAGACTTTAGCTATGCAAATTTTTACATCCTTTTCAGTAGAATTTATCTCACTTCTCATTTTTAGAGACATTGGCATAGAATCCAACATAATTAGCAGCATTTTCTAGATGATGTAGGAATAGTGTGGCATTGGTAATAGTGTCTGCAGTGATAGGTAGGTCATTTGTGTAGTCAATATCTGTCAAGGGTGATAACAAAGAGAAAAGGTGCCAGGCTGTCATCCTGGAGAACACCTGCTTTGATATAAAAAAAACTTAGTGCCTCTGTCTGGGGATCTAACCAAAGATTTGGTACTTTTGTTGACAAAGAAAAGGTGACACATTTATAGAAATGCCTCTCTTGTCAGACTAGGCCCAAACCATAACTTACAGATTGTACACCTGAAGAAAGCTGTAGGAAGGATTGGTCAAAATGTTATGGGAACAACAAAAGAAATGATTTCAGTAGTGCAATCAACACTTAGAATGATAACGACACATCTAAAAATTATAGATAGATAGAAATCTTTTTTATTAGATCTTCCAATACTTGTTATATGATAATTGTTGTTCCACACCTTAACTTGTCAATTGAACCACTCTTTAATTACCCAATAAAGTTTTAGATGTTTAATTGAATTTCCAGATGAAAATTATAATATAAATTTGGGTTTTAAATTATCTGTTTTTGTACATACAAAAACATTTTTGGCTTTCCATGGCAATGAGTACAAGTTAGAGTCTATTAGAATCACTAAAGTATTTTATGATTTGACAAATATTTGAAAATACATAATCAATTTTTTTTCTTTTACATTTACAATAAACTAGATTAACTTATTTCTAAGTAAAACTAATCAGATTAGCATATTCAGTTGTTGACAATTCTCACCCTCTTACCTTGTTAAAGTAAGCCCCTTTCGAAATCCTATAACAAGACCAAATCACTCAGCCAAGATAATTTCTCAAATTTCTATTACTAGTAAACTCAGAAAAAGCTATTTGGTCTCATGTGGATATCTAGTCATCATTCTCCATGACATACCTTTATAATTCAGACAAAATTCATGAATTTTTTTACACTATTTACATTGTTCGGACTCGTGTCCTCATCTTTATTGCCCTATTCATAACATTTCAACCATTGTACACACAGGCCTTCCTCATGTGTTTGGAATTTCAAACCAAACCATTTATTTCATCCACCTGGGTAGATTGTTCTAGTTCCACCTGCCATGCCTCTTCCAGATACCTCAATATCAGTTATCTCCATTTTAACTCAACTCTCCAAGTGTTTGTACCTCAAAACAAAAATCTAAGCATGAATACAATATGGGAACCAGTAATGCTAGAGAAAAACAATAATAACACCAAATTTTAATATGAGCTCTGGTAAAAAAAGACTACTGAAACAAAAGGTTTATAAATTCCAAAAATTCATACACTAATATTCTCAAGGACACATAGCCCAGTGGATAAAAGTGTTGATGGAATCCAGTAACTTGACCCAAAGAGTTGTGAGTGTACCTGGCTACAGCAGAGGACCAAAAACTTGGAGAATAAGATACTGAATACTGGAAGAGGCATGGCATGTGGAACTAGAACAATCTACCCCCCCCCCCCCCCCCCCCAGTGGATGAAATTCCAAACACCTGAAGAAGCCTGGAGCATACAAAAGTCAAAACATTGTGAATATGGCAACAAAGATGAGGACAAGAGTCTGAGTAATGTAAATAATTACAATAACTCATAGAAATATAGACAGATAGTCACAAATTTTATTAATCACTTATGCAATGATATTATCTCAATGGGTAGTTAATTTCTGTTTAATCATTCTATTAAACTACTTTGCAAGAATATTGATGTTTTAAAACATTCACTCCCTACAAACTGATGGAAAAAGGCAATACATTTATCTAAAGTGCCTTAAATGTCTGTCTGAATTTCCAGGATGATGAGTTATCATTACTTACATTATTTACATGCAAACTATTGACTTCACCTTTATACTGTTATCACAATGTTTCAAACGTTATGCTCTCTGGCCTTCATCAGGTCTATATCAATCCAAGTAATCTACAGGCAATTTTGAGCTGAACCCTTTGTTTAATTTACAGGGGTAGTGTGTTCTGATTTCACTGCCCATGTCTAGGAATATCTTGACTAGTTCTTATAGTAATGCTCAATTATTGCTTGCACCATTTCCATTGAGTCCAAGTACACACTGCCTTGAACTTGGATTGAACTCACAATTACTATGTGAGCCAATTCATGAATCAATGTTTTAATCCACTAGGTTATTGTCCTGATGAAAACTGAAAGGCATAATAATAGCCAAAACATTGTGACAGCATCAACAAAGATGAGGACAATAGTCCACATGTAAGTAATGTATTAAATATATCATGAAAAATTATGATCAGTCACAATTCCATAAACAAAACAATATTAATATATCACTGAGTTAACAAATCAGTTCTTTATATATGATAGAAAAAATACTCCAAAAATTATTTTTTTTTATATAAGTACAGAGATATTTGTAATTAATGTTCCAATACTTTCTGTATATATAATATAATCAAAGCTAAAAAACAAACCTATATATTGTACCATATAAAGAAATACACCCACTATACACTTTCATTTTAACAATGGTCTTGCTCTTTTCAATGAATGCAGTATATTTCTTTATAAGGAAATTGCCAATACTACTATTACCACACATGAATTTTTCAGTCTAACCAAAAAGAATCATTCAACTGTTTTAGTTTTAATGTTAACATTTTTAAATTTTAATTTTTTTTTAATTTCTTAAATATCTTTTGTAATTTCTTACAACATAAAAAATTCATAACAAAATATTTTCTTTCAGATCAGTCTAAAGACTATTTTTTAAACAAATAAAATAAAAACTAAAAACAAATATTTACACTATTTACATAATTCAGATTGTTGTCCTCATCTTTATTGCCATATTCATGATGATTCGGCCATTGTACAAACCAGCCTTCTTCAGGTGCTATATGTTGGAATTTCAAACAGAAACCTTTATTTAGTCCATGGTGGTAGATTTGTTATGAATTTTTTTATGTTGTAAGAAATTATAAAAGATATTTTTAAAAAATAAAGAGTTTAGTTCAAAATTCCAATGTATATCACCTAAAGAAGGCCAGAGCATACAACAGCTGAGAATATAGCAATAAAGATGAGGATAACAGTCTGAATGATATAAATAGTCACAATACCTCATCTGAGAAATATAGGCAGATGTTAAAAACAACTATTCTTTAAAATGAAGGAGTCCTTTTGAAGAACAAAAGCATAAGAGCATTTTTTTCATTTTGTCATTAGTCTGATATATAAATTTTGTATATAATTTTTCTAAAAAAAAAAAAACACAAACAAATATTTATAACTAATTACTTAAATTTAAAACAATAAATATTTTTATCGCTTAAAAGTTAATAGTTTATCTTCATCAACCTATAATGCGATCACTAACAGCCATTAACCAGTGTTCTAATATTACTTCAATTGTTATATTTGATTTGGAAATCAATAGTGATTTTTAATGTATTGGTACTATTTTTCTATCCCCACTAAACAAACAGACCTCAGTTAAGCCCCAAAACCAAAATATAAGGGCATTAAAATTAACATTAAAACAATAGGTTATTATCTTGTTCAAACTAAGCTTAGGAAATATTTTATAAGGGTCAGTGTTATTTTATTACAAAACTATTCTACTTTCAACTTTTTTTTTATCATTTCACCTCAAGCAAGGTAATAATACCACTAAGGGGTTACTCAGAGTGAAAGAAAATGTGAAGACACTAGTGAGGAGAAAAGACAATAAAAGAACAGGTATCAGGAAAAAGATGGTGATTGATGTTGCATTTAAATTTTTGAAGATCTTAGGTGAGAGGAAAGAAGAAATTCTTATTAAAACATTCATTTTGTGAAATTATTCTTATTTAAAACAGTGTTTCATTATATTCATTCACCTTTAGTTATTTTATTATTCACCTTCTGCAAACTAAAGTGATACTATTTTATTGAATTACTACTGTTACCACCACCATAAGATACCCAGACCTGAAAATACTTTTATTCCCTTAGCCCTTGGATTCTGACATCTTTTCTTCAACAAGCAACAAATAAAATAAAACAGAATTATAATAGAGCAGAACTGATTATAAAATCTGGCTAAAGCAACCAATTTTATTTCTGTATAACTCAAGATCAATATCTTCCCATGTAGCAGTAGCAATAGTAGAAGTTGTGAAGGTCTGCAAGAAAAGTGGTCAACTTATAATTGTTGGCCAAATCTACCAATTAAGATTTTCACTCATTACTATAAATATTTGAATAAAATGTGATTTATTCAGTCTGCCCTCACTTAGTCAAGGGGCCTCATATGTAGAACACACCACACAAAACCTATATTTGGACAGCAAATCAATAATTATCCTGTTTATGTTAAAAAATTCTATATCTGTTGAGAAATGTTAACAGTGAACAAATTATCCAGATTTGATTGGATTCATTAACGCCTTTCATTTAAGAGAGATCTTACCCAAAATTATTGTTTTCATTGTTTCAGGACACTGTCAAAAAGAAAGACTCATGTTATTTGAACATGCTATATGCTTTAACACATATGAAGGTGGCTTAATGGTTATTTGTGCAGGAAATGGAAATAGCCAAGTTCAAATTCCAACTGCAGCTATTGTATTCAATTTTCAACAATGCGCTTGTGAAAGGCATGGATTGATCTTTCATCTCCTTAACTATTGGGTAAAATAGCAGGGCAGAGTTCTTTAGCCTTGTTTGGCAACCAGTTTACAAGAAGGACAACTCTAAATTCAAAACCATAGAGAATACAAGGAACTACTATCTTTGACAAGAATTCTGAATAATTCACAGATATTAACGAAAAGAAAGCTGTAGAGACCCATGACTGCAGAAGAGTATTAATAAAGAAACTGGGTATATAAAGAATTCATCAGATAATTTTGTATACAATGTCACTCCTACAGCCATTTTTTAGAATATATAATAATGACATATTTGGGGAAACATGCACATGCATCTGTGAAGTATTCATGGATTCATTTTCTATGGCTTAACTCTTTTCAGGTTATTTAAAGCCATAAAATTTTTTTAGATTGTAAGAGTTCCTTTTTCTTTTTTGGAGATAAAAGTTTAGTGATACACACCTTACTAATTAACCCATAGCTGGGAGGAGAAGAGATGGATTCATACCTTTCCCAAGGGTATTTGCATGTAAGTGAATATAACAGGCCCAACAGAAACTTGGTGCTCTGATTAACAATTCTAAGCCATTATCCATTACACCACCTTCATATCCAAATTTACAGCATCTGGTATTCCTAAGCAGTCACCCATCTAAGTACTGACCAGGCTTGACATTGCTTAACATCTGTGATTGTATAGGAACTAGTGTTTCAATGTGATATGGCCATAAGCCTATCTTTGAAGTAACATTTGTCGACATTCTAGAACATATCTGAGAAATGCTATGAAAAAAACAACAAAGATGAAGAAATTAGTTTGAAGAAAATCACATGGAATAATTTAATTGTATATAATATAACTAAAATTGGCTCTAACACATACCAATGAGAGATGATCGGTAGAAAGGATAACAATCTTCAAAGAAACAACTACAAAATGAATATAATATGAGCAGCAACACCAAAAGCAGATTCACAAATACAGAAAACAGACAAAAACTGACTAACAATAGCCAATCTACCATATACCAGAGGCATGGCAGAAAGGAGCCAGAAAATATACAATTGGAACAACAGGACAATATTTAAAAGCAATCCCAGGCTACAGAGACATCTCATGAAAGAAAAACCCCTACTGAAAGAAAACATGACCAAGAACTGTATATATAATATTCCATGCAGTTGTGGCACCTCTGAAGTAGGATTAACCAGCATTCAAAATTACAATAGACATTTGAGGAAAGCTTGCAGTACACAATGAACATATTATGGGAAAAAAAAACAAAGAAGTTAGTCAAAAGAAAACTACATACAATAATATACAAGTTTAATTATTTTTTCAAGAGCTACTAACAGATTAGATCAAAATTTAAGCAAATGTTAGTAAGATCTGTATAAATCACAATCCACAACTAGATATTATCTTCACATTTAAAGAGGTCTAAAAGTTAACAAGTGTACCATGTGAATACCAACTAAAGTGTTTAATTTCTTAATTATCCAATCCAAATTCTGCACAAATAAAAAAGGGAAGTATGTGGTAAGTATTTACTAAGCTCAGCCTAGTGTGACACAAGGCCCCAAATATAAGGAACCTAATGAGCATATTCACTAAAGCTTAGCTTTTTATAGCACACAGTAAAATTTGTGCAGTAAAGTAGGGACAAAATTACTGCAATAATAATAGCTTGTCTGACTAACTTTTTAACTACTGCTCTATGGCAAGGTGCCTGAGTATTATATGAAAATCTACTAGCTCTTAAATCATCACTTAATATTATTCTGTTTGTTAACATCTTTGTTAGTTAGTCCCTATCTTTCCTCATTCTCTCACAATCATTGTACCCTAGTTGCTTTATTGCCTTGCTTGGTGTTAAATGAGATATATATATATATATAACTCAGCTAATGTCTTAATTTCGACAACTTTTGACTAAGGTTTTTATGAGGAAAAAGAAACGCATGAAACATCTGTCAGCCATAAACATTCCAATCACATCACTGTTCAGAGGATTTAATTGCTCCAATTGAAATAACATTAATAAGTTTAAAGAAAAGTCAAAAAAATATTTTCAGGTTTACTTAACCTTTAACACTCTGCATTACTAATATTACTTCCCTTTCCATTACATTCTTTTTTAAGGCCTCTTCATTTTAGTATCCTTATTGTTAATTCTATTTAAGTTGTTTTCTGTTGCCATAGCAGGATATAACAACACAACTATGAAATTCAAACACACTATTGTTTAGGGATCAGAGTCACCTTCAGGATAAACTTTTTGCACAGCAAATGAAGCTGCATACAAAATGATAAAGTTTAATGAATTGCAGAGAGGTTTGATTAAAAAATAAACAAAATTATAATAAACAAATTAAAACCTTCAGCAATCAAATATTACATTGTAAAATCGCTATAACCTATAGAAATACATTCAATAAAGATGCACATATCTGTCTAGCAACATACACATTTTTTAATACTAAAATCTACTCAATATAACTTAAGAGCCACTCAAAATAGACAATTACTGTTAAAATGGTTATGATGAAGGAGATATATGATATGAATGAAAGAGTAAGTGGTAAGAAGTGAAGATTATAATAAGGAGGAAAGATAATGATTAACTCTTTACTTGAAGAGGTTAAGATTGTATTGTTCAGGGAAGCACCCATGTGGGACTCTGTCCCACAAAGTGGAAGTTCTTAGGGGAAAAAGCTGTCCGAGTGAAACCTTTGCTTTACATTTCAAGCATGGAGGAAATGAGAATTATTTACCTCCATGAAATCAGCATGGGCTGTCTGTGCTGTAAAGGTCTAAGCAGGTAGAACTAAAGATGGGAATCATTTAAACATTTGCCATAGAAATAGTGATGATAAAATAGTGATAGGCTTATAACATTGCACCTGTGGAGAAGAGGCTGAAGAGTAGAGAATAAGTCTTCCATGACAAGACTAAGTGAACAATTTTGAACTATCAAGGCTGGAAAGACAGAATTGAGCAGCTCCAGCCCAAATATAGCAGTGATACGCCATTTTTGGTCTATTCTATATGAGTTCTGCAGGAGAGGAATGACAAACAGGAAGACAAGGAAAGGAAGGAAAGGAAAAGCTTCACTGAGAAAGAGAAAGCTTAAGTTAAAGAAAGATTTAAAAGATCAAGGATGCGTAGGTTTAAGTGGTAACACCCATCTACTGAAATGCACATGTATGAAGAGATCTGGAACTCTTTATTTATTAAATAGTTTTAATAAAAAAACAGAAAATTTCACTTAAAAAAAAAAAATGTAATCTTATAAAAGGAGCATTTCATTTCAGGTAATAAGTTGTGAAAAACTTTTCAAGTATGATTTTAAAAGTTAGGTAAAAATCATTAAAATGATAAGCTAAGTAGGTATATATACATACATACATACACACACATTATTTATATATATATATATATATATATATATATATATATATATATATATATATATATGTATGTATGTATGTATGTATGTATATATATATATATATACACACACACACACAAACCAAGAAAAAAAAAAAAAATTTTATTGGGAAAATGTTTGTTATTAAGAAGAAAGACAAGCACTTTTTTTATCATCTTATTAAATTTTTTATTAAAAATGTTGTTTTTTTAATTATCTTAAGAAAAATTTTTTCAATGAATAATGAATTTTTACAAGAATTGTTTTCATTTTATTAAAATTTTAATTAGAACAATTTAAGTTTTAAATTTATTAAAATCCTGTATTAATTTAAGCATTCAGATGATATTATTAAGTGAAAACTATATTTACTAATCATAAATAGAAAATAACAAAACACCAATATTTTTTAAAGAATTTTGAATTATTTTTGTGTGCCAATTTTTGTACGTATGGATGACCATACACAACATTATCAGAAAATAAGAGCAATAACTATAGTAAATTTAAAGCCAACATCTCTAAAATTCAATAAAACATTATGGAGAATATTTTCTTAAATTTTTAAGATTACTGAGTACTTAGAAATTATATAAAAAATGAACTCACATCAGATTCTTCAATTATGTCTTACAGCTAAAGTCTCCATAGAACAACATTAGACCCGTCATCACCACAAGACAGGTTAAAAATGCATTTCTGTAATATTTTAAACTTAAAATAAATAGTATTTGTTTCAAATCAGATTAATTATACTTTAAATCAACTAATATTCCTCAAATAAAGTCTCAGAAAAGTATATTAGTTTTTGGAAGTTTTTTGATAAAGAGAATTATATTGCAATGAAAGACAACTAAAAAAAAAAGTGCTAATCAGCTATTTTAGCAAAAAATTTAAAAAAATAAAAACACCTTCCAGTCAATTTGAATTTGTTTTGGAAATACAGCAAAGTATTTTGCTTACTGGAAATATTAAATTTAATTTAATGGCTTGAAACAAAAACTAAAATAAAATTTTGAGGAAAGATTTTTCATTTTTAACCTTAGGTATCACATTTTTTATGGAGGTCCCTAAAAACAAAACAATCAAAAGACAGACACCTAAACAGTAACAAAGAGTGCTCTATGTCTAAGTTAACAAGAGAGAGTAATTACACTTCCCAGCATCATAACTCAGAAAGAAACAGTTTTGAGCAGAACACCTGATGATCACAGTAGTGTGAAATTTAAGTAGCAGTCCAAACTTTGTCTCTTTCTGAGTGTATATAAAATTTATATGATATATTAATTTCTCTTTCGTTTTTTAATTTTATTTCAGAATCTATGGAAACCCATAAGTTATTGAATTTCAGTAATAAAAAAATATGTGCATCGTTTTTTTTAGCAAAACATTTATTCAAGATTACTTCTACATACCATGTCTCTTCAGGGCATGGACAATCATGGCTCCCCACAATTTTGTATCCTTTGTAGCTCTTAATAAAGTGTCTTTTTGCTATCCTTCCTAATCCCTGTTCTGCTAACCATTTCCACAAGCTCATTAGGTAGGATATTCACTGATCTCCTCTATCCTTCTTGACTTCAATATGTCCAGTGAGTGTCAAATTTTCTAAGGCCTCTTTTCTCATTATGTGCCCTAGAAATTTCAATTGTCTCTTTCTGATGCTAAGTATAAGTGTCAATGCTAATATGTTCAGTCTATGGTATCCTCAGCACCATTCTGTAGAACCACATTTCTGTTGCTGCAAGTTTCTTCTTCCTCAGATTTTCCAGTATTCACTGCCATATAGAAGGACCTATTTAACAGTTCAGTACTCTTTTCTTTGTTTGTAATGAAATTTTCCTCTTTCTTAATACTTTGCTTATCTTTGGGGGGGCAATTTACACTATCCCAATGTGCCTGGAAAAGAATTTTTCTTTATTGAGTTGAAGTTTGTTTGTGCAATTAAGCTTTGATACAATCATGTATAATTAAATAGGATAGCTATGGGCAGTCCTTTGGGGCCAACAATGGCAAATGTATCTGTTAGTGTTAACAAGCATGATTTGCTTGCACATATTAAAGGACCCAATTATTATATTGGGTATGTCAATGACATTTTTGTGTGTTCAATAATGAGGTTGACGTTTATGTATATCATCAAACACTTAATACAGTATACACAACTTTACACATTACATGTGAAAAGAAGAGTAATTGTGGGTTTTTTTTTCATTTCTTGATGTCCTGTCACACAGATTGGATACAGTGTTTCTCACATTAGTGTACTGGAAAGCAGCCTTCACAGGCTCATTTTACCCATTGACTGTTTTGAACAGAAGGAATCCCAGAGTTCAACCTGATTAAGTATACTTTTGTTTCTTAAATGAACTTAGAAACAAAATTAAATTCAGAAAATGAATTTATTATGAAAGTTCTGAATGAAAATGGATACCTGTTGGATATTATGGGGGTCAGCATTTGAGAAAAACAATATTACAATTTGTTAAACCTAAGCCAATTGACCTTTCAGAAATATTCTGTCTATTTGCACATATTGTGGATAGGTAATGTAAATTCTAGGTTTGATAGGCAGATTTCTGTAGGTGGGAAAAACTGTTGTCGGTCTGCCAATGTATGCATTATCTTTCCTGCCTGACTGATGTTGGGATCAATTTGAAAGGATATTCTACCCACCCACCATCATATCAGTTTGGTAATTTACCAATTCAAATGTCAGTGTGAAATTGATGCGTAGGTAGAATGGGTCAAAGGATCAATCAGCATATACCAGACAATATTCACAAAGTCAAGCTTGACAATTTACACGTGTGTTAAAAAAATGGTTCAATGCTCAATGAATATTCATTAAAAATCCATAAAGAAACCAGTCTTATAATGAAGACATTTTCTCAGTACAGAGGAATGCTAACTTTGAATTTTACTTGAAGGTGTTGGAATCAATTTATATTAAGTCTTACCAGTCATCTCTTTGTAAATAGAAGGAGTGGTTGTTAGGTTTAAATGTAATTAACCTTTAATTTTTAAATATTTATATATAACATCTGGTCTTTGGAATGCCAGATCAGGATTGATTACATTACAGACCTTTCTTTGACTTTTGTCAAAGACTCTCAAGATATATAGCAGGAGCACCAGACCAGATATAGCAGCAATATTCAATGCACAGATGTATGGTAGATTTATAAATGAGTAAGATGGATTCTGATGAGAAAAATTTTCTGGCACAACACAGTGAACCAACTTTCCTAGCATTGGACGTAGCAATTGATTCATTATAGTCACTCAACTTCATGTCATTAGAAAGCATGAGCCCAAGAAGGCACACAGTGCTGCTCTCCTTGAGTTTAGCCTCAACCATGTTGATGGCAGGTAGAAAAGATTCTCTGTGGTGAATAAATTAAAGCAGTTTTGTTTTGGAGGTATTAAATTTTACAAGTCATTTCTTGTCCCAGTTAACCACTGATTGGAGGTACTTTTTGAGAGCAGTTTCCAGCTTTATTTCATCAGATCTATCAGACTTGCCACTAAGACAGGAGTAAATAGCTGTCATCTACATAAATACCTAGTTGGGAACTAATGACGTTGAGAAGGTCGTTGATGAAGATCAGAAATAGTGTAGACAAATTCAGTGATGGCTGTAAACTTATCAGCAATAAACCTGGTGAAATTCAAGCCATATTCTTGTCTGAAATAAGATGCTTAACCAATTGATTAGAGTCTCAAATACTTAGCAAAAAAGGGCAAGAAACTAATAGAATGATAATTTGAGGTCAGAGGGTTCCCCAGAGTTCTTAAAAACAGGAACTATAGAGGAGGACTTTCAATGAGCTGGAAAGCAAGAAGCAATGAAGCATTTGTTGTAAAGTTTGGAGAGAATGAGAGCCAGTTCAGAAGCACATTTCTTCAGGATGACAGCAGGAATACCATTGAAACAATATGCCTTGGGGGATCTATTTAAAAAAATTGTTTGTTTGTTTTATGGCACATCAACCTCAACAGTTTAGAAAAGATAACATAAATCAAGGATGGAGTTATGTGCATATCACTCAGTGGAGTCTTCATTCTAGGAGGAAAGTCATGCAGAGATACTCCATAGGAGTTGAGAGTGGAGTTGGAAGAGAATTTCCAAGCAAAGCACCCTGCTTTATCTGCAGTATATATCAATACTTCAAACTGATTAAAGAGAGGAGGGACTGACAATATTTTTTGTTCAGCACATTTTTATGCCCATTTATCACTTTACATATTGACAACTTGACTGATGACATCTCTTTTAGTTCTTTTCCAGCTTTTTATAGGCTACATAAAGAAAGCCCAGACCTTTTGGCAGAGCATTATATTATCAACAAACAATACCTTTTTTTTTTTTTAAAGTGATTTCTTTTTTCTATAACAAGACTACTGGCAATCTTAACAAGGGAAAATAATATAACTTGACACAGCTTTACTTTCTTTGATTTATGACCATTTTTAATTAAATTATATCTTCCTATTGATTGGATTGTTTAAGCACATGTGTACACATTCCTTCAATTGATTCTTCTCAGATAATGAAAGTCTCTAATTAGAAAAGAACATTCTTTAGGTTTAAGACGGTAAAATGAAAACTGTATACATTCAATTGGATAAAAATGCTGATTCTGTGGAAATTATGAGTTCAATTCTTGGGTCAAGTAGCACTGAAACCTACTCCAGTATCATAGAGAAAAAAAAACTACAAATCCAAATTTTACAGGAATAAAAACAATATACTCTGTGGATGAAATATTGATTTGAATGAATCAATTTGTAATATAAATAAAACTTGATCTGAGAAATTCATTTGTTCAAATTATAATGCTATTTACTCAGGAATGTTAGACAGTGCACACATCAACTTTGGTTAAAGTTTATACAATCATCCCAAGAGAAAAAATGAAAATATATTAAAAAGAGACATGTTGGAAATTGTATTTATAAATTGAATGTAACTTCAAAATTTAAAACTTTATATGGAATATCAATTTATTAGTTTAAGTTTATAATTAAAATATATAATCAACATTGGTGTGTGTATACATGCTTTCTTATACTGTAAATTTGACGTGTCACATCAAACAGGAAAGTGGAGATTTCAAAAGAGATTAACTTTGAAAGGAGAGAATTGTAAAAAAAGAAAATTTTTTAAAATAAAAATAAATAAAAACAGGAATGGTTTTGAACAAGAATAAGTCTTATCAGATTTGTGAAATGACGCAAAGTACTGAATATTTAAAGAAAATAAAGGAAAAAATGAATAACATACCTGGCTAAATGCCACTTTTTCTTGTACTCTATTTTTGGAATCATATTGTTTTTAAGTGTGCATCTATTTCCTTCCAGCACCAGTCTGTAGAAAAAAATAAAGATTTGGTTCAGGCACTTAGTAAATAAAATACATTCAGTTAAAATTTGGGGACAATAAAATCTCCCAATTGCTTTACTTTGAAAGAATAAGGTTCCTGAAATTTTATATTCAGATTTGTAATGGATATAAGTATTTGACAAGTCAAACAGAAAATTAAGAGTTTTATTTCATATATTTTGTTATTAACAAAAAGGGAGCTGCTGCCTTTGAATCCTTAATAAATAAGAGTACTAGAATTAAATTGAATTTTTTTCTCTTTCACATGAACAAGCAGTGGTACCATGTAAACAAGAGATTGAAATATATTTGGGTGAGCATGTGTGCTTGGGAGTGTGAGGGCAGCAATAATCCAGCTGCAGCAGTTCTGCCAACAATATCTCGCCCTAGAACACAGGAAAAGCAGTAACCAACTATTTGGGGTTGAAAGAACTAAATATAGCTTTTGAGATCAGTGTATACAAAAAAAAAAATAACAATCTGTCCTACATGTAGAGCTCATCAGTAAAAAAAGAACACCTGACAAAATGCTGGGGTTACTTATGTAACTTATGTAAAGTATAACAGATGAAGTAAAAGAATAATTCAAGCAAAATAAAGGTTATGAGGAAACTTAATGGCTACCAATCAAGTGATTAATGCAGGTTATTTTATTGGCTTTTCTTAGAACTTTAGAGCCTTTACAAATGCACATGTATAGTTATTTTTCAGACCTGTTCTCTGCAGTTCTGAGATAAAATCTTTTCATCATTTTGCACAATTTTTCTACAAGTATCTTCATCTTTGTTATTTATTTTATTAGTCTTAATTTCCTTTGAATTTTAAGACACATATCCCAAATAATTTGATCACAAAGGTTTGAATGTTATTGTACAAAGACTCTGTAATGGTATTGGTTCTGACCTTGTATCTCAGTTTCAATCACTTTCCAACAACAGTAATATACTTGCCTGTGGCTTTTCTATAAATATTTTCATAGCAATTATTCTGATGAGCTTTCATCTTTGGTACTGTGACTTCATGAATTTAAAGGTAGTACTAGATTGGCAGTTAGGTCTCATCCTTTTACTGTTGAAATTGCAAAGTGTAAGCATAAGTTCTATTTGAATTTCTTCTCTTGCATTTTCCACCATTGAAGCTCTTCTTTTTTGTCAACTACAAACTTTCAAAGTGTCAATGCAACATCAATTGTCATCATCTGTGTCCTTGAATCCTGTTCTTTTTATTGTCTTTTCTCTTCAGTGGCATTGCCTCAGTTTCTTTCAATCTTGCTAACTCCTTCTCTTATAGTGGCTTTATCATTTTGCTTGAGGTGAAATGATTAAAAAAAAATCCAGGTTTGGCCCAAACTATCTCAGTTCAATGGGTCTGTCTAGGAATTCCACAAGAGGTTAAGCTATCAATATTCATTTTTTTTACATATCAACTTTGAATCTAAGGAGTATTAGATCATGAAAACACTATTATACAAAAAAATAAACCTATAATCAAAATTGAAAACTGATCTCAGTTTGAGGCTTAGAAATTATGGTCTTACATATCTATGTCTACCATTCATCCATGCTTAGAATATTACTTCCACATATGGTCCAATGCTCCTGCTATATATTTAGAGATTCTTCATAAAATTCCAAAAAGAATCAGCAATTAGTCCTGACTTGGCATCTTGACTTCAGTCACTTTCCCACCACCATAAAGTTGATTCCCTGTGCCTTTTTTATAAATACTTTCATGGTAATTGTTCAGAGGAGATATTCGCTTTGGTACCTAGACTTTATGAATTTAAGCACAGTACTAGACTCGCAATGCAATTTAGTTGTGATGGCTAGTTATAATTGTAAATTCTATGCTAACATTTTCTTTACTCACACTTCTCCCTTGTGGAACTCCTTTCTGTTTCCATGCTTTCCAGTCAATCTTAGTGGCTTTACTGCTTTGCTTGGGGTTAATTGGATAAAAAATGTACAAATAACTGAATCATTTTATGAAGTATTATGATCCATACACAGATATAAATCATATAGTTTCTTATTTTAAGTGATTTATTTCTGCAACTGATAACTACATATTCAAGTCAAACAACTATATAGAAAATAAGTAAATACAAAGGTAATGTAATTCTAACTGCCAGTAAAATTCTTGGATTTTTCAAAATGTGATCTAAAGGTTTCAAATTTATGAGATGTTCTTGTCTAATAAGAAATTGATCATGTTAACACAATATTTATTCAAGCATGTATAATTATTTTGACAATATAACTA
>OZ038475.1:103135520-103240520 GCA_964036315.1 Acanthosepion esculentum
CAGAATAGGATGCTTCTTATTTTACTGATTAACTAATGTGTGTTAAAAATTAACATTAGTTCACACCAAACAAGCTTAAAATACTTCTAAACTGAATGACCTGGAATGGCAAAAACAAGTTTTAAATACTGAGAGAGAATATACATTTACATAAAATGTATAAAACTTGTGAATTTAACAAGAACACGATAAATACCAATGATAAGTGTTCTAGAAAAAATATGTTCCAATTTCTCATTTAAGATATTTTTAGTAGTGATGTAATAGTCAACTTTTTATTCCAGCAGTTAACTTCACATTTTTACTTGAAGATTATTTCAATTAATTGGGGAAAATCAATGATTTTATGTTATAGATAGGTAACAGAAACATTTGAAGAGAAATCATTTACATCTGTAGTCCATGCTTAATGTTTCTCTGATCTGGTCTTTTTTTTTTTTTAGTAGGATACTTACAAAATAAGAAATTTAATAAATGATTTTTTTAAAACAAAGTTTAATTTTGATTCAGCAAAAGGCTGAAACTGATTCTAATTAAATGTAATTTTTTTTCATATTAACCTATCAAAGTTTGTCAAATTAATTTCAGTTTATGATGAACATTTTAAATCTATATTTAAAAAAGTTTTTTTATAATCAATTCATCCCAAGCAAGGTGACAATGCCACTAAGATGCAAGGGGTTACTGAAAGTGAGAAAAAATAAAAAGACTCTTGAAGAAATCAGAAACCCAATCCTAAACTGGGAATGAGGAATAAATCTCTACTGTTCAAAAGACCAGGGAGGAGTATGAATTGAATTCTTTCTTAATCAGAACAAGGACTTTTCAGCACCCCCTCTATATTTTAAAAACTTTTTCAAATCAATATAAAATTCTTTACTTCTCCATTTACACTATTTACATCGTACAGACTGTTGTCCTCACCTTTACTGCCATATTCTCAACATTTTGGCCGTTGCATGCTCCAACCTTCTTCAGGTGAGATTTTTTTTTTTTTTTTAAATTGTTTCACCCCCAAGCAAAGCAGGAATGCCACTGGTATACAGTGGGTTGCAGAGGGTGAGAGAAGAGACTGACTATGGAAGGTGGGGAGGAAATTATAAAAGCTGAATGATGTTCAAAAAGATAAAACATGGTGATTGACATTGGATTTTTGTCAAGAACCTCAAGATGAGTAACAGGAGCACCAGACCAGATATGATAACAGTATTCAATGCATGGATGAATGGTAGATTTGTAAATATATGTAAGAATTTCAAACCAAACCTCTTATTTAGTTTATAGGGGTAGATTGTTCTAATTCCATGTGCCATGCATTTTTGGATATCTCAGTATTAGTTAATTCCCTTTAGTAACTCAACTCCCCAAATTTTTTTGCTCCCTCTTCTGTGGCTAGGTATTGAACTCACAACTCTTTGGGTCAAGTCAAATTTTGGATTACTCAAAAGTGGAATCCTTTATTACTCATAGAAAAAAAATAATCCTATAATCAAAATTGAAAACTGCTCCCAGTTTGAGGCTTAGAAAGGAAACCCCACAAGTTTTCAATGGGACTGCAATCTAGCAATTTTACAGACTAATTCCTAACCTTAATACACTTGTATTCAAACCATTTCTTAATGACATTTGTGGATACTATAATTATCCTCTGTCAAATAAAGGATTGGAAAAATTTTACTCCTCCTGAAGATTGTGCTAACATAAAATTCCATTGTGAACATATAAATTGAATTTTTTCTCATTAAGGGAGATGACTTCCTTGCTTTGTTCCCTGCTCCCATTTTTTACCCACAACATGATTATTCTTATGAATATCAGTCAAAATAAGTACCATACATTTAATAGAAGTAGATAAGTTTGCCTTTTTTGTGGTCCACACTCCACCCTAGTCTTTTAAACAGAAGTAGAGGTTTATCCTTTGTTTCTTGTTCAGGATTGGTTTTACATTTCCTTCTAGTCTTTTCATTCTCTTTCCCTCCAATTAGACCCTTGTGTTTTTGTGACATTATCACATTACTTAGGGTGAACTGATTACACACACACATATATTATATATATATATATATATATATATATATATATATATAATGCTTACAAAAAAAGCACTAAACTTGTACACTGTAACCTTTTGAATGAGAGATCAGAAATTATGGCCCGAAGTATACATACTAAAAAGTTCCTTTTGAGTTCATATGAAGTGGGCAGAAAAGAAAGTATGTATATTTTATTTAACCCCATCAATAAATTTCCAATACAGTTGCTTTTCCCCTCCTCCTCCTCCTCACATTCTACCACACCACACATCATACACTTATTTGTTTATTTATTTATTTTTAAAAATATAGAATTCATAAATTTTTTATTCTTTAAAAACAAAGCATTAGGAAATCAATTGACTGAAATCGCCTGAAGATAGCAAAAGTTTGAAGTCAAAGTTACGGAATCAGCTGATCTCCAAATTTTTTATGCTTAAAAGCTCTACATGTTAAATTTTTATCTTTTTATAGACATATTGAGCACTTTTTAATACTACTGTTTCCTGGTCTAATTCAACTCTGATCATTAACTTTTTTTATTATTATAATTATTAATACATACATACATACATACATACATACATACATATATTGCTGAATTTTCAAAAACAACAAAAGAAACAATTGCTAATGGCTCTTTTAGAGGAGTTTAATTGTATAATAACAACAATATTGCTGCCTTCAACATAAGCCAAAATGTTTATCTTTTCTTTTTTGGCAAGACCTGATCCTCATGGTATCTTCAAAATATGAAAAAAATGTATTATGTGGTATATGCAGTGTTCAGATGACAATTGACATCTAGATTCAGTTAAAATTCGCATCAGTAGAACATTTTAGAAACATCTTAGAAAAAGAAACAGAATATTTTTTTCTAACATGTCCCATACTTATTTTTTCACAATCTGAAGATATGAGATGATTGATTTTAAAATCAAATTCCCTTTCTATTTTCTTCATATGGAACATGGAATTTAAAGCTAAGTGCCACTGTAACTTCAACATTTCTCAATGTAACATTTATTGTATTTTGTCCCTACCACATAAGATTTCATCAATAAAAATACTATTAGTCTGAATAAGTCTTTTCAAATGAAATGCAGAACATAGGAGTTTTCCCATTTTGTCATTTCAATTAGCCACTATTAATCTGAGATATATATATATATATATATATATATATATTTGTACATCTTCCATAACAAAATTTACAAATTATATTTGTGAGGTGTCTTAAAATTTTTTCCACTGTGTGTGTGTCCACGTTGGCATGTAGCTGAGTGGATGTTCACTTTCTGACCATGAGACATAACTTTAGTTGATTTGTCTGGAAGGTGACCTTGATGTTATCAGCCTGAAGAGGTGCTGCCAGCATATAGCACTTTTGAAAAATGCTTAAAAACTATCCGAGTTGACTCAAGCTTTACAAAAGAAACTGGATAGACAGAACTGTTCAGATACCATCAGTGGTTGTGCTAGTACAAACTACGAAATAATCATGACCAGGGGTTTAAGTGCATTGACCTTATTCAAACTGTTGATCCCTATAGATGATGTGCTCTCTCAAAAAACTGTAACGAAGGTCTGCTCAGCATAGTTGCAGTATAAATCAAGGTGGGCTCTGTTGGTGTTGAAGAAGCACATGTGCCTGAGCTGGTTTCTGCAACAAGGAATGGCTAGCCATCCTTGCAGATAGGTGTGCTCTGAAACAAGTAGCCAGCCATCACACACACACACACACACACACACACACACACAAGAATGCTGAAAAGTTCTCAGACCAACCAAGAATTTTATGCCTGCATGCCATTTCATATATTCATCACACAATTCAAACATACTTGGTCCATCAATTCACAACATTTTTGCCTAAATTCCAATATTTAGTCATTTAACCTTTCCTTCAAAATTCCAATATTTAGCCATTGAAATATTACTCTGCTGCTGTTATCAGTGCCAAACCATTAAAGCATTTCTCCTTTCCAACATCCTTTTATGGTTTGGAAATAGAAAATAGTAAAATGGAAAAAGATCTGATTATTTGGATGGATGGTCAATGCACTCAAATCCCAAATTCTTCAAAATATTCATCATGTTACCAACAGCATTGTCTTGAAAAACAAAAAACACCTTTCTGCCCCATTTAATCAACAGTAGTACTTAGCATTAACTGTTTAGCTATTCTAAAAGGTAGTTGTGGGTGGGGGGTTACCCCACCTTGTCTGCCAATGGACTTTGCTTAACACCACTTGTATTGAGTACAATAAAAAAAAAAATTTAAAAAAAGGGACAGAAACACTCTTTTTACTCTGGGATGAAGTAGTAACAATAGGACTTCCTCCTCATCCAGAAAAATACTTCCCAGGCAAACCACCTTTCAAATCAACCATATGGTACAATGTGTGTGTGTGTGTGTCTCTTGCCCTCTCACACACAATCTAAGCACATAAATGTTCTTAACTAAATATACTTTTCTTTCTTTTCTAAGCTATGTTGTTCTTACATATACGTATATATGTGGCAATAACTCCTACATGTGTTAAATTTATTGATTTTGAAAGACATCCTTTACAAAGTAGAATCTCCTGCTACAAAATGATGACCAACAGCAACCTCATCTATTACAATCCTGTAGCACCTCTTCACTACACAGTCATTCATCAAAATATCATCCTTATCCCTGCAAAAAAAAAAAAACTGACTTCAAAATTATCATTGCTGTTTTCTAAGCTGGACCACAGGTCCCTTTAGTTTTGGGCCCACCTCAGAAGCTAGCTTAAAAGACCACATGGAGTGTGGCTTTTAAACTAGTGATTAATAAACCCAAAACATTCCCTGAATGTTTCAGCCCTTCTTTTGACTTGGGTCATGAACATGATCAACTATTTCAGGAGTGGACACTATTCAAGGCTTCACAGAGTATATTGCATCTTGGGTCTCAAAATTTCTACATCTCTTCTTCATAGTTGGGCACTTTTCCACCACTGTCTGCATCATCCCTTCATGGATTTCCTTTGGAGTTTTCTTCTGCAGGAACATAAACTTCAAGATGGCCTAGAGTTCAATACTTGGAAATTCCACACCTTCCATCGACATGATTCAGTCAACGAATAGAAAAATAAGTGCAAAGATCCTGAAAATGAACACTTCATGCTAGAAAAGAACATTGTTTCCAGCTACAGTAACAAAGCAATACACAGATTTGGGGAAGTGGGTTGGGCCAAGAACTTTTCAGCAAGCCTTTGTATACACACATATTTTCAAGTGGATTTTGCTGGGAGAGAGAACTCTTACTGTCTGATAATTTTTTTTTCAATTTTGATTAATCTTTTGCACAGCAACAATTGATTTTTTTTTTTAGATATTTTTCTTAAATAAAATAAGAATAATGAGTCCCAAAAAATATTTGGCAAATATGCTGGGGTATTGTATGTACTCCAAGAGAACAAAATCTATTCTTAAAAAAGCAAATGGCTGCATTATTTTATTTAAGTGACATGTCAAAAAAACCTTAAAAACCGTAAAAAGCTAAAGCAAATAAAGTTTCTTAAATGAATTATAGTTGGTTAAGTTATTCATTTTTGACTAGTGTTTCTTTCAATTTAATCTGTTGCTTTATATTGCAACTACTCAACATAATATTAAAATTAATCTTGAATTTTATTATTAAAAGATGAAGTATTGTTAGTTATTAAATTTTGACGAGTATTTCTTTCACTTTAGTTTCACTTGCTTTCTTATTACAATTACTCAGACCTTCATTTAACAGCTATTAGTAAACAATGTATATCAGAAATAAAGAAAATTTCAGAATATTTAACAGGATTGATGAAATTCCTTCAGTGCCAAGATTGGACAACCAGACACTAAATGATCAACAGACTCAACTTGTTGTTCACATAATTTACATATAAAGTGGGCATCATTTTTTTTTTATTATGTTTGCCTGGTAATTCCTGGGGAATAGGTTTGGTTCCATACTGCCATTATAAATGTCCATCTCTGCACTCTGCAATCACTGATGGGATCTTTATTTACATTAGCATCATTACTTCTGCATAATATTGGCC
This sequence comes from Acanthosepion esculentum, assembly GCA_964036315.1. Taxonomy (NCBI): domain Eukaryota; kingdom Metazoa; phylum Mollusca; class Cephalopoda; order Sepiida; family Sepiidae; genus Acanthosepion; species Acanthosepion esculentum. The sequence continues at coordinate 103,141,627 of OZ038475.1, forward strand.
ATGTAGAGTTTTTTGTTCCCAGGTAATTTTAAATTGTTTAACTTTTGAGTCATAGTATCATTTTATGATTTTGGTTACATTTATTGGTTGGGTATTTTATCTTTCTAAGTAAAATTCTATTAAGAAGTTATTGTTTTCTTTACAATTGTTTTTAAAATCGTTTCACCCCAAGCAAAGTGATAATATCACCAACACACAGGAAGTGAAAGGGAATGAGAAGACTTTAGTGAGGAGAAGTGAAGAAAGGACAATCAAGGAGCAGGGTTCAGAAAGACAGAAGATGGCAATTGACATTGCATCTGGCTTTGAGTGAATGAAACCTAGGTCTAATCAAGTACCATTCTTCTTAAAATCTTGTGGACTTGCACTACAGAATCACAAAGAACTGTACCAGATAATAGAAATTACATCACTTGAGGACTTTCAACAGCAACAACAATTTTATGGAAAGTATACGTAACTTGAAAAGCAAATAATGACAATCAAAATTTTGACATTCCACACTACTTCAAACAAAATTCAGGAAGGAAGCACCTATCAATACTGGAAAGGGCAATAACAGTTATTGGATTTGAGAAACCTAATTTCCTGTAAAATCATTTTAATAGAAATATTTTTATAAATTTCAACCAGCAGGGCACTAGCTGCTTGGTCAATGGATGTCAAACGTTTCCTTATAATAAAATGGCTAATTATCTTTATTTCTTTACAATAGAAAAAACTGAAGATGAAATGTTAGTGAAAAATTAATAATTGACAATTTTTCTTCTAATAACAATAAAATTTATGTTTGTAAGGTTGTTAAAACATTTTTGTACCCATCTTTATCAAAACTGCTTATATAGTAAAAATGTTAAAACCAAAAATATCAAGTATTGAAAATCACATCTCAACTGTAGTGGCATTAATGATGCAGAAACAAAACACAAATAAAATATAGAAAACAAACAACACAAATTTAATGATAATAATTTTGCTGAACAAAATTTATGTACATTATACAATAACAAAACTAAAGTGGAAACAACAATCAGTGAATTAGTTAATCAAGCCTAAGAGAGACTGGCAACAATGATGTAGTCAAAAAATGATCAACAGTTTTTAATTATAAAGATAGAAGCTGAAAACTGTTCATGATTTCAAAAGTAATGCAAACATATTGTGAGAGAGTTTATAAAATACATTTTCAATATAATCAGAATAATATACAACTATAAGCTAATATGTGTAGATCTAAATGGAATAAGGTCAGTGATAATTAGTTTATTCATAAATCTAATGTCCTTGCATTTTGGTAGGTTAGGTCAAGCATTTACAAACAGCTGTACCAAGGGCAAACAGGCCAAAACCATTGATTAACATATCTTGGCTATTTTCAAAGATTTACTGCTTATCCTAAAATTAGATTTATGCTCTGATTTTATCAACAGCCAACAGTAATTGCTTTCTAAAATGCATTCAGTGAATTATAATTAGTTGAAAAGAAACTATAAATCAGCCAATAACAAATCAGAACAAAGAAATTAAAGAGTGAGATTTTTTTCAAGGCATTTGTCCAAACAGGATAAAAATTAGAATAATAATCAAAATCATTTGTATCAGACGAGCAAATTGAATCATAGATAAATGGTCACGTATCCATATCTGTTTATTTCTGGGAAAAAAAATATTCACTATAAAAATATCTGCATCTAGCATTATCTTAAATAACGGAGTCTTTCAACTAATAAGTTAAACAATCATTTTTTTTTTTTTTTTTTACTTATACATGATACAAATTCCACATGTTTCCTGTACAAGTTAGAACATGTATCACTTCCCTTTCTTTGAAAAATTACTTTTTGAAATGAACATTTAAAACGAGGTGCCATTTCCTGGTTAGGTCTGATACAACCATTTGTTTAGCACATTCTACCTTGGTTATCATATTCTTGTTATCTCACAATTTTTTAAATTTTAAATGTACATTTTCAAAATTTTATTTTAATATTTCCCCATATAGCATATGCTGCAAGAAAAAAAAAAAAATTAAGAAAACGCCTTTCAAAAATCCTTCCTTGTTTGTAAAATTTTAATAATGAATTTCATGATTATTGTGAGAAATACCAAGTTTTAATTTATAAATTTCACAAGATATATAATAACAGTGTATGCAGTTAGCTTTAAAAATCCAAAAACATATTCTATGACAGTTTAATAGAAAAAAAAATATTTTAGCAAAATATATGTAAAGACACACATACTACATGGAAAATACTAATAAAAAACACAACAATTTATTACAATAAATAATATTACTAGACAAGAGAGAATTCAATAAAAATTGTTATATCTCTAAAATTAGGTGACACCGATATTCAATAAATGTTTAAGGAGCTCAAGAGGAAGACACTAAATATAATGAGTATTAAAGAAAAAACTATTAAAGCAACAGAATCAATTATGACAATAGCACTATACAAAATAACTGAGGTATCTTACATAACCTGATATTGATCACTCTTCAAAAGTGAAGATAGAAAGCAGACATGATTCACACCATGTTAACAACATTGTAAACAAAAAATGAGTTTAACCTGACGTAAAATATGAAGTCAGAAAATTGATGCAATATTAAAAGAAATAATGCATTTATCAATAAAATGTAGAAAAATCTTAAAGACATATTTTGCTGCCCTTCAGATTTTTAGTTTGATGCATTAAAAGTAAAAGTGCTGAAGCAGGTTTTAATATTTTTAAACAATACTAACTAGTATATAAAAAAAAGATCAACATCAGAAGTTTTGGAATTACATGATCCAAAAAAATATGAGGTGCTATACCAAAGTTCAGGAAAATTAAGTCAAGAAATAGTTTTCTCAGAAATAAAATAATAAATAGGGTTCATTTCCTGGTTGAATGGCTTTGACAGATGTGTGAAAATGCCTGGCATGACACAACAAACACTGGGTAATTTGACAAATGGACAGATTAACTAATTTGTTCAAATTCCCTAAACATTTAAGCAGCTCCACCCAAAACACACACACACACATATATATTAAAAATGAATTTCAAAAAGCAATTTTTCAAAGAAAGGGAAGCAATATATGTTCCAACTTATACAGGAAACAAGTGGAATTTGCATCATGTATAAGTAAAAAAGAAAATTGCATTTTTTAATTTGTTGTGTTAGTTCTCCATTATTTAAGACAATGCAATTTATGTTAGATATTTTTTATAATGTTTACCTCTTTTCCAGATACATAACCACATATATATATATATATATAATATTATATTATATATATACACACACACACACACACACACACACACAGAGAGAGAAAGGGGTGGTGAAAAGCTTTCAGTCAGACCCATTTCTCAAAATCTGGCTAAATGATCAAACATCAGTTGTCATTTTTCATCTTTTGGAAAGGCTTCTTGGCTGGGCTGAAAACTCTTCAGTACCCTATTGTGTGTGTGTGTGTGTGTGTGTGTGTGTGTGTGTGTGTGTGTGTATATATATATATATATATATATCAAATTGTATACTTGAGCAGAAATCCCACTTTATAAAAGTTGCATTAAAGACAACTGACAAGGTACTGCGGTTAAGCTTTTATTCAATTTTTCTTGGGTTTGTATAAGTAAAAAGTGAAAAACATTAAAAAAAAATGTTTAAAATAATGGAAAGCTTGATAATAAAAATGCAAAATCAAACACTCAATAACACCATCTATGAACATGGCCACAATGTGCTGACAGTGTTTGAAAAATCAAGGGAAAAAACAAAAAAAAAAACCAACTCCCATAACTCTAGATACCTACATAAAAAATCTACACAGTTCAAAATAAAAAAAAACAACCTTGATAATGGCTAAAAGAACAGCCAAAAGGCTCAAAGATACAGAATATTCAGATAATTTTTACACTCTTTATGTCCAGAAAAGAAAACACTTCTATGAACACAAGAGAAAATGAATAAAAAGCTTAACCACAGTAACACACATTATATATCAAACTTAGCATAAAGATAATGAAAAATGAGAAAAATATCAGTTAATTGCTGAAACCTCCTGAAAAGTGGATTGAACAATTATGAATATGTTAATTTACAATACTCTAGTCAAGGTGCTGAATATAACATGAATCAGCTAAGTAACAAATTTTCTTTGTATTAATCATATATATATATATATATATATATATATATATATATATATATATATGCTGCACCTTTGGAAAGTGCCTAAAAATAATGCTATGTGTTGACCTAAGCATTGTGTGTGAAATTGGGTAGACAACTGAAGTCATCAATCTAAATTGTAAACTAGTGGTGTTCAAACTGCTGATCATGCCAGATTATACACTCTCTCCCAGAAAATATACCCAAGATCTACTCTGTATAGTTGCAGTATAGATCACAGATGGTTCTGTGGATTTTTAATAAATACAAATATGCCTGAACAGGTGTTTGCAACAGGTATTGGTTAGCTACTCTAGTAGACAGGTGTGCTCAGAAAATGGAGAGCCAGATATTATATATATATATATATATATATATTATATATACATACATACATACATACATATATGTGCACAAATTATAAATCAAGAAAATTTCCATATAAAAAAAGAATAATAGAATAAGCAGTTGCAAATCTTTCAATGTCTAACTGATAAAGAAGATGACCATCTCAAAACTGTTTTTCTGTAGAAGCCACATTGAGTTCTGTAAAACTTTTGAGGCAGAGTATCAGAGCTATGAGGAAACAAACTGAAAAGAATAGAACTCATTTCTTCAGTCTATCTTATTTGATGGACTAAAGAGAAGTTACAGGGAATGTTACAAAACTTAAGCTATTTATGATATTAAAAATATGGCAGTAGACAAAGTGTAAATTTAATGTTATGGGAGTTAGAGGGCAACTCTTCATTCTGGTTGAAGTAATGGTTTTGCTTTATATTCTAATGCAGCTGAAGTTCCTGTAGATCTTTACTCCACTTGCAGTGAGAAAAAAACAGGAAACACTAAAAATAGCTGATACTGTTAAGGATAATTCAAGGAAACAAGACTATCTTCTCATTCATCAAGATGAAAAAAAAAAATGAAGTTATAAAACCATGAAGAAAATTTTATATTTTTTAAATGTTTGATGAAAGGATAATCTGAACCAATTTTTAAGAAGCTTCTTTTTTATATATCACTGTAAAAATAATAAGAAAAATAATCAAAGGCCAATCACAAGTATTTATCTTTTATTGATATTAATTTGTTTAAAGCCACAAAATATATAAAACACTTGGTTAGAAGTATAACCAGAGGAAGAACAGAAGAAAGGATATCCAGTCAGATCACCAAGTCTCAGACACATGCACTCAAATTAAAACAGGCCATCTTGTAAGAAATGTCATGATTTTCCAACTTGACAAATTAAATTGAACAGAAGTCTGAAAAATACAGCAAAATCATTAACTTCTTATTGTGTATAACTTCTCAGTTCTGAGGTACTATAAATTCTGTGTCAACAAACTTTTAGGAATTTCAAGTTTTTCTTACTCACAGGCAAGTAATTTCTTATTTTCAGATGAGTCATCTAACACTTCTTATATAATAAATAAATAAAAAAAAGAATGTTTTTTTCCTTTTAGTGAATTTGGCCCCACCTAACATTTTCTTCATTGAAACAACCATTTTTCTTTTATTCCCTTAAAATAAAAACCTGATCTTTACATGTTGTAAAATTTATCTTATCTTTTATACAAATCTCAAGTAAAATTGCTTAAGAAACATAAATTTACATAGGCCCCTAACTAAAGTCATTTTTAAGTTTTACATTTGATTAGTAACAAAATTAACATGTACACCTCTGGCCTTTTCTTATACTGAATATGTCACTTGTTTGTACATTTTACAACCACTAACTTCATCTTATAGTGCTTTGAAAATGCTATATTTATATTAAGTTAGTAATTGCGATAATGATACATTGTACCCTGACAAAACTGTCCATCAAGTGGCCAATTTTAAATCTGTATATTAAAACAGGAGTGGTGAAATGGACAGAAAATGCAAAGGATCCTAGTCATACATTTTAGGAAGCAGACTGGCATAATCTGAAAAAAAATAAATAAATAAAAATCAATCACTTATAGCATCTTCCATAACACTGACCAGTCAGCTGATCCCTAGCTTGGTGAGATAGCAGACAAGGTATGTACTTGGTCTCTCAAGGTCATGAAAAGCAACACATAGGCCAGAAATGATTACAGGGAGTTGATCAAGTTTCTCATTATCTGGTTGGATGGCCACATAGAGAACTTTATTTTTAACCAATAGCTGATTATCATGCTAGATGACTTTCAAAAGCTATATATAATTTTAATCTCTCTACTTATGACTCAGTCAAGGATGATAAAGAAAAGATAAAAGATAGACAAAGTAACTGAATTCATGGGACCATTTTATACCAAAAGTGTTTCTAATGACTCCCTTTTTTAGACTTAACACTGATGATTGATTTGATCCAAAGTATCAGGCACTTATTGCCTGACTCTAGTTAAAGACATCTGTAGTACTTGGCACATAGAGTAATGGCAAAAAAAGCAATTGTAGACTCAGTGCCAAGTTTATGCCAATAAATGTTTCACAATAATTGCTATCAGATCTTTGGTATTTTCCAACTACTAAAAGTTCTTATCTGATTACAGAACCTTTTATTTATGTATTTATTATAGAAACAATATATCAATTGCATAAAATCAGTTTTCAAAAATTAGAAAAATATGCCAGGATGAATTTAGGCATATCTTTTGCATTTTAGATATTTTGAAAGGTCATTTCTACAATAAGGATTCATGTAGACATAAAAATATCTTGAAAATTACTGCGGCACTTTATCTTAATAATTGCAATTAGTTAACAACTAATTTTTCTTGGTTTGATGATTTATTAATCATGTATGATGATAAACTACATTCAGCAACAAGTCCTCTGATGGGGAGGTTTTGAGGAGCATAGAACCATCTGTTAATTGCTATAGTTCCCAGGTCCACCCTCACCTGGGGTGGTAGCAACTGTTAGGGTCCTAGTTATTGGCAAATAGTTAACCCCCAAACTGGAGTAAAAACACTATGAAAGTATAAACATTTTTATAGTAAAAAGAAAACCAGCAATACATTTTCATAGGAAAAAAAAAATTACCAGCAATACACTTTGTGAAAGAAATTACTAATGCTTTCAAGAAAATTAAATTTCAGCATTAAATAACCCATAAAGAGTTGATATGCCTCTAAACAAATGATTTTTTAAATCTTTATTAATTTTCAAAGTTAGATTACTAACATCAGTTAACTTAGGAATTTTTTTTGGTTTAAATTCAAATTTCTTTCACCTAATTTTCAAAATACAATAAAAAATATATGTAAGCAAAAATGTACAATTTTAAGGTAAATTATAATCATATAGTAATATGTAAAGCAGAACTCTTAATATGACTGATATTAAAAGCATAATCAAAAACAAAGAAAAATATCTGTCAGTCTAATTGTTAAACTTTTCTCATATCTAAAATAGATATTTATTAAACTTAGTCTTGCACATGTTTACAACTGTGAAACATACAGTAAGGCTTACAACAGTCTACGAAATACTTTTTTTTTTTTTTTTTATTGCTGCTCTATGGTATGCACCTTTACTGATCAATTGATTAAATGACAATTAATGATTCTTTAGTTAGCTGCATAGTATGTGCTTGACCAAGGATACATAGTTTTGAATTCAGAGTTGCCTTTCACCTAGACTGAAGAGCTCAGTCTGCTCTAATACTTAACCCATAGCTAGAGGGAGAAGAGATGGATTAATTATGTTTCTCAAGGGTATTGGCACAAAAGTGGATGTAACAAAACTCTAGTGGAATTCAAACTCATCTTTCCGACTTCTTATTCTGCACATCCTCATACTAAAGAGAATTGAAACCTGATGAAATTCATAACTCGTTTAAATCTTATTTATATTATTCAGAATTAGTCTAACAACATGCTCACCTTTGTTGTTATTATCACAACATTTTAACTGTTGTACCTTTCAACCTTCATCTTGTCCTTGTTGACCTAGGTAACCTTCAGGAAATTTCAACCAGAACATTTTATTTAATCTGTCCATATCTAGGGATATCACATTCTGGTTAATTCCCCTTTTAGTAATGCTCAGTTATTTATAGCCCTGTTTTTACCAAGTCTATCTGCATTACCCAGCAGAAGGATTGAACTCACAAATTTACTAACCAACACTTTTTTCTCATGTTTAACACTAAATATATCAAGAAATTCTTAATCATGATAGGTATAAGATTGATAAGATAAATAGAGAAATCAAGTAACTGACAGTTTGAAAAGTAATTTTCTATTCCAGACATTAATTTTTCAAATATTTAAAACATATTGTCTTTAACTCCAAAGAAGTGCATATTTATGACATTTCCATATTATAGCCTAAAAGTATTTACACTATTGCAGCTCAACAATAAAGTGGAATTTTATAGTAACCATTTATCAACTCAAAATCTTCAGCATAAATATAAGTTGAGATTTTTTAGAAGAAAACAACATCAGCAACATGAATTTTGAAAATTTTTAGGATACAAAAAAAAAGTAAAAACTTCTATTTTTGACTAAGTCAAAATTGAACAGTGTATATCAGCAAGCTATGCTTTACTGATTTAACTAATTTCATAATGATTGCAAAGAGAAGGGAAACCTTTCAATTATATTTAGATACATAATGACCAAGAAAGGATACAACAGCAAAAAGAGCAGATTCAATGGATCTCAATACAAAAACGTACAAAATAGTAATAATTAATCAGGAAGTGCCTACTTTAATCTAACCTTATCAAAAATAGAATGCAGTAATAATCCAGTGTAAAAAAAAAAAAAACAAAAAAAACTGTTACAATTTGTAGGTAGATGTGTAGCAGATAATTTTCAAGTTTCATTTGAAATTATCATTGGATCATAAATAATTTAAAAATTGTACTGAAGGCCATTGAAATACAGTGTAAAGTTTATTTGAAAATGAAAAAAATAAGAAAGTATAATTTATAACAGAATACTAACAAGAATTATCACAATCAAAATTTTGTTGGCAATTTATCTTTTTACATGCAGATTAAAAAAAAAAAAAAAAAAAAAATAATGCTTAAACTTTTAATCAAACATACAGAAAATAATGACACATTTACATACACAAAATATAATGAAGAAAAGAATTATTTACACAATGATCTTCCAAAGATCATCAAAATAACTTTACCATATTTGACACAAAAGTTAAAAGGTATAATTAAAAAAAATATATAAGATTGCTCTTCCATCCTTAACAGTTATGTTAAATAATGCAAATTATATTAATGATCTTAAGAGAGACTTATCAAGTATTGTCACCCAATAGTATTTTCTGCTTTCTTATGGTTAATGAGTGTTATAGTGTGGTGGTATACGTTATTTTTTTTTTCCTTTATAGATCAGTTGGTTTAATTTGTAAGAGCAATCACTCATAAACTTCCTGTATTTATAATATTTTTATCTTGTAAAAGAATTTACCCTTAAAATTTAAAAACGAATTTTTATTAAAATTATTATACACTGCTCTATTCAGACATTTGCCAGTGCACACTTCAATCTTCTTAAAATATCTTTTTTACAAGTTGCAGCAGAAATACCTTCTAAATAATGGTAAGATATTAGTGACAATGGTATCTTTATCTAGCTAATGTCTTACCATTATGTGGAAGGTATTTCTAGGGGGTATATGTGGGAGGTATTTCTGTTGCATTCTGTATAAGGTAACAACCTGGAAATTTTGAACCCAACCCTTTGTTAGGTAGATTTCCTATCAGACAAAAGCCTAGTGGATAAAGCTATAAATAGAGAAAAAAATTGTTTCAGTAGCTACTTATTGAATTTCATACAATATGACTATGTTATTATGGCATGGCAATAAGTAAAAAAAAATAATGAATAGAGAGAGAAATAAAATAAATAGTTTACTAAAAACATAGGGAAATGCACACATTAAAAATAAACCCAAATTGTTCCCACTGCTAGCAAAACGAACACTTAATTAAAATTTTATCTCTCTCTGATCTAGCACACTAACTCTCAGTAAAACCTGGAATTTTACAATGAGTAAAAAATGAGATGAAAATGGTAACAACAAACAAAAACCTCATCCACATCATAGGTAAAATCTGGAATTCAGAGAATGAGTTGAAATATCAAGTATCAATGAAATATCCCCAACTTCCTATACATCATATGTACCCATCTACATAAGTAAACAATTTTGTTTATTTGCACACTTCCCTTCGGGCATAGGCATCAGCTCCATTTGGATACTGACCCAAAATAATACAAACTTTCATTCTTGTTACATACTGAACTAACATATGTTTGTTGGTACTAATTCTTGTACCATTTTTATGAAACATTGATACCACTAAATCATCCATTAAAGTAACTAAACTTAGTGAAAATGCATTTGTTATATTGTGATCCCTCATATAAATTGAAGCAACTGATTCATAAAGGGAAAAAAAAAATAATGTAAAACATCACACTATAACAATCATTAACCATGCCTGCTATGTTTCTGAATTGAACGTCCTTCGAGTTCATCCCAAGCAAAGCAGTAAAGCCACTAAGACACAAGGGGTTACTAGGTGTGGAAGTATTAGAAACAGAAACATTACTAAGGAGCGAGAACACTATGAAGAAAATAAGTGTTGCTTAAGTGGATAGCAATTGATGCCACTGTTTGTTGACAAAGCAACTGAGCAAACAAATCAAATTTTAAATTACTTGTTACATTTGTAGAAAACACAAAATTTGCTAAACTGAGTGCATTGCAATTTATATTAGAAAAGAAATTTGGTTTCCTAGATATAGTCACAAATATAACCATAGTACCATTCAAAATAATATAAAAATACAAATAAAGATTTTTTTCTCACCTATTACTTTTCTTTGCCATAAATCTCTCTGCACACTTCACTGCTATTATCTGACAATAATTCTTCTCTCTAAGTACGAGTTTCATGTTTTAGCCAACAGCACTAAAATGATAAATACCTTCATTCTTTAATTCTTCTACTTTACAAACAAAATCATAAAATTCTAAGCAACTAAACATTTAACTGCACTAGTTTTTATGTTAAGTTTTTCAATAAAATATTTAATTTTATCAAGGTCTTTAGTTGTCTTTCATATCAGTTTAATGGTAGTAGAAATAAAAATTTAGAATTCTAATAAAATGAAATTTTTAAATGCTAATACAGCAAGTCTTACTTCTGGGCATCATTTTATGGTTGAAATGGATAGATGTAACTATAAATTCTATGCTAACAGATTTTCTTTCTCACACTTCTCACTTGTGTAACTGTTCTGACTTCTTACTTTTCAGCTAACTTTGATCCTCAAAAATTTAAATGCAATGTCAATCATTACCTACTGTCTTCTTAATTCCTCAACTTTTATTGTTCTTGCACCTTAATGTTTTTCTTTTTCTTATATTCTTTCACATTCAGTTACCCCTTATGTTTTAGTGGCTTTATTGCCTTGCTTGGGGTGAAATTATTAAAAAAAAATTTTTTATGGCCAAGCTATTAGAATATTATCATTCTGACAATGAGCCTGAGGCTTGAATTTCACTATGGTTGGTTTGTCAAGGAGGTGAAGTCTTGATAATATCAGCTTGGGAAGATGGCCCTAGCATGTGACATCATTGGAAAGTACCTGAAAGCCATACCATGTGTTGAGCCTGAATGAAACTGAGTAGGTAAAACTGTTCTGAAGCCATTGCACTAGCATGAAATCACGTCACCATGACCAAAGATTTGGGTGTATTGGTCTTGTTCAACTATTGATCACGCCAGATTTTGTTCTCTCTCCCAGAACTGTAAGGTCTGCTCAGCATAGTTACAGTATAAACTACAAGTCGGCTCTGTGCGTGTTGAAGAAATACAAATGAACAGTATCTGCAACAGGGATTATGTAGCCACCCTATCAGACAAGCCTACTAAAAAATGAACAGCCAATCATTACTTACTATTTTTGGTAATCCTGACTTACAAATTTTATTAGTAAACAGAAAAAATGAGAAGTTTAAAAAAAAGGTACATGTTTTATTAAGCTATACCAGGTCTCGCCTCGCTAAATCTCCTTTGAGGTGTGAGGGAGGTACTTCTGGCTAAGTGTGTGGGCTTCTCTTTCATATAGGATTGTCCACCAAAATAAAATTCACAATTCATGCAAATGGCCTCATCAAAGTCTCTTTGATTCACAGCTATCTCCACCACTGCCATGAGTGGGGAGAAAAGGAATAGAGATAGAGAATGATGATCCCAATGGTCAGACACAAGTGGACAACAATGACCGATAAGCACTGGACATTTTTAGTAAATACAGTGCATTTTTCATGAGAACTGAGACTATTATGAAATCCTATTAGGAAAAGATTATTCTCTATGATCATCATGTTATATCAGTATTTATATTATTATTGTGTGATATTTCAAACATATAGCAATAAACATTAATATAAATATTAAAAAAAAAAAAAACAAGGAAACAGCAATTTATAGCCCTAAGCCACTGAATCGGGATTATCTATACAAAAATTTTGATAAAAGAACATTTAATTTAAAAAGTAGAAGGACAATTGTCTTTTCTTCTGTATCATTTTATGGATTAACAAGTTTGTTTTTCTGGAATTATTGCCAAATATGCTTTCACACTCACGAAATTGCCAGAACTATCACAAAAATTTTAACTTGGTTCAAAACATAAAAAAAAAATTTGGTGACTTACTAAATAAAAAGATATAAACATGAAAAATGAAAGTTAGTTTAGATAATTAAATCTATATACTCATATTCCCATTAATAAACATCTTAATTTATTTTTAAAAAATATCTTAAAAATTAAATATAAATTTACCACTTTTGATTTTTTCATTTATTTTCTACAGCTTATCAACCCATTTGCAGGTTATTTAAAGCCAGAAAATATTTTTTTAGATTATAAGAATTTTCTTTTTGAGATAAGGATTTAGTTGGTTGGTTGTTTTTATTTAGCAGCATATTAACCTCTATGGATTATTTAATGCTGAAATGTAAATATCTTGTATGCAGTTTTATTATTTATTTGGAGCTAATAATGGTTTTAGTGATACAAGTCTTACAAATTAACCCATAGGTTAGGGAAGAAGTGAATTCATACTTTTCCCAAGGGTATTCACACATAAGTGAATATAATGAACAAAACTGGAATTGGAACACAGCTCTCCAATTAACAATTCTGAGCCATTATCTATTACACCACCCACACATCCAAGCTTACAGTACCTTATATTTCCAAGTGGCCAGCCACCTAAATGCTGACCATTGTATAGGAACCAGTGTTTCAACTGGATGTGGTCAAAAGTCAATGATTTAGTGATACCAGTTTTACTAATTAACCCATAGCTGGAGGAGAAGAGGTGGATTCATACCAAAAGTATTAGCACATAAGTGAATATAACAACCCAATGGGAATTGGAACTTGGCTGTCTGATTAACAATTCTGAGCCATTATCCATTACACCACCCATACATCCAAACTTACAGCACCTGTTGTTTCCAAGCAGTCACCCATCCAAGTACTAACCAGACTTGACGTTGGTTAATTTCGGTGATCATACAGGAACCAATGTTTCAATATGATGTGGCCATAAGCTTCTACCCATTGATACCAAAATCATTATCAGACTACACACCAATCCATATTTTTGTCTAAAATATAAATTTGTTAAACATAAGAGAAAAAATTATATCTATCAAGAATTATAATTATTTTAAACAAAAACATTTTGAAAATGTAAGACAAGAAAAATTACCTCAAGGTACAGGGTTAATATTTTTTTATATTGTTAGCATTGCATTGGTTCTTTCATTGCAGCTTGTTAAATGAAAAAAAAAAAATTTAAATATCAGTCATTATATCAAAAGGATAAATGTTTTAGCTAATGGATGAAATGGCAACATTCCCATTATTCAAGGGCATATGAATATCTACAGATTTGATAATCTATTTTCAAACAAAAACAGTACTTGCACATAAACATTGTAAATAAACAAACATCAGTTTAGAACTGGCCTTTATTAATTATATATAAAGAAATAAAAGTTTATAACTATTTTATTTCTATTTAATTGTAGCAAGAAATCTCTTAAGATTTAAAAAACAAAAAGAAAAAAAAAAGAAATCACAGACATGTTGAATCATTCTTCACTAAGCAAGCATATCAACCCTGACTTCACTGGTCAGAGTGTTATTATGGCAGATGTATAACTGTAAGCAAATGTTATTTTGCAAAAAACTATATATAGAAAATAATCAAGTTTAGCTGTCAGTTGTTATCAGTGCTAAAATTCTTTCCTCAGTAATGCATGTTCACTTACACAACAGAAAGTCACTGCAAATTATTTATCTCTGTAGTTTTCAATACTAGAATTTTTTGCAACACTATGACGGATGTTAAAATCCTACTAATATTTAGTATTAAGTTACCACTAACGTTTTTTGTTGAGATTTACAAACTCTACATTTCATTTAATTTTGCAAACCAATCAATAAAATTTGAATAAACTGATTTGATTTGAAAAATACTTTTGACAAAAACCCTAGTTTTTACAAATGATAATAAAACCAACTGTACTTTGTACCCTGTTACCTGTTTGCACTTTTCCCCAAAATTTGGTTTTGATCAGTCAATATATGGCTATTTTAGAGGGTGTGATAGACAAACAGTAGTCACAAAATTTTATATATCTCCAAATAAAGAGAAAAAAAACAGATTAAGAATTCACCATTCTTAGCATTTAGTTTTTTTTTTTTTTAAAGTGGTCAATACAACGTAGAGCAAAATATATATATATATATATATATATATATATATATATATATATATATATATAGGTGGATAGATGGATGTTAATTTGTTCTATTAGAATAATTTTAGTTTATCCTTTTAATAGAAAATTAAGTAGACTGAATAGGAAACAAAAAAATTATCAAGCATTATAAATTATATTAATACAAAGATAATTTCAGTTTAATAAATTTAGTCAAATATTCAAAAATATAATTTAGTATTTGGCTATAAAACTTTCTTACAAAATGAATCTTAACATTATTTTTTAAAAATTGTATGACTTTAAAAGAAAATTTTGTTAATCATTTCACCCCAAGCAAAGCAGGAATGCCACTAGTGCACAGGGGGTCACAGTGAAAGTGAAAGAGAAGACTGAAAATAGAGAGGATTGAGGAAAAGACGTGATTGAGGAAAAGACGTGATTCAAGATGGTGATTGACGTTGCATTTAAATTTTTGAAGATTGTAGTTATTAGGGAAGCAAATGGAAGGGAGTTCCACAGGTGGGAAGTTTTAGAAAAGAAACTGTTAGAGTAGAAGTGGCAGTTGCATTTAGCTATTTCAACAGTGAAAGGGTGGGACCTAAATGCCAATCTAGTAGCATACATAAATTCATGTAAAAAAGTATTTTTTGTTGTTATTAACAATAAAATTTCTGACATTTCTATTTACAATACTAAAAATATTTGAAAATATTTTTTTAAGCAACATTTTTAAAAATGACTATTTTAGGATCTAAAATAGAGAGTGTTATCTTTTCTATGTTCTCTACTATAAATAAATTCACAACTCTACTGCACTATAATTACCAGTGAATAACTTAATCACATGAGCTCTTTATAAACAGAAATAGCCAAGGAGATAAATCAATCAGCAGTATTACAAGAAACTACAGGGTGAGTATTGGCTTAAAAAATACAATTGTATTTAAAAAGAAATATTAAATCAAATCCACAAGAACATTCAGTTAAGAGAAATAATATTCTGACTTGCTAGAATTATATCTAACATAAGAATAAATATTCCTTTAAAAAAAAAAATAATTCTATGTTTTAAATTGATTTGAGTAATGGAAAACAGTTTTCCAGGAGAAGAACTTCAGAAAGAAAGGATATCAGATACATACTTGTATGAGGGGATGATGAAAAGTTCTGAGCATTTAAAAAATCTGATCAAAAAGACCAACATTAGATTTCTTATGAAAGGGCTTCTTATTCAAACTGAGAATTTTTCTGCACTCTGTCAGAGTAAAGATAAAATTGTTATCACCTTGTCTGTTATCAATTTGATAAATTCTCATTAAGTACTGCAATAATTACATTCATTGTCAATCATCAGTTTTGAGGCAATATTTTCTCAGTTAGGACTGATCGAATTTTTGACAATCTTTAATCTTTGTGCTAGGAGAAAAACAGTGTGTTAAAAGACATTTTTTTCCTTAACACTGCTATTATTTTAACTACCTTCACTCCTCGGCAATGTTTAGTGTTTAAAAAAGTGATGATCAGAATTTTAATAAGACCTAAACATATAAAAGTGAATTTATATATCTTTATTCTTAGGAAATGACAACAAAAATAATAATTATTTATTTATTATATTGTTTATTGGAATGGTTGGCAAAACATCAGCTAATTGCTAATCTATTTGAACTTTATAAAATATAAGGACTTCTTTATAGTGGGTTCACATATTTTAATACAGGGTGTCCTCAACTTATGTTGGAGATCCGTTCGGATGTAACATGATTTTCAACGTAGGTCAGAATTCACCTACATAAGCACTCACAAGTCTGCCTTATGTTTGGGAGCCATAATGAAGGACAAAAATTTAAAGACACAAATGAGAGATAGCGAATCCAATATGGCATACAGCCAGTGAAGAAACAACGTCTTCTCCTTCATATAGTGCCATATGATGACATAGTATATTATGGGAGATGGTACCGTAACCACAAAATGCCATACGTCAAGTCCAATGTAACCTGAGGACCTGTAATTATAGTAAATGTTTATAAATAAAACATTGTTTTTATATTTATTTCTTTATAAATTGGTAAATGATAAATATTGCATTGTATTAATTTTTAGAATGCTGTAAATCTAAAATTATTTTTATAAATAAGCAATCTAATAAATAAACAGTGTTTAATATTTTTGTTGTAAATTCTCAAGAACAAAGAAAATGTATAAATTCATTTTCATCCTGTTTAAGTTTTATTACAATTCTAATTACCACTTTTTAAAACAATGAACATTGGTGAGGAATGAAGGTAGTTAAAATAATAGCAGTGTCAAGGGAAAAAAACGTCCTTTTGACATCACAAAATTAAAGATGCCAATTTTTTCTTTTCAGTTTAGATACATATCATATTCTGAGAGCATAACCAGAAAGAAAAGAGCTTGCCATTAATCTAAAATAATTTCAATTAGAAAATTGTTCACCTTTTTATCAAGTTAAATTCAATTAATTTTACATTTAGAATTATGTGACAACTATATACTCACTTGCGTTATCTAACAGAAAAAAAAAAAATCTATTTTTTCCCCAGATTTACTCTCAAACATTTTCAAGTATAAGTAATTGCTGTAATTATTAAAAGATTATTCTATGATTTATTTCTATGACCCATGCACCAAAAATTAACTATCAAATAATTTAAAAACAAAATGTAGCATAATGGTTCAAATAACTCATATTTTTTTAAAGAAATCTACTTTGAAATATAAAAATAGGGTTTTCAGTATTGTATCAACCTAGCCAATGTTTTTATATGATTAATAAAGAAGTAATAATATGCACTAAAAGAACCCAAAATACTTTGAACTGTTTCTTTAAAATATTCATTGAGGAAAACAAACAAAATCACACAAGAAATAGCAAATTAATATAAGCATAACCCACAAAAAACAAGTACAAATGATTATGGATCCAGCAACCACAACTATTTAGCATTGTGCAACAAAAACAAAATCAATACAAGCAGTGGACACTAAATTGATATTGCATTCATTTTAAGTTGTTAGATTTGCAAGCAGCAGACAAGATAGATCAATAAACAAAAACAATTTCATTGACAGAAAGAAGTCTTCAGCAATACCTGAAGCTAAAATGCACAAAATAGATGAAGTATAATATTTAAAATATTTAGTACAAATGTAACTAATACATCTAGTAAAATGATACCCAAGAAAGAAAATCTTAACATGTTCAACATGCCATGGCCATTTTCAAGCAAACTATGATCTATACACAGTCTAAATCTTCAAAATAAAAAGCCAGACAGATGTGAACTAGAAACTCAGCAAAATTCAGAAAGTCACCTCCCAAAAATTTAATCTTACATCAACCTGGATTCCTAACATTTTTACAGAGTACAGGGGATTTGAATAACTGGGATAAGATTAATTTAACCATTGCAAAAAGTGAAATTACATTTCTTCTGACCAATACCAAGATTTATTGTAACAAAAATACACATTTAGTTCTTGACTCATAAGAATCAATTTATTTTGCAGCCTTCTTTTAGTAACAAATATACAAACAGGAAAAGGGGCAAATATTGTAAGGGAAAGAAAGACTATTCATCAAGATATTTAGATCCCAAAATATCATTCCTCTAGAATTCTATTTTTTTAAATAAACCTATTCATCAAAATTTACCAAAAGCTGTCAAAATGTCTCTGAGTTGAAACAGAGAACCAAGTGTCAGTTTGTCATTCTACATTTATACACAGTTTAATTTAAAAATTTAAGAAATATCAAATTGGTTGTACTAGTTCATTATGGGTCCTCTAAGACAGCAATGGCAATGACACTATTTTATGGATGCTTCCAAGTAATCATATTGGTTTGGAGGAGGTCCTTAAAAGAAAAAATAAATTACTGTCTGTTAATTGGATAGTCAAACTTGATCAGTTTAAAGAAATGAGTTCTGAAATTCAAGATTTCTGGTGCCATTATTCATGTTTTTTTCACATAAACAATCAAAAATTGATGTGAGCAAAAAAAAAAAAAAAAAAAAAAAAATAATAATAATAATTATTCCCTAAACATTATTTTTTAAACTTTCATCAAAAAGATACTTTCTATATAGTTCTAAGAATTTTGTTAAAAAAAAAAAAAGGTGGTAAAAAAGACTAAAAATTGGCCCAAGAAAAATTTTGAATTACAAACACATACTGACTAGTTTACAAATAAATGCCATATTTCTAAAGCACGTTTTCACACAATATGCCTCTTTATACAGTGATAAAACTTAAAATGTTTTAACTTGTATGCTGTAATGTCTTTTATAGTATATATTGTTGGATAATCTGATAAAAAGGAAAAAAACTTTTTTAAAAGTTTTAAGTTTCTTTGTTCAATATTTTCAAAATCAAACTCATCTGTTTATATTTCTGAGATGATATATTGTAACTATTTACACTATTTACAATGTTCAGACTTTTGTCCTCATCTTTATTACCATATTCACATTTCAACCATTGTACACTTCGGGCTTCTTCAGGTGATATATGTTGGAATTTCCGAGCCAAACCCTTTATTTAGTCCATGAGTGTAGATTGCATGTAGATTGTTCTAATTCCATATTCCACAGCTTATTTGGATATCTCAGTTACAGTTAATTCCCTTTAGTCACTCAACTCTCCAAGTTTTTGTTATCTCTGTTGTGGCCAGGTCCTTTTGGACACATGGCCCAGTGGATAAAAGCATTGGTTGAACAAATCCAAAGAGTGACTTGACCTACAGAGTTGTGAGGTCAATATCTGGCCACAGCAGAGGGAAAAAACTTGGAGAGTTGAGTTACTAAAAGGAAATAACTGAAACTGAGATATCCAAATAAGCCATAGCACTTGGAATTCAAACAATCTACCCCTGTGGACTATATAATGGATTCAGTTCAAAATTCCAACATATCACCAGAAGTCAAAATGTCATGAATATGGCAGAGATGAAGACAATAGTCTGAACAATGTAAGTAGTGTAAATAATCAAACTTCTCACTCTGAATCTAACTAAAACTGTTGAATTTTAGACTAAAATTCCATTTGTATAAAAATGACCTCCCCCACCCTCCGTATACTTGTAAAAGAAGGAGAGAAAGCAGAAAGTATATTTGTTATAAGAGGAGAAAATAAAAAGAATACTGATTATCCAAGTTTTGTTCTGAGAACAGGAAAAAGGCAGAGAAATAGAAAGGGAAACAGTTATTGTTCCTTCCTTGAAGATAAAATCAGATGTAGATGTTTATTGTTCAACAGGAAGAAGGGAGAAGCAGTCAGCAAGTAGAGGGAATTAACTTGAATAGACAGATTTTTGATTGGATCATTTACATTGCATGAAACAGTTGCAGTCAAGATGAAAAAAAATGGGAAAGCTTTCATCAATTTGTAAGTGATACTTGGAAAACAGAGTTTACAAAGAAATTGGATTTCATGGTTGAGTATGAAGTTTACAGTGGATAATTCTTCTTTGGTCAGAGTGCAGAAGTTTTAAGTGTTTCTTGTCTTTCAAGGTAAGATGAAGAAAGAAAAACAAATCAGAAACATTTGTGCACAAAAAAAAGAAAACAGAAGAAAGGAAAGTGAAACAGGATGTATCAAAAGAAAGAACAAGAAATTATAACTAAATTTCACTGAAATTTATTGTTCCATCTATTTAAAGCAGCAAGGAAGTACATTTGTACTTATTCTTATCTTATTACATCCAATAATTTTTTAAGTGTATTTTCATTGCCTTGAAACTATGTCTATGGCTGCTTTAAATGTCAAAAATGGATTTTTAGAATTGTTTTTTTAAAATCATTTCACCCTAAGCAAGGTAATAAAGCCACTAAGACAAAAGGGTTTACTGAGTGTGAAAGAATAAGAAAAAAACATTATTAAGGAGTGAGAATAATAAAATTGGAATGAAGAAGACAGTAGATAATGATTAACATTGAATTTAATTTTTTGAAGATCAAAGTTGGCTGGAAAGCAAGAAGCTGGAACAGAATTCCAAAGGCAAGAAGTGTGAGAAAAGAAACTGTTAGCAAAGAACTTAGTTACATCCAGCCAATTCAATTGTAAAATGATGAGACCTTGCTGCCAATCTAATACTTCACTTAAATTCATAAAGTCTAGGCACCAGAGAGCAAAGTTCATCAGAACAATTACCATAAAAGTATTTATAGAAAGGGCATAGAAAAGCTACATTATGGCAGTGGGAAAGTGACAAACCAGGATACCAGGTCAAAACCAATAACATTGCAGATTCTTTGGATTTTATCAAGAATCTCTAATGCTTTCTCCTTTGTTTTGCAATTTGAAATTACATTTCTTTTGCTTCTCTGGTAATGTTACTAATTAAGTTTATCATCTTCATTAACATTTTTCCTTATTTTCTCTACAAAAATTATTAGTTTTGAATTTTGGAGAAAACTTTTACAGAAAACCAAGAAAACTTTTCTTTTTTAAAGGTCATTTTATAAAATCTATCATTGTTCATAACTTATTTTGAGGAAATTTAGTTTTATTATGCAACCAAACCAAGGTTTAGATAAATTTTTATTTATTCATAAATTCAAAAGATATAGGCTACATAAACATATTTGATCAACACAATATCCCATACTCCTGAATAAATTATTATTTTACATGTTATGAGCTCCTTGACATTTTACAAACTTCAGATTTTTACCCATTGATTTCATTCATTTTTCTCAGTGTTTCAACCATACATAATTTGCAGCAGTTCTTATTGCTTCCCAGAGATCTTCTTTGTTTCAATAGTTTTCCATTCTTATATACATCTCTTTTAATGATTTACTACAAGTTTTCTATCAGATTAAAATCTGGAGAGGTTGTAGGGTATTCCATTAATTTAGTGTCTTTGAAACCTTTTTGATAACGTGGACAATAATCAACTTTGTGAAGAAGCATTGTTTTGCATAAATATACACTCTAGCTTAAATCTTTGGTTGTGAGCTGAATCAATCAAGAAACATCTTTCCTAACAACTTATAATAATTATCTGCATTTATGTTGATGCTATCATTAACTTTGAAGGAACCTATAATTCTACTGCCAAAAGTAATAGCACAAAACATTACCTTACCTCCACAATGCTGAATATTTTTGTGTAGGATCAATCTCCAACCCAGGCCTGAAATCCACCCAACATAGCTCTACATTCATTATTAAACATCACATTACTATTGAGAAATCAGTTGTTATGTACAACTTTGCCCCACTGACATATTTTTTTTTGCGATGCTTAATCAAAGGTGGTAGTTCAGTTGCTTTCATGTGTTTAGCTAATGTTTTCATATTCCACCTATTTTCTGTTTACATGGAAAACACCAGCTTCTTCAAACATGTTCTTGCTAGTCAATCCCCTTTTCTTATTACCCTTTAAATTTTATTCAATTCTCATTTAATGGCATTCTTAAAGACAGATTTTTTTTGTTGATCTCTAGTCAACTTTTTCACAATTTCACATGACTCAATAACATTACAATATCTTGTTTTAAACATAAATATCAGTATTTTCATATATATATATATATATTAAAAGAGGGAGAGACATGCCAAGACATAGTAATATGTAAGACTCCCTCTAGCCTAGTCTGTGTCGTGCCAGACAATTTTTCTCATTAGAATCCATCTTACACATTTATAAATCTACCATACGTCTGCATATTGAATATTACTGCTACATCTAGTCTGGTGCTCCTGTTACATATCTCGAGATTCTCAACAAAGAAGGGTGTAATCTAAACAGAGAAGGGGTGAATAACTGTAAAGACAGTGAACAAAAATAAACTCAATGGGACAGTGATTCCATAACAGATCAGAAGATGTCTGAAGAGATGTTGAACCATAACATCTTGATAACTGTCTGCATTTTCCAATACTTGTAAGTGCAGGACTTTGCATATGAATAAACTTCTCTACCATGTCCATTAGATACCCAATTGAACTCATGTTGATGGAACTGCAGCTACACCCTTTGTCAGACAAGCTAATTTTGTGTAACTTTTCCCCAATTATATGATGCATTATTCTGCTGGAATAATGCATTGTTGTTGCCATACATGACATCCCTGAACAGGTATAAATGTTCACAAAGCAGTGTAATATAGTGGTCACTGGTCAATAAAATGCTAAAGTAAACCAGCAGACACTAACCATGTCATAGGAATACACCCTACACCATTATGAAATCACCACCAACCTGCACAGTGCCTTATTGATAAATGAGGTCAATAGCTTCATGGGGTCTGTACCACACCAAAACTACCATCAACCTGAAACAACTGAAATCATGACTCAGACCATGCCACATACTACATTCCTTAGTGATGTCACAAGCTCAGGTGAGATGCTGCATCTAATGTCATGGTGTTAGAAGCGGATCCCTAATGGATCTTCTGGCTTTATAACTTATAAAAATTTAAAAAATGCTGAACTGACTACTGGATATGATTCTGGTACCTCCTGCATAAATTCTAGAAAATGTCTGGCTATAATCATTAAGGACCCACAGTGGGTGGTAATGCTATCTATCAGGTATTTTTGATACACATGTGACAGCATAGATCAAGGGATGTCAAATGTCCTATTAATCTGACAACCACTGCTATACTCCATTCAAACTCTGATAATTCACATCACCTTGTCACAAGTGACCTAGTTGATATTCACTAGACATCACAGCACAACTCATACAGGTCTTTGCATTTCCATAACATCAAGGTACAATGGCACCACCTACTATTGCCTTTATATACTACTATCACATGACTTTTGGCATGTAAATGTATATATTTAATATGATTAACAAAATAAAAAATTAGTAGATAGCTTAATAAGAGTAGATAGGTTTGGCTATTGCCAGTTCACACTCATTCCCAGTCTTTTGAATAGGAATAGAAGTTTATCCCTTGTTTCAGGCTTAGGATTGAGTTTCCAGTTACTTCACCTAAAGTCAATTCATTTTCTTTCACTTCCAGTAACTTCTTGCACCTTAATGGCATTATTGCCTTGTTTTGGGGTGAAATGATTAAAAACAAAATACACACCTTTGAATTACATAATAAAACCACCACCACATACATTATTGTAAATATTTCTAATAAAAACAGCTGAAATTGATATGGTTTGTTATATAAATATGTTCAGAAATTTTTTACCATCAAGTGGTTAATCCCAATTTTGTTGTGCAAACATTGACTTGCATAGTAAAATTTGGCATCATGGTTAAATATAGTTAAAATTGATATCTAAGTGAAGAAACTCATAAAAACATTTTGAATTTCTTTCATCTAAAATGAGAACACAATCAGAACAATGAGGAAAATAATTAAAATAGGAGAAATATGAGGCAGATTAAAAATTAAAAATTTACTGCAGCTGAACAATGACAATGCAACAATCTGTTGTGAGAAGGTGATTCCTTCCTGAATAAAAATAAAATTTATTTATTGTTCTAATGGGATGTTTAATTAGTTAATGACATGGATGGTTTGTAAATTAAAGGCAAAAACAAAATATATGCATCCATCAAACAATCAAATATATACAAAGGGGTGCTGAAAAGTTATTAGCCTGAACCATTTCCTGGAATATGAACAAATGACCAAATTTTTTTTTTTTTTGGTGGGGAGAGGAGAGTTTCTTGGTCAAGCCAAGAACTTTTCAGCACTTTTTAGTATATAATAAATATTGATAATAATTTGAGCAAAACATTTGTTGTAAAACGTTTAATAAATTTTTATTCAAGAAAAGCAAGTACATATTTTTTTTAAATAATTTTATGTTCAGATGGCAAAGGTGAACAGCAACAGTGAATTCACTTTTTTATCTTTCAAAGTGGAAGATGAATTAACACATTCCAGAATGTATTCACCCAAGACAGGCCAAATCCCTCACATCACAGTGTGAGGTACCATAAGTTATAACTGTTGCTTACCTTTGATATTTGTAGAGAGAACATGGAACTCCATGTACTTTGTTCAACTTGTTCTGCTGCCATTCTCATAACAGGAAGATGATGTGTCATTCCAGCAGGATAATGCTTGTGATGTTCAACATATCCTGAACAATGTTTTGACAAATTCAATGACTTCAGTTGCCAGATCTAGTCACCATTCAATATGCATGGGACAAAATTGCACAATACTTATTAATTAACCCACAAACAACTCTTTCTGTATTGTATCAACAAGGGCAAGAAATGTCAAATAATTTATCACAGGGTGGTATTCATTTCCTGTACAATTATATGCACACAAGAGTACAAAGCAAGGTTAATAGTCAAGGATAATGTACAGTTATTTATATTGGGTTAGAGCACTGTTTACACAGCCCTTATTTTGGAACTTGCAAATGTATAGCTCTGTATATATGGCCATTTACTGTAATCCAGGTACATTTCCCTGTATGTCTAATCTTTAGTAAACTAAAACACCTATTCAAACTATGCAACTTTCAGTATATATATATATATATATATATATATATATATATATATATATATATGTGTGTGTGTGTGTGTGTGTGTGTGTGTGTGTGTGTGCGAGAGAGAGAGAAAGAAAGAGAGGTGCATTTCTAAAATAGGATAATTGAACTTTGCTTGACTGTGAGAATCATCTGTGGCTGAGTGGTCTAAAAGCAGACTGGAATATAGAGTGGTTTCCCCTACAAGGAGAACATAGGTACAAACCCTGCCAGAAAGCACATCTGGGGTGTGGAGTTCACCCAATACAAAGTGTAAGTGTCACTGAGGGTAAACAGTTAATAGGGATAATGTAAGGGAATATAGGGAGGGGCAAGGGTTGCATATTATGTGGAAATGCAGGATAAATAATCGTTGAACTTGAAGAGGTTAAGGCTGTAGTGATCCAGGAAGCATCCTCTCAGGAGTCCATTCCACATTGCACCAGTTCTGGGGAAGCTGTCTGAGCAGAACTCACTCTTTACCAATGGAAAATGAAGGGAATGAGGATGACTCAACTCAGTGTACATAGCATGATAGTTCCTACTCATAATGGAGTGAACTTGTATAATCAAGAAATGAAGTTCACCTGAACATCTGCTATGAAAATAGTGACAGAGTAGTAAGAAGTTAGCAACGTTTCACCTGTGGAAAAAGGGTTGAAGGATAGAAAACAATCTATCAACCACAAAAACAATTTTGAACTCGGTAGAAGCAGGAGATTGAAAATTGAACAGCTTCAGCCTAGATGAAGCAGTGCTGAATTGCAGCTCTGGCCATACACCAAGTTCGTTGACAAGATGCAGTTTTTTTCTGTCAAATGCTTGTGGCTTAAAAATTGGACAGTAAAGAACAAAACAATTTCTAGCAGTAAACCAAATTTTATTCTTAGGTAGTAACTTAAAGCTATAAGTGAGTGAAGTAGAGATGAGGCATAAGTGAGTGGGGAGGTGCACAGTTTAGCAGCTGTCTTCACTGTCTGTTCTACAAGACCCACTTCATTCCTTCTGTATGCTTTTTCATAGAATGGTCAAGTTTTATAGATAACAATTTTCTTTGTCTTGTCATCTCCGTCTAAAAAAGTATTTAATCTTCATTCCATGACTCTCTCTCACTCTGCAGTTGACTTCACTTAGTGATAACCACCAGTCAAAAGTAAATGTTCCATATAAAGTTTTGTGGCAGGTCCTGCTGTTTTTTAATTTAAGAAAACCTCAACTGACTCATATTGCTACATCAGGAATACTCCATTTTTGGCCTGATCTGTCTCTTGTAAACATAGAGCATGACAACAGGAGTCAGGTACTTTCCGGAGCAATACAAGGAGCTGACCATTTTTGTAGCATCTTTAGTAATGGATCATATATAAGAGTTCCACTTGCATAAAAATGAAAATAACAATGACATCTCATTTTAACAGATATATTTGATAAAATTACACAAAAATATCTTGAAATGCTAAAGAGTAAATTCATTCAATAAAAATCACTATTGGCTTCAAACACGGCCTCCAGAAGACTTTGGAATCTCCTGCAACTCTTCTGGATGGTCTCCTTGTTTAAATTGGTGAATGCTTCAGTTCATCTTTGGTGTTACAAGGAATTTGTTGGTCTTTGCACCCCACACATAATGAAGGAGGTTGCAGCCTGGAAGGGGCAATGTGGTCACAGAAATAGTCTGGCTTCTTTAGCTTGGGTAGCATGGTGCAGAGTCTTGTTGCCAGACATAGGGACTTCCAGCAGCCACCCTCTTGACCCAGGCAGCACAACCTCTTCAATGCATTTGATATAGGCTTCTGTTGAGTGAGGCTTTCACCAAAAAAATTTTGGAATTCTTTTATCAGAACTATCAGAGTGAGTTTTCTGAGCTGCTGTACCTTCATAATCACCATTAGACTCTTCCAACTCTTTCCAAATCCTCTGCAGTGTATTCAGATTGACAGCCAAACACACTGAAATGTTCATATTGGAGCTTCCAGCATGAATGCCAAGCAGTACAGCATATTATTTTAAAATTTCTGGTGGAGTTTTTGTGTCATGGTGCTCTTTCTCACATATGGTGCCCAACTGATCCTATTATACTGTGCAGTTAACAAAATCAAAAACAAATAATGCAAAATAATGCAAAATTAAAAATATAAAATGGTGACAATTTAATCAGTGCATCCTGTATATTTACTAATGATCTGAGAATGTTCATAGGCAGATCATTAATATATAGCAGAAAATGAGTAGGACCAAATAGTGAGTCTTGAGAGATGTTTGTATTGATTTCATGGGTGTCTGAGGACTGGCCATTAACAACAATCTTCATTGACCTACCCAAGAGGAAGGACAACAGAAGAGAAGATTCTACCAGAAATGCCATAGCTGGGGAGTTTGTGTAGCAGCCCCTATACCAACTTTTCAAAAGCCTTTGAGATATCTAAGGCCAATTGCTCTCATAATAAGTTTATTATCAAGCACTTCACTGATTTTATGTATAATGACAGTTAAAACATTAACAGTGAACCTAGGAGTGAAATTCATACTGTTTGTTACTCAGGAGGTTGTTACTGTTGAGGTGATTGACAACCTCCTTGTTGATGGTAACCTCAAAAAGTTTGCTGAAGAAAGTGATGGAGTAATATTGCTATAAGAGTCAAATGAACAGGTTGATAGATTTAACACAGTTTAAAATACAGGGATGTCTACTCAAACACCTGTATCCACTAAATCCACTAATACCTTTAAAGTAATAGAAAATTATGTATATTACACACACACACACACACACACACACACACACAAATAAATAAAAGAGACAAAGTTCAGATAGCTCTCTGAGCTTCGCACTTCTGCAATTATCAGGCAACTATGGTCACCTGAAACACAAGTGGTCCAAACTGTCTCTTGAGTCGCATCACTGGGTAGCATAATCACTATCTATGACTGCTTAGGTAGGTGACCATTTTTTGTTCTTAGTTTATGTTTCCTTTTTCCTAAGTTTTTTTTCTCTCGGTTTTTGATTCATATATATATATATATATATATATAAATAAAAATGTATATTTGGGCAGAAACCATTCTTTTAAACATGCTTCATTGAATATGACAGACAAGGAAAATTTAATTTATTATTTAGTTTTTCCGGCATTCTTATATTTTTCAATTTGGCAGGAGTAAGGGAGTGCAAAAATTGTCCATATTGTCCATTGTCCCAAGCGCATTCAGACACTTCTTTAGCCATTTTCAAGGGGGGTTGTTTTTAAGTGTTGTTAATTTATTTTCATGTTTGACTGTATAAAATGTGTTTTTGTGTTTTGAATACTAGCAGGAGCATTTGAGCTTCACATGTTGAGTGCTGGAATTCAAGCGGGCATCTTTCTATTGTTTTTAAAAAATCTTTCAACACCCCATTACCACTGCTGAATAAGATGAGGTTAATAGTGGGAGTGAGATATTTTATATACAGGGCCTCTCTCACAGTGAGAGGTTTCTGGTAATTTGATTTATATAGAATTTTATTTTTTTTCAACTAGGATTTTTCTTAAGTGATCTTGTAAATCGTGGGTGACTAGATGTTTTTCATTGCACTTTTATCTGATAAGTGATATGTAAGGCATCTACCAATATGTCTAATATAGGTAACTGATTATAACAAGAATACATATAATAAACCAACAAAACAAAGTATTATATAACTAGTAATCTCTATTGAATCATTTTTCTGATACAGTTTACAAAGTTCATACCTTATAAAGAGAATTTATATGAATAGAAAACTTAAAGATCATTCAATTTTAGAAAGTTGATAAGTCATGTTAAGTTACAAAGTATTTGTAATAAATTAACAAAACAATGGAGAGAAAATTATTTGTTTATTTTTACCTCAATCCCTAGCTTGTATCTAACATTCAGACTTGATAACATTAGTGATATTTGAAATTCAATATTACAGATCAGTTTGCATTAAAACTTGAAATAATAAGATCACCAGACTTTCTTAGACTTGTGGGGTTTATTAACTTATTTATAATCTGAAATATAGTATTAAATTTTCTTCATATTTTTGTGGAAAAGTTAATTTGAGAGTAAAAGATAAGAAACTGACTAAATATCAAATTCTTTCCTACACATAAACAATTTACTATTTTATCTTCTACAAGTTCTTTATGTAAAAGCGACAATGAAACCAATCATTGTCTTAACTTTTTATTGTAATTTTACTACAAACAAAACTCATTACCACAAGTAATATTTTCTGACCTTTGACAAATGATTATGCTCCATGTAATCACAATAGAGAGTATGACTGCAGAGAAGTAGAAATAACTTGTACATAGATTTGAAGCTATTTTTTCAATGCCCATAAAGAAAGTGTAGGGAATAATTTTTCTAGACAAGCAGGCCATCTTCACTTTGGAGATTGACATCACAATCTTTCTTTGGCCTTGTAGCAATCCAAAAATCTTTGATTGAGATTAACACATGAGGGTCACATGACGGATGCTGAGTGACATCAGTTCACAGAGTGACAAGAACAATCAGTCTTTAGTTAGCTGCCTAGAGTAAAAAACAATCAGTTGTTTTTTTTTAGCACAGGCAAGATTAAACCAGGCTGCTCAAGCCAGCTACCATATGGGCAGCACACAAGCCCATAGTACCATTTTGCCATTGAGAAATATAGAAACTATCTCCAGCTTGTAGTCCTGCTATTTGGGAAATACTCATGACTCACCATTTTTTCAATGGGAAGATAAATCCAGCTTGCTCATATTCCCATTGGGAAATATAAATATGGCTGCATCATATGGCCTCACTGCTTTCCCATTGGGAAAAATATGGCTTCTCCAAAAACAGACAAATCCTCCAGCAGTTTGAATTCCTATTAGGAATTATTACAAGTAAGACCCTTTATCTCTTCATAATTTTCACACTGCTTGTTGTTGCATGTATGTGTTATAGTTTCTCTGTGTGGAACAAGTGTAAACATTTGTATATAATTTTGTGTAACATTCCTAAAAAAGTAAATAAATACATCAGGCACCTAGGAGTATGAAGAGAGAGTGAGACATCTGAGAATATTTGTGCATATTTTTTTAATTTTAGTTCTTGTGGAAACAGTTATAGGTTTTTTCTTATCTTATGGTTGATGTGCACATGGCTGAGTGGTTAAAACATTAACTTTCTAAATGTGAGATCTGGATTCAAATCTCACTATAGACAATAGCCTGGAAAGGCAAACAGTGTTTGGTACCTTTGGATAGTGCCTGAAAAACCATACCACAAGTTGATCCAAGCCTCATGAGGGAAATTCAGTAGAGAAGAACCATTCAAAAGCTGTTAACAGTTGTACTCACATGTAAGTCACCGAAGGTTTGGACATACTAACCTTGTTAAAATAAAAAAAAATTGATCATGCCAGATTATGTGATCTCTCCTAGAAACTGTAATTAATGTCTGCTCAGCATAGTTGCAGCATAAGCAACAGAGCAAGAATCTGTAAGAGTTTGGCTCAGATGGGTGTGCTCAGAAACAAATAGTAACTGGCCATTATTATGACTTAAAAAATCCCAGAAACTATTTTTGTTAAGATATTCTTTCTTATATCAAAAAGAAGGAATGGTTGCTGGGATAATTTGCCTTTGAAATAAATATACTTGTCTCAGTATTTTTGTTTTTTTTTAATCTTTTCACCCCCATCACGGCAATAAAACCATCAAGATGCAGTGAATTACTGAATGTTAAAAAATATAAGAAAAAGAAAGAACAGGAATTAAAAAGTCAGAAAGTAATGACTGACATTGCATTTAAATTTTGGAGATTAAACTTGACTGGGAAGCAAGAAACTGAAAGAGAGTTCCACAAATGAGAAGAGTAAGAAAAGAAGCTATTAGCATAGAACTTACAGTTACATTTAGCCACTTCAAAATGAAAATGATGAGACCTTGCCACCAATCTAGTACTGTGCTTAAATTCATAAAATCTAGGTACCAGAGAGGAAAATTCATCAAAAGATTTACCATGAAAGTATTTATAGAAAAAGGTAGAGGGAAGTTAGATTACAGTGGTGAGAAAGTGACTGAAGCCAAAGTGCCAGGTCAGAATCAATAACATTGCAGATTCTTTTTTGGATTTTATTAAGGATCTCTAAATATATAGCAGGAGCACCAGACCATGTGTGGCAGCAATATTCAAAATGGTAGATTTATAAATATGCAAGAATTTGTTTGATGAAAAATTGTCTAGAACAACACAGTGAAACAACTTTCCTAGCAGCAGACCTAGAAATTGATTCAATATAATCTTTCCACTTCATGTCACCAGAAAATTTTACCCTGAGCAGGCACAATGAATTACTCTCCTGAAGGTTAGCATCAACTATGCTGAGGGTAGGCAGAAAGGGTTCTCTCAGATGATTAATAGAGAGCAGTTTTGATTTGGAGATATTATACTTAACAAGCCATTTTTTGCCCTAGTTAACAGAATGTAGGTCATGTTTGATATCAACTGAATATTATTGATATGATGTGTTTTTTGTTTCCTTGTTTCTTTTTAGTCAGTTTTGCACGAAACATTTTCCTTGATAGAGTTCTTATGACTTTTATAGTACAAGTAAATCATTTGGTTTATCAGGTTCATCTAATCAAAATCAGAACTCGCAATGTATGCAAAAGATCATTTTGATTAAATATCAATTCCTGGTGCAGATAATATTTCAAAGAACATCCTGATAAAATACAACCATTTAAACAATGAAAATACTTGAGTAGTCTTAAATAATTCAGTAATTTTATTTAAAACCTACTCTCAAACCCTACCTAGCATCTAATTTTGAAAACAATTCAACTCTAATATGATGAAGGAGTGTTACTATGAATGCTGTAAAGTGGTGACTCTCTATAGATAACAAATTGCTAGCTAAGCAAATACACCAGTTAAACTATTTCAATTTTTTCTACAACAATGCCATCAATATAAAACACAGCTTCTTGTACAATGTCTATTCATTTATTTACACATTACTATATTCAGGGATTCAATGTCATGGTGTAGTTGCAGCCATATGCTGCATCACAAGGAGTATGCAGGAATAAACAACAATACCTGTATTAGCAACCATCTCAACTTTAATTAGAGATGCAACAGCACAGCTATTATCATAAAGCTGTTAGTATTTTTAGTATGGAGGCAGTAGGAGTTTTAAGGACTTGGCAATTTTATATCCCTTACATATATATGATAAAATATAGTTTTAAAGTATGCTATATTTATGGGTTAAAGTGCCCAGTATCAGGGATATAGTGTATGTAAATATAAAAGTGGCCAATGAAGTCACCAACCAGAAGCAGTAATCTGTTTCATGCTAAATGTAATCTTCTTGAAATCCTATGCTCCTTCACAGGTAGTCTGCAGGAATAGACAATTGTCAGGCCATGTATGGCGTGATGATTGTCTATTCCAGCAGAAAAAACATAAAAGAGACTGCCACCTCTGGGTGTTGACTTCAATGTCCACTTTATATATATATATATATATATATATATATATATATATATATATGCCACTCAGATGGAAGGGCTTACTGAGAGTGAAAGAGAATAAGAAGACTTTAGTGAGGAGAAAGAACAATAAAAGAACAGACTTCAAGAAGACAGAAAATGGCGATTGATCCTGCATTTAAATTTTTGAAGATTGTAAGTGACAGGGAAGCAAGAAATTGGAAGAGAGTTCTACAGGTGAAAGTACAAAAAAAAAAAAAAAACCTATTATGAGAGAATTTGCGGTTACATCTAGCAATTTCAACAGTAAAACGATAAGCCATAGTTGCCAATGTAGTACTATGCTTAAATTCATGTGCTTGAGGTACTAAGAAGGAGAACTCATTAAACCAATTGCCATGAAGATATTTATAGAAAAAACATGTCATAGAAATGGGAAAGTGACTGAAGTTGAGATGCCAGGTCATGACCAATAAATTTACAGACTCTTCTTTAGATTTTATCAAGAACCTATAGATATATTACAAGAGCTCTAGACCATATATGGGAGTCATATTCAATACATGGATGAATGATAAATTTATAAATGTGCAAGATGGATTTTGGTGAGAAACACTGAACCAACTTTTCTAGCAGCAGCCCTAGCAATTAATTCAATATAATCAATCCATGTCCATGGAAAGCATGAGACCAAGAAGGTCCAATGAGTTGTTCCTGTGGAAGTTAGCATCAGCCATACTGATGGAAGCCAAATGTGGTTCTCTATGATGATTAAAAGTTGGTGTTCATTGTTTTGTAATGCACAAAATATGTCAAACTATATTTTGTTTATATCTAAAAGTGAAGATCAGATACTGTTTTCATATTTTGCATAATTCCAAAATATATCTACATAAAATGTTACATATAATTTATATAAGGCTCGTTTCAATTCAGCAGGTACCAAAACATTACAAATTCTAGCAATGATCATAAAATTATTGAAGTATTTTTTTGAAGTTGTCATTTAACAAAAAAATTACTTCTAAAACATAAAAATCACTTTTAAAAACTCCAAATTGTTTTATACCGTTTTTAATGGGTTTTTTGTCATCTAAAATTAACATTGATTACACTCTTTTATGTCTGTCAACATAAAAAAAATTAAACTTTAAAATTAAACATCTTCCAAAAATAAAGTAGCCATTGTAGAAATATAGTATTTAACAAAAATTAGTTAATGATTACAAAACCAGATTTTAGAAAAGATTTTTTTTTTAATTAAAATTTAATGAAAATACATTTAGATATGGTCTGCTACCAATCAGCTTTCCTCAAAGATATTGTGTCAGCTTTTATTATTCAGATATGATGAAAGCTAACTTCAATTCATGAGTGTCTAATAAAAAGTTGATGTATGGATGACCAAAAATGACTAAACTTGATATTGCACACGATGGCAAAACTATATTCTTAATATTAAAACACTATCATTGAGTAACAATAAATAGGAGGAACTTCTACAAGGAATGTTAAAATGTTCTATGTCTTATCAAGCAGAGATTTTCTAAAATTCTATTTGGTCAGAGTGTAGGAAGTAGATCAAGCTGAGAACTTTTCAGTACCCCTTCATAACCTTAAAAAAAAAAAAGATATGTTGCAGATGATTATGATCTAATGGTAATATTAGCCATTTCCTGATAAGGAAACATTCAACATTGACTGAACAGCTAGTGCTACTTTCAGTTGAAATTTATAAAAGCTTTCTATGAAAACAATTTTTCAGGAAAATAGGCTTCTCAAGTCCACTGTTATTGCTTTCTGAAGAGAGGTTTCCTTCATAACCTTTTGTTTGAAGTAACATGGAGTATCAACATCTTGATTATATCACTATTTTCTTTTTGAGTTACATGTGCTTTCCATTTTAGTTGTTGCTGTTTTTGAAAGTCCTCAAGTGGTGTGGCTTCTGTTATTTGATACAGCACTGTGATTATGTAGCACCAGCCACAAGGTGCAAAGAAGTATGGTCCTCTCAAAGACCTACAGAGTTCATTCACTCAAAGCCATTTTTAATCAATGATCTGTGAAAGTGGTTGTATACAGCTGACAGTTTAGACAATTTTTTTAACAAGTCGGGCATCAGGCATGATAACCATACGAAAGTCTTGATCTGATGCAGCTATTTAAGGACATGACACAAGTTCTTAGGTTAATGTTTTGTTTTATTTTTGTAACATCATAGACTGAATAGACATTTTAAAAACTGTTTCTTCAGTGTCTATGTCAGTTTTACCACATCACAAGTCACAGCACTTTGCTTGAAAATAATGTCAAAATATGAACTTCCTTGAAATTGAAAGGTATTACATGAAAAGCTATCTCAGTGCACCTACAACCCTGATATTCTCCTAGGTACCCAGATCGTTCAGGAAGTGGACCATCATGGCTCTCCACAATTTCCTACCCTTTGTAGCGCTTAGCAATGTCATTTGTTACAATCCTTCCAACTTTCTGCTCGTAAATTCAAGTTAAAAAAAAGGTAATTTTAATTTTTAGTACACCTTACTTGGAAATTTTAATTTTTTATTCAAAAAGATGAACTTATTCAAGGCTATACTTCCTGACATTTATGAAATCCAATGTAAATAAGCTGTTTCACATTTTACCTTTATTACTATTGAACTGCAGATGACGGAAATTTCCGTCATTGCAGTACACTGGTTAAACTACGAATAAAGGAAGTTTACTTTAAAGGGTTTGTCCTGTTTCAATAACCACTCAAGAACTGAAAATCTCTTTCTAAAATTTAAATCCTTCTAAAAGCCGATTTATTTTTTCCCTACAACTCATAGAATGAATATTGATCAATGATTGACTACAAAAGAAGGTTTGGTCGATTCTCATCTTAATTCTAACTGAAGAGGTGGCAAGAATTTACCTCTATTTAAGTGGCAATCAATCATTGTTTAATTAAAAGGCTACGGCCAATGAATGACTTTTTCGTTGTTTTAACTTAACAATTCCACGTATAACTGAACATTTACTTACTCACGCACAAACATCCACAGGGAGACACAAGATGCCATAGCTGTGTAAAGCCAAAGAACACGTTGCCTGAAAATGTGTGTACAAACGACGAAGATGAAGATACTTAGTTCATAAAGTATAAAGTTGTTTACTTATTTAATAAACTAAAAAAAAGGCTCTTCTTCATCCACTGTAAAGAATGTTACCTGGGTAATACGGAATAATAAGGGCTGACTTTAGTTTTTGGAAATAAAAAAGGGCAGTTATTGTCCGAAATGAAACCATTTTTTTTAAAAGGAAACATTTTTTTGTTAGAAGAATTAATAAATAAAAAGTAAAATTTCTGATCTGAACAGAATATGACAGTGACATGTTTCAAGCGGGGCATTCTCCCAAGCGATTCAAAAGTAATTTTTAAGTCAAAAATAAAATTTAACAAACTTTTTCACATTTTCCTTGTCGTCCGCCACTCGTTTGTTTTCTTGTGCTGGACACAAGAGGATACATCGTTCTTTTAAATATAAAAAGAATATTAGCACTTAAGCAAGCAGTAGTAAAAAAAAAAACCCACAAAGAACTAAAAATAAAATAAAGAAAGAGCTGAAAACTATTATTACTTAAACTATTATTACTATTTTAAGTTAAGTCACTTCACTTAATTTTAAAGTGGTAGTTTATCAACTCTTCCTTTAGGCTTTAGCCTTTATCAGACTTAAAAGTTAAAGTAAAAAAAAAAAAGTCTGATTGGTCTTTGTCTTGATACTTTTTATCCCTTTTTATATTCTGATGATTTTTAATACGAAGAAATTATTTGCTCGCGTCTTTTAATCAGTTTGTAATTCTTCGTTTTTAACGAAAACCAGACATTTACCATCATGAAAAAAAGTTTTAAATATTCAAATTCATGTTATAAGTTTTTTATTAAAAATTTAATTAAAACTGCATTCAAAGTAAGTCAAAGAATATTGGCAAAAAAATGAGGTTTCTATTATTTCCCATACCGTTGATTTATGAAAGAAATACAATAGATTGGGGTAGCAATTGTTACCATAAGGACTAAGAGAAAAGAAGAAACACAAGTTGAAATGGATAACATTAATTTTTGTGAAGAAAGAAGAAAAAAATAGAGTTCAGAGTTTACACCATTTTAATCTCTTTTGTGTCGATTGTTGTGTTGATTAATATCGTAAGATATGTTGTTTATTTAATTCGCCGAAAATAAACTAATGAAGCAGCAACTTGCATGGGATAATCAGTAAATACTAAATAGTACGAAGCAGTTTTTAGGAATTCTAAAATATACACTGCTTAAACCAGAAAGATAGCTTAACTAAAAAGAATTGTTTGAGAGATAAAATTAATAAAGTTTTGCAAGGTTTTAACGGCCTGAGTAAGTAATGACGAAGCTTGATATAAAAAAAGAAACAACGAAAACAAACAAAAAAACACTAGCAGTAACGAACCTTTGTTTCGTAAGTTTTAGGCACCTGTCGCATTCTTGTATTTCCGTACAATAAATAAAATCAGAGTTCATGTAATGAAAAGTCGTCTTTCCACTTAAAAAAAGTCCTATTGGAGTACTTGTGTGTTTCATGAGTATACATGTTTACATTATTGGTAGATTCAAAAATAAAAATGACCGCATATGGTGCTGATGACCTTTACTACTTTTTCTTTGTAATGGAATAAGGAATCTGGTTAAATGCTCATCATCTTCACAGAACAAAAAGTCATGATCAAAAACAATAACATCATAAAATATGAGTAAATATTTCGTAAGGTCTGGATGACAGACAAGAAATTCTGAAGTTTTTTTTTTGTTTTTTGTAATTTAGTGTCCGCCTAAGTTTTTAGCCTCTAAAATAAAAACAAAGAATATGTTTTTTATTTTTCACATGGTCCTTTTTTTAGTATTAGTTAAGAAGTGCCGCAAACAACAATAATTTGTTAATGTTCTAAGATGCTGCTTTCATTATTTTTAAAATACTTTAAGACTAAAAAAAAGGTATTAACGTAAAAAATTAAACTAGAAAAATTAATAACGTAATAATTTTTTGCAATACTTAAACATATAGAATTCAAAAAAATCAATGCAATAATTTTCTTACCTGGTTTTGCATGGTATTTAATTTAAATACCAACCGAAATGCCGTGCGCAGCAGTGGCGAGTGCGTATTTTTATGTATATGTGCCCTTAAGTCAGTATTATGATGGAGGAGTCAGCTGTATGTGACATTACAGTCATAATAATAATAGCACCATGTATTCATTTTGCTGTGTAGTAGATATATTATCGCTGCTGGTGCTACACATAGTAAGCGATAAGCGTGTACTTAAAAGTTGTATGTTCTACTGAACGCCTGCATTGGAACTAATAACGCTGCTACTAAAAATATAGTAGTAGTAATAGTAGTTATAGTAGTTTATCACTAAAAACTACCCGTTATACTTACTTTTTAGAGCTAATTATTTTTTTCTTATTCCTCATTCATTATAATAAATTAAGTTACTTAATTTAAGGCTGATAATTTTTTAAAATTTTAATAAGAACATTGCGAAAAAGGTAGAAAACAAAACAAACAAAAAAGTACGATTGAGAAAAAAAGTAAAAAAATATTGCATATGCGTATCATACCAGGTACTATATTTCAATTTCATGGAAACGCTAGGTAAAAGAAAATAGAAAATGTATTTCTAAATACAGAAATAGTGCAAAAAGTAGCCATTAATAATTAAAAAAAAAAAAAAAAAATGTATACCTGATGAAAAATATACGCATGCGCTAAGTTTTGCGGGAAATATGACTTTCAAGAGTTGGCTGTTCGTTAGGGTTTAAATCATTTACATTTACTAATACTTTTGAGCTGCAGAAAATTTACTAAAATCTCAGGCCTAATGAATGTGTTTGTTTTAAATTTTTAATGCAGCTGTAAATCAGTAAGCGGACTGTCTTCTCTTGTAGCAGTTTCATTTGTTTTCCTAGTAAAAATAAATACATAATTTTTTAAATATTTTTTCAAAGCAGGTTCTGCTGTCACTCCGTCACACTCACATTTATTTGTCAGATAAATTATTATTAGTTACTTTGTCAGATACATTGTCTTGTCACTGTCGTTCCGTTTTGAAGCGTCCGTTTCAAAACTTTAGTTTTTAATTCATTTCATTCTAGTTTCTTGTGTAGAAATTGTAATTTTATTACTTTTATTTTCAAGTTAGGTTATTTTTAAATTCAATTTCATTTTAAATATTAAGGTTATGTAAGAAGCTTTTTAAAATTAAATGAAAACAGTAGTGGTTAATTATTCCAATTATTCAGTCTTTTCTTTTTCAATGTCCAAACTGAAAATTTCGATTAGCCGACGCGTAAGGTAGCAAATGTTACTGTCAAGTATCAACTGTTATGTCAATAAAAATTTAAATTGTACGACCTTTTTAATGTCAACAACAAACTAGTCAAACTTTAGATAGCTGTTTTATTCTTATTGATTCCTAATGTTTATGAATATAGTCACATACATACTTGCCAGATGTTCGTCGTTATTGATTTGTTTTTTGAGTAATTAAAAAAAAAAGTCATTGACTCGTTAAAAATTTATCGGTAACAAATTGGTCGAGTAATGACGTGCATTTTCAAGAGTTATAATATAAAAATATTCTTTGAATTCCCACGTGATTTTCGAATTGCTCTAGTTAAGGGACAAAAGATAAAATTCATTTAAATAGAAATCATTAATCTTAAAAATCTTAATCAACCGACACAAAAGACAAATCAGACAGGAATTACTTCCCTTGATCCATAACCACGTGATGCCAAAAGTGCTTAGATTTCTCATCAAAGAAATTGCTTTTTGTACCAAAGATAGAATCGTTTACATTGTCTGTTTATTTCCCAAAGAACAAATAAGGGAAGCAAATCGTATAAAATTTGTCTTTATGTAAAAGGTAGACTGTTATAGCTATCACTGTACTTGAGCTTGCATGGTTAATATCGGATGTATTTTTTTTAATTCGGAAGAAATGTAGTGCGTTGATGCTAATTAATTTGATAAAAGAATAATAAAAAAAAAGAAGTTTCAATTTTAAAAAATAAAATGAAATAATTTTATTTAATCATAAAAATAAGCTTTAATCAACGCAAAATATAAAAAAGTATTATAAATAATCCTATGTAAATCAAAAAAGTAAAACTTTTTAGTGTCCCAGACCAGATAAATGTGGTATGCTCCCCGTTAATTTGTAAGAAATTCATTATGGATAAAGAAAATAAAGTAAACTGTAAAAAAGTGTTAAAAATTTATGATAAGGATTTTTTTTCGATGTGTTTTGATCTTTATAAAAACTACTTATTTTTTCGAAAGCGAGCGAAGTGACTCCAAAATTCGATTTTTTACAACAATAAATGCCCAAATGAATCATGTCACTGTGTTGTATTTCAGACACCGATTTTTAATTTACATTTTATGATTTTACATTACAATGTGACAATGTCAATAATGCTAAACTGGATAGTGATTTTTAGTGAGCGCCTTTAAGCAAATGTGGGTAGTTTTAAAATTTCAACAAGGTATGGAACCCTAAGAAAAGTTAGTGTTAAACTAAACACATAAATCAGGGCTCGTAGTTTTCGTAACATCACGAACTGAATTCCTGGATGTGGGGAACTAAGCAAACTTTCTTTTTTTAAGCTTCCGTATTGAAATTAAATTATAACTGTATGCGAAAAATACGTCATTTTCATTAAAACTAACAGACACAAAGTCCAGTTTAGCATTGAAAATCGAATCCTCTCTAAAAAAAAAAAATCTTTAAAAAGTTAATTTTCTAAAAAAAAAGAAAAGATTAATTGTCATTTATTCAAAAGCAAATCGTAATAAAAAATTAAAACATTTCCTAAAAAATGATATGCATTATTATTATTTTAACAAATGTTTACCAAACTAGTTTGTTTTTTAATATTTTATTAAATTTATTTTAATTTAAAAAAACTCGTATTTTTTTATTATTTGAAAATTTCACTTCTAATTCTTAAATTAAATCTGACGTTAACGCATACATCACCAAATTCCTCTTGGGACTGATTTTTATAGAATCGTATAAATTGTAATCCAAAAAAATTTTGTTTTTAGTGATTTGTTTTAGTCTTTTAGTACTCTTTCTGTCGCGGACGAAAAATAAACACTAGCTTCTTTTTAACTTAGGGACTTAATTTGGAGCATCACCGTTTATCCGTCGGAATTAAACATTTATTTTTAGTTAGAATGATGTAACATGCATTTCATTTTGTTGATTTTAAATGGCATAGTTACAAAGTGACAGTGTATTTTACAGATAGTTACATTGTCTACTTATAACGTAATGAATTCCCAAATAAATAAGTATTTAAATGTTTCAATTATTAAATATTGCTGTGTATCCATTCTTAGTAAGACATTATAATCGTTATTAATAATTAATTAACTTCTTGTTATTCATTCCAATTATGAATTAAAAAAGGTGCCCCCCACCAAAAAAAACCATACCTAAGGTTTAAATGCATTTAAAAATGAAAAATCTTAAAATCTTTCTTGAAGCTTTTATTTTAGTTTTAATTTCAAGCTAATAAATTAAAGTAAATCTAATTTAATATTTCAATAAGCAAAATACTTTGCTGTATTTCCAACTGATTTTATTGATTGGAATGATTTTTTTGAAATCACTAAAATTGGCTATATTGACAAATCTGTCCACACAACATAATTCTCTTTATTAAAAAATCTTTCAAAAATAAAATAGGCTTTTCTGAAACTTTATTTGAGGAAGATCAACTTTTTTAATTTTTTATTTTAACTACCCAGTAATGTTAGAAATTTATGAAAATATTCTAAATAATCTAATGTTTTATTGAATTTTATTATTTTAGGTTATTGAAAACAATTCTTGTAAAACTTCATTATTCATCAAAAGAATATTTTTCTTACGACAATAGTGTCCATAATATATCATTCATAAAAGCAATTACAAACCATTCTATTTAAATAATGTCTTAAATTTATGGCATTTTTCATTTTACAATGCAGAACATTTTTTTCTAACTGGGAATCCTGCTTGAAAAAGAAAATTTGATGATTCTCCACAGACTTGTTCTTATGTCTAATATAGGCAATAAATTCTACAAAAATGAATTTCTTGAAATTTCATAAAATTAAATAAGTAGGAGGTAACAAATTTAAAAAAAATATTTTTACCAAGATTTTCTATAAAAGAAACAGTTCTAAAATAATTTAATTCATTTGGAATAAGTCCTGAAAGTTTCGTTAAAATCTGACAATTATTTGATTTTTGCAAGAATTTCCAAATTAATGTGTTTTTCACTGCAAAAAGATGCTATAATTTACTATACTAATTTATGGTCACCCATTGACACAAGAAAAACAAAATTTTTAACCAAAATTTCAAAGGTTCTAAAAGGTATTAAAATATATCATTTAATAATCAAAGAATTCTTTGGTCTTTCCTCTTAATAATAACATGACAATTTTGACAATAATTTTATTAAGTTTGGGACGTTTTTCCATCATGTATGCTAATTTTTTAGAGAATCTTTGGAGTTACCTAATATACTATAATCAAGCTCCCTAGCAACATCTCTCCTTCAGGAGGAGGCTAGGGTCGTTCACCTGAGGTATCCCCAAAAGAGTAAGTGCTGAAGAGGTTTTAGCAATTTTTGTCCCTAGTCTAGGTACAAGTAGGCATCTCAGTTTAAACTCAGCCTTGTGTCACATTCCATTTGAATAGCCATGCAAATAAATGCCCTTCACACAAAACTAAATAAATACTACAAATATAAAAATCTCATGGCCTTTTTTCCCACTTCCCTGATGCTTTGATAATTTTAGATATCACTGTCAAACATTGCCAGATTTGCCAAATAAATACAGGATACCCTGTTCAAATTTAAATTCAAATCGAGTAATGAAGGTCATGTTGAATGGCCATACTTCACATTCTGTCCTTGAACCTATGTTGTTTCTTATCTTCACCAATGACCTTCCTGATGTCATCAGTTCCCAACTAGGTATTTATGCTGAAGACACAACTATTTACTCCTGTCTTAATAGTAAGTCTGATAGGTTGGCAAAGTAAAACTGGCGGCTACTCTCAAAAATGATTTCCAATCAGTTGAAAACTGGGGCAAAAAATGGCTTGAAAATTTTAATGCCTCCAAAATGAAACTGCTATTTTTAATCATCATAGAGAACTATTTTTGCCCTCCATCAGCATGGCTGATGCTAACCTCCAGCAGAGCAACTCATTGCAACTTCTTGATCGCATATTTTCCACTGATATGAAGTGGAATGATTATATTGAATCAATTGCTAGGTCTGCTGCTGGGAACCTTGTTTCACTGTGTCATGATATACCGTTTTTCTTACCAAATCGTTCTTGCACATTTATAAATCTACCATTCATCTATACATTGAATATTGCTGCCCTATCTGGTCTGGTGCTTTGGCGATATATCTCAAGATTTTTAACAAAATCCAAAGAAGGGTCAGTAATGTTATCGGTCCTGACCTGACATGTCAACTTCCGTCACATTTCTACTGCTGTGACATGGTTTCTATCTGGCTTTTCTATAAATATTTTCATGTCAATTGTTCTAATGATCAATGTTCTCCTTGGTACATCGACCACATTAATTTAAGCATACTACTAGATTGGCTACTAGGTCTCATCATTTTACTATTTAAATAGCTAGATGTAACCGTAAGTTCTATTCTAATAGTTTCTTTTCTCACACTTCTCACTTGTGAAACACTCTTCCAATTTCTTGCTTCCCTGCCACCTACAATCTTCAAAAATTTAAATGCAATGTCAATCACAATCTTCTGTTTTCCTGAACCTATTCTTTTATTTTCCTTTTTCCTCACTAATGTCTTATTCCCTTTCACTCCCATTAACCCCTTGCATCTTAGTGGCATTATTGCCTTGCTTGGGGTGAAATGATTAAAATAAAATTCTTCTATAGACATCTATAAACTGAGATATGGGATAACAAACATATGCCAAAATATAAATCATTTGATTTTAAATTTGAATGCCTGTATCCTATTTTTCTATATCCTAAGTCTAGCAAACCTGCCTGCATTCATATTTCGCAATTTTAGCATCTCTCAAGAAGAATTTCAATAATTTTCTACTTCTTCATTTAAGAACAGTGATATTATTATCAATAATTCTTTAAAGTTTAAATAAAAGTCGTGACCAGGCCTATCAC
This sequence comes from Acanthosepion esculentum, assembly GCA_964036315.1. NCBI lineage: Eukaryota > Metazoa > Mollusca > Cephalopoda > Sepiida > Sepiidae > Acanthosepion > Acanthosepion esculentum. The sequence continues at coordinate 103,185,804 of OZ038475.1, forward strand.
CTGGGTGTTTTGATTTGCAATGGAGATGTTGTCAGAGGTCAGTAAGAATTAGCATACTAAAATTAGTTTATATCAATTTCACAAAGAGGGTGATTTATCCAATGAAAATCAAACAATACAAAATTAAAAAATACCAGAATTTTCTTTTCTCCTCATTATTTCATTTTCTGATGAAGCTTAAATAAAAATGAAACATGTTAAATTCATAAATGTTTCATATTTGTTCCTTATCCTATCACATATATATATATATATATATATATATATATATATATATATATATAACAGAAAAAGTGAAGAATTGTTCAAATTCAAAAGATAAAAATAATGTTGAAAAACGAAGAAAGTATTTTAGTAATATTTCAATGTTTATTCCCATCATCCTCAGAATGTTTATCAGTTTGCCATCATTTAAAAAGAAAACATAGTAAGAGGAGCAATATGTTTATTATTATTTAATCTTTTTAAAAAAGATGCTCAGATTTTATGTAAAAATATCCAGAAAAATGAAGCATGACAGTTTTTAAAAAAGGTATTTGAATACAGTTTGATTTTCAAAAATTTGTAAAAGTGGCTCAAATTTGATGATCACAAAACCCACCAAAATAAAATTTGTAAACAGGTATGGTTTAAAGAAATACATTTTGTAGTTTTTTAACCAATAGGAAAAGTAAGTTACATCCTACACTTTTCAATTTTGGAGCCAACTTGTGCCTATTTAAGAAGTCTGATTGAACCAGAAGGGTTTTGGCTTTCATAGGCAAATGACAATGGGCTGTTTAAGGGATCTGAACTAAGAAAAAATAAAAATGAACAACAGTACTGAAAAGGAAGAAAAAGTAGAAGAAAGAAAAGGAAGAAGTAGAAAGAAGCTTCTTCAAATTTAGAGAAATATATGATTATTTTTCTCTAGTTATTTATGAAACTTTATCATAAATATTTGAGGTATTAACCATGATGTTGAACTTATGAAATTTCATACACCATTTATCTGTTTTATTGTTTAATGCTTTAACTATACTTAATTTGTTATATTTATCCAAATTTAAGACTGAAACTAAGTTAAAATAAAACATACTTCTAATCACTAATCACTATTTTCTTAACCAAGAAGTAAGTGTGATTCATTTTATAGTGTTAATGAAAGCTGATGGGAATAAACATATAAATATATATATATATATATATATATATATATATATATATATATATATGTATGTATGTATATATATATGATTTATATAAATGATTTATAATGAATATGCTATGAAAAAATCGAGTGCTTCTGAGTGGTACAGAAAATATAAAATAGATGCAAATGTAGACAGAGTATGAACCTTGGTGCACTCAAATCAAAAGATGTGCAATTGATAGCAGAACTGAATATGAATAAGGAAACAGTGTGGCAGATTCTGAGGATTTGGGAATGAGAAAAATTGTCCTCAAAGACATTACTTATAATCTTAACTGATGAGCAGAAATAACATTGGTTTCGCCTTTTATCTGATTGTACTGCCTCCCGATACATATCTGTCTTGCTCACATGCGTACCTCAGACAGCCAGATAAACACATTATGGAATCAAAACTCTGAAGACAAAGTATGGTTCATCAGCAGGCTTATTGAAAGCCAAAATGGTGAAACTAAAAAACAAAAGAAAGAAATACAAACTTGAGACTATGTTAGTCGAAATAACAAAATAAAAAACAAGATAAAAAAGAAGAGAAAGAAAAAATATTAGAGACACCCAAATACTGAACATAACTGTGAGAACAAGGGTCTAAATGTGTAAAGGAGGTAGCAAGTAGTTTGCTTACAGGAATATGTCATAAATTTTGCAATAATAAGTCTTTTTTATCATAATAGATGTTATTTTAGTGGATACTCATATCTGAGTAAGCACTCCATTTAATTATTAAACAGTATATTTATTTATTTGTGTCTACTGGCCTGAATATTCAAAAAACCTTAAAGAAAAAAAATGTACTCTTTGGCAGGACCCAAACCTGTATCCCCCTTTGTAGGAGAAACTCTCATTAAATTCGACTTTCTCTAGACCAATACAGCCATGGAGTGCAACACTGATCAAGCAAAGCCAAATAGTGCCTTATTAATGCAAATCCTTCTCAGATCCTCAAAAGATCATATCTGCTCAGTTAACTGCTTGGATTCAAGACATGATTTTTTCATTCTGCTTGGGCTTCTGCCTGGGCCTACCAGTTGCCTCATGTTTACAAGCCCATGACATCATTTTCCTGACAAAGATATAGAAACTATCTCCAGCTTGCAGTCTTCAACCAGGGAAAAACTCATGACTCGCTGGTTCTTTGTTTGAGAGGAATGTTCTTGCTAGTGATATAGCAGATAAATCTGGCCTGCTCAAATCTGGAAACCTAAATATGGCTTCTCCAGAAACACAGATGAATCTCCAACAGACACAATTTCCGTTGTGAATTATTACAAGTAAGACCATATCTTTCCATTTCCTTTTCACACTGTTTGTTGTATAAATATGTGTTTTAGTTTCTTTGTGTAGGATAAATGTAAATACATGTATATAATTTAGTCTCTCTAAGAACAAATCATGTTTGTCATTTCTTTTCTGCCTTTTCCTTCCTCTCACTAGGGTATCTCACTATATGGTCACAGCAGTTTATACCCTTAAATAAATAGAAAAGGTTGTGTGAATATTAACACAAAACTGTCTGTAGAGGATTTTGAGGAAAAGAGAGGCAATAAATTAATTACCTTATCAGATCCAATGTCAAAAGACCAAAAAGTGTTTATTTATCTGACCACAATTTTAATTTAATGAATAAAAGAGGAAAGGATTCACAAAGAAGAAAATGCATTGAAAGTGCACTAATCACACAACTGTTGATAATGAACCTAAGGCCAGGACAATATATAATATCACCAATCATCACAAAAGCAATAGTAGCACAATGCAATATATAAGTTAATAGAGAATAAAATAGAGATCTACTCAGAGAGGGCTGATTTAAAATCCAACAGACATTAACAGCTCCAATATATATATAAAAATAAAAACATACAGACAAACAAACACTTTCTGGTCTCTGTTTTTCAGATTTGAAAAGGTAATTTATTTCTCCTCTTAACCTCAAAATCCCAGCCCATTTTCCTTACACATAGTTTTGTCTTTCATTACAACCTGAAGAACCTGAACATAATATACGTTGGTAAAATGCTTTGTTATATGCTTTTCCACTTTGTCCCATTATCTCCATACTGTTAAATGTAAAAAACAATATCTAAAAGTGTAGAACAAAGGAAGTGGGTCTCCAAACTGGGCCACATCCTCCCACCTGACAAGATTTTACTTCTTTATAATTGTCACATTTCTCTTTTGTTCTTAATCATATCATGTTGGTTATAAAAAGAGCCTAATATTCATTCAAATTTTATTCATTTATTTATAAAACTGATTTTTTTCTTTGATGTGTTTAAAGTATACAATGTGGTTGTTTTACTGAACTAGAATGACACAATATACTGAGTGCCATACAATATGTGGGTTGATGAATTTTATGACATATCAACATTTAGTGGGTTATTTAATTTGAAATCAATCTGTTTTATTATATTTCAGTCTATTATTGTTTACTTAGTTCAGGAATGGATAAATATTGGTTATTTATGCTTGAGTCTATATGTAAATATAGTTGTTTATACTTGAGCCTATATGTAAATATTTGTTCTTTATACTTGAGACTATATTGTTTTCAGTGGTATTTTTTATTCCATTGTTCACCCAGTACAAGGCCCAGGAGTCACTAAAGGTAGAGAGTTACTGAATGAGGTTGTTGTAAAAGGAGAGGGCAAGAAGAAGATATTATAAGGATATCTAGGATAGATAAGGGTTGACCCTAGACTTAAAGAGGTTAAGATCATAGTGATTGGTAAAGCATCCTTTTGAGAGTCTGTTCCACAAAGTAACAGTTTGAAAAAGTAGTACTGACTCATTCCATTTGTGATCAGGAGCTGATACAACAACTGACAAGAAAGATCTTATTATATAAAGGCAATGTTACATTTTTTTGTTGCTTGGTTTGCTTACATTGTTATTTGTTAAATAGAAATATAAAATTTGGATTGAAACTTCTGACTTAGAAGTAAGTAAAATGCCAATGAGCCAGCAAACTGGTGCTGAAATATTTGGGTAAATACTATCTTTGGGACTTTTAGTTTTTCAAATGATTCTAATTATTTCAGCCTGTTCTATTCACTTTCACACTAATGCTCTTTGGAAAAGCATGAATCCCTATCTTCTCCCCAACAGTTAATTGTTAAATAATGGGCTCTGGTGGTAGCCAGTTTAGGAGAATGACTGCACTGAATTCTAATTCTTGGAGAAAACACTCAAGTATATTTAGCAAGAAGTCATGGCAGTTCAGGGATAATAAAAAAAAAGGAATCTGTAGAAACTCATGATTACTTATGTTTTGAAGGGACATGCCATTAAAAAATTATTATTTACATAAGTTACTTATATTACTTTTTTCTTTCTTCTTTTTTAAAATAATATTCATGTTTTAAACTCATTTAAAAAAAATGAAAACTAAATTTAACATTTTCTTTTAATTTTCATACATTTTAACTGGGTAGTCACCAATCTCAAGTTTAAAATCTATCATGCTTTGATTCTTCTTAAATGTTCAATTTTTTAACAAATTCCTTTTTTTTTTTTTCGCTGCTTCAATTATTTTTTTCAACTAAATGTAAAATTTTGCTTATTTTTTTATTACATTTTAACTGAACAGTTGTAACAGGGTACTAGCTTTGTCTAAATGTTTAAATGCATGAAATTATAAGATGGTGATTTGGAGGGACTATGAATTGAATAATAATTATTAAAATTCTCAGGAGAATAGGGTGAATGGTTGAAAAAAAATTAAAAGCAAAATGCATTAAAATTTATGTTTTAAAATAATAAAATTAATTTGAGAACAGTTCCAAGGAGAAATGAACCCAGAATTAACTAGAGAAGATTCAGTAAAATTGAGCAAAACCAAGATTTCAAATCCTGTCCACCTCCCACTGATAAGAAAAAAATGATCAATGTGTTGTCTGAATTTCTTGGATCTTGAGAAATTATAATTTGGATGTTTGTTTACACCATGCTTTTTGTAGAAAATGTGTGTGATCACAGAAAATAATGATCTAAATTATTTTTGACAAAGAAACCAACTATTTGTTTTGTGTTAAGCCTCAAGAGTTGGTGATATTTTTTACATTGGTCACCAAGGAATCCAATTATTGTTACACAGAGATATCTAGGAAGATTTTAAATATACAAAGAAAATAGCATATGGCTAATTAGCATGATCGCCAAAGACTAAGATGCCCCTTTTCTGCAACAATCATCTGCAATGTTTGTAATTATCATTATTTTTTATTTCTGACAAAGAATCCTTCACCAGTAAGAAAAGTCAGCTGGTCAATTTACAAGAATATAGAGATGAAATTGGGTATTGTGAATTGTCATTTCCTGGGGCCTGGCTAGGTAAAATGAAGTCATTAATCACTGTTATCAGAAAAGATTTCCTATATAAAGCCAGCATGCATTTTGCTTAGTAGCCATTTTTCCCTGAGAGGGGAGCAGACATCAGACATAAGCAACACACCCACATTTTGGTAACCTGAGCAAACATACTGATGCATGTATGACAGAAGAATTGAAGAAGAGATGACTGGCTGGCTATTACTTTAATGGTTGTGATTAGAAATCTCCAAATTATCATTCCTGTAGTAGAGTACTGATTTAAAATAGCTAATAGGGACAGTTATTCAACCAGTTTTTCTGTTAGAGTTACAACAGTGTTGCCCATTTTATTGAAGGTGTTCTTATTCCAGTTTGATCAGAACTGTCCTGAGATATAAGAGATGAAAGTTTACCATGGCGACAGGCAGAAATTATACAATATCAAGGATTTTTAGAAACTTGAAGCAATTCTATTGAGATGATACCCTGGCCCCAACCAAGAAGGGAAAGAAAGCCAGATGACCCATAGTGATGGTATAACTCAACAAAATTAACGGATCTAACGATTTGTGACTTAGAGGAAAAAGAAGAGAAAAGAAAAAGCTTGGAGCCAAGGGAGTGCAATGTGTTAGTTAAAAAGTGATAGGTGTGTTCCTAGACATGTCAACACCAGTGTGTTACAATCATTGCTTTAATTTTCCTTGATTAATTTTATTAGAAATTATGGAAATCTGTAGAGGATGCAATAACTATGATTTGTTTCATCGACCCTAAGGTAGCAATGTCTCTAACTACAGAAACATGAATAAACACAAACATGAATTTATAGAACAAACAATAATTTATGGAACTAGCACTGTGGAAAAGAAAAAGGATGAGTCTCTGTCAGAGCAATTAGTTCCTTGTGGGAACAGCAAGCATCAGACATAAATCACACATGTAAGCTTTTCAGAAGCATTGGTTTTAGTATACAAAGCTCATACTTACAAATAAATCCAATTATCTATCAGCAGAGCACTAGTTCTTGTGTCAAATTCCTCATTCAGGAGTAGTGACTAGAATTTTGTAGTGCCAATGTGTCAAGTAGATGTGTCATTCCTGGTACATCAATATGGTTGCTTTTCCTCTGTTGCTATACGACTGTTTAAATTTTGATTCTCCTCTTCTTATATCAGTAGAGTTAGACTCAACTTGAATATAATTTTAGATTCTTGATCTTTTGTTTGATTAGTCAATGTTTCATCCTTAATTCTGACTTACTGGTTTTGTTATTTTACTGGAACTACATTTACATGTTGTTTACATTCCAGCATCTCAATGTCTAAATTAACTGATGCTTTAATACTGGCTACATTTGTCAATACATAGGAAAATATCTTTTAGCAACTCAATTCATTTTCTATCCATATTCAGGTGGGTTGCTCCCAGTATAAGTTCTGGATTATTCTAACATCTTTTCAAAATAGATCTATTTTTCCTAGCAGTTCAAATACACCCTTGTGTAGTATCTTTTCAAATAATTTGTGTTCCCTGACAAATACAATCTCCAACGGTTTAAGTGTAGCGTCAATCGTCATCTCCAGTTGCCTTGATCTATCCACTTCCTGACATCTTCCATTCCTATCTGCTCTCGCTCTATATCTCCCGTAACCTCTCTACCTCGATCGGCCCTCCGTCCTTCTCTTTCTCCACATCCCTTCCTTTACCACTCCTATCTGCTCTTCCTCCAACCCTTCTGTAACCCCTTGTGTGATAGTGGCCACCGGCCTTGCTTGGGGTGATACGCTTAAAAAAAAAAAAAAAATCTATTCACTAGTATTATAGAAAATAAACCCTATTTCCAACACAATTACATATCCACATACATACAATTACATATCCACATACACACCCAAACTTTATTTTCTACCCAATAACAAACAATATTTACAAACATGCCAACAAAATTCCACCTACAATACCCACCATTTAAATCAAATTGTCTATTGGTTAGAAATTAACACCATCAATCAGAGAAAAAAAAAATATTTTTCTGGAGACGTGAACAGAGATGTGCAAGAGAAGATGTGGCTATATAGCTTTTCCTTCCTCCCAGCATTTGCTGAAAGAAACGTGTTGGTGACTTTAAACAAATTATCTCCAACAACAACTGCTCAGGTAGTCAGTGAATCTTTTCTAAACTCTCCAGCTTTTTCTGTGGACCAACTACCCAAAGACTTTAACTAAAGACTGTTTTTAATCATTTTTGACTCTTTTGAATTCATGTACATATATTTGTAAATACAAATGATTTATTTAACAGGCATAACCATGTTTCCTTTATTTTAATTTTATTATTGTTTGGAATTTGGACGTTCATATTTTTAATGTAAAAAAAATGGATGACTGAATTCCCTACGGTATATCAATAATCATAAAGAACGAATTTTCATGGTTGCAAATATGCTGGTAAGGCCTACTTCGTGGCTGAGATAGTTGTTTATTTCTGACTTGCACCAGCAATTATTTTTCATGCTCATGTTATTTGAATACTGATTTTCTAGTCAGAAAGCCCTCCTCTCTCATCCCAAAAGATTGTGTACAACATAATCTTCTTATCCCTGTCCCTACCGTTTAACCTAGTGCTATGCTAAGTTAAGTTTAGTAAATATGAATACCAACAGTTGGTAAAAGTTTAAGTCAAAAAAAAAACAAAGTAAAAATTTCAGTTTAAACCTTTTTTAATGTCACATCTCTTCAGAATATATACAGTCACAGCTCTCCACGGACTTCTTTTTTGTTATTATTCTGTAAATTGCCATGACTCCTTGGGAAAGAGAGTAGAGTAGCTTTTCATTGCCTTCTCCACAGTTTTGATTTAAAGTTTCTTTCTCCTAGACTGGTTAATGCCCAAAGCTAGACAGGCCAGTGTTACCCACTATTTAACTGGTGGTGGGGAGATGGAGTTATGCTTTTCCAAGGGTATTAGTGTGAAAGTGAATGGAACAAACAGACTAGGCAGGAATTTGAACTCTGTCTGCCAGTTTCCCTTTCCTTGCCAATAACCGTTATGTTACTTGCATGTCCAGTTCCTTTCCCATGAATGCAGGTGTTCCTCAAGGCTCTATCTTGGGCCCTACTCTATTCCTTATCTTCATTAACAATCTCCTTGATGTCATCAGTTCCCAAGTAGGCATCTGTGCTGACGACACTACTATTTACTCCTGCCTCAGTAGCAAGTCTGGTATTGCTGACAAAACTAACCTGGCCATTAATCTCGAAAAGGACCTCCAATTGATTGTAGACTGGGGCTGGAATTGACTGGTTAACTTTAATGCCTCAAAAACAAAACTGCTCTCTATTACTCACCACAGGGAACCATCCCTGCCACCCATTATAATGTCTGACGCTCAACTCCACAAGAGCACCTCTTTGCGACTACTCGGTCTCACACTGTCTGCTGACCTGAGATAGAACAATTACATTGAATCAATTGCTTCATCCACCACAAGGAAAGTTGGTTCCCTCTGTCGCGCCAGAAAGTTTTTCTCACCCAGGTCCATATTTCAAATCTATAAATCAACCATTCACCCTTGCCTGGAATACTGCTGCCATATATGGTCTGGTGGTCTGGTATGGTCAAAATCCAGAGACAGATATGTAATGTGACTGGTCCTGATCTGGCATCTTGTCTACAGTCGCTCTCTCACAGACATGCCGTCACCTCCCTCTGTCTTTTCTACAAATACTTTCACAGTAACTGCTCTGATGAGCTACTTTCACTAGTTCCCAGACTGCATGAATTTAAGCATCCTACTAGGCTGGCATCATGGTCCCACCCTTTCACTGTTGAAACGATTAAATGTAGCCGTCTCTTCTACTTCAATAGCTTCATGTCTCGCACCTCCTGTCTGCGGAAATCCCTTCCTATTACTTGTTTCCCTCATAGCTATAATCTCCAACTATTCAAATGTAATGTCAATCAACATCTCCAGATGCTCTGACCTATTCCCTGTCCTTCTCTTCATCCTTTCCTCCATCACACCTCTTTACTCTCGCTCCCACTCTGTAACCCCTTGCATGCTAGTGGCATCCCCCCTTGCTTGGGGTGAAATGCTTTAAAAAAAATATATATATATTATTAAATATATGAAAATTTCAGATTTTGCCATAATCCTACTTTTAAATACTCAACTGATTTGTATCCTGGGTAAGACGATAAACTACGTCCAACAGCAAGGCCTCTGATCAGGAGGTTTTGAGGACCCTGGAACCACATCTTAATTGCTGGTGTTCCCAGGTCCACCATGACTCGGGGTGGTAGAACCTGTTAGGGCCTCAGCTATGGGCAAATAGTTGACCCCCAAATAGGGGTAAAAATGCTGTGGAGGTGTAAAAATAGGTATTAATACCAGCAATACTTTTTTGAGAGAAAAACTATTAAAACAATACATTGTTGAGGAAAAAATTATTACCAGCAATGCTTTTGTGAAGGAAGAATTATTGCCAGCAACACATTTTTAAAGGAAAACTATTACAAACAAAATATTACCATAAATACATTTTTGGAAAAATATTACCGGCAATAGATTTTTGAAGAAAAACATTAGCAGAAATAGATTTTTGAAGGGAAAAAAAAACATTACCAGCAATACTTACTATGAAAGTGTAAAAATAGGTTTTAATACCAGAAAATATTACTAGCGATACATTTTTTGAAAAAAAAAATATTACCAGCAATAAAAATTGTTAGCATTAAATAACCCATTGAGGTTCATATATTGTAAAACAAAAGAAACCAAACCAAACCTCAACTGATTTGAGATTTATATGGATTTGCATTTTTAGAAATCCTTTAAGAACTTTTGTAAAATTCCCTCTGGTTTTTAATACATTTTTCTTGTTCTTTGAATGTATACAGCATAAAGGAGAAACATAGTTTATATTAACCAATCAGAGTGTAAGAATTTTTTTATCTGATATTTCTGGGGTGAATTCTAAACTACAACTGTACTTTTAGGATATTTTCTCTTCAGCTGAAACTTAATTGCTGAAATAAAATGGAACCTTAAAATCATTTATATAACTTAATCACCATAATCTCCTTCCTAATCAATGCATTTAATTCTCTAATTCATGTGTGTGTGTGTGTGTGTGTGTGTGTGTGTGTGTGTGTGTGTGTGTGGAGAGAGAAGCAAAAAAAATGATTCATATAGTACAATAAATTTCATTTAAACTAATATAATACTACTACTAATAATAATAATAATTCACTTTTCAAATACTGAAACAGATGTTTTTATATATAAAAGGTCATAGACACATTGTGGATTTGGATAAATCCACAACAAAGAAAAAGTCAAAAAAGGTTTTAAATATAAAAATATTTTATATTTTTATTTCATGTTTTTTACAACTAAATTTTTCTTAGCGTGTATGAGTGTTAAAGTTCTTACAGTCGTTGTTTGTAGTTATTTGTTAAAATGAAAAGAAATTTGATTTCTTTGCATGTATGTGTAAGTAAGAAGAAATAAAGGAGGAAATGAGGAGGAAAGTTTAAGTGTCACAGCCTGGTGAGGAAAATAGGTGAGTGAGTAAGGGAATTTCTTTTAAGTCATCCTGTCATGAACTGTTGCTGTATGTTGCTGTCTGCCTCTTCTGCCTCTCTTGTCTGATCTAGAAACTTTGCTTAAATACTCTTCAAAGGGATCACAAAGCATTTTTTATTGTTGGTGGGAATGCAACCTGTTGGTTGAAAAATGTTAAATATTTATTTTCAAAGCATTAATTTATTAACCAGAAAAAATGCACAATCTTCTGACTCAGAAAACATTTTTTTGCCATTTGTTGTTTGACTGTCTTGGTGTTTATTTCTGCCTTTGTTCCAGGCATACAATAAAGATGCATAATCTATTTCAGAAACTTCTTATTAAAAATTGGCAAGGTCAAAATTAACTGTATGACAGAAAAACATTTTAATAATTTATGATATTCATAAAATATATATTTATATCATGTTATGATCAGGTTGTCTATCAGACTGTATCTGTGAGTTGTAAATTTTTAAATGAACTTAGGTTTACAATAATGAATATGCACATTGTTCACTTCAAGCCAAGAACTGGCAACAACATGGCAGAGGTGAAAGGGTTGTCTGTGGATTTATAACAATAAATTGTGAATGCTTATAATTCAAGAATTAATTTTGAAGCAGCAGGTAAGCAGTTTTCAGTACCTAAACCAACTGTACAGTATTGCATGGAAGATATCATGGGTCAAAAACTGTTACCACTTTTCCTAGAAGTGGCCGTAAAACTAAACTCTTTCTAAGATTGCAAGAATGAGTGTCCATGAATACAGGAAGAACCCTAAAGTTCTGAAAGATGATGTTTATGATTTATCAAAATGGAGTAAATTTGTTGTAACTTATGGTAACCAGCGTGCTCAATAAATATGTTTGTATCAGTTACCATCCAAGAGAAACACCTTTCCTCAAAATTATACCTGCTTGAAAAAAAATGGTGTTTTTTGAACTCAGTTTTATGGAAGGATGAGATTAAAATTGAATTGTTTGCTTGGAATCAGATTTGGCAAGTGTTTAGGAAATGAGTAAAAGCTATAAACCCAAGGAAATCCACCTAAAGTGTAAAACATGTGAGTTACAATCTTATACTTTGGGTATGTTTTAATGAAAATGAAATAGACCATTTGTTTCACATTGTCAGCAGCATAAAAAAAGAAGAGTATATTTAAAGTGCTATTGTTGTGGGTGGTATATTGGCCCACAAGCAGATATTGAATGATGGAAGATAACAACAAACCAAACAAAGACTCGAGTATAAAAATATATTGCCAAAGAAAAATGCATAAACAAAAATAATTGTACAGTTCACTAAGAAAAAAATAACTCTTCAAGTTCATGTAGAAGGTGAAAATAGAGTTGTCCTGAGAAGGACAGTTTTGGTAGTTGCTAGAAAGCATTATCCTGAAAAGGACAGTTTCATGGTTGCTGGAGAGTGGTGTCCTGAAAAGTTAGTTTATTGCATATCGTTGGCAAGGATGGCTGAAGCAGGAAGCCTGTTGAAGCTAGCTAGAGTGAGAGGAGCTGAGAGCCTGCTGGAGATGGCAAGCTGGAGTTGATGATGACTGGCTAGAGTCCTTGGCTGGCTGCTGGAACAGATACTACACTTTGATTCTAGTCATCTAGGCAGCAGAATTCCTCATGCTTCCCCAATGAGATTAGATGCAACAAGATCAGGCTTAACGTAGGAAACCTGAGCACTTACACTCAGAACAAGTTCAAAAATTGATGTCAATTAAGGGGATCAGTGCTCCCCATCAAGACCAGCGTTGCGCTGGTCTTGGTGGGGAGCACTGATCCCCTTCTCTCATGCATTGAGAGGATGCAGCCTCAGGCAGCTGTTCCTCAGGGCTGGATACCTCAAAATATAATTTTCCTCAGCTGCATCTCTGTCCACAGACAGAGCCACAACTGAGTTGCACTCTGCCCAAAGACAGAATTCTCTGGCAGGGCTGCAGAATGCTTGGATATTTACCCATGCCTTCCTCACTGAGACAAGATGCAACACAAGGTCAGGCTTAATGTGGGAAACCCAAATGCATAGTCTTGCTTTTGAGGCTGCTTTATATCCTGAATCAGTCTTACACCAACAATGGTTAATCTTTGTCTTTCAGTTGTTTTTGAAAAAATGTGGGATTACCAATAAAATATGACACTATCTTCACTTTAGTTTCTGAAAGGTTTCTGAAATAAATTATCAGCATTTATCAAATGCCTAATATTATATTCTAACTTATTATTAACTATATTTTTTATATATAAAAATGTGTTTCAATATGAGAAAATGAATCATTCTTTTAATTTAAATTGATTGTATAAAACTGATAACGTGGCACCTCACTGCACATACACACATACATACATACATACATACATATATATATATATATATATATATATATATATATATATATATATATATATATATGTGCATGTCAGATTCAAAATATATCCATTAATTCAATATATATTTTGTTATTTACTAAATTTCCCTTAATAAAACACAAAATTGGAACATATCTTGTAGTTACCTATCTTATATATATATATATATATATATATATATATATATAGTAAAAATATAGTTTTAAGGCATGCTATATTTATGGGTTAAATTGCTCAATATCAGAGTGTATTTAAATATAAATTTGACATTCAGGTCAACACCGACCACCTGAAGATTGCACTTAAACATGAAACAGACTGTCATCAATGAGTGTTGACCTCAATCTTAACTTTTATATATATATATATATACAAATCATAATAATTTCCTGATGCATGTCTGATTGACTATAACTGTCAGTTTCCTATATGCCAGTCATAGTCAGGAGTCAGGAGGTCAGCATTAGATGTTCACTGAATTGGTCATTTTATTCCCACCTAAGACATACATACATACATATATATATATATATATATATATATATATATATATATATATATATAGAGAGAGAGAGAGAGAGAGAGAGCATCTCAAAACTGACCTATGAATTTTTTTAAAGTCCTTTTTTGAGAGTGGAAAGGTTTTCAGCAATTTTGCATATAATAGCTACCTTAAATTTAATACATTCTCAGATTTATTATATATAATTATAGATGCAATGGGAATATCTGTCCCAAATTTATCACATGATAATGACATCCAGATACCTCCAGTGATGTACTTAATGACAATAAGCTGCTCTATTTAACTTCCCTTTGTGAATACAAGCCCCTTGTACAATGTAGTTATCAAACTCAAACATAATGCATTATTTTGGTCACAAGATTGTTTCTCATTCAGCATTTAATTTGTAAGGATATTATGATTTTAAATAATGAATAATTTGACCTTAAGTGTTTTCATATCTGCTTCAAGGAAAAGTAATAACAAATCAGCCAGAAATATTTTGTCTTTATTTTATTATAGGCAATAACAGAAGCTTTGGAGATTAAAAGCTAAAGCAAAGTATTAAGCAACAGGAAAATTTTGTTAGAAACAAATAAAAGAGTGCTGAACTGCTATGTATTATAAATCCGCCTATATATCAGTGAATGATGCACAATTTCCTCACAGATGAAGAGAAAACTTTTAACAAAGATGTGGTTCTGCAGAAAGATGCTGAGAATACCATGAATAGAACATGCAAGTAACAAAAAAGTTTTTAGGAAAATCAGAACAAAATGGATATTTGTATTTAGAATCAGTAAGTTGGAGAGCCAAGTTCAAATTCCAGTCAGATTAGTTACATTCATTTACGTACAAATACCATTGGGAAAGGTATGAATCCATCTCTTCTTCCTCCAGCTATGGGTTGAATAGCAGGACAGACTAGGCTCTATAGCCTTGATTGGCAACCTGTCTACTGTAAGAAGAAAATGGCAGTCTACTGTAGAAAAATCCTCTGCCTTGACAGTTATGAATTGAAAGAAACATGATCAACCAAGCATGTATCATATATAACACTTAACTGACTGAAGAGATAGTTGAAATTTCTGAAAAAGAAACACACAGAAGCCAAGCAGAAAGAAAATTGAATGACAGTGCAAAAAGACTGTTAAAAGCCCGGGGGAACGACATTGCAAAAATATCATTAAACCTACCTGAGATTCTTGAGGGAAAAACACATAGCTTTTTGTTTATCTATTAGTTGGGTGCACATTTTTCTAAGAGTAATTTCTTTTTTTTTCCTGACAGTTTTTGTATCACCTTCTCAAATTTATTTTTCAACTTTTGCTTTTCCCATGTGAGACTTTGATAAGTTTTAGGTTATAGTGAAATGTCTTTTGTCGGCATAGTTTTTAAGAATGCTGAAACCTTTCTGCCCTTTGCTCTATTGATGACTTTCACACAAAGAATCCCAAACAGTCTACAATGACAGTTATTTCTGATGGTCCTTTCTAGAGCCAATTCTAAATAAAAACTTTTACACATAAATTAAACAATTTTTGATAAACCTCTGGTTTTCTTTTATACACTTTTCTCAAAAGTAAGTGTAGAAGACAAACTTAGATTATTTAACATTTATTTACCTACACTTTTTAATTACTTATTATTTCTAATTATTTTATATTATTAACTAATAAAAAAAATGATAATATTGATTCCAAACAGGATTTGTTGAATATTAAACTTCTGACATTAATTTTATCATCAATGTTTTAGCAACAAATTAATATTTTATTTTGTTTTTTCAGTCACTTTCCAACTGCTGTGATGTGACTTCCCTCTGTCTCTTCCATAAATATTTTAATGGATGTTGTACTAATGAGCTCTCCTCCTTGATACCTCAACCACATCAATTTAAGCATACTACTAGATTGGTAACTAGATCTGTTGATATAGCTAGACGTAAGTGTAAATTGTATTCTAATAGTTTCTTTTCTTGCACTTCCCACCTGTGCAGCTCTCTTCCAGTTTTTTGCTTCCCTGCCACCTACAATCTTCAAAAATTTAAATGCCATGTTAATTGTCATTTACTGTCTTCTTGAATCCTGTTCTTTTATTGCCCTTTCTTTTCACTAAAGTCTTCTCATTCTCTTTCACTCCCAGTAACTTCTAGCATCTTAGTGGTATTATTGCCTTGCTTGGGGAGAAATTATTAAAAAAAAACAAAAAAACAAAAACATTTTTTTCCCCTTCCATCAAATTTTTGAATTAATTTCAAAGATTAATTTTAAGTACATTTCAGCTAAAAAGCTTTGCACTCGGGGAAAAAAAAGATTTTGAACAACTTCATTATATTTAATATTCAAAATATAAGCTTCTAGACTTAATACCTGACAGTACTGCTCCTATTTAACCACCACAGAAAAACCTCCCAGCCTGCCATCAGCATGGCCAATGCTTGACTCCTGGAGAGCTTCTCACTGTGACTTCTTGGCCTTATCTTTTCAACTGACTTGAAGTAGAACAACTACATTGAATCAATAGCTGCATCTACTGCAAGGAAAATTGGTTCATTGTGCCATACCAGAAGGTTTTACTCGTCAGAGACCATCTTACACATTTACAAATCTACCATTTGTCCATGCATTGAATACTGTTGCTATATCTGGTCTGGTGTTCCTGCTATTCATCTCAAGGTTCCTGACAAAATCAAAAGAAGGATCTGCAATGTAATTGATCCTGACTTGGCATCTTGACTTCAGTCATTTTCTCACAGACATGATGTGGCTTCCCTCTGTCTTTTCTACAAATATTTTCATGGCAAAGGCTCTGATGAACTTTTTTTCCCTGGTGCCCCGACTACATGAATTTAAGCATGCTACTAGATTGGCATCTAGGTCCCACTCTGTTACTATTGAAATAGTTAAATGTAACCACCACTTCTACTCCAACAGTTTCTTTTCTTGCACTTCCTGACAGTTTACTTGTTTCCATGAAAACTACAATCTTTGAAAATTTAAATGTAATGTCAATTGCTTTCTCCTGTTGTCTTAATATTTAGAGGACTTTGTGTGAAAACTAAATAATAATAATAATAATATCTGGGCAAAGGGATGTGTTGCATCAGTAAGTAATTATTGATGACAATAATAAGTATTAAGGGTTATGTCCTTTGTTGCTTGTATTTGCCTGTGGGGACCATTCCACGGGAGTTCTCATAAAGTTTGTTAAACTGTTAATACATGTTTGTTGTTGCTCCTACTATCCAAGCAGCAGCAGCAGCAGCAGCAGCAGCAGCTCAGAAAGTGATTCACTTTCTGAGATGAATGTTACCCTCGTGAATGAAATAGTCTTGAACTCCATTCATCTTTTATCTTTTCCTCAATCCTCCCTATACCCAATCTTTTCTCTCACTTTCACTCTGTAACCCACTGAGTACTAGTGGCATTCCCACCTTGCTTGGAGTTAAGTAATAAAAAAAAAATTATAGAAAAGGCACTTTCTCTCCATCCATCTGTGAATATCATTGTCTTCGGTGAGATTAATATTCACTATGACACCTGGCTGAAACATTCTAAAGGTATTGATGTTGCCAGTATTAAGACATTAAATTTTTGCATTGCCCAATCGCCGAGTCAAATCGTGGATTTTCCTGCTAGTCTCTATAGAAAAACCTAGCAACAAACTTTTCTACTTGATTTATTTCTTACCTCCTCTCCTCACTCTTGCCAAGCTTCACAACACTGCCCTTTTAGTAACTTGGACCACTCTATGGTATCTATTGATATTTCATTCCAATCATCTATTAAACAGGAACTCCTATTCATAAAACTTCTTTCCATCACCAGGTTGCTGATTGGGACTCATTCAGGGATTTTCTTTGTGATGTCCCTTGGATTGACATCTTCTAAATGAGAATTGCATCATTGAGATTTCTTCTTGGGTCATAGCCAGCATGGATGCATTCATCCCTTCTTGGAAATACCAGGTGAAACCTCAATCCTCTCCAAGTTTCAGACAACAGGAAACACTATTTTTGGCTATGCCAGCATAACAGCTCCTGTCACAACAGGCACCTATTCATTGCTGCTTGTAACAAATGTAAACAAGTCCTCAAAGGTGCTAAGTCCCTGTTTGCTGAGACAATGAGGCACTGCATTGCATCTAACAACTTTGTCTCTCATGATTAGTGGCAGCTCTGTAATAGGGTATTAAGCAAGTATAATTCCTTCCCTCTTCAACCAGTTGAAGGTGTTAACATCTTCCGCTGATAAAGCTGAATGTTTTGCCTGTAAATTCTTGTTTAACTCTACTCTTGACTCATCTGGAGTATCCCTGCTTAACTCCCACTTAGAACCGAGTCTCTGTTGAGTGATGTGCATATAACCCCTTCCATGGTTTCTACTGTAATCTCTAACCAAGATCTCCACAAAACATGTGGACCCAATGGTATCCCTGTAATAGTCATTAAAAAGTGTGCTCCTTAACTGCTTCCAGTTTTCTCTAAACTGTATAATAAATGCTTTGCTGCCTCCTGTTCTCCTGCTTGCTATAAGTCATCATCTGTTGTCCCAGTTTTTAAGAACTCTGGTGAACTGTCTAACCGTTTCAACTATCAGTCTATTAGCCATCTATCTCTTTTTGGGAATCTCCTAGAGGCCCTAATCAATGCCAAATTGATTTATCATTGCTCATCACAGGGCCTTTTTTCAAACAAGCCATATGGCTTTCGTTTCCCCAGGTCAACTGCTGATGTGCTAATGATAATTGTGAAAAGAGTCAATCATACTTTAGATAAAAATGGTGATGCTTGGACTGTAGCTTTGGACATCTTGAAATCTTTTTACAAGGTTTAGTATACAAGCCTTGTCCACAAGCTGAAAAGTTACAGTGTCTCTAGAAAACATTTTTGAATTGACCCAATCTTTCCTATCAAATCATGAAATGAAATTTATTCTGAACGGCCACTCATCTACATCCTTTCATACTAACATAGATGTCCCCCAGGACTTTATCTTTGGTTCTACTCTGTTTTTAATTTTCTTTAATGACCTTCCCAATGAAGTCAGCTCTCAACTTAGTATCTACACTGATGACACAACTATTTACTCCTGCCTCACTAGTAAGGCTGATCAGTCCAATATGGTCATAATGATAGTAACTTCATCTCTTGTTAACTGGGACAAAAGATCACTTGATAATTTGAATTCCTCAAAAACTAAACTTCACTATTAATCATCTGAGAGACCTTTCTCTGCCTTCTATTAGCAGATAGACTGAAGTTAACCTCCAGCAAAGTGACTTGTTCAGCTTTTTTCATGCTAATGTTCTCAGCTGACATGAAGCAGAAAGACTATATTAAATCTATTGCTAGGTCAGCTGCCAAAAAAGTTAGTTCACTGTGTCATGCTAGATAATTTTTCTCTCCAGAATCTATCTTACATATCTATAAGTCTACCATTCACCCATGCTTAGAATATCGCTGCCAGATAT
Source organism: Acanthosepion esculentum (assembly GCA_964036315.1). Lineage (NCBI taxonomy): Eukaryota > Metazoa > Mollusca > Cephalopoda > Sepiida > Sepiidae > Acanthosepion > Acanthosepion esculentum. The sequence goes on from OZ038475.1 coordinate 103,205,235, forward strand.
GGTCCAGTGCCCCTGATATTTATCTTTAACTCCTTGATAAAATCCAAAGAAGAATCAGCAATATAATTGATCCTTATCTGGCAACTCAGCTCCAGTCACTTTCTTACCACCATTCCCTGTGCCTTTTCTATAAATACTTTCATGGTAATTGTTCAGATGAGCTCTTCACTATGATTCCTAGACTTTTTGAATTTAAGTGCAGTACTAGACTGGTGATGAGGTCTCATCAATTAACTGTAAATTCTATGCTAACAGCTTCTTTTCTCATACTTCTCACTTGTGAAACTCCCTTCTGTCTCCATACTTTCCAGCCAATTTTAATCCAGAAAAATTTAAATGTAATGTCAATTGCTATCTACTGTCCTCCTGATTAATCTTTTCTCTTCCCGCTCATTATTAATATTTCTGTTTCTATTCTTTCACGCCCAGTAACCCCTTGTGTCTTAGTGGCTTTTCTGTATTGCATGGGTGAAACCAATTAAAAAAAATAACCATTGAAAAATATCCCAATCTTAAATCTTAAACTATTACAAAATGAAACATTAAGCTTATCCAAAACTTAATTTAATTTATAAAATAAATTTATAGAAAAAAATCATTAAATTATTTGTATATATAAAATGTGTTATCTATGGTTTTAGTATGTTTTATTTGTTAAAAAAATTCAGTCTGTTATTTTCAAAAAAAAAGAAACTGAAAATTTTTAACATACTTATAAACATTTAATTCTGAATTCATGTGAAAAACTATTAGTTTTTTGAAAAATTAAAATTTCTTTTACACTTTATACAAAAAGAAATCTAGTCTTTGTTTCCTAAATTTTGCATACTTAAATTAGATTTCATATGAGAAATTATTATTACTCAATAATTTATTAGAAAAATTAATGAAGAATTAGGATTTTTTTCATCTGATGCATTTCATCCTTTAAGACTTCATTGGACTAAAAAAGTGATGTTTACATGCACATGAAGGGGAAGGGACACTGAAATTTTAAACTTTTAAATTTAATTTTAAATTTTATGTGCTTGGGTATATAGTCTAGCCAATGTTATTTAGTTTCTTATTCTTTTTGTTTATATCTTTATCACTTTTGTTATTAAGTATCTCACATTGTGATAATAGTAGATCTGCCAAGAAAGGTAAAATGCTATAAGAATTTGAATTCAAATTTACTGTGGATGATATAGCGATTAAAGTATTTTCTGTACACTTTTGTCTTAATAAATTGCTTTCTGTTTTAATTAAAGCAGCATTTTTAAAATTAAAATTATAGTCAGATCCATTATGGTGAGTAAACAATGCATTGAGAGTGTTGTTCTGTAAAAGATCCCCTTTGTGTTAATATAAACTTTTATTTAAATTCCTCAAGGTTTCTCCTATGTATTCCTTGTGGCAATTATTACAGGTAATAGAGTAAATTCCTCCTTCAAGTTTTAGCTTGTTATTATTTTCTTTTGTATTATTTAGGTATTTTATTGTTTTAGATGTAGTTGTAACAAATTTTATTTTTATGTTAAACTTAAATAAATTCTCTTCAATTGTAGTTGTAATAGAGTTGGTAGGTAGGTTAATATATATTGATTCATTGGATTTGTCAGAGTGGTTCACTCTTCTATTTTTAAATATTTTACAAGACTTTAGTTTTACATTAAATATAAATAATTAGGGTATTGGAGGAGCTTAAAAGTATTTTCAATGTATTTCTCCTCTTCACATAAATATTGAGGGTTACAAATTTTGAGCACTCTGCATTATTAATTTCTCTTTTCACTAGATTCTTTTTCAATGATTCTTGCAGTAACCTTATTAATTTCACTCAAAGGTGTTTTCTGTTACCATAGCAGGATATGGCAACACAACTAAGAAATTCAAACAAATTCAAATTCAGGGATCAGAGTTACCTTCAGTGGAAGAATAAACATTTTGCACAGCAAATGAAGTCACATACAAAGTGATTAAAGTTAAACAGAATCTGATAATTATTCCAAATTTTATTCTGCTGATATATAAAAATTTATATATCATTTCCTACCACAATAATTTATACAAATTGGTATCTTTATCTTGATTGTTATAGTCACAATGTTTTATCCATTGTACCTTCCAGTAGTATAAGGCACAAACACTATGATAGCCCAGATGAAGACCTCAGTGTAAATAAGTCAATGTTGGAGAAATAGGATATATGAACTCTATATATCAGACTAAGGGTGGGTAAATAAATGACAAAATAGAGAAATTCTATGTAATGCATTTTTCCTGCAAAAGGACTTTATTAGACTAAAATATTGTTCTTAATGATTAAATTATAGAGAAAGAGTGAGGGAGGGAAATTATAAGCAAAAACATTGGTTATAATCATGCAATGAGAGGAAGGCTCATTATGCAGAGACACTAAACATTAATTTTAAATTTTAAATTTCTGTCATCAGTGTGTCATACAGCTTAGCCAACTTCATTCAGATCCCCAATGCTTTTGTTTTTATTAATGTTGTTTAATTTTTATATGCTTCGGTATATAGTCCAGCCAATTTCATTTAGTTTCTTTTTGTCCCTGTTGTTGTTGTTAAATAACCCACATTGTGATAGCAGTAGATTTGCCAAGAAGGGTGGAATGTGATATGAACATGGATGCAAACTTACTGTGGAAAATTTCAGAAATCAGTACACTTTCTATACATTTTCCCTTAGTCTAATAAAGACTTTTTGAAGGACAAAACATGTTACATGTGATTTTTTTTCCATTTTGTTCATAAGTTCATGTATAGATCAGCTTTATTTAAATTTGTTGTAATTTTTACAAGAATTAAATTTTGTTGGTTGTTTAGAAAATTTTGTATTTACAGAAATTACTTTTCATTGAACTTGCAAATATTCTCATCATTAGTGATTTGTCCTTGGTGGGAAGTTGATAATGGCCGATTTGCCATTACAGATCAGAGTTTACGAAATGATCATCTGATGCCAATTTTTCCGTTTTAATCAACATTGGCAACAAGTTTGGACAGTAAACAAAGTGAATTTTTTTTCTTTTCTTTTAAGCCATCTCTATTGATTTTGGCAAATGAATCCAAGTTCTACAAGGTATGCATTGCAGACAAAGTTTCTATAGACCTTTTCTTTATACATATTTTGAATTAATAAACATTTACAATATCATGTCGTTTTTTTCTTATGATAATACAAAAGTTTTCATCTGTGTAAAATGAAGAGTGAAATTTGATAAAATATTATGTATATATTATGTATATATATCAAATACACTAGTCATACATAGAAATAAATTCAAACATAATTTTGATCTAAAAAATTCCACATTCATCAAAATTTACTCAGAAGGAAAATTCTCAAGAGTGCTGCTATCAAAATTTATCAAAATATAAATCTACACCCTGGTTTCTTTCCAATCTCACCTTTCCTGAAAGAATGACTATTTTCCAAATCCAACATACACAACCACAAAAGGTTAAAGAATCAAAAGAAAATGGTTAAATCCACTAACTTATGTTTTTGAAGATGTACAGCATATACGTCCATCCAAACCATATCAATCTGACAACAATTTAAACAATATTCATTTATTAAAATAAAAATATTTCTTGAATATTACTCACTTACTTTTGTTTTACCAGACTTTGAATTATGGCACTCTGTGTCCACCACATGTTTTTACTGACCTTTCAACCATCTGATCAATATTCATGAACATTCTTAAATGTAAAAGCCTTGATAAGCCAATGACATTATTGTTTTTCTATATAAACAAGTGCAACAAAATAAACCCTTACATTTGCCTTGGTAAAGTCCCTCAGAGGATGAAACACATGAAAGCAGTTTTCCACTTGTTTTTTTTATTCATTCTCTTCCTTTACAGATACACTATATCTGAAAATAATTTGCATACATATATATATATATATATATATATATATATATATATAAATTACTTTCTGGTTTCAGTGGGCTGATTTAAAATCCAACAGACACCAATGGCAACAAGAGACACTGTTAGGCAGGAATCTCAATCTCTCTTTTTTGCTTTTGGAAATTAAGGTATCAAGACACATGCATTTAAGACTTGTGACAAACCAAACAGATAAATACAAAAATTCATATTGTTGTTGGTGCATAGTCTTTTAAAAGACTATGCACCAATGAAAGACTATGCTAACTTTGTATTAAAAATTTCATATATATATATATATATATATATATATATATATATATGCAAGTGTTTTTATATGAAGACTTTTGTGTTTTATTTGAACTTTTCATATATTTATGTTGTCGTATGTTTCATTCACTTTTTGAATGAGGTCGACATTTCATATCCGCACACAACAATATAAACAAACAGGCAGACAGACACTTTCTGGTTTCTGGTTCCTTGTTCTAATAAGGTAATTTGATTTATAGCTGTCTGTTATCCTCAGAGATCCCAACTCATTTTCCTTACAAAGAGTTTTGTCTTTCAAAGAATCTATGATTTACCTACACATTGGCAGAATATTTGGAATGACAATTCTGTTGAATAATTTTCTAGCTTTATTTTTTTAAAGAAAATATACAATTTTGTTGATTGCATCAAATGACGAGAATTTTCTAAGCCAATATTTGAAGGTTCATAGTAGAAAAATGAAAATAAAGAAAAAACTCTTCTATCTTAATTTTATCCTTGATCCAGAATTAATTTAATCTGATGAATAACACTTATTACAAACACAAAAACATTGATTCTTACTCATTATTTCTTTATTATAGAAAAAATTAGTGTTATTGAGTTTTTTTGGGTTTTTTTCAAAGCAAAAGTTTCAATACTTCCTCTAATTTGTTTCTTTGAAGAAGTAGAAACTCATACAGTAAAAATATTTTTTATCCAATTAAATTTCTTTCAAAAACAGAATCAATATTATTATGACCTAATAATGTTCTCTGATGGATGAATGGCATATTGCAAAATATATAATTATTATCCACAAAAAAAGCTATAACATGGTTGCTATAAAAAAATGGATGATTAAATGCATTGTAAATTTGAAAAGTAAAATAAATGAGTAGATTTTGAGATGCATAAAATATCACAAAGGTAATAAACTAAAAGTTTGTAGCTGATCAAAAAACTATTGACAAGCATGATAGTTTTGCTTTTTATATGATACTTGCTTCCATATGCTGTTAAAAAATGATGCCAATATTTTGAGTAATTTTACAATTGCATTATACTTTGGAAGGTTGAAGATTCAAAATTTGGTCTTGTAAAAATTTGGCCTAATAAAAATACTCAAGTCATTGATAAAAAAAGAAAGGACAGAAAGAAAGTGAAGTGTTAATCCAAAAGTTTTATATTTTAAAAATAGTTTTTTTAGAAAAAGTATTTCTTTTTATTTGTAATCCCATTTTACGACTGGGAATAGACTAGACAAAGAAAGATTTCTCAAAGACTGCTCTTACTACTTTGACTTGGACTGTTACTCCAACTGATGCTTAATATATTGCTTTTATTTATACCAGGCATGGGGATGTAGTAGTGAACAAGAATACATGCAAATATTTAACAAAAAAATGCTCAACTCTATTTGAATATGTATTATGGTTAAGTGTATAGGATTTCTAATAACTTAAGAACTATACATGTTTAAAAACTAAAACTTTACAGATTAACACTTCTATATATGTTTTAACTGCTGTGTAAATTTTATCTTTCTCTGTGAATTATAAGTCAATTAAATTCTATCTTTCTCCATGAATTATACAATAATTAAATTTTATCTTAAGTTGATAGATACTCAGTAGGGAAATCATAACTTATTAATAATTTCCAATAAAAAGATGTTTTTTATTTTATTTTGAAATTGATTAAAAGAATATGTTCTTATAATGTGTCCACTATAATGTGTCTGTCTAATTTGTTTTTTATAGCAAAACTTAATTTACATAGATTTTTTAAATTTTTATTTGCAAATTAACTTATTTATATTACCAAAACCTTCATATTTCTCTGAATCTTCTTGCATATATTTAATAATTTCCAAATATTAATCCAAATTGAAAGTAAATTTAATGATGAAACATATCAGTTGATCCTCTGCCTTAAGATACTATAAATGATCCTCTGCCTTAAGATACTATAAATGATCCTCTGCCTTAAGATACTATAAATGATCCTCTGCCTTAAGATACTATAAATGATCCTCTGCCTTAAGTTACTATAAATGATCCTCTGCCTTAAGATACTATAAATGATCCTCTGCCTTAAGATACTATAAATGATCCTCTGCCTTAAGATACTATAAATGATCCTCTGCCTTAAGATACTATAAATGATCCTCTGCCTTAAGATACTATAAATGATCCTCTGCCTTAAGATACTATAAATGATCCTCTGCCTTAAGATACTATAAATGAAAACAATTATAATGAATAAAACTGATATATAATAAACATACCAAAGACTGTGTGTATATATCCAGATCTTTTTCTTGCAGCATCCCTTCAGGGCATAGACGATCCTAGTTCTCCACAACTTCCTATTTCATGTGGCCCTTAGCAGTTTTTCTACTTTGTCCAAAAAATGGCATTTTTGAGTGCCAACCAATGTTTAAATGCTGACTAATACTCTTTTCCATAGATTTATATGTAACCCATTTTCTTGCTTCTGAAATGTTTAAAGTTTGCAAACAAGAAGCTGCAATTGATTAATTAATTTGTAATTATCCAATAAACCAATGTGTTGTTTGTGTTTCATCTTTTTTTAATTCATTAGTTTTCAAGTTATGAGATCTTCCAGGGCATTTTATGTCCTTTACTTCAAAATCTCCCTTTAAATTTTTTCAAACAATTCTCTACAGATTCTTGTACATATGGCATCAAACTCATAACCTCAGCAATCCACTGCTTAAATTCCCCTGTCCTCTTTTCCAGATCAACCCATATCTCCTTGGTGCCAGTTTAAACTAATACCTATCTATCCAAAGTATAATTATAAACTATAATTTTGGGAAGTGAAAATTTTACTTAAGAATGTTTGAAAAATTTTCATCTGAAATACAAAGAAATATGAACTAGTAAAATGGTTGAAATATATTGGAAAAAAGGTGTCAGTTTAAACTGATACAAGAAAGATATGGGTTAAACATAAAAAAGGAAAAACAATGTCAAACGTGTATTTCATTTTCATTCATGATTTTATCAAAACAAGAAAAAATTACTACTTTCCTGCAAATAATTCTTAAAGAACCATTAAGCTGGGAACTGAAATTTTACAAACTTACTTCTAAAATCTATTCAAAATGATAAAACATAAGATTTTGTGGGGGTAGGGTGTTCTATTGTAGTTCAACATTTCCTTGTATGTGCACAAACTGACTAAATTTTGAAAATACGTTTTTGAAGCATTATGCAAAAAATGATGCTGACAACATTTGCATCAAATTAATAATTTTGTGATATGTGAGTAAATTTTTTAAATAAATGAAAAATAAATCCAATTTTTTTTTAACTTCACCAATAAAAAAAAGCAAAAAAAATCCCACAAAGTGATGTGATTTTCTATAGATTTAACGCACATCTTGACATCTTTTTCCAATATATTGCAACAATTTTACTGAAAGTTCACATTTTCTAGATTTCAGATGAAAGCATTTTTTCTTTTAATCAAAATCATCCCAAACAAGGCAATAAAGCTACTAATGAGCAAGGGGTTACTGGGTGTGGAAGAATTAGAAAACAGAAACATTACTAAGGAGAAAGAACAAAAGAAGGTAATCAGAAGGACAGTAGATAGCAATTGACATTAAATTAAAATTTTTGAAGATTAAAGTTGACTGGAAATCATGGAGCTGGGAGAGAGTTCCCCAAGTGAGAAGTGCAACAAAAGAAAATATTTGTGTAGAATTTATGGTTCCATCTAGCCAATTCAACTGTAAATTGGTCAGACCTCGTCACCAATCTCATACAGCACTTTAATTCATAAAGTCTAGGTACCATAGTGAACAGCTCATCCAAACAGTTGCAATGAAAGTATTTATAGAAAAGGCACAGGGAGGCAACTTTACAGCAATGGGAAAGTGACTTAAGCTAGATACCAGATCAGCACCAATAATATTGCTGATTCTTCTTTGGATTCTATCAAGGATCTCTAGATATATATCAGGAACACCAGATTATATGTGGCAGTAATATTCTAATCATGCATGAATGGTAGACTGATAGATATGTAAGATATATTCTGGAGAGAAAAATTGTCTAGCATGACACAGTGAACTAACTTTCTTAGGAGCTGACCTAGCAATGGATTCAATATAATTTTCCACTTCATGTTAGCTAAGAATGTAAGCTCAAGTAGGCACAAGTCTCTCTTCTGGAGGTTAGCATTCTTGAAATTCTTCTTAAATATTTCAGTGAAATTTTCACATTCTAAAATTACAGTTTATAATTATAGTTTAGATATATGGAAAAAAAAAAGATGTCAGTTTAAACTGACACCAGAAGGATATGGTTTAATCTACTTCCATTTCAGAATATGGCCTACCAAGTCAAGATTGTATATATATATATATATATATATATAGAGAGAGAGAGAGAGAGAGAGGTATATATGAATAAGTTTGTAGTCTAACAATGAAAATAGCATGTTTTATACAACAAATATTTATTTTTCAACATAATCATGATTCTTGTTACTACTGCACATAGCCCAATATTTCTTTATAGATCATATATATATATATATATTGAACTTTTCAGATCAGAATTCTGTTCCAGGCTATGTACTTATTAACCTAAATTCATAAAAGCAGCTTTTGCAATGCTTCCAGTTCCTGAATATTCACAATTAAAGGAATAGCTAATAGCATATAAATAACACATAAAGTTTGTTGCTTTGATTGGTTAATTTATCACTCAGTCTAAATTTTTGTTGTGAGACCAGAAGACTATTCAAATAAAATACATTCCCCTTTAAATGATGTAGCAAGATATAGTCATTGTTATTGGCAAACAGCTTCATCAGTCAAATATTGAGCTATTGAAATTGATAAAAGAGTTTGCTAAAGCCAAATTGACAGACTTCCATAATCTATTGATTTCAATAAAACTGATTTTTTCAAGCTACCTGGCCTACCATTCAAAAACCATGGATGATGTGAATGAACATACCAAATTTGAATTGATTGAGCAGTTTATTGATTTTGTTGTGGCTAAAGTTTTGTCTGAAAGAGAATTAATAAAAGATGTTTTATTACTGCATTGGAGTAATTAATAGCATAAAACTATATTCTTATTACTCCAAACATTATTTTTATGAATGCCCATATTTGAGTAGACATTTCACTTATTTTAAACAGTATTTATTTTGTCTACTGACCTGCATACTTGAGAAAGAAAATGTGACCTCTGGCAGGATTTGAACCTGAATCCACCTTTGCAGAAGGAACCACCATCTGATGTAGCATACTTTGACTGCTCGGAAGTGCTTTATAATCAAGCAAGGTTCTATTTTGCCTTTAAAGGACATTTGCTCATTCATATTTTTTTCAAAATGCATATCTGCTCAGTTTTGTATGCAAACTATAAACAAATCAATATGTAAAGAATTAATGGATTTTATTTGTTTAATCACTCTTTACTACAATACAATAATTAATGGAATATTTTTTCCACAAATCTCTCACTTGAATATATATGCTTGTTGATTTTCTCCATGTGTCTATCTCGACTATTACCTTGTGTTATACCAGTCAATATTATGTGTGCATATAGTCACACAAAGCCAAAAGTAATTAGCTTACCTTCATTACATTACATACATTACCTTCAGGTCACTTCAATATTGAATCCAACATCTTCATTTAAGGCACAAGAATGGATGCAGTGGATACATTCATCTACTTTATTAGGGATGGTTCTCTTGACTCTGAAAAAACACCTCAGGGTCGAGAAAACTAGCAAAGTCTTTGGAACACTAGAGAAACGAGTCTGGTAAGATAGAGGCATAACCATCAGCACTAAACTTAACGTGTATAAAATGTGTGTTGTGTCATCAACCCATTTGTGCTACTCTGAGACTTGAACCCCATACCATCATCACATTAAAGCTTTATAGAGGTCCTATTAAAAGTGCTTTAGGGAAATCTTGAACATAAAGTCAAAGTTCTTTATATCTGATACAATTGTTCTTCAACAAATCAATTCATTGAGTATTGAAAAGCTCCTCATCCATAACTAAATGAAATGGGCAGGATACCTTACTAGAATTAGAATTGGAGATGATAGATTACCTAAGCAGTTATTCTATAGACAGTTACCACAAAGTAAAAGCAAACCAAAAGACGTTTTATGGATGTTGTTAAAAACAATCTTAAAACTCTTGGTACTGACGCTGAGGATTGGAAAATGTCAACAGAAAATTGATGAGGTTTGAATGAGTAATCTCAGAGTGGGGTCTTAGACATGACTTCAAACCCAGATAATTTTCAGCCTGAGCACACATGCAACATCTGTAGTAGGGTCTTCTTATCCAAAGCAATGCTTGCTAATCATCTAAAATCTCATGATGGTCAACAATCCCAAGCAAACTATATGGACAGCCATCCACAATGACTTACAGGAAATTTCTGTCAGTTTTGCCAGATAAACTGGAAAAACATACAGAAGGCTTTCTGCTTACCATACATTCAGGAAAGCCTGTAGAAGAGGAACAAGTATTCCCGGTCACTTACATGCTCACTGCTATTATATCAAAAATTGAAGAGATGGTGTTCTAATTCCAAGAAATGACAAACACAGTATTACTTAAATAGAGTGGAATATTTTTTAGGAAATCATTTTTGTAGATTAGCATTTTTAGACTTTCCTTAGGCCACAACTCCTGTCAGAATAGAAAAATACTGATTTTTTTTATTCATTTAGAAGCATCCTTCTTTATAATATAAATTGTCAAATCAATCCCTGACTTTGAAGAGTTATTGACATTAGTCTAGGTCACTAACTGTTATTTACAAATGTGAAGTGTGAAAATGCATCTGCATATTTTTAACCTTTTTTTTAACGTTTTTTGTATGGAATCTTTTGGGAAACACATGCACAAACATTTTTAAGTTTATAATTATCTGAAATTAAGAATAAATGGATTCATAATTTTATTAGATTATATTAATTGTTGCACTTTACTTTAAAATGTATGTATCCATTTCTTAGTTATTTAAGAGAAATCTATTTGTAACCCCAACTCAAAAAATGCAAAATAACAAAGTCCAATAACTTTGTAAAAGTCAGGGTTCAATTTGACACTATACTGATATTATAAATGGGACCCGCTCTATAAATCAATAACAAATCAATAGTTTTCAATTCTAACAAATGTCATGGCCTAATGAAATGTTAGTTCCCCACAAAATTTTCACATTTTTTTATAAGTGGACTAGTCTATTTAAGTATTACTGCAATCACTATTTATATAGTAATAATTCACTACACAGTGAATTCTGGTATTTTGGGGAAGAAACAATAATCATGGCTGTATTTTAATATGAACTTTATTTGAACCAATATGTGTAGATTTGTATGTATCATTTTCTTATCACTGCCCACTGTCTTTACAGTTACTCTATCTCATCTCTGCTTATCTTTGAATAATTTAAGAAGCAAGGAAAAATTGCATAACTAAGCACCAAATTCTATAAATTTTTTCCTTAAAATTTATGTTAACAATTCTGACATTGATCTTATATTTTGTGTATTTTTTTTTAATCATTTCACCCCAAGCAAGGCATTAATGCCACTAAGACAGAAAGAATTACTGGGAGTGAAAGAGAATGAGAATACTTCAGTGAGGAGAAAGGAAAATAAAAGAACAGAGTTCAAGAAGACAGAAAATGACAGTTGACATTGCATTTAAATTTTTGACAATTGTAAGTGGCAGGAAAGTAAGAAACTGGAAAAGAGTTCAGGAGGTGAGAAATGCGAGAAAAGAAACAATGAGAGTAGAAGTTATGGTTACATATAGCTATTTCAGCAGCAAAATGATGAGACCTAGTAGCCAATCTAGTCTTACATTTAACAGATCATTGGTACAATTGTCATGAAAATATTTATAGAAAAGTAAGGTGGGAGCCACATCACGGGAAGATAAAAAGTCCAAGTATATCAATATATAATAACCATATAATTGTAGCATAAATGGCAACCATGGGAGAAATGAACATCGTAACCAGCAACAGAAAAAGTTCTGTATCAGTTGTGTTGCTGGGAGACAAAACCTATTGATAGTTTACCACTTTTGTTATGGCTACTATCAATATTATCCAGGTTCCTAGAGACAGATTGGATTACCATAATTGTTTAATGACTATTGTTTGTCATCTACTCCAAAAAATATAAATGCAAACTGTTTCTGGTGATCAGGATATATATTTTATTTCTTGAAGTAAGTGTTCCAAGAGAAAAGATCAATATTTACATTGGACTTAAGAAATGTTCAATATTTGCACTGAACTTGAGTAAAGTTGTGTTTTCATCAAACTTGAGAAAGTTTCAGTGATTGTTAAACTTGTTTTATTAATTGATTGATTTGTTTTCTATGGCTTATCAACCCTTTACAGGTTATTTAAAGCCAGAAAATATTTTTAGATTGTAAGACTTTTTTTTGAAATAATAATGGTTTTAGTGATATAAGTCTTACTAATTGACCCATAGATGGAAAGAGAAGTGGATTCCTACTTTTCCCAAGGGTATTTATGTAAGTGAATATAATGTACCCAACAGGAATTGAAACTTGGTTCTGCGATTAACAATTCCAAGGCATTATCCATTTCACCACCCATACATTCAAACTTACACCACCTGGTATTCCCATGTGGTCACCCATCTAGGTACTTACCAGGCTCAACATTGCTTAACTTCAGTGATTGTGCAGTAACCAGTGTTTCAATGTGATGTGGCCATAAGCCTTATTATAATAGTATTGATAATATAATAATAGCATTAATAATAATAATAAAAGTATTGATGATTATAATAATAATACTATTGATTTTGCATAATAATGAATAATATTGATTATATAATAATAATAATAATAATTGATAATATAATATAATATTATCCTTAATAATATCATAATATTGATAATATAATAATTGATAATATAATAATAATAGTATTATTAATAATAATAATAGTATTAATAATAAACAAAATGATGTAACTCTGCCAATATTTTTTAACAGTTATAGAAGAGGTCAATTTAAAAAAAGAAAAAGTAAAGAAAAAACAGAATGTCTGTCTTCTTCAAGTTATATTTAAAAAATTTTTCAAGTATAAAAATATATAAATCTATGAAACATTGCTTTGTACAAGCATTGCTTGTCTTGTAATGAAACCAGCTGTACTAGTAATGAACACGTCAAAATGGATGAAACACCACCAGTGTGAAGGCATGCAACTAAAATGTGCTTAATATTATGGTGATCTTGTTCATATTGGAATTTTCTGTTAGTCAATTAGTGACTGAGTGGAATTAATCAAACAGCTTAGTATAAATTTTTATGGAACTCTCCTGTCATTTTGTTCATTCTCACAGGGCGGGAAGTTAGTAATTTGCATACATATCTATCCTATAATAATAATTATATTATGGAGTCATTGATAATCTTTGTTTTTGTGGAAAAGTCAAAAACATTTTGTGATATTCTAATAAATCACAATACTTGTAACCTAGAAATGGTTATTGAATGATGAATAACCAAAATGGAGGTTGGAAATGAAATGGTAATCTTTATAACATCAACAAAATACAATACTCATCAGCAGCGTGAAGTAGGTAAACCACTGCTAGTGGTGGACTACTTAAACAGCATATTACCCTCAAACAATAGTGTCCAACGTATTGATGAGGGTTGGGACATAACTATTAGTGTTCATAGGTACGGTGTATAATGATACTCAAACTGATAATGAACATTTTTTTAAATATTTAAAACATATATGTTTAAAAAAAATATTTGAAAGTTTTTGGAACTCTCTTCCAGCTCCATGCTTTCCAGCCAACTTTAATCTGCAAAAATTAAAATGTAATGTCAATTGCTATTTACTCTTTTCTCTTCCTGCTCATTATTAAGGTCTATGGTCTTCATACTTCCACACCATGTAACCCATTGTGTTTTGGTGGCTTTACTGCCTTGCATGGGGTGAAACAGATTAAAAAAAAAAATAGGTCAATGATTTGACCTTGTGCCATACCAAACTGAGCTATCAATGGATCAAAACCTTTACAATCAAAACAATTACAGTTACTGATTTTATTTGAACTTTATTATTATTACTTAAATAATATCCATAAATGAGAATTTGAATCTGGGAACAAAAAATGTATACATCAAAGAAAATTTGTTTTTCTAGTGAGATCCTGAGACTCTACATATTTTATTTTTTAATAATTTTAAGCAACAAAGCATCAAAACTGAGACAGCATCATCATCAGTAGTAGTAGTAATGATATTACCAGCAGCAATTAACTACCTCCAGTAAACACAAACACAGTAGAGTCCATTTTGTATTTATGTGTTTAGCATACCCACTTCTCTTTCTGTTTCCATTTGCATGAGAGAAAACCAAAAAAGCAAAACGAACATGACAATAACTTTTAAATAGTAGTTGTATTGGTTTTTCTTTAGCAGGAGGTATTCTTCTTACATTAAAAATGAAGTATTTCTATGGGCCAAAAAGAAAAGGTTATTTTGACTAAAACAAAATATAGTCTTTTCTTAAAAAAACTCCTGTTTTATTTATAAAACAGTTGTTTTTTTAAGAATATGATTTTCTATAAGAATCAATAAAATTGTGGGATTACCCCACTTGTTGGCCAAGAAACTTCATCTAACAATTGCAGTCTTGACAAAAAGTAGTATTAAAATAAGAGTACAAATTCTTTATCTTTACCTACAGGATGTTGTAGGGACAAAACATCTGGTTTCCTCTCCAGTGCACCCCAGTGAACCATGTGTCGCATTGTACACAGCCCAGCATACAAATGCACTAAGCTGGTAACTCTTCCAAGACAACAAAAAACTTTTCTCCAAAGTAAATGTCTCAACACCTTCAATATGACTTTATGCACACTGTGCATATGAATAAGGACATCTCTATTTACCCACTTCCCTATTTAGTTTGCTCAGGCAATAAAATGTTAATTCTACAATACTGTTTGTAATTTCATTCTTATCTCCTGTTCAAGAAAACTCCCATGCACCTACAATCTTCCTCATTCTTTTATGTGCCATGTCCCTTTAGGACATAGGCGATCATGACCCTCCTCATCTTCCTGTCTCTTGTAGCTCTTAATAAGTTTTGTCTTTTTGTTATTTCTCCCAAACTGTGTTCTACCATCCATTACTCAAGCTCATCAAGTATGTCACATGGCCCAGAAATTTCAACTGCCTCTTCCTGATGTTAAGTTTCCTTTTTGTTTTCATTTTCTCTAAAACTTTGTTGTTGCACACATGTTCAGTCCATGGTATCCTCAGCATCTTTCTGTACAACCACATTTCTGTTGCTTCAAGTCTCTTAGCCCTTCAACATTGGCAATCTCACAACAAAATAATTATATAATTACTCCAAATGCTACTTAGAATTTACCAAATTTAAATCGTGATGGCTTGCCACCAAATAACAAGCATCTGTTTAGTATCAGTTAAAAAGGTTCATACAGACAGCGCCTACATTTGGCAATTTGTCATATCTTTATTCTTTGAGTCCATTACTATAATGACTGTTTCCATTACAATTACTTTTATTGTTGTTGTTATTATAATGAATTATCACTACACATACATAAACCCCTTATATACATACACAGTCTTTGTTCATAGAGATTGATACACATCTTCTGCCAAGGAAACATAAATCTGTAGCTCTTGTGGAAACATTTTAATGAAAATGTGTGTTGATTCTGATGCTCTGAGGCCAAATTTTGTTATTTTGATTGCTGTGTTTGTAGTTTTCCCATCAAGTTGCTACACTGTTCAGCTTGTTTCTTTTTTTATTTTTACTAATGTTCATCCAATTCAAGGCCCAAGAGTCACTCAAGGTAGAGGGCTACTGTATGAAGTGAAGCTTAACACTACACTTGAAAAGCTCAAGATTGTAGTGACTGGGAAAACATTCTGTCAAGAGTCTGTTCCCCAAAACAGAAATTTTTGGGAAGAAGCTTTCCAAGTGGAATTTCCATCTTACTAATGGAATATGAAGAAAATGAGGATGATTCACCCCAATATATGTGGCATGGTGGGTTTTAGCTGTAAAGGTCAGAAATGGTGGAACTAATGAATGTAGCTTATCAGAACAGTTACTATGGAAATAACAATAAAGTAGTAAGAAGCTTTATATTTTGTCTGTGGGAAAGGGTTTGTAAGGGGGAAATATAATTCATCACCCACAAGGCCACATGGATGCAAAATCACTTGCTTGTCTTGATAGAGTTTAAAAACTCTATCAAGACAAGCAAGTGATTTTTGGTCTGATATGGTTTTTGAAGAGATAGATTATAGCAAGAGGAGTCATATACATACTGGAATGGTAAAAGGAACCAACCATTTTTCCAGCATCTTTAGCAATTGATTGCATATAGGGGATCCACTTGAGGTCTGGTGCAAGCTTGAGTCCCAATAAACATTCAAGCCAAGTAGCTGACTTGAGAGAACACCCATCCATCATGATAGGTGAAAGTTCTGGGTTTGCTCAGTGATGGTGGAATGTTATTAGTCTGGTTTTTAAACATATTGAAATTATAAAAGCCAGTCCTTCCCCATTGGGTCAGCTGGGCTAAGTTAGAGAAGAGATCAGCTGCAAGTTCTAGTCATTAAAGTTTTTTTGGTGGTGCACATATACACTGTTGTATAATTTGCACAGATATTCACTAAAGATTGGAGTATGTCTTATGCCATGGTCATTCACTGCATTGCTATTGGTTTCCTTCTGATTATGAATACAATAGTTCAATTTCTCTTTGTTCACAAACCACCCAACAAGCAAGCAAGCCACAACTGGCCTGAGGAACAATGAATGTCAAGTCAGATGCTCCACTAGTGCCTAATGTATTTTTAGTTCATTGACTTATTGATGCTTATGGCCATGTTACATTGAAACACAGGCTCTTATCCAATCACTGAAGTTAATCAATGTTAAACCTGGTCAGATTGGTAATTGGTGACTGTTTGGGAATACCAGGTGATGTAAGCCCTTATGAACATGCATTGAGCCAGTGCAGTAGGGTAATGAACCATTCCTCCCCCATGAACTGCAAATATAGTGAAATCTGGAGAATGCCCAACAAAGGATCTTCTCAGAATGAAAAGAAGACTTTTTAATGTTTCTCCAGCAGCTGACCAACAAGAATGTGGCAGTCTTCAACATTAACCACTCCAGAATAATTTTCAGTGTTACCAATTGCAATTCTCAGAACTATTAGTAGTGTAACAGGAGTGAGCTATGGTAGAAAGGTTTATTCTCCCATTTGTATTTCCACCATTATGGGCATTATTATATCCAATTATTATATCCATGATATAATAACACTGTAGTTCATGGATAGAACAAAATGGCTGAAAGTAAAAAGAATGACAAATATGCTTGGTTCTCAGAGAGACTTTTATACTACTAAGATATACACAAAATTTTTATATATATATATATATATATATATATATATATATATATATATATATATAATTTTGTGTATATCTTTATTCTACATTCAACACCATCACTTCATAAGACACCAGAAGTGTTGAAACAAAATGGCTATTTTTGTAGTGATTTTATAACATATTTATGTTATAATTTCCAAATAAATAATTATATTTTGCTCTACTCTGTACTGAGCACTCTTTTAAGAATAGTATTTGTTAGTTATTGGAATTTATTCTGTATACACCAATCCTATACTTGGGTATATATATATATATATATATATATATATATATATATATATATATATATGTGTGTGTGTGTGTGTGTGTGTGTGTGTGTGTGTGTGTGTGTGTGTGTGTGTAATACATGTCCCACACAGGGAATAATATATTACATATATCTACACAGCAAATGTGTAAGGAAAAACAAAAAGCAAGAGTCTTACATAATTATATGTAAGACTCTCCAGATACAGGAGATACTCCTGTGTCTGGAGAAGCCATGTTTAGGATTCCAGATTCCAATGGGCTGGATGCATCTTCTATGTTTCAGGTGATGACATATTCCATGAACTGGAAACAGTGAGTTTTAGGTTTTCCCAAATTGAGGACTGTGAGCTGGCATTTTATTTTATATCTGGGACACATATATTCCCAAAAGGAAATGGCATCATGGACTTGTAAGCTGCTGGGGTGGCTGATTTAGTCCCTGCCCAGACCATGGGAAACCAAGGCTAAAGAAAACAACCTATTGCTTTGGCTGCTATAAAATAAACTGGATTTGACTGCCGCTTTCCTCACAGTATTAAGTGGCATCACTAAATAGTCTGTGACTTATCTCCACCAAAGGGAGATAATCTCCTTCTCTATCCCTACAGTAGCTTCTGTCTGAATTTCTGGGATGATGAGTTATCATTATTTGCATCTTTGTTGTTATTACCACAGTATCTTGGCATTTGTGCCCTCCAGCCTTCATCATTGTTCTTGTTTCACTGACTGTGCATAGGGATATCTTGTCTAGTTTTTATTTAGTATAACAACAAAAATGAGGACAATAGTCTGCATGTAAATAATATTAGTAACTTACTAGTTAAATGACCAACATTAATTTACTTTTCTTTTAGCACAAACACAATAAAAAAAGCCCTCAAAAATAGAAACAATTTTATTAAATATGACTGGCCTATACATTTGTATGTCAGTATGTTTGACCAGCTATTAAAAATAAAATATTATCTGGCAAATATATTCCTTCAGCAAATATAGTTCTTTATTTAAAGAGATGGAAAACACTCCTTTAAAGAATTGTTTATATTTATATACTCCTTTTCAAGTTCAAATAAAAAATATATTAAAAGGATTTGTGGAGATAGAAGAAAGAATGTTAAATCTCTTGTCTTGAGTATTATGAATGATGCAAAAGACTCTTACTCCAGTGTGAAATCTGAAAGAAATTTACATTTATCAAATAATAATAGCACAGAATACAAAATTTGCAAAACATGCATGCACAAAATTTTCCTTTGTGCACTACAGAATTAGACAAAATAACAAGTTCTAATTGCAATTCAGTTGGGCTCATAAAAACAGTTATGACTATTATCAACAAAATTTTCACTTACTTCAATTCATTCAACTGTTGAAAGGAATTGAGAAGTTTGACGATTCACAGGCATTGCAAGGTTTCTATTAAACCATTGTTCAGTTTTATAAACTGAGATTCAAAAATGAGAGAAATCTTGTATTTTCATAAAAACTTCAAAATCAGGGTAATTACCTCTAATTTTGCGACAAAGTTTCACAAACAACTATAGAAAGATAATTGTATATCTCTAAATATGTAGAATTTTCTTCTTTCTGCTTTCCTTTTCTTTCAGTTTTCTTTTCTTTTTATTTCAGATTTCAGTTTTTCTTCTTCTTCTAAGTTACTTCTTTTTCATCATCATTGACATAAGCAACTTTTAGTTTTTCTTTTGTTCAGATCTCAGAATCAGGCAACATCTTCCTCATCAATGCCAGAACCCTTTTTCAGTCTGCTTTCTTTTTCTTCTTCATTTAAGTTCAGCTCCTAGCAAATGCCAATGACTTTTACCTGTGAAAGCCAAATGCTTTCTGTCTGTCTGACAAACCAGGCTTCTTAAATAGCCATAAATTGGCCCAGAATTCAGTCAGAAATTTGATCCAGTGGGGTCTTAACTTACTTTCTCTATTGGTTAAAAAATCACAAAATGTATCTCTTTAAAGCACATTTGAAAAATCTTTATTTTGGCATGTTTTCAGACTATAACCCCATTTTTTAAAGTTTTCTTTTATACATGAATCTTTTTTGTAAATTGACTCACACATTTTGGCAGTTCTTTTACAATATCAATTTGAGCTTCATATATACAAAGTTTTACACATCATTTATTCAAGCCATTTTTTACTAACCATCTGGCTTCACTTTAGCAGTTTTTTTATTTAGAGAATACGTGTTTGTAACTTCTAATAATAAATGTTTTTCTAAAACACTCCCATCGAAAGAAAGTGAAATAAACAAACCTAGTTTTTTATTTAACCATTATTTTTATATAATTCCATATTTCTTTTTTTATTATATAAATTTTTATAGTATACATGCATGACAAATAATAAATTGTTTGTTTTACTTGAAAATCAGTCAATAATATTTAGCAATGATAGTAATTCATCTTTATTACTGTGAATATTTTTATTTAATATATTATTTTGACCCACTTAGCAGCGACTGATAAGGTTTTCTTATTATTATCAAGTTGCTACACTACACCCATCCAGTTTTGCACACAGAACAATGAATTAGAAAGCTGAGTTCCAATTCCAGTTAGGTTCGTTATATTCACTTATGCACAAATACCCTTGGGAATGGTATGAACCCACCTATGGATTAATTAATTGTATCAGTAAATTATTATTATTTCCCCAAAATTCTTACAATCTAAAAATATTTTCTGGCTTTAAGTAACCTGTAAAAGTTTGAGAAGCTGCAAAAAATAAATCAATCAATCTATAGCAAGTCTTTTTTTTTCAGAATGGAGTTACCTGTCCCACACTAAAGTTTTGGTTTGTTTTGGTTTTTTTTTGACATTTCACTCCAAGCAAGACAATATAAAGACACAATAGGTTACTGGCTGTGAAAGAATATGAAAAAAAGAAAAATAATTAAGGAGTAAGAAAACAATAAAAGAACAAGAATTAAGAATACAGATAATGAACAGATATTGTGTTTAAATTTTTAAAGCTCAAAGTTGACTGGAAATTAAAGGCCAGAAGAGAGAATTGATTTTAAATTTGAAGTTGTCCTTCTCCTAGACTGGTTGTCAACCAAATCTGCTCTATTATTTAACCCATAACTTGAGGGAGAAGAGTAGGCTTCATACCTTTCCTAAGAATATTTGTATAAAAATTTCAGCTTCTGCCTGAAATTGAACTTGGCATTCTTATCCCATTACTTGTGCTGATAGCCATGGTGCTATATGCACATCACCTGCAATATATTGGAGAGCCAAAAATTTTTTCTGTGTTTGTTGTTAGGTGTCATTAGGAATGTTTAGTTTTAACTACATTCAAAAAGTTTGCTTTGATTGTATTATGACAGCAGCCATAGTAGGGTGTTTTTTATTTAATTATCAAGTTTTTAACATAATATACACGGGAAAAATGAAATTTGAATGAACATATTTATTCTGTTATAACAGGGTTATTTGTTATGCATTAACATAACATGGAGGTTATGGAACAGCCAGTATTCTTCTTGTTTAGTTTAAGCATGTAGAAAAATACAATATGACTAATTGTAATTAAAAATAGTACAAAGTCTATGCTTTATTCAGACAGTTGAAAGTAGAAAGGTCAAACAAAAGATGAGGTTTTCCTATTTCATATTGTCAGAGTTAACCAAAAGACAAACATTGTTGTAGTACTCAAAGCACTGGGACAAATGAATACTACCTTTTTCCTGAATGCTTACTGGCTACTAAATTTATAATCCTACCCTCCAACACTCTATCAACAAAATTAAAAAATATAGAGATATAGTTAAGAAAAAAAAAAGCATCCAACACTATATCAAATGCCACAATTTATGATATAAAAATGCCTACAATGTAGAAAAATTTACATTGGTAAAACATCTTGGAATATATATATATATATATATATATATATATATATATATATATTAGCAAGGAATGAGCGTAATTTAAAAGGCATATCAGTGTAAATTTAGTAACTAAAAACAACTGGTATCATCCCAGTCTTATCAAGTTTTATTCTGGGAAATAAAAGAATAAATGTGTAAATTAATTAAAGATGACTAATGAAGGGGAAAAAAAAATTTCAAGGAAAACTAGAGACCAATAATATTTAGACCCAGCAAACAATCCGTCTGTTTACAGAGAGAAGGCTTGTGGAATCTGATATATAATGGACTCCAGGACCTTGAGATGATACAAAGAGTGGGACCTTGATAAAATAGAGAAACGGTCCACACTAAAATCAGTAATACAAATCCTGCTATTAATAATGTGTTGAGCAATAGATGACTCGGATGTATTAACTAGTTGACTATTGCTAGCAGCCGGATTCAAATATATGCTTGAGGCAATTGGATATCTAGCCATACTCATGAGCTGTGAAACAGTCTGTCTGTGGATGACAATATATATCTATATCTATATCTATGTTCTTCCTAAAAACAGATCTTCTTCTGTTTCATACTACACTAATTTTCACCACTGGCTGGATGTGAACACTCCAAACACCCAAAACGGAACTAAAATTCCATCAACTGCACAAGGCTCTGCACATACCTTCTGTTTTTACTCACACATTAAAAAAAAATTAGCAATACAATCCAGAATTTCCACCCAATAACACCCACTCCTGCCTAAAGAAACAAAATAAAAACCAGAGCTGATTTGAGCCTAAGAAAAGATATAAAATCCTATCAAAGAGGCATTTTCGGCAGTTGGACGGCATCTTGGCTCAGGTTCAAAGATTTCATTGGAAAGCAGCCTCCCATTTCCAAGAACAGCTCACCAAAGCCAGTAGCCCCAGTAAGTCATAACTCATCCTTTCTGTCCTTCCATATGCCTCAGCAAACACCTTTTACAACTCCACTTATCTCTTTTTTTCAATGAGAGATATCTACACTGATTTATCATTTATTATATTTTACATTAATACAATTGTTTATTTCTTTAAACCTTTGTTGTTTCTTCTTTGTTCTGCCACCATATGCTTATCATAACAAAACCATTACTCTTACTATACAATAATACTCATAGGTGTTTATATTTTCCTCATGTGATCTTTTCCTAAAACTGTGCTGAAAACATAAATAAATCTTCCTTTTCATTTTAACAATGCCTCATCTTTGTTGTAATGTGTTTCCCCTCATTCCTTTCCTGTTAGTGTGAATTATGGTACTCTAAAGAACATACCTATGCAGGGCCCTTTCATACTTACCAATAATGTAGCTCCTGCAGAAAATATGAGAGGTGTTCTTTGATCATGATCCTTTTTTGTCAACCCACATTGAGGAATATATTAGACCATGGGTGGTCAAGCTTGCTTAATGTAAGAGCCACATACAATAAAAGTTCAGATGTGTGAGAGATGCAAGATATGAACAAAATTTACACATACTTTTTTGTTACATACACATTAACATTAAACTTACGTTTAATCCTATGGGGTCTCAATTCATACCCAGTAAACAATTATAAAGCTTAAAATTTTTCTTATTTACCTTTTATATTAACTGTAATGAAAAAAGGAGTTCAGCCAACATATTTTCACAAACAACATATTAAAGGTCAAAGACCCATATGTGGTTCCTGAGCTGCAGTTTGGCCACCCCTGTATTACACTATATAAGTTCATCAATAAATCTCCAAGTGAATCACAAAAAAGCGTATTGTGTAAAGTAAACATATAAATTTTTATTTTTTAACATATTCTCTTATTTTTATCAATGCACTTAACCCAATGCTTCTCCATCAATCATATAGATTGAATATTATACAGTGAACATTTCAGATCAAAACTCAATTAATAACTGTGTCAAGCTGTGTATTTATTGATCTACACTCATATATCAAAGCATTACAAATCAATACAAATATCTGATTGGTGAATAGCAACTTTTATTAATGTCTGAAAAATCCAATCAAGAAAAATCTTGTCAAGCCACTTACCCTGAAATATAAATTCTGGGTAGAGATGAACATCATTAGAATTTGTTTATTGTATTCATCTCTTTACTGGATGTATTGCTACAAAAGATAAAAAAAATGAATTAGCAATTGTAATTTAATATACTGTTATTTTTTTTTATCGAAAGAAACAATAACAGCTATTTTCCCCACTTCTATAAAAAATAAATAAAAGTTGTATTACTTTATTGCTGGCAACACAGCATATGTCATAATATAGAAGAATGCACAGAAAGTAACAAAAATAATCCATTATAATTTGGCCCAGATGGTTTAATCAGACTTATTGATTGAAAATATGCTTGAAAAATTAGGACAGTGTCTTGTATTAAATTCTCTCTGAATTAATTAATCATCTTACAAAAGATAAAAAAGTAAAATAAAGTGTAATTGAGTTTGAAGTACAATGTTCAATATATCCTGATCTGTGATGAGGAAAATTGAAGCTTTCCCTTCAAATATGTGAAAAGAATTTCATTGACTAAACCAAATAACTTTCATTCATTTTTGTAAGGGCAAAAATGTGGGTACATTGGAAAGAAGTTTGACTTTTTTTACAGTAAGGTTCACCCTGTATAAGGCCCCGGAGCCACTCGAGGCAGAAGGTTACATTAAGGTGTAGTTTGTATGGATAGGAGGGGAAGATAATGATTAACTAGACTTGAACAGGTTAAGATTGTAGTGATTAGGTGAAACATCCTGTTGGGAGTCTGTTCCACAGAGTAGTGGTTTGCAGAAAGAAGTTGTTCAAGTGTTCAGTGAAATATGGATGGAATGTGGGTGGTTTGCTACTATGTAAGTGGCATGGTGGGTCCTAGCTGTGAAGATTAGACCTGGTGGAATGAAAGAATGTAGTTTGTCCAAGCACTTTCCATGGACATAGTGATAGAGCAGTGAGAGAGTCACCACATTCCACCTGTGAGAGAAAGGTTGGAGGGTGGAAAATAATTCTTCTCCAACAAGGACTCGGAGATGCTTTTGAATTCTATCAAGACTGGAAAGTGAAGACTGGGAAGCTTCCACCCAAATATGGCAACAGTACTCCATTTTTGGTCTGATCTGGCTCTTATAAAGGTAGCGGATAGCATGAGGTGTCAGGTATTAATTGGAGTGGTACAAGGAGCCAACCATTTTACCTGCATCATTAGCAATGGATCATATATAAGCATTCCACTTGATGTAGGGTGTGAGCTTGAGGTACAATATTCTCTTGAGGCATGGTGCCTCCTCAAGGGGACATTCATTCATCATGACTTGCAGTAGTTCAGGGTCTGATCAGCGGTGATAGAATGTAACTACATGCATTCTATAAAAGTAGGGAACATAAACATGTACCTCTTGACAGGAGTCAAACCTGTATTTCCTTTACTCTGGGAAACTACATCCTGTTGAGAGGTACATTTCCTTTTGTGGGGATTACTCTAGACACTAGGTGGCATTCTATCCTGCACTATATAAGGAAAGCACATAAACCTTCCTCTTTTTCACTCCAAAATGTAGTAAAGAAAACAGCAGGATTTCTCTCTGCCACAGGAAATTTCTTCACCTTGCTGGCTGCCTTCTTAATTTCAGCCAGCTCTGTGGCACATTACAAACACATATTTTCTAACAGTAAAGCTTATAAACTTTTTCTTTCTTTTTTTTTATCTATCTGTCTACACACAAGTATATTTCCTCACTTCTTGAAATATGTTATTTTTTTTATATGTATGTAAAAATTCCTCCACATGTTCAACACATTTCTTTTCAAAATGTTGAATTCATTTACTTTGAAAGTTTTCCACCTCAGCTGTAGCAAGTAGTAAATCTTTGCATTACATACTGGTGGCCAACAGCAACCTAGTCCATTACAAAATAGTAGCAATATTGACAGAACTTTAATAAGATTTTCAATCTCCAGACCAGTAAATGTTTTATTCAATGTTTAAAAAAAGGGATATCTTCTCCAACATGTGTACCCACTAAACGTTTTTGTTTTGTTTTTTAATAATTTCACCAAAAGCAAAGCGATAATGCTATTAAGACACAAGGGGTTACTGAGAGTGAAAGAAAATGAGAAGATTTTAGGAGACAAGCATTGAACGTTATTTTTTAACCGTGGCTCACAGACCGTTGGAGTGTTCTCTTCTACAAGAAGTGAATGTTTGACTTATGGGTGGATGTAATGAATGCTCTAGCATCACCCTTTACCCTCTCCTCCCAATGTGACTTTTAGACATCTAGCCCATGAGTGATCTATACATACATAACTTACGCCATAGCTCCCAGCTCAGCTTGTCTCTCCAGTTGTGTTACTGTGCCCGTTGTTGTTGTCTTTGTTTTTGCTTGTTGGTTGTTTTTGTCTGTTTCTTATGTTTTTATAATAAGAGTAGGTATGCTTTCCTATTACCTAGTTAATACTCCTCCCACTTCTTTTGAACAAGGGTAGAGGCTCATCCCTTGTTTCCTGTTTAGGAAGGGGTCACTGGATCCTTTCCTTTTCTCTGGCCTTAGTAGTAGTACTGTCATTAATTTCAGGTGATGTGTGCTGTTTGTGGCAATGTCTTTTTATACTGTGGGTACTGGGCTGGCAGTATTCTGGTTGCTGTTCCCAACTGGTTGTTAGGAACCTGAACTCTTGCATAGCATCTTGAGAAGCTGCTTTGATCAACAGTTGCATAATATCAGAGTTCTTGCAGTGCCATGTCATGCATGGATGGGTGTCCCTGCATGCACCTCTGGTGGACAACCCTGAGGTCACATTATGTTGCAGTGTGCACCAGTTCCTTTCTGGTCATGCCACATTTGATGACCAACTGCTTCTATTACTTTAGGCCTTTTCCTTACCAATGTAACTCAACATGACCATAAGCAACCAAGAATATAAACTTAAACCAGGTAAATAATCACCTAAACCCTTTAACATCTCCTTCTCTAACATCTGTGGTATTCATACCAACTTCTGCAGTATGGAATTGGTCCTCTTTGATAAGTTTCCTTATATGCTAGCTCTCTGCAGGACTAACATTAACTAGTCAATCCCTTCCTCTGATTTCTAGATTTCTGGCTACCATTCTCCCATTAGAAAGGACTCTAAGATCTACATACATGGCCTGGGAGTTTGTGTCCATGATCATCTTCTGCTGGCTAGAGAACTCCCCAAAGAGAGTTCTCTAGCCAGCAGAAGATGATCTCCATACCATTTGTATATGTGTCTCCATCTATCTCTCCTCAATTCAGTAAGCTATCTCTTTTTTCTCTACCATTCCCCTTCCTCTCAAGACTGTTGTGCAGTCAATAGCATTTCTGATAATATAGACAAAGCCATCTCTCTACATCTGTTTGCAAACATATTAGTGTTCAGTGACTTTAATGCCTACCATACCATGTGCTTAAACTCTGTGACTGACCTTGCTAGCATCCAACCCTTAACTTTTCAATCACTTAATCCCTCACGGATTGACTTTCTTATGCATTTCCCCAGTAACCTGGATGGTAACACTTCCCTTCTCAATCTCTGTTTTACCTCCATCACTTTTTGCTGTGCTATGCAGCTCTGCCCTCTTGGCAACTCTGATCATGTGGTGATGTCTGTTAACATCTCCTTCCACCCCCCACCCTTTAGCCATGAACCTCCTACTAACAGAATATCTTTCTATTATCACAAGCAGACTGGGACTCATTCCATGATTTCCTTCGTGACATCCCTTGGAATGTGGTTTTTAATCATCCCGTACAAAAATGTGCATCTGAGGTCTCCTCCTGGGTAAATGCTGGCATTGATGCTTTTATCCCAGCAAGAAAATACCGAGTTAAATCTCACTCATCTCCTTGGTTGTCACCTGCTTGCTCTACCACTATAGCCCATAGTAATCACTTCTTCTGTTTGTACCGGAGTGACATGTCTGATTGCAACAGATGTCTCATTGTTTCTGCTCGTAATGAGTGCAAGCATGTCCTCAATGAAACAAAGTTACTGTTTGCTGATAGGATGAAACAAAGTATTGCATCTCATAAGTTTGGTTCTAGAGATTATTGATGGCTCTACAAGAATGTGTTGAACTACAACAAATCCTCAATCTCTCCTCTATTCAATCAGTTTGAAGTCGTCATATCCTCAGCTGATTAGTCTGAATGCTTTGCTCGGAAATTCTCATCCAACTCAACACACGACATCCGGGGTACCCACACCTGATTTTCCCTCTAGAACTGAGGCTATACTGAGTGAAATGTGCATAACCCTGTTAATGATATTGGACATCATCTTTAAATTAGACTCTCAAAAAGCAAGTAGCAGTGATGTGATACCAACCGTAGTCCTAAAGAAATGTGCCCTTGAGTTGACTCCATTTTTCTCCAAACTCTGCAACTATTGCCTCACCGATTCTTGCTTTCCAGACTGTTGGAAGTCCTTTTCTGTCATCCTGGTCTTTAAGAACTCTGGAGACCTTTCTGACCTATCTAACAACTGTCCCATCAATCTCCTACCACTGTTTGGCAAAGTCTTCAAGGCTTTAATCAATGCTGAAGTAGTTAAGCATCTCACCTCCCACGATCTGCTGTCTGACAAACATTATAGTTTCCCTTTGCCTGTTTTACCACTGATGTGTTTACGGCTATAACTGAATATTTATACCAAGCTCTTGATAATAATAAAGTTCAAGCTGTTGTTCTAGATATATTGAAAGCAACTGACAGGGTTTGGCATGCTGGCCTTCTACGCAAGCTTTAGGAATATGGTATTACAGGAAGATTATTTGATTTAATCTAATCATTCCTGTCTAACCATGAAATGAAGGTTGTCCTGAATGGGTTCTCTTCCAGTTCCTTCCATATAAATGCTAATGTTTCTCAAGGCTCTATCCTTGGTCCTACACTGTTTCTGATCTTCATCAATGATCTTCCTGATGTCATCAGTTCTCAAGTCAGTATCTACAGAGACAACACTATGATTTACTTCTGTCTCAATAGTAAATCTGGCATTGCTGACAAAGTTAACCTAGCCGTTGATCTCGAAAATGACCCCCAATCCATGGTTGAATGGGGCAGGAAATGTCTTATGAATTAATGCATCCAAAATGAAATTGCTGTCTAATTCTTTTGAACTTAGCTTTCACCTTTACATTTACAAAACTTTATGGAAAATATATTATAAAAAAATTAAAATAAGACTGTTGAGAGAGAGATTAAATTTCATAAGAAAGGTATCTAATTAATTTATAGGTACCTTTCTTATGAAATTTTATCAGAAGTGTACATAAAATACTATAATTTTATGTACATTTATTACATTTTACTGTGTTATTTATATTTCCATTCATTTTATTATTAATTTTGATATTTCATTTATGGAAAAATGTCATAACTGAGATTAATATAAAAATAAGATCATATAAATTTCATAAGATGATACTGATACTTGTAGGTACCCTTCTCAGTTGAAATTGAAAAATCAAATTAACTTCTCCACACGTGTTTTGCAAAAATAAAGGCCTTAACAGCGGAGAACAATGCTTAACTCAAATAGCATGACTTATTTGTATTCTTGCTGGTCTTCCATACTTTATAATTACAGCCATATTATGAACACAAAATTACATTTCTTAATTACTGCAGGTCTTCTGATTGGTCGAAGCAATATAATTTACAATGTGGTAAAAAATGATCTATCTCATAAGAACATTTACGAAACTGAATGCAAATTTCAACTAATTTTATATTTTAACAACTTAAATCTAAAATCTAAAATAATTAAAAAAAATAACAAATAATTGTTTTAAAAATTAATTTTTCATTGAAAAAAATTTTTGCTTTCAGAAAATATTGTCCATATTCATATAAACAATGAAAGGCAAGTAAAAGCATTTGAAATTAAATAATATCTGTTTTATTGAGTTTTGTATGTTATAATTCAGAGCTGATTTCGTGTGTGTGTGTGTGTGGGGGGTCCAATTAAAAAAAAATACATGATTTGCATTCCTCAAAGCCTTGTGCTTTTAACTAATATAATCAATAAACTGAATGCTATTGAATTTCTAGAGTTTTCAAAATTAGTTAGGGGTGGGTAATAAATATAAAAAAATATTTTTGCCATGACTTTAAAAAAAGAAAACATATCTATAATAATTTTCATAATTTGTGAATAGTTTCTGAAAGTTTCATTAACATCCGACAATTATTTTTATTTTTGGAAGATTTTCTAAATTAATGTCTGTTATTAAAAAAAAAAAAGTGCTAAAAATTGTATATGTTATTTTACTAGTTCCGGTGATACAAAGAGAAACAAGGTTTTTTTAATCAAAATTCAGAATGTTCTAAAAAGAAGGAAAAATTTTAAGAAATAATTAAAAAATACTTTGGTCTTTCCTAAACATTTTTAGACGATAAAATTTTGTTTTCGTCAAGTTTGGCATCTTTTTCATCATGCTATGCTCTTGTGAAGGTACCTACCCTAGATTGAATCAATATTGGGTTGAAAGTTTAATTGTAATATATTTATATTTTTACTTTTGTAAATAAATTATTTTTTATTGTTATAAAACTCTAGCATTGATAGTATTTCTTTATTCTCTCTTTCTCTCTCAACCGTGACAAAATGGGGACTCGTCCTAACCTTTGATGTTCATTTCAAAACAAAAACAGCAATTCAGCTGTCTTAACTAAAACAAATAATTTTCTCATTCGATGTTCATTTCATAACAACAAAAAAGAAAGTAATTCATATTTCTCTTCAGATATATTTTTTTGATAAAACTGACTTTGTATTTTTGTGTTTGTTTAAAAATGTTGTTTTCTGTTAAAGAATTTCTTTCTTCATCCAAATTGGATGAAGAAATTCACTTATTAAAAAATCAGAGTTGCTGCAACCAGCTACATATTTTGATGTAAACATTAATATAAATATGAATAAAGAAGTAACATTAGTATTATTAATATCAATGACATGGTTATTGGATATATTTATACATTGTATATGAACCCAGGTATAAGATTATGCATAGATTATTAGTGATTGAACTTGAGATTCAATCACAACAGTGAACACTTGTACAGGACGCATGTAGATTATGAATTTATGATGCAGTACTAATGATCAGGTATTGATAATTTGTGAATATATGAATAGATACGCTTTTTAATTATGCAAGTTGAGAAAAGTGTTGAATGTAGTCTTGTAGACCTATATATAAATGAAGCTAGATCAGTGCTAGACACCCTATCTATGCCACTAAGCTAGATCTAGGTCTTGCCGTTTTGTGAATCAGCACACAGTAGTAGAGAGTTTGTATTAAGAATAAATACTGTTCGTACAACTAAAGTAAGAACATGTTCATTATGGAAGCAGAATGTTTAAATATTTAGGTTTTGCTGCAAGCACTTATATAATATAACCGTACTAAATATTTATTTCCAGGTGAATAATCCTTTCAGCAGAAATGAAACGTGATGTTTTGAGTGGAGCACAAAGGAGAAGAAAGCTGTAGAGGAGGAGAAAATAGAAAAACTTCCAAAATTAACATTGTGGCTCAACACAGGTGCAACGACAGCCACTCATACTTTAGATATAGTATCCACTCCTGCAATGTCAGCCACTAGTACTGTTCCTTCAGATACAGCATCCATATCTACATCCATTCTTGCTACCAATCTTCCAGTTTCAACAGACATACTATCATTGTCTGCTGCTGCTGGTAACATTTTACAAGAGGAAATACGCAAATCTGTAACAGTCAAGGAGTTTGCAGTCCAAGAGACAGATCCAGGGCTATGGAACATCAATGATACTAACATGATAGATTACTAGATTCATAATGGGCCCTCATCATGTCAGAAACATGATAGCAACCTTTCAAACTCATGCAGTATGGAAATCCCGGAATAGGTAATCCGTCATATTTATCTGCAAATATTTGTGAGGAATTTATTGAATTAATAGGATAACAGGTTATTTGTACTGTTTTTGAAGAAGTAAAAGAGTTAAAGCATTATTCAATTAGTGTAGATTCCACTCCAGATATCTCACACACAAATCAACTGACATTTACTGTCCGATACACTAAAGGCTGTGAGCCTGTGGAACGTTTCTTGATGTTCATCCCCATGGAGCAAAGTATCTAACAGACATTCTTGTGGATTTTTTTAATGAGAACAATTCCACTATCAAACTGCCATAGTTAGTCATATGATAATGCTGCACATACGTCTGGATGATATACTGGATTGCATACATGGATTCATTAACTCAATGAGTTTGTCATCTATGTCCCCTCCTGTGCTGGACACGGCCTGAATTTGGTGGGAGTAAAAGCAGCAAAGTATTGTCTATAGACTGTAAAATTTTTCGACTTTGTTCAGCATCTGTATTCATTTTTTGTTGGTTCTACTCATCGCTGGAATGTATTGACATCATCTTTAGGGAAAGAATTTGTGGTCAAGCGTCTGTTTGACACACAATGGTCAGCACATTTTGATGCTGTTCATGCTCTGTATGGAGATTTCAAGAAAATAAAACATGCACTGGATTCTCTATCAGCTGATAATGGACAGCAAGTGAATACAAGGTGAGAGGCAGAAGGATTGAGCAAAAAATGGAGAACTTGAAATCAATCTTTCTCACAATTCTTTGGAATGATATACTAGAAAAAATGCACGAAACAAGTAAAGTCCTGCAATCAAAAGATATGTACATCCTTGTTGCCACAAATGTTCTTGAGTCTATGAAAAACTATCTTCAGGAAACTAGAGACAAATTTAGTGAATTCAAAGCCTGGATTATGTGTCCAGATACAGATTACAGTGATGGGAAAAAACGGGAACAAAAACAAAGTGTGTGTCTTAATGGATATGATGGATCAGCAGAAAAGGTACTTCTCAGTAAAACCGGAAGGTTCAAGGGGGAAACTTTCCTTTTTATTCTGGACACTTTATTCTCTGGACTGACAAAATGTGCAGAGGCTTATTCATAGATTGGAAATCTGTTTTCTTTCTTCAGTAAATTGAAAACCATTACTTCTGATGCACTAAAGAAAAAGTGTGAACAACTGGCTAATATGTATCACAAAGAAGTGAATTATGATGACCTTTTAAATGAATGTAAGCATCTCAAGCACTACATCATAGATCTTGATGAAAATTGTGAGATTCTTTCTGCACTGTACAGAAAAATAATTTCAGACAATTTGAAGCCTGTATTCCTGAATGCTGAAATTGCACTCAGAATGTTTATGTGCATGATGGTGACCAACCGTACAGGAGAACGCGTTCTTTTTCAAGACTAAAATGTATAAAATAATCTGCTTTGTAGCATCATTTGAACTGCCTTTCACTCATGTGCATGGAAAATGACATCATATTCCTGAAGACCATTGACTTCAAACCAATAATAAAGCAATTCTCTGAAAAGAAATTCTGCAAATGCTTGCTATAATAACTTTGTAGTAATTTCATACTGTGACATCTAATCTGTGTGGTTTCCTGAGTATTATTGTGTATTGATCATGTTGATTAGTTGCTACTGTACAGCATGTTTTTAATGTTTTAACACCAGTTTAGTTGAAGTGCCAATAAAATAAAATAAATATATGTTTATTATTATTGATAATTTACTTTTTATTCCTGTGAGTGGTTGTTGTAGGGGTCCCAGTGCACTCGTTTGCCCAGGGGCCCATAGTCCTGTTAAGACAGCTCCAGGATAAGGTGTATAATTTTGTATATGACCTACCATTATACCTTCAGCCAAGATAACAACCGCTTAAATACATATGACATAGTTTACATTACTCGAAATCAAAAAGCTCCTTCAACTGTGAGCAGTGTCCTGACATTAAAACTGCTTTTATTTCAATACAGCTATACAGCAGACCCAAAAGTGCCACCACAATAAAAGTGTGGCCCGGGGCAATTTTTCTTCTATTTTCATGTAAGAAATTTGCTAATTTTTAGGTGTGTCCACACTTGTTTTTAAGTAAAAAATTGCCTATTTCTTAGGTGTTTCCATTTTCATTCATTTCCCTGCCCTAAAATTTGCATTATTTTTTTAGTTAATTGCATTTCTATACACTTCCCCTCTTTTTTATATAAAAATCTCTGCTCATTCTTTTTGATAGATAACCCTTTTTTGTAGAATTATATTTATGTGAAGACTACATTGTATTAGAGCATAAAAAATGACTAAAATAATCATATTTGTCGTAGTATTTAATTTGTTAAATAAGAAGGATTAATAGTATATGTATGAAAGACTTAATGAGGTACTAATATTGCATCATGGTCACCAGATAATGGGTGAGCTATGTAAAAAAAAGTAATATTTCCATCTTGCATTTCCCCCATTATGTGTATATATATATATATATATATATACATACATATATAGTCACTTGACTAGGTCTGCTCTACGTTTGTATTGAGCTCTTTAGTTTGTTGTTTACTCGTATCGGAGTTTTTCCTTTGGGCCTTGAAC
This sequence comes from Acanthosepion esculentum, assembly GCA_964036315.1. Taxonomy (NCBI): domain Eukaryota; kingdom Metazoa; phylum Mollusca; class Cephalopoda; order Sepiida; family Sepiidae; genus Acanthosepion; species Acanthosepion esculentum. The sequence goes on from OZ038475.1 coordinate 103,239,599, forward strand.
CTGTATCTGTGCGATTATTTTCGATAGACTTTTATGTTCCTGGCTCTTTCTTTTTTAAAACCTTTTTTTCCCTTCGAGATTGATTTAACTATTGGTAAATCAAGAATTCAAAGGTTTTTCGACATGAGTATAGTTACCTATATATATATATATATATATATATGTGTGTATATATATATATAGCCATGCTATAATAATGGATGGAATGGAATAGCTGAAAGAAAAGGAATGACAAACATGCCTTGTTCTCAGAGATAGTTTTATAATGCTAGGTCATATACAAAATTATTTACAAACATCTACACTTGTCCCACACAGAGAAAGTATAAGACATATACAACAACAAGCAGTGTAAAAATGAAGAAGAGACAAAGAGTCTTGTAGTAATTCCCAATGGGAATTCAAGCTGCCAGAGTATTATTCTGTATAAGTCATATTTATATTTCCCAACGAGAATTTGAGCAGGATGGATTTACCTTCTAAGCCACTAGCAAGGACATATTTCTCAAATGGGAAATAGCAAGTCATGGGTATTTCCCAACATGAAGACTGCCAGACAGAGATAATTTCTATATCTTGTGATATATATTCAAAAAGGGAAAACAGCACCATGGGCTTGTGAGCTGCCATTCCATTTCTTTGGGCATCTTGCCTGGGCGAGACAGATTTAACCTCAACCCAGGGAGGCAGATTTAGCTTTTGCCTGTACTAAAAAAGCAAATGATTGGTTTGACTCCTGGAAGTTAACTGATGACTGACCACTTTCATGACTCTATTAAGTGATATAACTAAGTGGAAATCATGTGACCCATGTGACTTCATCTTGTCCAAAAAAAGATAATCACCTTTTGTCTCCCTACAGACATTTTTTAGGAAGATGAAATGCATTATTTGTTCAAACTATACAGCTCAGTATAAATTC
>OZ038475.1:103245520-103343020 GCA_964036315.1 Acanthosepion esculentum
TAAAAAAGCCAAAGCCTTACGACAGTCACAATAATATTTGCAACCTCTGCCAACAGGAAAAATTAGCAATAATGACATTTCCAGATCACAAAACCTTTTGAACCAGAGATCTGAAGTCATGAGCCGTTGCATACATACAAAAAGGATTCCTCTTAAGCTCATATGAAGCTAGTTAAAAAAAAGTATGTACATTTCAATTATACATTTATAATATCCTTACTTTTCTCCTCCTCCCCCTTCTTCTTTTTCCTTCTTTGCATCCCCCCTCCTCCTTTTCTATCACATCCAACACTGTGCATTTGTTTATTTATCTTTAAAAATAATATAGTGTTCATTATTTTTTAAAAAAATAAAGCATTGGGAGGTCAATTGATAAAATCCCCTGAGGATACCATAAGGTTGAAGCCAAGGTAGCAAAATCTAATTTTTAAAGTGTGTGTGTGTGTGTGTGCATATATATATGCATATATATATATATATATATATATGTATATATGTATATCTAATAGAAATGAATGTATTCTATTTTTATCCATAGTGCAACATTATTTCTTATTACTATATATACACTGCATTCAAATTATTAACAAGGTGACATTTTTTCACTTTGTCCAAAAACTACCAGTTAGAATTTAACAAAATTTTCACAGTATTTTTCCAGAAGTACTCACTATCGTCTTCAGAAAAAGGTTGGGACATCAGTGAGACCAGTAACAAAGCTGCGATTGACAAAAGTACACATACAAATCCATTTGAAATGGCCAAAGGAGAACATGAAGGTTGATTTCTCAAAAGTTCTGTTCACAGATGAAAGTCATGCAACACTTGATGGCCCTGATGGTTGGAGCAAAGTTTGGGTTGTAAATGGATGAGATTGTCATCAACGCTTCACACACCAGCAAGGAGGAGGAGGTATTATGATTTGGTCTGGTATTATTGGAGGTATCATGGTTGGTCTGTGGAGAGTGCCTGATGGTATGAAAATAACTGCAGATGCTTATATAGCCTTCCTCAAAGAGCACCTGGAATCCTACAGGAGAACCATCGTATTTATGTAAAATAATGCTCCTTCGCATTCAGCACATAAAACTACAGAGTACCTGTAGACATTAGGCTTCTGTGGACCTCAGAAAATGAACTGGTCAGTCAGTACTCCAGACTTAAACCCAATTGAAAACTTGTGGGGCATATTGAAGTGACGTGTTTATGAGAATGGACATCAATTTAGAAGCAAGGATGATTTATGGCAGGAAATAGTCAATGTATCACATGAAATTATATCAGAGGAGATCCAGAAATTGACATGTTCAATGGATCAGCACCTTTTCCAAGTCATTTTTAAAAAAGGATCACATATCTCATATTAACCAAATCCACTATCCTTTTCGAGCTGTTTACTTTTTTGTTTCAACTTAATTTTATCTTACTTACTGTATGTATCCATAAAAATCTGTAAATGAAGCAATTAAAGTGTTATTTTCTTTTTTTTTAAGAGATTTTTTATTACACCTTGCTAATAATTTGACACTGATAATTTAAGTAAATTAGGTAAATGAATGTAACTTCTGTTCCTTTTTCTAGAACCTTACAATTTTTACATAGTAGGTGTATATACATGTCATCATTCTCTGATAATTCCATTAAATTCCAACCAGTAGTTTTTGGATAGGATAATTAATAATTTGAAACGCAGTGTATTGAATTTAGCGGATACATGCAATTGAGTAGATGTCTCTTTTTTAAACATTATATATTCGTCTCCTGGCCTGGGTTTTATATGTCTTTAAAAAAAGAAGATCCTGGTTAAGGGCATATTTTCTTTATTAAAGACTCTTGTAAAACCCAGGCTGGTAGAAAAAATATACAGTTTAAAAAACAGAGATGTTTACTCAAATATGTGTATCCACTAAATATAATGTATATAGTTATAATAATAATAATTATATATATCAGTCAGTTATGTGCCATGCGTGATACATGCTTAGGCGATCATGTATCTTTTGATACATGACTGACAAGGCAGATTTTTTCCTGCAGTTGGTTGGCATTTCTTTCTGGCATCCAAGGCTATAGAACCCATAGCTGGGTGGAGAAGAAGAGGATTCATACCTTTCCCAAGGGTATCAGCACATAAGTGAATGTAATGGATTTGACTGGAATTAGAACTCAATCCAAGCCACTATCCATTACTCCACTGTGTCGCATATATATATATGTATATATATATATATATATACACACACACACACACAATGTAAATAGTGTAAAATATTTAATATGTTCAAAATGCTCTTCTTCCTGTTCAATACAATGCTGAACCTTATCAGCAAGACATTTACAAACAATTTGACACATGTCTACATTAATTTCAGAAAATTTATCAGAAAGTGTTTGTTTTAATTCAGGATTAATTTTTGGTTTGAGCCTGTAAAAAATATCTTTCAGTACATCCACAAGAAAAAGTCTGGCGATGTTAGGTCTGGTGATCATGATGGCTACTCAATTGCTCCATGTCATCCTATCCACCACAGCTCAAAATTAAGACTTAATCATTCCTGATCATTTAAGCCATAGTTAATCTTAAACTACCATAATTTTTTTTCAATAAAAGTTAAACAAAAAAGGATGTTATTTTTACTGCATTATATATTATGCTATATATATATATATATTTATATATGAATGCAAATGACATTATATATGTATATATATATTAACTATGCATATTATCTACTTCAGTTGTATGATGCAGAGTTTCATATCTTTACAATCATTAGGTACTAATAGTTATTAGTTAATTATATACTTCATGGCTGTTACACTACATTGAGCAGTTTTGATTATCAAAAAAATTTAAAACTGAACTATCTAATGTGCAGATGAGTCGACATCTGTGAAACTTGAAGTCAGGAAGTTTTGAACTTTTTATTTCATATTACTACACTCATACATACACACTTTCTATATGAGAGGATGCTGAAAAGTTCTTGTCCTGACTCATTTCTCAAAAATCCAGCCAAATGGTTTGGGGTGTATCCTCTCTTGATGAAGCTAAGAACTTTTCAGTATCTCCCCTGCATAAAATAGATGAAAATTAGTTTGCTACAATAGGGTACCCACTGAAAATTAAACTCACAACAGATTTTAATATTTTGCTATGAAAGAAATGGTTAACAAGCTAATCTTGAAAATCATAACTACAATGAGGTGTTGAAAAGTTATCAACCCAACCCACTTTACAAAATCTGACCAAACATCAGAATTTTTTTTGGTTCCTTCTTGATCGGGCTATGAACTTTTCAACACTCCACATATTGTAGCAAATTTGAGTCTTTCTGTGTGGCCATGAGTTATACTAAGCTAAGCTTACTAAATGTCACTATTAGTGGCTTTCAAGTCTGCTAATCATTGCTTAACAGTAGGCACCTAAATTTTTATAAGTTCTGTAAAATGTACGAAAATGCTGTCTAAATTTTGGGCACTAAAAAATTAGGTTTACGGCTTCAAGTTCTCCACAGAGAATTGTTCTACAGGACAATAGTGTAATGGATCAAAGTGTTAGTTTGTGAATTTGGAGATTATGAGTTCAATCCTTGCAAACTAAGCAGTACTACAAAAAATAAGAGCTGAATGAGATATCCCTAGGTATAGCCAGTAGAAAAAGAACTCTACCCTCTAAATAAAGGGTTCAGGTCATAATTCCCTGATGGTTACCTATATATTGGCTGAAGGTCACAATGGCCACAAAGTTGTGATAACAACAAAGATGATGACTATAGTCCAAGTATAAATAAAAGACTAGCCTTTATCTTTTATATACCATCACTCTTCAGGATGTGGGCAATCACATCCTACCTCAGTCAGTTTTGCCTTTTCACTATCTCTCCTGATCTCTGTTCTGCCATCCGTTCATTAAGTTTGTTAGGCAAGTTATTAACTGCTTTCCTCTTTCCATATTTCATTCAATGTTCTGTGTTAAATTCTCCAAGCCTTCTTTCCTCATTTGTCCCAGAACTGTCTTGTTCTGATTCTAAGTATAAGCATCCATTTTGTTTCCTTTTAAAATTTCTTTGTTACTCACATGTTCAGTCCAGAGTATTCTCAGCATCCTTCTGTAAAACATTTGTTGCCTCAAGTCTCTTCTTCATCTGTGATATTGTCCAGCATCCAGTGCCATATAAGAGGACTGATATTGCATTCAAGCATAAAATACTGTTGATCTCAGTGTACACACTTCATCCCTGATATTGAGCACTTTTACCCATAAATATAGCATGCCTTAAAACTCTGTAGGTCTGATGAATTGGGTCGTTTTTGCGATTCCAATGGAATAAATTATGACCATGGAATATTAGTGTTTAAGTCTTTTTATTATATATATATATATATATATATATATATATGAAAAAATATAGTTTTAAGGTGTGCTATATTTATGGGATAAAGTGCTCAATATCAGGCATAGAGTGTATATAAATATGAAAGTGAAGTCAACACTCAGAAGTGGCAGACTGTTGACTTCAATGTTCACTTTTATTTATATATATATATATATATATATATATATATATATATATTGATTGATTGATTGATTGATTGTGTATTATGATGTATCAACTTTTCGCAGGTTATTTAAAGCTAGAAAAAATTTTTTCAGATTGTAAGAATTTTTGAGAAACAATTTACAATTTTATTAACAATAAAACTAATTAAATCAACTAATTAAAACATAGCTGGGGCAGGGAGGTGGACTCATACTTTTCCCAAGGGTATTTGCATGTAACTATAATTCATTAATTTTATGAAATTCTTCCAAACAATATATTTATTTACTTTCGTCTACCAGCGTGAATGTTTGAGAAAATATGCGCTCTGTGTGTTTAAAGGCACTATTCAGCTTTGCTTGACCATCAATGCATTCCATAGCTGAAAGATCAAAGCATGTCAGTTTTCCCTAAGGAACCTTGCTGGAAAGTGCATATTTTTCTCTAATAAGATTTCTTGAATATTGAGGCCGGTAGACATAAATAAATAAATATACTGTTTAATAAATAGAGGGTCTACTCAAATACAAGTATCCACTAAAAAAAAAATCATCTTAGTGTTTTAATATCAGTAAAATAATCCATGTTAAAATGAATACTTTTGATAATCTTTTAAATTTTTCATTGAGAAATTATAATGGCATCACAAGAAGATATATTTTAATAAGTTATTGCACTAGGACTGTGAGAAGAGAAGTGGAAGCAATGAACAAAAGGAAGGTGCTGGTTAGGTCTAGAACTGCATCTTTCTTTGCTTTCACTGATGCAAATTTGTGAAACACAACCACTCGACATCAAGTCAACAAAAGCTGCTATTGGCTGTCGGTGTTGAATGTTGCAGGAGTACTTATGCTTAATTAATACACTGCAAATTATTTGTTCTGTGTTCAGCAGTGCCCATGGCACGTGCCCTAATCTAGATTACACTACTGGGTAGGTTAGATTTTTTTTTACAGTTAAATTCCAGGAACATTTGAAGAGTACCTTGTATATAGCAGAAAAAAAGAAAACCTTTTTTTGCTGTTACTTTATTCTATTTTTTGCTGTTTATTCTGCAGTAATTAACAAATCTGAAAACGTTGCTAGATTGTTATGAAATTTGTGACAAACCGTTAAAATTACAAGAGTAACCCACCCCAATCCCCAAAAAACCAAACAAAATATCTTACACTTTTGTCTCTATCGTTAATGATCATTGTGACATCATCATTTTCAAAACAAAATTAACAAAGCCTAAGGAAAGAGATTTTTCAATAAGGATTGGGAGATAGAAGTTCAGCTGAAGTAATGAAGCCAAGCATGAAAGACCAGAGAGGGAAAGGAATGTACATAAAAAAAGCAGAGTAAAATATTTATCAAAAGATGAAAAGTTAATGATCTGTAGAGATTTTAAGAATGATGTTCTTGTAAAAGAATTTTTAAAAAATGTCACCATCTCAATTCTTTCTAGTTTGACAGTATTACTCATTTCCCTTTAATTATTTTCAGTTATTATGTGTTCAGTCATTTCAGTGATTGTCAACAGCTCCTTAAATTGAACCCAACACTGAGAAATATGATGCAACTTTCTATTTATTAATTTCAACTCATTCATACTCACTACAAACAATACAAACCTCCAATGATGAAAAGCCTCAAAACCAATGAAAGATATTTTTGTTCTTTATAACAAATATGAACCTGCTGTGATAGTTGTAACTTTCTCAGTAGTTAATGTTCAAGCCCAGGTAAAAATGTTAAGATTTCAAATGCCGATTTTCAGAGCCGACTGTCTATATTCAGAAGATTGGCCAAGTACAATCTTTCAATGTCATGATTTGTTTTTGTGTCAGATTAAATTAAACTAAGTAAATATCTGTAACGATGAAAATATTTTAATTAAAATTTTGAAAAACTCATTTTTAGTTTCCATAAAAAGGGTTTTTCATATTTTTTCACTGACTTTATTTTGCCACTTTATTCCATAGTTTTATATATTCCTTCAACATGTTTTATTTAAGTTTTTCTCATTTATATTTAGAAATAGAAAAAAAGAATTTAAACAGGATTTTATGTTATGGCTTTTATTTCTATTTACAAAAAAAAAAAAAAATTTTTTTAAAATAATCTTTAAAATTATTAGTTTTTTTTTGTTGCAAGACATAATAATAGAAACAGAATGTTGCTTTACTGTTGAATAAATTTTATCAGAGCATAATTCAGAGGAACAGCACCACAAAGGAAAACATCTGATGTTAAAACATTGTGTCTGATACTAAGTTAAATGTTAAATTTTAAAGATCCCTGATTCTATATTTATCTGATCCTCTCATAAAATGAATATTTTTTAGATCTATTATCCTACTGTAAGCATTTCATTTTGTTTGGATTTTAAATACATTTTTTGCTGTTAATTTTTAACTTTTTCCTGGGATGAGACCCATAGACTTTTTCAGTATATAAGACTTGTATAGACGTTTATAAGCTAATATATAAAAAAAAAATTTAAAAAAAAATTATGTTTTGTGATTTATTTTGAAAATTAATAGCAGTAATGATGTTAGACAAATGATACAGTTCAGCTCAACAGCATTGTTATAGAATGTGTCCAAGAAAATGAAGTTAGTCTTGTTTAATTTTCAGTTCGAGCAAAAAGTAAAGTTAAAGCCCCCTCTGCCCCACTGTCCATTCAGTACTGTGAATAATCCACATATATAAAAAGTTGTTATATATATATATATATATATATATATATATATATATATATATATACACACACACATACCTCATCTCACTGTTAGCATGACTTGGAGTTCATGCACAATGCAATATTCATGTGTTGAATTGACAATTAATATATAATTTATAGTTCTGGTTATATTGCATCAAGCACCATTTTATTAATACCAGCACTCAGTGCGATATATATATATATATATATATATATGTATATATATATATATATATATATATATATATGTATATGTATGTATGTATGTATGTATGTGATTTGCTTAGTTTCCCAAATATGGTAAACGCTATTTAGTGGGATTTTAAAACCATATTAAATAAATAAAAAGTAGAATGGCTTAAATCTTTTTTAAATAATTTTCTTGAACATTATCAGCAATGTTTAACCTTGACAAAAAACGTTTGTGTCAAAAGGATGGTTATTTCTTGACACCGCTATTACTGTATACACTTTTGACTCCTTCAGAAATGTTTTACATATTTTTATAATCTTGTAAATGAATATAAAAGTGAACATTGGAGTCAACACTCAGAGGCAACAGGCTGTTTCATGCTAGATGCAATCGTCAGGCCACCTGACAATTGCATCTAGCATGAAACAGCCTGTTGCCTCTGAGTGTTCACTTTTATATTTATATTTACATACACTATCTCTGATATTGAGCACTTTATTCCATAAATATAGCACACCTTAAAACTATATTTCTTCATAATCTTGTAAATATGAAGTTATTCTTATATTTTTGCAAGCACAAAGGTTAAACACAGCCCATTATCTATAGAAAATAAATGATGAATATAATGACTAAATATGAAAATGACTGTAAATAATTGTTTATGTTTTAAAAATGTTTCAAGTTTTGAAGTGCATTCACAAATGTTTAAAAAGTATTCATGGCTAACTTAACCGACCACAGAATCCAATGGCAAAGTAAATATACATAATTTTGAAAAATTCTATTCCGACACGTTTTACTGATTGTGATGGCAAAAGATATCAGTAAAATAATCAAAATAGAAGTTTTCTAAATTGTCTTATATATACTTACATTGTTCAGCTACTATTTAGATATTTATAAGATATTTATTGTGCCAATATTTAACATTACATATTTAATTTAGTTACATAATTGTTTATATGTTAAGGAACATAATCTTAGTAAAGTTGGTTCACTGGGTTGTGTAAGACAATTTTTCTCTCCAGAATCTATCATACACATCTATAAGTCTACCATTTGCCCATGCTTAGAATATTGCTGTCATATATGATCTAGTGCCTCTGCTATTTACTGTGTGCTCCTTGATAAAATCCAAAGAATCAGCAATATTACCAGTCCTGATCTGGCAACTTGGCTTCAGTCACTTTCCCACTGCCATAAGGTTGCCTCCCCATGCCTTTTCTATAAATACTTTCATGGTAATTGTTCGGATGATATTGTACTTAGACTTTTTTTTTTAAATTTAAGCGCAGTACAAAACTGGAGTTGAGATCTCAATTTACAGCTAGAGTTGGCTAGATATAGCCATAAATTCTATGCTAACAGTTTCTTGTCTTCCACTTCTTGCTAGTGAACCTCCCTTCTGGCTTCATGGTTTCCAACCAACTTAAATCTGCAAAAATTTAAATGCAATGTCAATGGCTATCTACTGTCCTCCTGATTACTCTTTTCTCTTCCCACTCATTAGTAATGTTTTTGTTCCTAATTCTTTCACACCTAGTAACCCCTTGTGCCTTAGTGGCTTACTACCTTGCTTGGGGTGAAATTGATAAAAGAAAAAAATAAAAGTAATACAATTAGTCACTTATTTGAAATTCTGAAAAAAAGAAAGAAAATGAACATTATTTTCCATGGAGAAAAACAAATGTTCAATTTTCAAGTATTTTTTTCTTTTTTTTTTTTAAATAATAAAAGGAATGCAATTAATCTTAGTTTGCCTTTATCCTACTTTTACTGACTATTGGACAAATAACCTGTAATATTATTTATAGTTTTAATTCACTCTACTCATTGCATAGATGTTGTCATTCCATACTAAGTTTATGCTATGTCTGGTATGACCATTCTGAAATCTGAAAAATTCCTAGTTTCAATATTTTCAAATAAGAGATGGTGTCCCTGTATATTTCTTCAAATCAAAGCATAAACAAACTTTTGATTTCACTTTTACAGAAATAAATATTAAAATCTGGCTGTCAAGTAAGGACGTAAATATTTTCTTGAGATTATAACCTACAGAACCCAATTATAAAGATTTGTTTCATTCTCACAATCAGATGTATCATCAAATCAAAGCCATACTTTTCTTTCAAGTTTTGTTTTCAATGAGGAAAAAAAATAAAATAAAAACATCAAGAAAGAAATGTTTAATGAAACAAAATCACAGAACAATATCATTTTTAAGCACCGAATACAGAAAAATGATAATATATAAATGCAGAATTTGCGTAGATATTCAAGACAAGCATACAGAAGAAATGATTTTTTTTTTTGTTTTTTTTTTTAAATTATTTTAGTGCTACAGGAAGGAATATTTTTTATTATTTCCTGTTGGGGCTCCTAGGCTAATGAAATTATGGGTACTCTCTTACAGCTGCCCTCTAACTTGCCTGCACACATCTTGAATTTTTTTTTTGTGATATATTTTAGTGACATTTACATAGCTTGAAGTAAAATTATAAATTCTTTAAATAAACTAGATTAGTTATCTTTTGTTTGTAAATAAAAATATTCTTTAAGAAATACCACTATTTTACTATTTATTGCAAACCAAATTAGCATATATTTCAACAACTATAGCAAAAAAAATATTTTTTTATAACCAGCATTATAGCAATCAAAATAAATGTGTTTGTTGTATTGATATAATTTCAGTTCATGAAACAATTTAGAATTTATAACATCTAGAAAATTAAAATCACTACTTTATAAAAATTTCTAAGACTTAAACATTCTGAACTAAAACTGAATGTTATCTACTTGAAATACAATAATACAAATTAAAACATTGTTTTCCTTGCTTTGCTTCCAGCAAAGTCAGATAAATATGATTTTGTCATATTGATATCATTTCAATTTATGAAACTATTTAGATGTTAACAAAAATTAAGAAATAACTGAAATCTAGATAATTAAAATCATTGCTTTATAAAACTTGAGTGGCACTATACTAAAGGATAATCCAGCTCTGATTATTCCTAAAATTCTATCCAGGTAATTATCAAATTATTCAAGATGTTTTGGAAAAGTTAAAAATAGTGGATGCTTATTATATTTTAAATCTTAAACAAAACAACAAAACAGACACAAGTGTGCAAAACATATTTCTATAAACAAGTTTATTACAAACTAAACAGTTTTATCTTATTAAAATATTAAATATTGATAACAAAAAATATGTAAGGGAGAAAGTACTGAAAAAAAATTGTTACCAGTACAATTTGTCATAGACAAATTTAGCACAGAAATATTGTTTATATTTTTGAATTATTAATTTGAATTTTTTTTTTCACAATTCAGACCACTGATGAAATAAGTCACTATTTTCAATCTGTGCTACTGAATGATGGTCAGAAATGTGATAAAAAGCAACTGAAATTAAGATGAAAAAATACTTGTTAAAAATAATGTTAAATGCTTTTATGAACATTTGATGTTTGCTAGGGTAAGAAACATTGATGGTTTGATGATTAAAAAAAGATACGTACAATAGAAAAGAAGCAAATTAAAATAATCTTTTAACAATTTATTTCCATACACAAACAAATATATTTTCTAAATGTTGTTATATAATGAAATCAGTTTTTACTGTATATTTAATTCAGTGATTGGAAAAATCCAATTCAAAACAGGAACAGATTAAACAAGCTCTCAAAGACTCAGTCTCAAATGATTTCTTTAAGATTAGGTGAAAGTTCAAACGTTTTCCAGACAGAATTATAAAGAGAGTATCTTTTAATTATAAGCAAAATAGCTGACAATTAAAAAAAAAAAATTATTGCGATAGTTTAAATATTTCCTGAAAATAATTATAAACCTTCATTACTGAGAAGAATGAATGTTGTGTAAATAGTCACCTTCAGGAGAAGAATGTGTAAGAAGCTATTCACAAAGAATAATTTATTTTATTCAGGATAACCTTAGCAGATCAACTGGGAATATTGTACATTTTTATTCTATTTTTTTCACAGGCTTTGCCTGAATTTCAAGTTCTGTAACCATTTTATCCCAGAGGACAAACTGTTTAGACAGCAAAGTCACCTGAACAAAAAGAATTAAGGAAAAAAAGATCATCATCAACAATAACATATAATATAGAAATCAAGTTCACGATTAGTATATGCTTCAATAACAACATTTGCTTTAATCAACAATCCTGTTATTACTCAAATTTATTTCTCAACAATTCATGGTGCAGCACAATAAGCTCAAAATTTTCATGGCAATTGTGTTCTGATGAGCTCCCCCCCCCATTACATGAATTTAAGCATGCTACTATGCTGGTAACTAGGTCTCACCATTTTACTGTTGAACTAGCTAGATGTAACTGCCACTTCTATTCTAGCAGTTTCTTTTCTCCTACCTGGGAAACTACCTTCTGATTTTTGCTTCCCTGATAACTACAATCCTCAAACATTTAAGAGTAACATCAACTGACATCTTCCATTTTCTTGAATCATGTTCCTTTTGGTCCTTTCCTTAATCTTCCCATTCTCTTTTCCTCCCTGTAACCCCTGCGTTCTACTGGAATTATTGCCTTGCTTGGGATGAAATGATTAAAAAAAAAGAAAAAGACAGATTAGTAAGTAGTTGAGATTTTGAAATAAAGAAGTAGTGTGAGGCACCATGAGTTAACCAAAATGATTCAGGATTACAGATACCGAAGGTCTCCCTTTCTTAAAATTTTGTCAAGTTGCCTCTAAACTAAAACACAGAAGAAGGCCATTTGTGTGACTGAGAAATCTGATTTTATGGAATAATTCTTAGATTGGAAAAGGCCTAAATTCTGATCTGTTGCATTCACTTTCATACCAATTCCCTTGTGAAAGGCATGAATCCATCTCTTCTACTCACCAGCTATGGATTAAATAGCATTGTAGACGTGACTCTCTTGCCTTGAGTAGCAACCAAGTCTAAAACAAGGAAAACTGTATCTAAAACTGTGGAGAAGACAACTCTTTCCTAATAAGTCAAAGCAATTGACTAAAGTCAATAAAGAAAATGAATTTGTGCTGAACTATCATTGCCTACATCCTGAAGAGACATGGCAATTAAAAAAGAGAAAAATAATTTCCTCTCAAATGATCATCTTAAAGTTCAAGACACAGATGAATTGTTCAGATTTAGTTCAAACATTTCTCAGATGGAATTATAGAAAAATGACACCAAAGTCGGAAATATCATACCATTATTTATTCCTACAATAATCTTACCATCCAAATCCAGAATTCTCAAATTGAGGAAAATTCCAGATGCTTTAAAGCATGGGCAAATGACTACCACAATTCTTAATAAATTTGAGGGCTATTTCCTCTAAATTTGGCCACTGATGTTTTTGTGTTTAGTTGGAATCCTAATATTCAGATCAGGTGCACATCCCATCTCCATCAATAAACTTTTCAATGTAAAAAGAACATCCTTTGTATATCAGTATACTTCATACACTCATCATAGCAACAAAAGGACATCTCATTGGATGAAATGCCCACCTGTCGCATGTATTCTCTGCCAAGTAATATCTGAGCCCTATTTCAAGCTATAAATTTAAATAAAGAAATTGGCAGAGTTTGTTATCTGACCAAAAGTGGGTGTCTTAGGTGCCTATATTAATCACTAGGTTGGTTGGTTGGTTGGTTGATTGATTTTATTTAGTGGCATATAAACCTCTATGGGTTATTTAATGCTGAAATTTAAATATTTTTAATGTAATTTTATGCCTTTGTCTACACATATTTTGTATATAATTTTATACTTTCAGAGTAAATGTATGTTTTTTTAGATATATAGTCTGTAGATAATAAAATGTATTGCTAGTATTTTTACTATAAAAAACGTTTCGATTGGGGGGGGGGTACCATTTGCCCATAGCTGGAACCCTAACAGGTGCTACCACCTCAGGTCAGGATGGACCTGGGAACAACAACAATTAAGGGAGTTCCACAATCGTCAAAACCTCCAATCTTGCGATCAGAGGCCTTGCATAAATCACTAGAGTTAAAGTGTCTGGGCAAACAGTTCTGAATGCTCATGCATGTTGGTGACAATTGTTGCACTGTTGACATTTAGCTTTGACCTTTGGTGACCTTGCACAAATTTGTCCAGTTACACTCATTTCACAAGATGTAAAATAATTGTTATGTAGAATATAATTTAATGACAATTTCAATCATTTAGTCAAAATATTCTGCTACAAGAATAAAAGCATTTCCTTCTTCACAACAAATGTCTATCCATTAAATGCTTATCTCTTATGCCAATAAAAACAGGTCAACTTCTAAAAGCTACAGCGCAACATTTTAAATAAATGACTTCTCAAACCCATTGCTTCAGAATTACTGGCTAATAAAATACCTGATTTGCCATCAGCAAATAGTGGCTTATAAAATGCTCAATGACACAAGGAATAATAGCACACACATACACTCTCACACAGCAGAGGTCAAGTCACCAGTGACACAGATGTCAACATAGTAAAAAAGAAGAAAGGATACCAGTTAGTAAAAAAGAAGAAAGGGTACCAGTTTATAATATAGTCTCTCTCATATCATGTTATAATTGCATGCTTCATTATAACACAGGGAGGTTTTTCCTTTTTTTTAAGCCAGTTTTACATAATTAAAAGTACATAAACTCAACAAAAATTTTACTTGTTAAATACATTTATGTTACAAATAGACTTGCTGTGACAATTATTCTATTTGAGAAAAATCCACCTGCAGCATCCTTATTCTAACCATTTAGTCTATTAAATATTCATAAAATTTCTTCCCACCCCTTAATTTGGACTGTGGACATTCCAGGACAAAGAAAAAAACTGGAAAAAATATATGTAAGCTCTTTACAATGATCATGTATTGTACGTAAAATGGGATGTGCAGAGATATTCACTGCTCTCTTTCAACCTGTCATGGTTGAGAGCTGCCACCTCTTCATATAAATAGTTAAAATGATTAAATTACACCTGTAATTTTATATCCAATTGTTATGTCATTTAGGAAATGTCTACACAAAAAGTAACTTGATCTTTGTTTTTTTTTCTGATCATTTTTACCTATTTACAGAGTAAACCTTTTGTACCTAATACATAATACCTATTGTGAGTCCCATATTGTTCTCAAATTTTCTCTATTGTTTTGTGCTACTGTCCATACTACTATTTCATTCTATTTGCTTTATCAAATTGTCATTGATAACTACTGAAATTACATTCTTCTGTGAATTTATTCATCTCCAATCATAATTTATGTCATGAAATGTTTTTAATACCATTTTTTTAAATCTATAACATGGAGTGTCCATCTTGTCTATTTTGCACTCATTCTGAAATTGGGGGTTAAAATAAAATCAGCACTGACAAATGCATTTCATTACAATTGCAATACACTTACCACAAATGTACTGCTAGCAGCAACATATGTTTATCTATATATTTATTTGAAACATAATCTCTTTTCTTGTCAGTGCACTTAATTCAATAGTGAATATTAATCATTTAGACCAAACATTATACAGTGAAATGTTCAGATCAAAATTTAGCTAATAAATTCATATCAGGTTACAGATTTATTATTCCACAAGAGGGTACTGAGAAGTTATTAACACTTCCAAAATCATTTTGGGAAGTGGACTGGGCTGAAAACTTTTAAGCACTCTCCCATAGATCTTCACTTTGTGTTACATTATGTGAGACATTGTGTCAGACATAGCAGAGTAAAAATACATTAATAGTAGGTTACCTGTATGCCTTTTCTCTTCTTTATGCATTTAAAAGATTCTCAATGCTAACTGAAACACCTACTATTTATAAAGGATTGTTTTCAATTGTCATATAATTTCAAAACTATGGAAATTTTTATTACAAGTCAACTCTGAGTATATTTACATCATTTCTTTCATTAAAGGATACAATCATATTATAACTGGTCAAAAGGCTTCTCACATTTTCTGTCAGTCTGGCAGCTTCATCCTAAAAAGAAAGCAAAGAGAATTCAAAACAAAAATTTACAAGTTATTCTGTGTCTAAATCACACAATTATCTCTCTCCCGGCCACGCACATCATATATAACATTGTCTTTCCTGTTAATAATAAACATTTAGACGATTAAAAAAATGGTTTGCATTAAGTTCGGGGTCTTCTTTCATCAGGGTATACTCTTTTTTAGTGAATTACAGGAGACACACACATTAGTGCACTAGTTCTTCGTGTCCAGTTTTTTCAAAAAGTGTAATTGGTTCTGAACAAAAGCCTTCCCCACTATAATCAAATCATGTGTGAGTAGTCTGGTTATTTGGTTCTGGGAATTGAGTTGCTGTATGAAAATGATGCGATTATATATAAATAAATAAAATGTATGTATGTCACTGAAGAATGTTTGGGTATTAACAATTTCTTTTTAATGGGGGATGGAACTTCATACCCTACAGCAAAATAGACTTGAGAATAATAGTATTTAAAAGTTAAGTAATTCTTACGATCAAGTTAAACTAATGACAAAAACCATATAGAACATTTCTGGTCCATTTTGAATTGTGAAATAAGAAATTACACAAAATGACAACACGTCTTAAATATCTAAGTTCAGATTATATTTCATTTTTTGCAGGATAATTTTATATACTATTTTCTTCAAACAAACATGTTAATAATTTTGTAAGAACAAGGAATGACTTGGTTTGACAAGGTTTGTCACAGGAGAAACAATATAATAGACATTAATTAGAAATAAAAACAGCAAAAATGAAACCACTTTAGATTATGAATAGCAAAATAATTAATGCATTATCTTAAGTCATAAAAGAGGCTGATGAGATCAAATTTAATTTTGATTATCATTTTTTTATTGGGCTAGATTTATAGAATATTTCTATTGCCATATCCATGGTAAACTGAAATTTTTCAGAAATAATGTCAGTAATTTAGGCAAAAATTCACAAGTTTGATAGTAGTCTCCAAAAATTCTTTCCATGAGATTTCATTAACAATAATCTTTCAAATAAAGTTCCTATATTCAACTCATTCAGTAGCTTACTCTCAGAAAAATCCACAATTCAAGAATAGTTAGACAAGATATGATTTTTCCTCCATTTAACACTCAATCAAAATAACTAACACAGGAAATAATGCAGTTACGAAAAGAATGTTTGTGTCATTTATTTTCTTCTGATATCATCTACATATCATAATTAATGAGATAAAAGTGTCACTTTAAGCAAAAGTTTCTCAACCTGGGTAATGTCACCCAGCAGTGGGTGATTTCAATTGTTGGGTGGGCAATGAGCAACTGAGAAGAAAATGGTGGGCAATATAGGATTTTGAGTATTAAAAAGGTATTCCAACATATGCTACCCCTGCCCCAATAAAAAAAAAAAAAAAAAAATCAAAGGGGATATTATAAATAAAAAAAAAAAATAAACAGGAGGCTAAATGGGAATAACTGGGTCATGTTCCTGGATAAGATATAAACATCCCTGCAAACAACAAATATTTTGGTATTTTCTATAGTTTTCAGAATGGTCATTAATATTCAAATACTTCTTTGAATGAAACAAAAAAAATTTCAGCTATAAATCAGATAAGGGAGGACTGGGAACAAAAAAAAAATGCTGAATTTTTATTAGTTGCTAGTATTTTATATTCTTTTTAATTTTATACTTATGAATAAAAATTGTTTAGTTTTTTGTCAACACTTCCAATGCTCATCATAAAACTAAATTATACATGTAGTTTTCAATGGTCAAGTTTGCTTTTGTTCATTAATATGGTAATAGCTGCCGCATAAGTCAGCATTATCTGTTACCTCTGTTTGGTATTTTTTCACTATATTGTAAAGCCAGTTTATAAACCAGTAACTAACTTTTACCAAACAATTTTGGTATGCTTTCGATTATTTACTATACAGGTGGGCAGTGGAAAATTTTTCCATGTGAAAGTTGGTGATGACACAAAAAATGGTTGGGAACCCTTGATTAATGCTGATAAACTGTAAAAGAATAAAATGATTGAACACTAAACTGACCTGTTGTTTCAGGTGAATCTGGCTCAGGGCTTGCATCTTTTCATGGCTTGAAGCAGCAGCTGTAATCATGTAGAAAAACATCATTTATTTCTCACCATGAAAATATTTAGTTTTCAATATCATACACCAATTATACAAATATCTAATAGAATAGGTGCAACTAAAAAGTAAAAGGTAAAAATATTTGAATTTTGTAGTTCAAATATTGGTTGTAATCAGGGTTGGTAGATTGTGCTACTTTTGAAAACTTGGTGCTATTAAATTCTAGAATACATTACTTGTAACTTTTTAGGTTACTTTTAAAATAAGCCTGGCTAACTTTTAGGTACTAATGTGAAGAAAGTCAATTCAAAATTAATAAGTCACAAATGTCATCCAATTCATTACTTGTAGCTCAATCTGTCAATCCTGGTAGTAATGATACTTCTAGTCATCATTAATTTAAATGCACAAATTTTAATGCACATATACAAATGGTTCTGGGGTTACATATATATTTTTGCTGAGTTTGCAATTTTCTAAGCTCAATTTATTTTGCCGATATATAATTCAAACTCTAGCAACTGAACATGAGAAAATTTAACCTTGAAATCTTAGCCAAATTTATGATGAAACTTTTTCTAATGATGACTAAAAATTAATTAAAATGGAAAATTAGAATTCTTATATTTGAAATACAAATATAATCAAGAAAATGAAAATTTTCTCTATAATTTATACAAGTAAAAAGAAATTGATTAACTCTTTGTTAATTATTCCAAGTTTTGTATTTGATTCATAACTATAAAAGAAACTAAAATAAGTTTCAAATTTACAATTTCTTTCTTTTGCAAAAACAATAGTTAATGACTTTTATAAACAAACATTTTTGCAGAGATAACTTTAAATATTATATTGTTGCTGTTAATATTTACAAATATTAAGCAATTAACATTGTATCTTTCAATAAACTATATATTATATACTTTTGTTTTGTGAGAAATTTTGAAACATTTGAACTAGGTAATGAATTTGAGATGCAATTAAAAAGCTTTTTTATACTAGGAGATAAAAATATTTTAAATTATTTCTATTTTCACCTTAAAAATTTTATTTTAAAAGAAAAAATTCATTTTAAACTGAAGGTAACAAGTTGCTGTAGACATGTATGAACAAAAGCAAGATTGTCATTGGTAAATAGTTACATGGGAAATGTTCTCACCTCTGTGGTGTCAGACTACAAGGAAAATACTCAATAGTTCACAGGGAAAAAACTAAAACATTTCATGATATATAAATATAGTTATCATATGCTAGACCATAGTGTATAATTAATAATGAACAGAGCAAAAATTTTAGCATTGGCTTCAGCAATTAAATTATTAAAATATACAAAATTGTGTATATCAGCTAGAATTTTTTTTTTCCAGGTATAATACCAATAACAATTTGCTGTAAAACTAATACTTTATCAAAATGAATTTGCTTCAAAACCATGAGATGGATTGATAGAGGAAAAGGCAATCAGATGAAAAGGAAGGGGGTAAAAATGATAAAAATTTGAAAATGTAGATTAATAGACATACATCTAAGCAATGTAATATTTTTTGCAGTTATGGAAATTAAAAATAAAATTAGTCATTCTAAATAGTCAACAAATTAATCATAGTCAAAAAAAGTCTTGAAATATAAGGTGATTTTTTGTCATTAAATACTAATAATGTTACAAGGCACTTTATTCAAAACTCTTTAAAAGTTGCCTTGAATCTTCTTTGGAATTTACCTAAAGGAAATTGTGGTTAATTAACATTAAAAGCTAAAAAAATGAAACACTAATAAATATATTTTAATTTGAAGTACTATATATGAATAACATAACATACAATAAGGTTATTATTATTATTAATATTAATATCCATATGAAGCATCATATAATCATTGTACATTGACGTACATTGATGTCCAATATAAATTTTAAAAATAAATGTACTGCAATCAAAAGTTTACTGCAAACAGATTTTGTTTACAATTTGAGAAATAAATTTCACTTTATTATTAAAGAAAGTAAAAGAGTAACATTTTAGGTAATGTTTTTCTTTTGAGCACATATCATGCAAATATAGAAAAAGCTGCTGAAAATTTCTTGGCTTGACAAAAAAAATTCCAAGAAAAAAGAATTCTGATGTTCACAATTTATTCTGATGTTAAGTAGGTCAGGCTGATAACTTCAATGGCTCCTTATAATTAAATCAACAAAACAAAAACAGGATATTATTATTATTTATGGCATTAGTAAATTTATATAAATACCATAACCCATAACTAAATATACATTTAAAATTTTTTTAAAGAAATTATTTAAAAGAATATTTTTGACTCCTTTTTGTAGTTCCTATTGTCCTTACTGTTGATACTTTAAAGTTTTTTTTTTTAAATATAAAATATCTTCCACATTAAAATGTAAAGGGAAATAAAGCTTTATGCTTATTTTCCTTGTAAAATATCAGATTTCTAACATTTTATAATCAGTAGAAAAATTAGAAATATGTTTATGTAGTCAATTATTTATAAATAATTATGTCTAACCCACTCCAACCCCACCCCAAAAAACAATACTAAGTATCTATATACTATTTTTAATAATTAAAATATTTAAAAAAAAAGAAAAAGAAAAAAGTTCTGTGTAAACAGTTTTACATCTTTTACTAAAATTATGAAAAACTTGATTGACATCATATCTAAAGCATCCTAGATAAGATTAAATATAATATATGCTTTAAATACATACATATAATCACACAGCATGGGTGTGTGTATTTTATATATATATAAATAATCACACAGTGTGTGTATTATATATATGTATGTATAAAATATAAAATACAGACATAACTAAAAATATATCTGTAAAGTACAATGTGAAAAACAAAAAGAAAAATTATCTTAGCCAAAACGTTTTGACCTCTGAGACATTATCAAGGCAAAGGTAAGGATTTTATTTTGCAACAATATTTATAAAACAGAAGTAAAAATGTTATAAGTTTTCGAAATTTTTAAAATTTAAAAATATTCATAAATATACATTGAAAGTCAAGGTAAACTATGGACAATGCTAAGTGCAAATCTTATGAAACTATAAATCTATGCCACAGATTTTTCAAATACATACTTTCCTCAAAGAAATACTATTTTCCCAAGTGAACATACATGAATAATAAAAAACAAAAAAAAATGGTTAGATTTAAAACATTCTATTATTTAAAATATATAACACACAAATTAATCTCAAACTAAAATATAATTACATTATTAAAAAAAAAAAATTCAATAACAACATTTATTCACTTTCTTTTATTAGACAATAAATTACATCACTTAGCATCCTTCATAATTTACCTTGACTTTCAGTTAGTCTAATATATATTTATGAGTGCCCTTAAATTTAAAAATTCCCAAAAACTAAGAACATTTTTACTGGTTTATAAATACTTGTTGCAAAATAAAAATCCTTATAGTTGCCTTGATAAAGTTCAGCAGAGGAAGAAAAGTGTCAGCTAAGATAAGTTTTCCTTTTGTCTTTATTCATATAAAGATGATGTTATATAACAATGATGACTATTTTGCTAAAAATGCAGAAAGACAATGCATGCAAGGCAAGCAATCCTTGCAAGTACAGAGCTCAATAACAAGAGATACAGAAAAATAGTTCACTTATAAATCTCAGTTTCATGGATTTTTTTCTAATCAATCCTCAGTATCTTTTTTGGTGAACTTTTATTTATTATATAAATTTCTTTAATAATTCTGTTAATAATGTTAAGTTGAAGAGGTTAGATAAAATTTTGAATTTGTTCAGTCTTAATTAAATCAGGTATTACATGGAAATTACATGTTAATGGAACAGTGACTTTTCTCTGAGTTTTGACATTTGATTTATAATATCCACTGCAATTGTTTAGACAACTTTTGGAGTGATTTATGTGAAATACACCTTGTCTAAAAATGAACCTGTGGAAGCATTTAAGGCCTCAAATTATTTATAACATATGTATTTTTTAAAGGTTCACTTATTGCCCAGTTCACATTCATCACTGTTCTTTTGAACAAGAGTAGTGGTTAATCCCTTTTTTCCTGTTTAGGATTGGGTTTATGGAAACTCTTCATTCTCTTTGACTCTCAGTAGCCCCTTGCATCTTAGTTGCATTATCATCTTGCTTCAAGTGAATTGGATAAAAAAAAATTGTTGATTTTAGTTGCATTTTTTGCTAATTAATAAAATCACAACACTTAAAATCGGGGTTGATTCGATTTAAGTATAATCATAGCTTGTATTTATCTATTAAAGTTTATATATTTTAGGTAATTATTAAAAAATATATGGATGAATGCCAAAAGTCATGGGAAGCTAATTGTTGTGCCACAGTTCCTTGATATTATCAAAATGCCCAAAGCTATGTCAGTTGTGCTATGACGTCTTTTAAGAGCTGATGATAGATGGTGTTAGACAGTGAAACTTTCTACTTCTGAAACTTTGGGGACATTAGACATCCATTAATCTATGGTGTCAAGTGTCTACTGAGAATATCTGATGAAAGGCATTATTGCCCACTGTAAACAGTGCAATAATTGTAACCAGTTACTTCTAGCTAAGAATTGTCTGCAGGAGCAGACCAGCAAAACTGGCTCAGTTTCCTTCTCCTAGTTGCCACTAAGGCTATATATAGGACCCAGATCACACTATCTTAAAAGTGTGTATACATGTGGCTGGGGACAGCTTTTGAATCCAAATTCCCACTGAAACTCCTACTATTTGCATGTCTGAATGAATATAATCTCTGCCACGCTTGATCAGCTTTCGCTTGGATGCGTTGTCAAAAGGAGTGCAATGTTCCATAGGGAACAAGAGGAATGAACTCTCTCTCTCTCTATATATATATATATATATATATATATATATATATATATATATATATATATACACACACACACATGAGAGAGAGAGAATAACCATTGTCCAATTAGAATAAATGGTTAAACTTCCATGCTGCAGTGTTAAAATCTTCCCATTTACTTTATAAAACTACTTATTTTTAACAATTCCATTTTTCTTAAACTTTCCAATACTGACAAATTAAATTTATATATCATAAAATTGAGTTAAACTCAATTCCTGTATATCAAAGCAAAAGTACATAAATGCACACTGGCACTTATCTTAGAAAATTAAGAATATTTAAGTAAGCGCAATCTGCTTTCATAACATCAAATATTCAATATCTTATAATAAAAAATATAATAATAAAAAAAAAAAAAAATCAAACCAAGAATATATATTATAATGATAGATTTTTTTAGGAAGATTCATGCTTGCAACAAAAACTATGAATTTCTATTTTAATGAATCTTTGAATCCGTATGCATATATCTTGTTAATTATTTTGAATATTTTAATATACCAGTTTGGTTTATGGTAAATTATAATTTTATTTTATTTTTAATAAGTAGCTCATTCTAAAACTAGGTTACTATTTAAACTTATTCAATGCATAAATCAGACCTAAAATTTCACTGAAACAAGTTCTGGCATCTCATAAAAGGTTGGACACACACACATGCGCACACACACACACACACACACACACACACACAGTTATGTATTTAATGAATATTAATAGAATTTTCAACATTAAAATTTGACTGAAATCAACCTAAGCATACCACAAAAACTGATAAGCACATACACACAGAAAATTTAGTCAATATAAAATCATTCTGCTGACTTCAAATTACTGGGTTAATTGAAAAATCCTTAAAAATAGTTTAGAAGTCTGGTGTTGTTAGCAAAGGTTATTGTAAAAGTTAATACATTTATAAAACAAAATTTGATACAAAGGTGTAAAGAAAAAAAAGTTATATAAAATGTTTTTGAGTTAATATACATATTAAAGTTAATCAAATATTGTGAGCACTATACCTTAATAGGGAGAAAGCACAACTTTTTGTTATCGTAACACATTATGATATTAAAAAAGAAAAGAAAAAAATTACAAAGTTCAGGAGTTAAGATCTTTTAAAGCATTTATGATTATATGAACAATGAACTAATAAGCAGTAAACAATAGCAAATTTGTGCATAAACAACAACAAAAAAGTTTAAATATTGAAAAATCTTCAACCAAATTTTAAATAATCACAAAATTGTACACAAATAAGGAAGACAACTGCATTAAATGCATTTAACTTCAAAGCAGTTCTACTTAAACTTATTGCTTTTACATTTAGTACAGGGCAAGAAGCAACACAAAAGAAAGCTACTGTGCATAATTTGCATCAGAACATTGCATTTAACACAAAGATATTGTAGACAATTAGTGCGGTTGGATTATGAAGGATTACATTTTTTATAAGAATTATGTTGGACCAATGACATGTCATAATTTTTGACAGCATGGGTAAACTAATATTTACCCGATATTCATTGAGGGCTACCTCAGATTAATATAATAAAATGTTCATACAAGTAATGAACTCAAAGAGCTTTCTTTTGTTGGTTTACCTCAAATCCTTTAAAAATAATTAAAACTGGGGGGAAAAGAAAATTTATTCTTTAAATAATATCCCTAAATCAGAATGAAGTTTTAAAAAATTAATTTACTAAACAAATTACTGCATTTCTAAGAAATAAAATAACCTCTATAATATTTTTGCAGTATTAAAAGACAGAAAGAGAAAGTTTAACTGCCATGAATTGTTAATTCTTTGAAGTACACCAAGTAATTGGATATATATATATATATATATACACACACACACACCTCATCAACAGACTAAGGGGGAAGGGGTGGTCTGTTAAAGCCGACTGTAGATGGAAAGGGATAATTTTTGAGTTACAAAACCACTACAGTAACTACCAGTAATTAGGATCATAATGTAAATACTTTAGACATGTATATATGGCATAAATAAATATATACTTAATATAGATATATTAAACAAAAATAATAAATTTCTCACAGCTACTTTCTTACAAACACACTAATGTATCATACTTTATATACTGTACACCCATCTTTGTTTACAATTGAAAGGCCCACCACAACTGCTAAGAGGTCACTTTGAGAACTAATATGACTCGTTCCGCTAAGTCTGCAAATTTTGAAATACAGCGCTGATGATTTGGAAGTTTTTTCCTGCAGATTTTTAAAGAATTGTTGAAGGGTTCGTCTACAAAATTCTAGTCAGGATGCTGAAGGTAACATCAATCAGCTAAGTGATAAATGTTATATTTATATTAATCTTACACACACACACACACACACACAAACAGGAGGTATAGGCTGAAGTTCACTATGTTGAAAGAACTGCTGTATTAATAAAAAAAAAAAAACCTTTTAATTTGGAATTATAAAAATAATCTTTTGCTGGTGCAAACTTTGTTTAAAAAGGGTATAGTTAAGACTCTTAGAATATCAATTTTTTTTATTGGCATATTTTTTGCAACATGCTGACGCATATTGAAATCCTCACAGTATTTAGTATTGCTGAAGTTATTGCTAACATTTTTGTCGAGATTTACAAACTACATTTTGTTCAATTTCGCAAACCAATTGATGAAATTTGAATAAGCTGATTTGTTTGGAAAAATACTTTTACAAAAAGCCTACTTTGCAGTTTTTACGCACCCTAAGAACCAACTGTACTTTGTACCCCCTTACCTGTTTGTACTTCTTCCCCAAATTTGGTTTTGATTGGTCAATATATGGCTATTTTAGAGTATGATGGATGGACTAATGAAAGTCACAGAATTTTATATGTAGATTACAAACCATAAGAATGAACATATTCAAGACTGAAGACAAAAATGGTGAGAATCAGAAGACCATCCCAGCCTGACCTAAATATTTTAAGTATTTTGCTTGAAAATGTTTCGTTTTGTGTTTACAACCACATTACATATTGCTACACTTACTTTGAAAGTAATGTCCTCTAGGTATTAAATATTTTCTAAGTACTAAGATGATTATTTTAAAATCAACCTCATTTTTTATATGAATGAATGTTATAATAGATAAAAAAAAACATGGCAACATGTTTAACACTATATTTAACCTCATTCTGAACAATTATATAATAGCAACTGTTTCAATATTTACATCACTAAAGGTATACTTTAAACTACTAACTAGGTTTGTACCTGTTTATTGTTTTTTTTTTTTTATTCAGCTTAGCTTTGGCATAAAGCCATAAATATTGGGCAACCCAGTGAGGAACAAACTACTTTGTACTAATGGTCAACTAGACTAGCTCACTTACCTATGCAGAGGTACTGAAAGTACTAACTAGATTTACCATATAAAAATACAAGACAATTAGAAATCATTTGAAATTTAAATAATTTACATAGACATAGGTAAATTAAGATAACACTTTTTGAGACTAACTTATATACTAAAAAATATTAAAAATAATTTGAATTTAAATTTGAACAGAGTATCCTGTAGTTCTATTTGTGAAATCTCGCAACCCTCCTACTAAATTATAAGTAAGACATACATACTAATATATAGTTTGTTTTTCATTATACTTTAGAAAAATATTAATAATAATCTATATAAACACAAGTGCTTTAAGTACTTTTTAAAATGTAAATTTTCAGTGGCATTTATTTATAAGCAAAAGTTAAAACCATTACTGATAATATGAAATAATATTTGTTATTAAAACTAAAGAACAGAGCATAAGAAAGGTCAATAAGGGTAGAATAAATTCACTCGATAAGTTTTCAGCCCAGACATGAAGGGAATTGTCTTAGAGCCACAAAATGTACATATTGTGGATTTCACCATAATTGGTTCATTATTTCGCAAGTTTCTTTGTCTCTCCCCTCCACAATATTAATGTTTGGTTATTGAAATACTGCTTTGCTACTCCTATTTAATATGAATCATTCAAAAAGTTTCTCTTTCAAAGTCCTTTTAAAGTTTGAAAACAGGAAATAAAGCAAAATTTAGGGAGTAGGGTGGATGGTTTATGCACTCAAAATCCATATTGTTCAAAACATCCATCATCTTGCTATACTTGTGAGCTGGTACACTGTCCTTGAAGAAAAAAAGAAAGAGAAAAAAAGAAAGAGAGAAGAGAAAAGAAAAAAGAAAAAGAGAAAAAAGAAAAGAAAAAGAAAAAGAGAAAAAAGAAAAAGAAAAGAAAAAGAAAAAGAAAAGAAGAAAAGAAAAAGAGAAGAAAAGAAAAAAAGAAAAGAGAAGAAAAGAAAAGAAAAAAGAAAAGAAAAAGAAAAGAAAAGAAAAAAAGAGAAGAAAAGAGAAGAAAAGAAAAAGAAGAAAAGAAAAGAAAAAGAGAATAAAACAAAAAAGAAGAAAAGAAAAGAAAAGAAAAGAAAAGAAAAGAAAAAGAGAAGAAAAGAAAAGAAAAAGAGAAGAAAAGAAAAGAAAAAGAGAAGAAAAGAAAAGAAAAAGAGAAGAAAAGAAAAGAGAAGAAAAGAAAAGAAAAGAAAAAGAGAAGAAAAGAAAAGAAAAGAAAAAGAGAAGAAAAGAAAAGAAAAGAGAAGAAAAAGAGAAGAAAAAGAGAAGAAAAAGAGAAGAAAAAGAGAAGAAAAAGAGAAGAAAAAGAGAAGAAAAAGAGAAGAAAAAGAGAAGAAAAAGAGAAGAAAAAGAGAAGAAAAAGAGAAGAAAAAGAGAAGAAAAAGAGAAGAAAAAGAGAAGAAAAGAACTAGAAGAAAAGAAAAAGAGAAGAAAAGAACTAGAAGAAAAGAAAAAGAGAAGAAAAGAACTAGAAGAAAAGAAAAAGAGAAGAAAAGAACTAGAAGAAAAAGAAAAGAGGAGAGGAGAAAGAGAAGAGAGGAAAGAAAAGAAAAAAAAGAAAAACAAATTTTCTTCAGCTTCCTTTGTTTGTCCATATTCATTCAATGCTTACTTTAATTCATATTCTCTTAGCTTCATTTTAAACTGATACTATCTTTTCCTCCCATATATTTAAATTATAACAATAAACTTTAATTTTTGAAAGTGAAAATTTCACTAGAATATGTTGGAAATTTTCCAAGTTTTTATCTGAAATGAAGACAATATAAACTTTAATGAAAATGATCATAATATATGGAAAAGTTTTCAGTTTAAACCAATGCCAAATGGATATGGGTTAATCTGCTCAAGTTAGAACAGTATCCTGCATTAACTGTTTGGCTCTTCTAAAAAAATAGTCATCAAAATATTTTCATTACCAAAAGACAAGTAGCCATGATTGTTTGTGCTGACTTTTGGGTTTTTAAGTTTTTGTTACTACTGCATAGATTGTTTGTTCTGTGTATCATAATGGTATAACCATGGTTCATCATCAATTATAAATCTTTCCAAAACATCTCTAGATTTCTGAAAATGCTGCAAAATCAACTTGTAGATGTCCACTCAATATAATTTCTGGTAAACATTCAAACATTTTGGTACTCACTTGGCTGACAACTTCTGTATACCCAATTGATCATGAATCCATGTATTTATTGCATATCTAATATCAGTTATTTTTGGCAGAGATTTATTGACTAAAATTAGGTCATGAACATGATCAACAATTTAAAGAATTGACACTGCAGAATGCCTTTCAGACCACACTGTATCTTGTATCTCAAAATCTTCACGCTGCAAGTTGGTATACCACTTCTTCACACAGTTGAATATAATCGGCACTTATTACTTAATCTTTGCATCATACACTCATGGATTTCTTCCTATTGGAAGAACAGAAATTCCATGATCAACATTTGAAAAGTTCACTTTTTGTTGATATGGGTCAGTCAATTATTTGAAACAAATTTAAAAATAAATGCAGAGATATTGTAATTTGGTATTTTACAATATAAAATAACACACATCCTTTCCAGTTGCAATGACACAATAATGCTCAAATTTTTGGAAGTAGGTTGGGTTGAATACTTTTCAGCACACCTTCATATATTTCTTCTATTTTGAAGTTAAATAACATTTTTCTAACCCTTAAAAACTTCATGTCACTTTACAATAATGAGACTATAAGTTAAATTACAAGCAAGAAGGCAACTTAAAGACTAAAAAAGAAATCCTTTTAAAATTTGCATTACTAATCAGTTTTGTGTTGTTTCTCAAAAGATATCAGTTGCCAAATATAGAAACATTTTTTAAGCTGATAAACTATTCTTAACAAAAAAAAAAATTTTTAAAAATATAATTATTAATAAAAATGTAAATATATTCATGCAAAATTTTCTTACTGAGTGACTTCTTGAAAAACATACCAAAATTTATAAATCTGTATTGCAAAGTTGAAGACTGTTAGGCACAGAAATAGCATAAAATATCAGTTACATAATCTTGGATGCCTAATTCAGGGGGGGGGGAATTTCTTTCAGCAAAGTGCAAAATGAATAAATGGGGTGCTCTTAACAAGCTTGAGGTAGAGGGTTTAGACCCCCCCCCCCAAAAAAAAATACTTGTTGCAGGGTGAGAGAAAAAAGCTATATGATTCTTAAGTTACAAAAAAAAGAATTTTTGAAGAGAATAAAACATACGACTCAATAATAGATAAACTTACATATAAATGATACAGATACTAAAATTTACATATCATACACACAATGACACATGGACAGTAAGTAACACATGTATACACAGATCTATAATTCTAAAGAAAAAAAGAAATCACTTAGTTCTATAATAACAAAAATTACTTTCTCTCCTCCCACATACACTGAGAAACTATCTGTAAATATACATAAACACCCATATAATGTTGATATGAACACAATGTTTCTATTATAGTTTTTACAAGGTATAAAATTGTTCAATAGAACTGAAGCAGTATAAAGAATCAAAATGTGGTTATAAAACAAGGGAGACAACAGTGTTGTCCACGGAGTTACATTGAAAGAGGTTAAATTATGAAAAAATTTATTTAAAATAAAAAATAAAAAAGTAAAAAATTGTGATAACTAATTACCTTGAGAATACATAAGTTGTGGGTATATTTGAAATGTAGAAAGAAAGAGAAGTACATAGATAAAATAAGCCTCATTTGTTTTGGTTGAAAATTTGGGTCTTTCACTTCAAGACAGACATTCATCTTTATTTTAAAAGATCAACGCCTTTTTCATTTGTTCTGTGAAATTGGGAAAGAACCAGTTTCTTGAAATTTTAACTTGGTATGTTTTTTATAATGACATTTAGATTAGATTAAATGATTCTATGGAGATTAACTTCTTTATATCTTTCTCTAATAACTAAGAGGACATGGTGAATGATGATAACAGATGAATTAACAAAATAAGAGAAATAAATCCTTAAAAATAAAAAATCAAAGATTTTTGTGACACATGCATATGTTTTTTTTTTTTTAGCAATTAGTTTTCATTATTATTTTCATTTAGTTTTTGAATGGCAACTATTGTCTGGCAGACCAGTATAAAAGTCCCAAATTCAAATATTTTCTTGCTAAATGTGAATTGTTGCTCTTGCCAAATGGTTTCTAAATGTGAAACCAGATATGAATGACATAAACAAGCAGATCACAAATTACTTCACACTTTATAATCAATGAAGAAGAGTTTTAGCAGAAGAGACTTTTTAAAAATAAAAGATTATATTAGAAAGAAAATAAAAGTAAGTGTTTAAATACATTATTTACATTATTCGGACTATAATAGACAGATATTAAATGTTTAAATATTTGCTCATTTGGTCTATTCAATCTTTTCTCAGAGTTCTTGATATTAATTCTTATAATAACACGGAAATTATATATATTATATATTCATTCATTCAGTAAGGTGCAATAAAGAATCCATTTTAGGTAGTAGAGAAACATGGTACCATTTTTCTGTAGTGAAAATTCTTTTATAATCCTGAAAACAACAGAAATTGATATATTATATTTTTCAAGTTTTATCAAAATATTGAGAGTTTTTGAAGTTTTTCAGTTGCTGGAAGCTGACCACAAAACAATTTAGACTGTTTATATATATATTTTTTTTTAATTAAATAAGTAAAATTAGGCGGAGAAAATTTTAAATATTTAAAACATTTTAACAAATATGTATAATAAAATTATTTTTCTCTTTATTTATTTTTTTTTTAGAAATAAAATATGAAACTGCAATAACAGATATAAAAGTAGTAAGGCAAATGTATTTTCCATAATAATTAAAACAGAAAATTAAAAAAATAAAATAAAATTTTATATTCACAGTATTTAGAAAATGAATTTAAGAAAATTTTCTCAAATATATTTTTTAAAAATTATTTGACTAAAATTAAAAATAAGTTTCTCTCTTAATATTTAATGAAATGTAGCTAATTATTAATTGCTGAATTAACAAAAAAAAATAATGAAATTAATTGCTGAATTAACAAAAAAAATAATGAAATTAATTGCTGAATTAGCAAAAGCTAAAAACCTTTAGTAAATATATTTAGCACTTTAGCCAAGCAGTGAATATTTTTTATATTAAGCTAAGTTTTAAAATAAAATAGCAGTTATAACTTTCTATATTTGTTACATCAAATAATAAATATTTTTATATATATATAATGCAATGAATAATAAATATAAATATTTATATTTATATTGCATTAAGAAATAATTTCATGGCAATTAACTAAATGAGACTGATGATGGAACAGAAAGTATTGATTTTTTTAAAAAAGTTAAATTTGGTTTTTGTCATTTATTTTATATATTCTTTTACTTTTTATAATCTGTTAAGCTTGTAATTCATTAAATGATAAAAGGAAGGATTAAGGTACACCAAAAATCCGTGTGAGTGGATATAACCAACAAAATGGAAGTAGACAGCAAAAGGAAATCAGTAGAATACAAACTGAATGATTTGTGCACATTTCAGATGAAAGTAACAGCAGAAACGAAAGGGAAAAATTTCATGGCAAACAGAGGCATGGAACATTGAATTAAAAGCAAAAAGCAATACATGATTTGTAGATATTTCAGAAGAATTTACTGCAATTTACTATCAAAGCCTTTCACAAATTTGCTGATATGCATAGTGTATACATATAAATGGTGAATCAACAGAGATATGTAGACACCACATATAATAGATACTGCAAAATGAAGGAGTCTATAGGTTAAGTACATGCAATAAGTTTTTTTTCATGCTGATAGAGTAAGTATAACAAACACAAATGGATAGCAGAGACGGAGGGGGTGTTTTTGAACTTACATGAAAAAAACGGTGTCCCTAGACATGCAAAGGAGAAAGATTAATGAAATAAACATGGAAAAACTAAAAAAAATATATCCTCAAAATTAAAACAAAATTATATTAAAAAAAAATCATTTTGAGTGTGAAGTTCATTTGTTGTCTAGGACAACAGATCACATCACAGGGCAAGCTACATATTTTGGCAAACAGCAAGAAAAAAAGAAAAGAAATTAATTTAAGTTTACAATCTATAAGATAAAAAGATGCAATGGGAAATATGATAGACAATATTAAATGATAGATAATTTATCAATGTCATTAAAATAATACTATTATTAGCTTAACTAATAAATGTTTTGCACTCCCCAAAATCCATTGTTTCGTAACATCGGGGGTGGGAGCCAATCCAACATGGACAGAAGATGTATTTCACTCATAATTAGTACCTAGAATACAGACATAGCATCAGTGTCTCTGCTGCAATCACCAGCACTAGCAATGTGTACTAAAAGTGCTTTTTTGAAGAATGTCCAATATAAATAGGGCTAACATCATACTGAAAAATCAATCAGTGTTGTTTTACTGGTTACATGAACTACAAGAACAAATAGTAAAATTTGATGAAGTTATATTTAATGTTGTAAGTAAATTGGTTGCATATATCACATCTACTCATTAAACTATTAAAAATGAAATGCAAATATAAATTTCATGTAAATTATCATTTTCAAAATAATATATATATATATATATATATATATAAAAATGGAGTAATGGATAGTGGCTCAGACTGAGGAATTGGAGAGCAAAGTTCGAATTCCAGTTGAGTTCATTACCTTCAATTATATGCTAATATACTTGGGGAAGGTATGAATCCAACTCTTCTCCCTGCAGCAAATGGGTAAATAACAAGACAGACTGAGTCCTATAAGCCTTGGGTGGTAACCAATCTTGGAGGATGACAACTCTGAATTCAAGACCTGATGTAGGTTGTTTGGGAACCTTGTCGCACACTGTGCACCAGTTCTCTGTATCCAGTTCTTTCAAAAAGTGTGGTCAGTTTTGCACAAGCCTTCACCACTATAATCAAATCATATGTGCAGGTAGTCAGGTTCTAAGAACTGAATTGCTTACCCTCATACATTGAAATCGACGAGAGTTTCCTATATGACACATACATACATACATACATACAGCGTGCGATGGATAAATTGTCGTATAAATTAAGCAAAAATGAAAATAACACTGACATCTCACTGTAACAGATATATTTACCAAACTTACACAAAAATATCTTGAAATACTAAAGAGTAAATTCAATAAAATCGCCATTGGCTTCATCCATGGCCTCCAAGTGACTTTGAAATCTCTTGCAACACTTCTGGATGGTCTCCTTGTTTAAATTGGTGAGTGCTGTTATCTTTGCCTTCAGTTCATCTTTGGTGTTACAAGGAGTTTTGTTGGTCTCTTGCACAACTGTGCTCCACAGATAATAATTAAGGGGGTTACAGTTTAGAGAGTTAATTGGCCAGATGTAAGGTAGATATGGTCGCAGAAATTGTCTGACAGCCATAACTGTGTTCTCCTGCTTGTGTGGCATGGTGCAGAGTCCTGTTGCTAAACACAGGGACTTCCAGTAGCCACCCTCTTGACCCAGGGCAGCACTACCTCCCTGGCTATGGACCCGATTGACTTGGAGGGATCATTTTCAATCATGGCCTGGATGTCACCAACAAATTTTAGAGTTCTTTTCTTATCGGAATGATCAGAGTGAGTTTTCTAAGCTGCTGTATCTTTGTAATCACAATGGGACTCATCCAACTCTTTCTGAATCCTCTGCAGTCCTCAGATTGACACTGAAACCCTTTGAAATTGGAGCTTCTGACATGAATGCCAAGCAGTACAGCATGACATTTCCAAATTTCTGGTGGAATGAATTGCGTCATGGTGCTCTTTTTTTCATAGATGGTTACCAACTGACCCTACTATACTGTGCAGTCAACAAAATCAAAAACAAACATGCATGTGTGAAATTGAAAATATAAAATGGTGACAATTTACCCAACGTATCCTGTATATATACATATGCATACACAATTTTTGTTATATATATATATATATATATATATATGAGGAAGCTTAGTGTGGATTGGATACCACATCTTTTTTCCTATAAATTTATTTGTATCCAATTTATATAAAACATTCTGGTTACTTGAATGATAACACCTGCTTTTCACTTACAATAGCAGATGTCACTCCTAAACTGACATCACTCCACTGACAACCATACACCATAGCTCTCAGCTAAACAGAAGTGGCAGAAAGTGATATTATTATAGCAGTGACAGCAGTTTTCACTCAACTATCTAATAGTGGATCAGCATAAAAAAAAAAAATTGTCTAAAGACAAAATAAAATAATATTGTTCATGATAGCTCTGATTAAATCAGATGAATAAAGTACATGAATAACTGATGCAATTAAAACATTCATTTCAGTATTTCTCATGTTATAAGTCAGTAGTTCCCAAACTTTTTTTCTCTGGGCTGCTTTTTTGAAATGAAAACTTGCATGTGCCTCACCAAATTTTGTGTGATAAAAAGTACATTTAAAAATAAAAATAGAGAGGATTAAAGGGAGATAACCGAAGATTCAAAGTCAGAACATTATCATTGATAAATCTCTCAGCAAATTTGTGGAGCCTAGTTACTATATTTTTAATACTTGTAAAATTATCACAATGATAAAATTAGTCAATAAGTATTTGTAATTATTTATACTGGAACTCATGCATGCAATTACAAGTAATCTATACTAATATTTTAAATTTTGAAATCATATTTATTTTTTGCATATAAATATTTTGAAACCATTTCTAAATCTTTGTCTTTCAATCATTCCACCTCAGCTGCTATCCTCTTATGACCACTGTTATAAGTTGCCATTAAAAAAAATAAACATGATTTAGTGTTGTTTTAAAAGTAGAAAAACTGTATAAGTGCATTGCTTCATAGGACAGGAAAGAAACATATGAACAAAATAATATAAGCTCTTTTAGGATTCCAGGGATGGCAGCAATCATATTAAATAAAATATTAAAATTCATTTAAATATAGATGCATGATTTTAATACAAATACATGGATCAAAGCAACATGTGTAAATCATTTAAACTTATTTTTGTCAATGATCTTAATATCTAATTTTTAAAATCCACGTATTATAAATACTGTTTTGATAGAAAATTATTTCTTCAAAATAGTAATTCTACAAACTAATGCTTTAGACTATTGGATAAAGACTATTGGATAAACTTAACTGACAAATCTAACTCTCAGATATCAATTGATAATTAGCAAGTTTACAATATTCAATATTCCAAGTGGTATATATATATATATATGTGTGTGTGTGTGTGTATATATTCATTGATGAGGATACAGAAATGCCATAAAATTAGTTATAAACTGTATATAAAAATATAATGCATATTTATGAAAACAGATATCACAATATTAAATTAATAATATAACCATATAATTATAAATGAATACAACCATATAAATATTCATCATCATAAATTATATACCAGTTTCAAATTTCCAGATGCTGTACATATTTACTGATAAGAATGCTGAAATTTTATACAAGTTATCCATAAACTATTTTAACAGGTGAATGAAAAAAGCTAGAATCTAAAACATGAAATTAAAAAAGATTTTAACAGTATTTTTCGTATATCTCTAGTTTATCTAGGAAGATATATGAATGCAAAGATCCTAGAAATATTAAAAATGAAATTTGATCCAATATTGATCTAAAATAACAAACTTTAATTAAAATAATATCATAATTCATTTATACCAAATGTCACCTTTGCTAAGGATAGTAAACATGCAAAAAATAAAATATTCAGAATCTTTATTAATTTCATTAAAATCTGAATACTGTTTATTAATTTGTAACTTCTGTAGAATATTTCTAAAATCTGCTTAATAGTTTACTTAAGCTGAGAATATAATAAACAGAAAATATTTGATCAATTGTATTATATGTTGATAAGGATTTTTAGTATGTTAAAAGTGTAGGTGACTATAAGATTCATAAAGAAAAGAATGGTATAGAGCAATAATTCTTTTATGCAAATAGTAAAAGAAATTATGCAAGTAGGATTTAGTTAAATGTATAATTATTTTAAGCAAACCTTTTATATGTTCACTACTGATGACTTCTTCTAAGCATTTAAGCTCCTCCATGGAAGATGCAGTTTGTTTGATTAGGTTTTCCTCTGGAAAAAAAAAATTCATTGAATTAGAATAAACATTTGATTATAACACACACACACACACACACACACACACACACACACACACACACACAAGATTGCTGAAAAGTTCCAGGCCAGGCCCATTTCCCAAAACCTAGTCAAATGATGAAACAATGAGTTATTTAGAGGATTTCCTTCTTGGTTGAACTGAGAAATTTTCAGCTCCCCATCACATACGTGTGTGTGTGTGTGAGAGAGAGAGAGTAAAGTTTGGATGAGAATCTGATGGAATGGTAAATCTATAAGACAATTGGGAAAACTTCTTTTTTGACATGTTGTACTGATGGATTAGTTTCATCAGAAAAAAAGAATTTTATTTCAACAATAAACATGACATAACATAATCCCCATGATTCATATGAACACTTAACTTTTACTTATATAGTCTTACAAACTAATTTCAAATTTTTTATTTCTATTTCTATATTCATTTATTTTAAAGTTTTTCACACTAAATTAGTACTGAAATAATGGTAATAGTAACCTTAGCTCTTTCCCTACAAGGAAACATTTGACATTCATTGACTGGGCAGCTAATACTGTTTTCAGTTGAAATTTATAAAATCTTTCTCTTAAAACAATTTTTCAAGAAAAGTCCAGTAGCTGTTATTGCTCTTTCCAGTATTGATGGCAATTTCCTTCCTACCATTTTATTTGAAGTAGTGTGGAAAGTCAAGGCTGTATGGAAGTG
Organism: Acanthosepion esculentum; assembly: GCA_964036315.1. Taxonomy (NCBI): domain Eukaryota; kingdom Metazoa; phylum Mollusca; class Cephalopoda; order Sepiida; family Sepiidae; genus Acanthosepion; species Acanthosepion esculentum. Next base: position 103,282,232 of record OZ038475.1, read on the forward strand.
ATGCATAATATTAATTATCTATAGTAAAGATCTAAACTAAATATTGACAAGAGTGCAACTACATGGCCAATTTTACTAAATTCTTTCTATTCTTGGTATCAACATTCCCTTAACAATTTGCTTAACCCAATTTATGTGCATAATTCCTCAAAGAAAAACTTTGAGTAGCTATTCAATGTCAAATATGCCCTGATATGTATAAACAATTCATCAAAAGATTTCTTTAGCTGCTGGAAAAAAAGAATTTAAAAATAGACAACAAAAATAAAACTGAAGCTTAAATCAATAAGAAAATAATCATTTAAATTTATTTGTGAAATTTTTCTTAAGAGCAAATGCCTGCTTATTTCTAATAATGGAATTACCCAGCTTCTTTGAAAAAAAAAATGTATTATAGAATCAAATATAGATAAAAAAAAATACATTTCATGTAGCTGACATTGTTTTTATAAATGGAAAGACTTGAAATGCTATATATTTTGTTAGTAGCATAAAATAATTAAAGTAATAATTAATTAAAAAGTGTGTGTAAATAAATGTTAATAGCTTGAGTGTCTTATACACTTACTTTTGGCGATAAGTGTATTAAAAGAAAGCCAAATGGTTTATTATAAACTTTCATTGTGTGTAAAAGTTGTTTTTTTTAATTTTATTTAGGATTGACTCTTAAAAATAACTGTCATGGTGGACTATTGGGGATTAATTTTTTCAAATTCAGAAAAAATACATTACCCTTGCACCATTTGTCCAATGAAAAGGGTGGGTTCTGTTCTCATAAAATTTAAACCCATTGATTGACTCCAAAGATATTTAAGATAGGTCAGCAGATGAATGGCAGAAGTTAGTTCGATGGCTGAAGGGAAGAAGCCTATTGGCTGTGGTATAAAGAAGTGCACACAGAAGGGATTAGATTTCTCAAGTGACCAAGGTTGGCTGGTAGCCTGATATCTTGAGGGTTGAATGGATAGCTTGATAGCTATACCAAGAGATGAGGTAAGATTTATTAAATTCAGAGGGTTTGATTTTTTGTTTTTTTCTGTCTTGGATAAAGGCAAAAGGGAAGGACAGAAACATCTGATTTTTCCTACAAAAAAAAAAAAACAAAAAAACATATGGCTGAAGTTGACAACTATGAAATGGAGATAGTAATGTTTTTAAAATCCTGGTTAAGGAATTGTCTGCAAGCCATAACCTGGTGGGGAGGGGGAAGAAAAAAATGGTCTTGAGATAATATTTAGAGTGTTCTGGAAACAAAAGGCAGAGTTAGAAAATTATTGTTTTTTTATCACGTGAAATTTCTTTAGATAAAAATTGAAATGGAGACATTGTTGATAATTACTATTTAAAATCCAGTTCCCGGAATTGTACGCAGGCCATAAGCCAATAAGGAAAAATCAGTTGAGTTATAATAGTTTTTCTGGAAACAAAGGCAAAATTGGATAATTGTTTTTTTTATCATTGTCAAAAAGAGAGGGGAAGGTGTGAATCATGGAAGAGATGAGATTTCTTTGGATAAGGGCCAAAGTGTCACAAGAGGCTGTCGGGGAACAGCTGATGAATGCCCAATTGAGAAAGTGGAAGGGATCAGGAATTCTGTTGATGAAAATTTTGGATGTTAATTAAAATTAATAATTGAAGCTAAACCATGCTTGCCATGCAGTCTAGAGATCAGATTGATCAGGTAACCATAGAAGTGAAGGGTCTAAGTGGAATCTCAAGGGAGGCAGAGGAATTGCTTACACCCCTTGTGCAGTATTGGTATGAGGCACCAATACAAGAAAGAAGGGGTTGGGGTGGATAGATACCTTGTGTAGACTTAGTAAAGACAAAGTGTCACAAAATATTCAAAGAGGGAAAGGTTGATTAACTTTGCATAACAAATACATTCCTGCATGAAGAACATATATTCCTACCTGAAGAGCTGATATTGTACTACCAGCTTTGTACAAGAAACATAAAACATTTTCTTTATTACAATTTATCCTATGACTTGTGGCTTCACTTTGTCTGGACCAGACCAATTCAATGATTCCTGTTGACAATTGATCCTCATCAGCCTTGTGATCTAAATCAAGCACAACAAGGCAAGGCTTGGATCAAAGTGACCCATTCAATGGTCAGCCGCAGCGATTGAACAGACTAGTTGGGTGAAGTCACAACATCATAGTAAAAGGGAGGTAGGAAAGTGACTTGAATGTCAGATCTGGCTGTGGATGGGACAAAGGCTTCCTAGTGAGAATGGTTGCCAATAGTACAGAGAGCAGAAAGGTCTCAGCATTCTTAAAAACTACACTGATAATAAACAAGAACAAAGAGCACCCTTAGGCTACCCCCCCCCCCAACCTTCCTGGGATTCTTGTCAAAAAAGCATGTATATTTTTTTCACTTATTAAGTGGATGCAGTCTTTTTTTCTATGAGTAATTTGTTTTTTTTCTAACAGTTTTCATATCTCCTTCTCAAAGTTTTTTTTTTTTTTTTTTCATTTGAAAAAATTTTATTTTAGAGCCAATCATTTCCATAATTTTGTAATGTTCTCCTGCATGAAAATAAATTTTTGTGCAAGCCTTTTTTTTGTAAAATTTGTACTTTGTTATATTGCTTTATGTCTGGTTAATAAATATTTGTAGCTTTAAAGTTTCATGAGGTAGCTTTGAGTCTTGTTTGTTACTCTATGCACCTTTTATAACATTTGGGATAAGAGAGGTGATGTTCTCTCTTCCCCCATAAATAGTGGGTCAGTGAATACATAAAAAAAATTGATTTCTAAGTAGGATTACTCATTTTCTTCAGTGCAAAATTAGATCCAGTTGCAAAGGAAATTAAAGTTTTTTATCCACAAAAATTAAACTCATGCGTTGTTACATTGTAGAGAAAACATTAAAAATAAAAAACACAAAAAAGCCGACAAACTTATTAAATACAACAGCAATTAGTGTTTGTCCTAATTTCCTTTAACATAAGCTGAACAATTAAGATAAAAAAACAGGATAAAAAGAATATACTAATGAGAATAGTGTATACTGCAAAAATGCATATGAAACAAGTTTTTGTAGAAGATTAAACCTATGTAAATTATCTTTGATGTTATCTATTGAATATATAGGGACTTGTGATATACCATATGGAACTCAGTTATAATTAGTCATTTTTTTTTTTTCTGGCAGATTGGAGATAGTGAATGAGAGTAGTTCTAGGAAACAAGAGACTAATTAACTAGCTTCCATTTTCTCTGATCCTTCCATGTTAATTAGTACCTGACATCAACCTTCCCGAATATTTAAACAAAAGAAATACAAATTGACAACTAATAAGTCATCAGATTTTACTTTCATGTGGTAAATAAAAGCTAGATAGAAATTTAGAAGGATTTGTTTAATTAGGCTTATCATCCATTTTGATTTGAGAGTTCTGTCTTAGTGATATAAACTATCAGTATTTGTTTTTTTTAGTGTGTATATCAACACTGAAGTTTAACAATGTTGAGTCAGAAAAATACTTTATTATGCAAGAAAACTAAACCTATAGCAAAAAACAAATGTAAACTATCCTGGGCTGCATCTTGAAATTATGGCAAGCCAACATTCGGTGTACATTTGAACTGTATTAAATTCATAAGATTAACAACATTATGCTGTCTTAAATTTTTATCTGTGCGAAAATAGCAATGGGAAGTTCTGATCTAAAATCTGGGTCCATAATTCCAAAGAGTATAAATCAGTTTTACAAGTCTAAAATACCAGCGGCATAAATCAAAAAAGGGGGGAAAAAATCAGAAAGTTGCAATGTACAACTATCATCTTCACCCACAAAGAACCAAGAGATCTGTCTGTCATCCAAAGTAGCATTCTTTTATTGGGGTAAGAAAGGTTGTGATTGGTAGGAAAGCACAAAAAATTATCTTATTTTGAAACCTACTAAAGTCAACACAATCTTGATTCTGATTTTTGACAGATAGAACACAAATTCTTTTTCAAGGTAAGATTTGGTTTTCTCCTTCATTGCCACATTATCTAAGTGCTGTTTAACAGATCAAGAGATCAGCTCTTAACTGATTAATCCATACTGTTACCTCTTATAACATGAAAAACAGAATTAAATGACATTACCAAACAATAACCATTTTCAAAACAAAAGAAAACATATCTGCATGCCAGTTTACCAATAAAGATAACATTGATCAGCTCATATACAAAGGTGTTGATTAAGATAAAGTAATTGTTATTAATGATGACAAATATGTGAAAATATATGCTGTTCTGAAAAATGGTGGGTCAAAAGGATGGTTTTTCCCTTGACACTGCTATCATTTTAACTACCTTCACTCTTGTGAAATGTTTATTTTAAAAAGTAATGATTAGAATTTTAATAAAGCCTAAACATATGAAAGTGAATTTATACATTTTCTTTGTTCTTGAAAAGTTTGAATCAAAAATATTGGTTGGCAAAATATTGGCTAATTGCCAATTAGCCAATATTTTGCCAACCAATATTTTTGATTCAAACTTTATAAAATGGTAAATAAGGATTTCATGATATATAATTCATTCACATTGGTATCTGTCTATATTTTTGAGATGAGGTATTATGTACACTATTTACATTATTCGGACTATTGTCCTCATCTTTGTCGCCATATTTATTACAACGTTTCGGCCATTGTACACTCTGGCCTTCTTCAGGTGGTTGGAATGTTGAACTGAACTCTTTATTTCGCTCACTGGGGTAGACTGTTTTAGTTCCATGCGCCATGTTTTAATGGATGTCAGTTATCAGTTATCTCCTGTTAATATGGCGACAAAGATGAGGATAATAGTCCGAATAATGTAAATAGAATTCATTCACATATTTTGATAATTTAGTAAATGTTTATAAATTTATGAATAAAAAAATTGTTTTCATATTTATTTCTTTAGAAATTGGTAAATGATAAATATTGTATTGTATTAGTTTTTAGAATATTGTAAATATAAAATTATTCTTGTAAATAAGTTAATAATGTTTAATATTTTTATTGTAAATTCTCAAGAACAGAGAAAATGCATAAGTTCACTTTCATATATTTACATTTTATTAAAATTCTAATCATCGCTTTTAAAACATTGGTGATGAGTGAAAGTAATTTAAATAATAGTTGTGCCAAATGAAAAACAGTTCTTTTGACACACCATTTTTTTCAGTCATAAAGGTTAAACATTGCTGAAAAATGTATTTGTATTATTAATAACTGTTATATTTAATTTAATAATTTTATAAGAGCAACTGTTGTGTAATCTAAGGCTGGAATAATGTTTCTATTAAAAGTTTGACATAAAGAACACATAGAAAGATTTTTATGCACACAGGAATCTTATTATTTACTCACCAGCAAGGATCATTTCCAATTTTGCAGGCTGTGTTATTGTTAATTCATCTGTATATTCAGGGTCCAGATATTTTTCAATTTGTGCCACTGTAAGAAAAAAAAAAAAATTGTCTCAAATAGTTATTATAAACATATTTCTACTCTTCTTGGTTACCTATAAAAGACAGAAGTATTCATTTTAATTGAACAACCTCAAGTAATTTATTTCTGTTGTGGAAAGTTTGAAAATTATTTAAAAACTATACAAAATTATTTACAGCAGGATATATAAATAATCTTTTAACATGAAAGCATAGAGTTGGGAGGGAGTTCCACAAGCTAGAAGTGTAAGATAAGAAACTGTTAGCATTGAAGTTACAGATACATCTAGCTAGCTCAACTGTAAATTGATGAGATCTAGCCACCAGTCTAGTAAAATGCTTAAATTCATACAGTCTAGGTACCCTAGAAAAGAGCTCATCAGAACAATTACCATGAAAGTATTTATAAAAAAAGACAGAGAGGCAACCTTATGGTGGTGGGCAAGTGACTGAAGCTGAAATGCCAGGTCAAGACCAATAATATTTCTGATTCTTCTTTGGATCTTATCAAGGAGGTCCAGTTAAATAGCAAGGACACTGGACCATATATGGCAGCAATATTCTAAGCATGGATGAATGGTAGACTTATAAATATGCAAGATAATTTTTCTCTGTGGAATCTGTCTTGCTTGACACAGTGAACCAACTTTCTTAGCAGCTGATCTAGCAATGGATTCAATGTAGTCTTTCCATCTCATGTCAGCTGAACATTAACCTGAGAATGAGCAATGAGTCACTTTACTGGAGGATAGCATCAGATATGCTGATGGAAGGCAGAGAGGGGTCTCTCAGATGATTAATGGAGAGAAGTTTAGTTTAGGCAGTGTTAAAATTGACAAATCATCTTTTGCCCTAGTTAACAATGGTCTTGAGGTCGTTTTGTACATCAGCTGCCATTTTGACCTTGTCAGAGTGATCAGTCTACTGAGGCAGGAGTAGTGATGTCAGCCTAGATACCAAGTTGAGAGCTGATGTCATTGGGAAGGTCATTAATGAAGATTAAAAATGGCATAGGACCAAGGATGGAGCCCTGGGGACATCCGCGTTAATATGAAAGGATGGAGATGAGCGGCCGTTGAGGACAACTTTCATTTCACGTTTTGATAGTAGCGACTGGATCAGCTCAAAAACAAACCCATATATACTGTAAGTTTTCAGCTTGTGGAGAAGACCTGAATGCCAGACCCTGTCAAAGACTTTCAAGATGTCTAATGCTACAGCCTGGGCTTCACCATTTTCATCTAGAACATAATAGACTCTTTCCACAATTCTCGTTAGTCTGCAGTTGATCTGGAGAAATGGAAGCTGTATTGCTTGCCTGAGAAAAGGCCTTGTGATGAGAGATGATGAACCAATTCAGCATCGATTCGGGATTCTAGGAGTTTCTTAAAAAGAGAAGAAAGCTAATAGGCTGATAGATGGGTCAGATGGTTCACCAGAGTTCTTAAAAACTAGAACAACAGACAATAACTTCCAGTAAGCAAGGAAGCAGTGAAACATTTATTATACAGTTTAGAGAGAACAGGAGCTACTTCAAGAGTACACTTCTTAATGACTATTACAGGGATGCCATCGGGTCCACTCTGCTTTGTCGGGATCAAAGAGATGATAGCAGAAACCATGGAAGGGGTTATATGCATATCATTCAACAGAGAATCAGTTCAAAGTTGAAGTTAAGCAGCGATATTCCAAGTGAGCCAAGAGTAGAGTTTGAGAATTTACGGGCAAAGCAATTAGCTTTATCAGTAGAGGATGATAACATCTCAAATTGATTGAAGAGTGGAGAATAGAGACCTTGCACTTATTTAGTATCCTATTACAGAGACACCAGTAGTCATGAGAGCTGGTTTTAGTAGCTATATCTCCCAGCAAACAGGGACTTAACTTCTTTGAGGACTTGTTTACATTTGTTATAAGCAAATAGGCACCTGTTATGATAAGAGCTGTCACACTGGTATAACCAGAAATAATGGTTCCTGTGAGTTATGGTGGCCAAGCATGCTGGTGTGAACCATGGAGAGGATTGTGATTTCCCCCTGTATTTCTGAGAAGGGATGAAAATGTCCATGCCAGCTTTGACCCAAGAAGAACCTCAGTGGCACAATTTTCAATTGGGAGGTTGAAGATGTCAGTCCAAGGGATGTCACAAAGAAAATCCTGGAATGAGTCCCAATCAGTGTGCTGGTAACAGAAAGAGGTTTTATGGATAGGGGGTTCCTGTTTAATAGATGCTTGGAAGGAGATATCAATAGCTACCACAGACTGAGTGTTCTGAGTTACCAAGAAGGCAGTAATTTGAAGCTTGGCAAGAGCCAGGAGAGGAGGTAAGAAATAGATCCAATAGAGAAGCATGTTGCTTGGTTTAACTAGGGAAACCAGTAGGGAAGTCCACTGATTTAATATTAAGGCACAATAAATAAGTTATTTACACTCATCGATGTTCATTTATAAAAAGATATAAAATTCATTGATACACAAAATCAAAATTAAATATTAGAGAATACCCAAAAGATATAAAATTCATTGAAATATTAAAGAATACCCAAAACGGGAAAAGTAGAAGATTAGAAGTATTGATATTTTCTTTGTGTATCATTTATGAGATTCATTCTTTTCAGATATTTCTCATGGAGGTTTTCATGAATTTCTTTATCTTTTATTTTTCCTGAAATGTACAACAAGTGAATCATAGCCCAAGTAAATTTGAATTTCATTATTAATTTTTTTTATTGAAAAAAAAAAAAACCAAAAAAAAAACCTCCCCACCCAAAAAACAGTTCTTCCCTACCTAGTTTTTGTGCCTAAATTGGATAATCCTCAAAAGATGCATGATAATAATCAGATTTCCCATTGAAAACTCATTTCATCTTTGTCAATGTCATGAAATTGAATACATACATTATATATATATATATATATATATATATACACACACACACTTAATATAATAAAGTTAACTTTTTCCTGCTCTGATAAAACACTTAAAAAAAAAAAAAAAATGCTTCACTGTTGATAATTGTGAGCCTAATACAAACTAGATTTACATTTATAGGTACAGTACAACTTTCTTAAAATCACTGCTAGCAAATTTCCTCGTTGTTTGTTAAATTCTTTTGTTAATTTTGTGATAAATGCACTATTTTTTTCTCATTTTTTATTTGCCTTCCAATTAATATTTGTTAATACTCATTGCTGCATTGTCATAGCTTTGTTCCTTGGCTGTACTGGCCTATTTTTGGAAAAATAGGACATTTATATTGACTGAAAATAAATGACCATAAAAATGCTTCCAGCAGTTTCTCATGAGCACCACCATTTTGGCTTCAATTGGATAAACTGCAGTACTCACTAAACTCAATGACACCCACAGCACACAACATAATAAAAATGTCACAAAAGCTTCCAGTGTATGCTACTATGTATCTACATTGGTTTTGAAATAGCACGAAGTGTTAGTTTATAATGCAAATCCTAGGGATCAATAGTGACTTGAAATTTTATATATATATATATATATATATATATATATATATATATATAAATAATGGATTTTTTTGTTTACAGTAAGGTTCAGTGACAGGAAGTTATCCCACATATATCTCCCACATAATGGTAAGACAGCTAGATGAAAATACCATTGCCACTAATGTCTTAACCATTATGTAGGAAGTATATATCAGAGGCATTATTGCTGCACTCTTTATTACATTCTTCAAATTTTCTAAATGAAACAGTGTCATTTGTATCAATTTTTGATTAGTATTTCTTTCATCTTATTTCTGTTTTTTTATTTCAACATTCAGTGTTATTTTACAACTGATAAGTAAACAGCATGGGTTGGAAATAATAAATTTCTGGCAAGATTTGAACCCACATTCCTCTTTTTTTTTAAGTTAAAAAAATAGAAGTCTATCTTAATGTCTAATACTTCTAGTGTAAATAAACAAAACATGGAGGCATAGTGGAGATTGGGGAAGAGGAGAATATAGCTATATGGTTAATTACAATAACACTGAACTTTTGTCACCTAAGTTGTCAAGGTAAAGCAGTTGAGAGTACAAATATTAAGCATAATAAAATCTTTTTGGGAATAATCTCATTTGGTAAGTAAATACCTTTTGTATGCTACTAAATAGTAATTTGGTATGGTAAATAAATACCTACTGTATGCTACTAAATAGTAATTTGATAAATAAATACCTTCTGTATGCTACTAAATATGGTACTAAAAAGTGAATCTGAAAATAGATTTCCTAGACAAATGGATTGGATCAAATAAAGATAAACTGTACAATATAATTGATTTAACTTCAAACAACACAATAAAAAATAATTTCATGGATTACTTACATTTGCTAAAAGATTCAGCAATATTTTTGTGACCAGCAACAGACACCATCATTTTAGAATGGACATTGTGAAGAGATTCAACACACTATTTTGCAAAAAAATAAAATAAATAAAATGTTATTTTTTCATTAACAAAAATGGTAAAGTCATGCAAAACTATTCATATAAATTCTAATGAGATCTGAAAAGTTTAAAATAAAATATTTCTGATGTATTCATTTTGTTTTTCTGAGTGAACCTGTAAAAAGAATATCTTTAATGTATTCTTATTAAATATATATATCATGCTGATTAATATTAATATGCAAGAGAAATTTTTCTGAAGGTAAAACTTAGTACATTATAGATAGGTGAACATTCCAATAGCTTGCAGTTTACTTTTTATATACAGAATGAAACCAGATCAAAAACTGAATTGTATATTTCATTGGAAAATTGATTAGCTCCTTTCTATACAGCTTTACTGGGGGTGCTTCGACATGGTGTAATGGTTAGCAACTTTGTCTTGCTACATCAATTATGACTGAATAGTGAGTTTGATCTTCATGGGTGACCCGGACTTGTGCCACATCTAAATTATGCTTAAAAAAAAAAAACGCTATACAATCTTACTGGTATGATAAAACATGTAATGTATACATTGAAAGTGAAATTATAAGTATCATTGAGATGAAGCAATTAAAATTTTCTTTTTGTTTTAATATATAAAGAATAATTCTTTTAAATACTTTCATATTTGTACTGAGGTTCAGTTTAGTTCTATATCTCTTGATTAAAACCACCATTATGGGCTATAAATAAGTCTATACACTTTGATTCATCAGAGTATTACAAAAAAGGTGTAAACTGATACCACAATCTGTCTAATTGTATGATGAGGTATTTAAATTGTTCAAACTGTTGTCCTCATCTTTGCCACATTCACAACATTTTGGTCATTGTATGCACTGGCTTTCTTCTGGTGATTGGAAGTTTGAACCAAATCTTATTTCATCCACTGGAGTAGATTGTTCTCGTTCCACATACCATGCCTCTTGCAAAAATCTCAGTTTCAGTTATTTTCCTTTAACTCCAAGTTTTGCTGTGGCCAGGTATTGAACTCACAACTCTTTGGGTCAATTCACTGGATTACTTTAACCAACTGGGCAATGTTCTTGAGGAAATCAGTGTATAAATCTTTTGGAATTATACGCCTTATGTTTCAGCAACCCCCTTCCTTTATTTATTTATTTATTTTTTATTAAATCAGAGCTCATTTTCGATTTGTTGTTATTATTGCTTTTCTCTAGCACTCCGTATTACTGGTTCCCATATTGTATTCATGTATATGCTTGGCCATCTTAGGAAATTTTTGTGACCTAGCATATGAGAAATAACTGAAACTGAAATATTCAGAAGAAGCATGGTATATGGAACTAGAACAATCCACTCCAGTGGATGAAAAAAAAAGTTCTGTTCAAAATTCCAATCGCATAAAGAAGACCGGAGCATACCACAGTAGAAACATTGTGAATATGGCAACAAAGATGACGACAATAATCCAAACAATGTAAATAGTGTAAATGATACCACAATCCCAAACTGCAAAAACTTAATTTTTGCAAATAATGTTCTGTCAAATATTATCATTATGCATTTTCAAATAGAGTTGGTACTGGATTTCATTTTAAGAAGAGTGGAGAAAATTAATTAAGAGATGTTGGCATGTTCTTGTTTGGATATGAACTGTAAGTACAAAGAGTCAGAAAATTATGTTTATAATATTAAATAAAGCTATTTTTTATCTTTTATATATTGAAATAAAAAAGAAAGTGAATAAAATAAAGAATAGATCAGAGTCTTGCATTTGCTGTTTTCTTCATAAGCATATTACATATGTATAATCCTGGCTGGTTGATTGTTGAATATATATTTTCATTCTTCTTGTTCTCTGGTTGAATCAAATAACAAAGAACTTCTGGTTACATGAGCCAGAATCCCAGTTCACTATAAACTGCATCTAGAGATTATATGCAAGTTATGAATTGGTATAAAGAGTTGTGTCTTTAATGTTAAAAGTCCTATTATGATGTTGTTTAGATTCTACTCAATATTATTAACTTAGATATATAGTGATAGAGAAAACTATTGTTTTTGGTTGGAAAAAAATTTACTAAGTTAACAAAACAGACTAATTTGACTGTCAGTAGTTTATTTGCAACTATTTATTTTGATACTTTTACATTAAAAAAACTAATGTAAAAAATAATATGAAAAGATTTTAGAACAAATTCGTCAATTTCTTAAAGGAAAAACTTAAAAAAAAAACATTTTATTTTAAAAATAAAAGATATATTAACAAAAAATAATAAGAACCTCCTAAAATTTATTGCACAAATGCTCCTTTTCAATAACTCTTAGCAGCCTATTGTCAACATCTGATGTTAGATTTGCAATTTTAGCAGCTGGTAAGTTGTTTGCAACAACTTTAATTGCCTCCCAGAGGTCACACTTGTTGTTGAATTGCCATCCATTAGAATAAATATCTCTCTTGAGGATGCTTCACAGGTTCTCAATGGGATTCAAGTCACAGCCATTTGAAGGCCAGTCCATAAAACAATCTTCAACAAATCCCTTTTCTTTCAACCAGGATTTAGTAAACTTTGATGCATGACTTGGTGCGTTGTCTTGCATAAAGATCATAGATCTACACTTGGCTAAAGACTGGTTATCAAGCCATTGAAAGAAATATTGCTCTAGAAAATCACAGTAACTTTTGGAATTCATTTTAACCCTGTCTTTCAGTTTAAATGGACCCACAAGCTCATTACCAATAATCCCAGCCCATATCATGATCCCACCGCCGCCTTGTTGGCGTTTAAAAAATTTTCTTGAGTCATGTTGCTTGCAAACCCAGCCTTGAGCCCATCCATCGGGCCCATCGAGGGTGAGCCTTGATTCGTCTGTAAAAAGCACTTTACTGAAATCAGTTTTCATGTATTTTTTTGCCCACTGCAATCTTCTTTCCTTATGTTTTTTTGTTAAAATGGGTTTCTTTATTTGATTTTTTACATCAGCAAATTCCTTAATGCTTTACACCTTGTTTCCCTTGACACCATAGGAGCTCCAGCGGCCTCAAGTATGGACGGGGTTTCTTATTAATTCTCTTCAGATATGTGATAGATCTCGCTTTGTTTAAATTCCTGAATTCAGTCCGAGACTTTTTTTTCCTTGGTTGAATTCCCATTTGACATATTTTCTTGACTGTTTGATGATCCCTTTTCAAATCCTTAGAAATTTGATGCAAAGACTTTCCTTTGCTAATTTCTTTGATTATATAGTTCTTTTCATTCATTGTTAGTTCTTTTTTACAAGCCATAATACTAAATTCTAGTTTTTGCAAATAATCTCTTGACACTGCAAATTGCTATAATTACTGAAAAAATACTAAATATCAATCTGAATTGAAAATTGGGACTTAATTGCTTTCATGCTTACTCACTATACATAATAGTACAAATTATTTCATTGGATAATACATATCTATGAATTTTACATAAAATATTTGACAATACCTCTTTTGCATATAATCTCAAGATGCAGTTTATATTGTTCCTGAATAACTTGCATTTTCTCTCTCACACCTGTTCACATTTGACTTTGACCTCTGCAGAATGAAACACTCTCAAAATGCAACTTTACACAAAAAGCAAGACTTAAAGCTCAAGCATCACCCACTACACAAATATGTGCCTCCAATCATACAGTTGGCACTCAACCAAATGAGAAGTGGTAGGAGGCAACATCACAATAGCATGGAGAGTACCCAATAAATATGAAATTAAAAGCACCAAGTTGACTAGAATTGAAAAACAAAGAAAAATGCATAATAAAAAATCCTCAGGAGTATGCATTATGTTTAAGCAAGTACTTATATGTTGTCAAACAATTTAACATCATTTAAATATTTTCAACACTTATTAGTTTGCAGCTAAGAAACAAATAATGACCAGTACCCAATTCCATATAATTCTGCAGAGTAAAAACCAACAGAAATATTACAAAAGCAAATAAACCACAGAATTTTAAAAGCTGTTTAAAAAAAAACTTTTGTGGTGTATTTTGAAGTGCATCTGCAATAATTACTAGAAATTAAAAAAACAAACTATGTGCCAATATATTTTAAAGTTACTGGTACCTGGAATTTTTAGTGAAATTTCCTTAAAACAAATTGTAAAAGGTTGAATTTTCTTAGTTATTCTATGAAACTAATATTTTCTATACATTAAGGAAATACACTGACTGGAGAAATTTTTAACTTGGTCATATAAAAATGCTCTTGTAACTGATATTTAAGTAAGTCTCATGTAATTATTTGATATAATAGAAACCCACTCAAAATATATGAATTAATAAAGCAATTGATGACATTCAGATGGAGTGCTAGTTTTCAGTGATATGTTCATAACAAAACTATAAAAATAATGAATGCTTCTTAATCTATTTGCTAAGCCATAAAAAATAAACTTTACATATATAAGAAACTTTACATATATAAGAAACTTTATATATATTCAATTTTTTCAACATAAATTTTGATCTATCTTTTTTTAAATGAAACACTATTATTATTATCATCATCATCATCACTAGCTTCCTTTATTGTTGGCTTTCATCACAGCATTGAGGTGTAAAGTAGTTATAGAGAACATCCATTAAAGATGTCTTTTAAAGGTGTTGAATGCAAGTTCAAGTCTTGTAGTGGGGGGTATTTCTTTATTACTGATTTTGTACTTTTTACTTCAGTAGTCAAAGATTGTAGTGATTAAAAATGTTGTGATGAAAAGAAAATTTAGTGATAAAATAATAATAACAATGAATTTTCATACACCATATATACTTGTGTATAAGCCAATATATAGTAGTGTGCCCCCTGAATATTTTAGAATGAATTTTAACCCCTCTTCAAAATTTTACCTGTGTATAGCATAATAAAAATGCATGATTTTTAACCTCTTAAAAAAAAAAAAAAACTGTTCATAAAACTTTGAACTATACAAGATTACAAAAAGTATTTTTTTTTTTTTTGATAAAAAGTAATAATATGGCTGATAAGGTTTCAACATTAAATAATAATAATAAAGCCAAGACACTGTTTATAGCAAATTTGGTACTTGAAAAATCATTTATTAAGATATAGCTGCAGTTTTGCTAGTTACGGTCTAAGATTTTGATAGAGAATATTCTCTTGCAGAATTCTGATAAATATAAGCACATTTTCATTTTTTTTTTAATTTTAAGTAAAAAAAGAAAAATGTATCTTCATTATTAGATTACGTAAAATTATACTTATTGTATTAACACAGGCAATTTTTACAAATTTAATTTTCTCTGTAACTACTAGACAATAGTGTTCTTATTTGGACAACCAATAGTTAATATTTTTGATTTGTGTGTGACAATATAAATGAATTATAAAATGTTAAAATGTTCAAAAACAATGCAATTTTCTTTAAATGCATGTATAAACACAACAAAAATTAGGGTACCATATATGCATGAACCCACAATAATAAATACAAAAATATTATTTCTTTTATTGAGTCACTTCAAAATACATTTGTTGCTTACCACTTGACTAAAACTTTAAAACATGCACCTTTAAAAAAAAAAAAAACAAACAAAAAAAAAACAGATATAATAATTAAGCAGGCCCTTATATTATGTGCAATTTAATGGATAACCATTTTAAGCTGTTTCCCACCACCAAATTTATTACATTTTATAAAGAAAGAACAGTTCTTCTTTAAGAGTAATTTTCTAAATGAATCACTAATTTTCTTTTTGACACTCTCTAGTGCTGTTAAGCTACTAATGATGGAGATGATAGCACTGTCTTGAACAATGTAATTATATTCCTATTCAGCTGGCAACTGAAAAAAGTGCCTGGTAACTAGTAATATGCAATTTAAGAGTAATTTTATTTCTTTAACATATAAACATTTTTTAAACCCTGGTATTAATCATAATTGTATCTATATTTAATACAGATTCTATTATAATTATGTTTTACTTTTTATATATTTACAATAAAAACTTAAATTTGACAAGTTTATTAAAAGGTGATCTTTATTATATTTAGTAAATTTTGGCAATATTCTGGAGTCTTTGTTTAGAGTCAATCTACCTTTTCTGAAAGTATACATAACTATGATGATTCCATGTTAAACCTTTAGATACAAAAGCAATACTAGTATAAAGGTGTAATATAAATATTGGAATTTACTAAGACTAAATTTATTATAAAAAGAGGCAAGCTGTAGGTTATATTACTCTTAATTCATCTTGAGAATGTATTTTCAAGAGCAGCAACAATTGAGAAATTTACCCTAATGTTTATTAGGTGTTAATGAATAAAGCTTACTTGCTTCTTTGAAAATATTCAGATGAACTAAATTAAATTGGTTTACAAACCTTGTGATTACACTTTGTAATTGCCCAAAAGCCTCGTTAGTATTCATATTACAAACTCTTAAAAGTTTTCTGTAATTTGAAATTGTAACTCAAGAGTTGAATTTCAATTAGGATAATTAGTATAGTACATGACAATAACAATGGGAGTATTTATATCTGGATCAACATTTTTGTCACTGATCAGGGTAACTACACACTGACTAAGATCAAAGTGGCACTTCACAGTATTTTTCTCCTAAAATGAATAATCCTCCTGGCTTGTCTATTTGAAGCTCAAAGGTGTGTGTCTGTCTATAATCATCAGTCCTATGACTGGGTGTGGTCATAAGATTGCTGCATAGCTGAGCACCTAATTAGTTCACTCAACATATTTGGGTTTGAAAGCCAGAAAGATACTTATTCATGTGTAGCATTTCTTGGGCAAGTAAACAGGGAAGCCCATTCCTCTCCAGGTTAAACCACAATTGATGTCCTCTAATTTGTAGGCTTACCTTAATCGCAGACTGTACCAAATAACAGAAACTACATTACTAGAGGACTTTCAACAGCAGCAACAACTAAAATGGACATCACATGTAACTCAAAGAGATGACATAAGATGCTGATATTTCTACACTACCGCAAACAAAAGGTTAGAAAGAAAGCCTCCATCAATGTCAGAAAGAGCAATGACAGGGAAACCTATTTTCCTGAAAAATTGTTTTAATGGAAAGATTTTATAAATTTCAACTGAAAGTAGCACTGGCTGCTTCATCAATGAAAGCCAAATGTTTCCTTATAAGGAAATACCTAATATTACCACTATCATAATAAAATTATACTACTACAAACTATATAATAATAGACTTTTTTTACTTTCATAATAATAAACCATGGTCTCCAGTAGTTGCTTTGATGATATGATAATACTTCAAGTGGTGAATACTTTTTATGCTATGTCTAATAAGAGCTTTCAATTAGCAAGACAACTATTTCATTGTCCAGAAGCAGCTTGCCTGATAAGCATTACCAGAGAGGTGAACAGATTTATTCATGTTGTGATTGAATCATGTGAATGTATTTATTGTCATTTATTCTGACAGGCAACTTGTAGAGCATAGGTGTACAACCACCCAAAGCAATGCTGCTGTGTTTTCAATAGTAAATGAAGTTTCACAAAATTGGGAAGCTAGCACAACACCTAAAATGGACTGCCTTACAAAACTGCTCAAACTGCCCTATTTACTTTGGGTAGCAGTGAATTTAGGCTTTTCCCAAGGGCATTTGGATGAAAATGTTTTCCGTCAGAGTATGAACTCTAATTGTTGATTCCATTGCCTTGTTAACTGTTAGGCAACCCACATCTACATGTCATGTTGAGGATTTGGGATTCTGGACTGAATAAGACATGAAAATAAAAACACTCATTGCCACCATATTATAAATATTTTATTCACAGTTAATGGAACCATTATAATAAGTCATAGAAGTTGATAGTTCTTCTTAAGCATTAGTATACCCATATTTTTAACAACTTTTCATTATTTTTTTTACACCAAGAATAAAAACAGTGAATTCTTTACATGATTACCAACAATTCTTTCTTGGGACCTTTTCCTTATAAAATGGACCTAATTTTTTTTGAACAATCCTTTATATACTTTATTTTAATCTTTTATATACCAATTTTAATGGTTTTGCCAAGTCAAACAACATCTGTACAAAAAAACTTTTTCTTTTCTTGATAAATTAAGGAATTGACAGGGTTTTAGAAAGATTTTAAAATAAAAATATCCATAATGTTATTTTACTTAGTTTTACAGCAGTGCATATTAATTTATTCCAAAGACATATTTTTATTGCTATCCTTTACAGTAAAATATATTCGATGATGATGAATCTTTGTTTATGTTAACATTAAAAAGTAATTTATATATTGAAATATCATATTTGGTACTGTTTGAAAGAAGAGAAAGTAAACTGAATAATGAAAAAGTTACCTTATTAGTAAAACAAAACAAAAAAAATAATAATGGTTTGACTGTTTTAAAATAATTAAAAGTTAACCAATTTTTTGTATAACATATTAGAAATTACTTTTAAATGAACATATTGGGAGAAAAAATAAAAATACAAAAAATAAAAAAATATCTATGTTATAAATGTGGTGAAAGCCATTATGATGAATTTTGTCCCTTCAGTAATGAAAATTGTTATAAATGTGGGCCATCAACAAACTTAACATAAAAATAGAAGAATTAAGTTATAAAATTTTAGAACAGACATGTCTTAGAGTAAATATACTGCTAACAAATAAATTTTGTTTCAACAGATAAGAAAATTAGTGAAAGAAAAGATAATTAGCAAAACATATATACAACCTATTATACTATATTTTTCAAGTAGTTGAATGATGCCAGGATTTTTTTTAATTGGTTAGATTAAAAACCAGATTGGACTGAAAGTGAACTTTCAAGTAACTTTGGTCTTTAACAATATAAGTCTATAATGTCCTTTGAAAGTTCTCAAGAAAATGAAATTTGATAATGTGGGTCAGTCAGACTGTTTTGGTCAGCTAATTTTAAATTGGGAAAATCTGACACTTTTTCTAAGTATTTAATGGAAACAGAAAAATATGATTTTAAGCCTAGTATTTTAGTTATATTTGTAGCAGACTGAATTTCTGCTTATTAACTTTTATAGTGGCTTAAAATGGATATTTTTCTCTCTCATTTACAAACCACTGCTCATAGTAGCAATTATAACAAGTAATAGATTCTTAATCTCTACTGAACAGTATTTTTTTGATATTGCAATAAAGTCAGTATATGTCTTAGTAATACATACAAAAAAGCTTGAAGTATTTCAGGCAGACATAGCTAAATTCCTTTTAAGAATTTAGGACTAGAGAATTTGAACCAGGGTAAATCCAGTTGATCTCAAATACTATTTTCATTTTAGGTTGGTTGTTCCCAAGGTCAGTGATATCAAACTAATAGATGTAGTCATAAGGTATAAAGTAGCAATAAAGGAAATGAGCAGCGATACAGGCAGGTAAGTGACAAAAAGTTGATGTAACAGCTGAGAAAATTGTAAATGGGAAACCCTTGTCCAAAGAATAGCTTTGTACTTATCAGATCTCTGTGAATGTTATCTACTAATTAAGGAATTCCTGTCTTCTCTATTACATGTTTCATCCTTTCAGTTAAATTTTACATGATTTTGCAAGAGATCAAATACCCATACAATTTTCAACATAATAATGAAGACATTCACTTGACCATAACCATGATCACTGATAAATAAATTCATTCAATACACTTATATAATCTAATTTATACTGTACATGTAGATCATTCATCAACAGATTTAACAACAATTACAAATACTATTGATACAAATATTACTACTAAAACTAACAAAGTAAAAGGTAATAATAACTAAACCAAAATTAAAATATGGATATCATAAAGAGTTGTGTAGTATACATAGAATAAGAAATTTAAAATACAAGATGTGTCAAAAGTAGTGCCCAGATTCTGTTAATTATCTTGCAGATTAATTTTCTTAATCAATTAATAGTCATAAAGACTGAAATTGGGTGCTAGTTTTGATTCATCCTGTACTAAAGTAAAATGATCTAGTGAATTTGTAGGTTGCTTAAATTAGTAAATATTCAAAAGGGTCAGTTAAAACATTGACATTCACCATGCTAAATAATAAATCTGGCAAGTATTCAAGCTACAAAGTAATGTGGATTTAAAAAAAAAAAGTGCAATCTAAGTTACAAACAAGCATTGACATCAAAACATTTCTATAACCATGTACAAATGTAAACACAATGCATTAAAAAGAAAAATCTAGCAAATCCATTTTTATATTAAAATGATACTTTATAATTATCCTTTAAAAAATAAAGAATTTTGAAACTTTAAAAGTTTTGATTATTTGTTGGTTAATTGGAAGTAGGCAGGCATCTAATTATCTCAGGAGATAAAAGATAATTCCCTTTTTGGTTAAAATTCAGTCCTTTGGTAGTGAGATAGGGTGACCTCTTCAGGACACAGGGCTAGGCGATGACATATGAAGGCTGTGCACTGCCCAGACTACATGCACACTCACTCTTGGCTGTACCAACAAGATCCAAAGGAATACAGGGCACTTGCACCAATGAAAAGTGCAGATATAAAAGAAAAATTGAGAAGTATAAACAGTCAATTACTGATATTCCCTGAGGAGTGAACAGAGTGATTCCTGGAGGGTCTATCTCCAAAACCCTGAAGTCGGGATGCTGAAGCTAATATCAATCAGCTAAGTGATTATATATATATATATATATATATATATATATATATATATAATAAAATGAAAGGCATTAAGTCCAACAATTATTTAAATTAATATATTTTCTATTTATACATTATTCGAGCCAGTAAATGTAATATTGTTTAAGTAAAAACACAGCATTTAGTTAAATAAATTGTATCGATAAAAATAACATATATATTTATTTTGTTTATACATTATTTTTATAGATAAATAAATTGTATCGATAAAAATATTGTATAAACAAAATAAATATATTATTTTTATAGATACAATTTATTTCACTAAATGCTCTGTTTTTAATTAAACAATATTAATTACATTTACTGGCCTGAATACATCAGTAGAAAATATATTAAATAATTGTCAGACTTAATCGCTTCCATTATATATATATATATATATATATATTATGGTGTTTTTAACTCAAGGAGAGAGGATACGTGTTTTCAAAGCTCCAATAAATTAACAGAATTTAAGTTTAACTGAAAAAAAAATGTAAATATTACTTAAAACTAAAAGTAATATAATAATTCACAATTATTATTTCTTTTATTACATTTATTATATACATCATGATCATTATATTTATTTGAAGTTATATATGTATTATTATTATTATTTCTTTCAACTTTTTCCACAGTTACTGTGTTTTTCTGTATGAGTATTTATTTATATTTGCTCAACTAATCTGAAGATCGTTTGTCTTATTTTTACCTTCTGTTTTTGCTTAACTAAAGTTATATTTATCAAGTTTTAATTTTCTATTTGTGTTCATTTTTTATCAATTGATAGTTTAGGTGTTAGTACTGTGAAAAAGTTTAAGTGTTAATACTTTACTCGTAGTATAAATTATTTTATTGTATAAGAACTTCATAATTGGAAGACTATAAACAGTAAAATATACAAAGGGATGCTGAAAAGTTCTCATCCCTACCAAGAAGAGATTCCAAAATAAATTCTGATGCTTGGTCAGTCAGCCAGATTTTTTGGGGAAAAAAAAAAGACCATGAACTTTTCAGCAGCCTCCTTTAAAGAAAAAGGTCTGGAGCTAAGGTTTAGATAGAAAGTAAGTTTAGCAGTTAGGTTTTAGTATAACTAAATGTATTGCTTAATTTTACAAAAAAAAAAAAAAGAAACAGATAAATAAAAATCACGATTAATATAAATTTTTAAGATTATAGTTTAATGTTAGCACTTTTAATGCTATTTTGCAGTGATTAGGGCTGAAGAGATTTCCATATTATTAGTATTAGGATTTGAATAAATTTCAGGCTGTATAACTTAATTCCTAAATTCACAATAATGTGTTTCCTGGTGTTAGTTTCATGTCAAGAGGCAGAAGCAGCGATGTGCATGAAATTATTACCTTGACATTGGCAGGTTTACCCTGGAAAGGAAGCAGGAAAACATGGGTTATTTTACATCAACATGCCATGAGGGGCAATCAGATTACAAAACCAAAAGCAATGTGGTTAGCAAGGCAGTCAACATGAAAATTATATTTGACATGCTGTCAACCTTTCTTATTTACAAACAGAACAAAAATAATTAAAGCATCAATTCAAACAATGTTATACAAAAACAATTCATGCTAAATTGAAAAGGTGGGGAAAAAAATCAACTGGTTAGAAATAACAATTGATGGTTGAAAAAAAAAAAAT
The DNA here is from genome assembly GCA_964036315.1 of Acanthosepion esculentum. Taxonomy (NCBI): domain Eukaryota; kingdom Metazoa; phylum Mollusca; class Cephalopoda; order Sepiida; family Sepiidae; genus Acanthosepion; species Acanthosepion esculentum. The sequence continues at coordinate 103,304,447 of OZ038475.1, forward strand.
CTGAAAGAGATTATATTGATGGACAAATGGCTTGGCAATAATTCAGTGCAGTGGTAAGGTAATTAATGTTAGTGCTCTTATGCTATTCAGGCAGTCCAAATGATGTTAATCATTATGATGCAAAATATTAATTACTAAAGATTTCATATTACAAACTTGCAAAAAAACAAAAAAAAAAAACTTGACCTTGTGTTATATAATAATTTGTAATGTATTCAAAAAAAATTCTTTTATAGAAAAAAAATTATATTTTAAAACGCAGAGTTAAGGGAATTGGCTTGTTGGATGATGTGAGGTTGATGTTATGAAGAAGGAAAAAATTTTTTTCAGTGGAAAATGTTTTAGAGATATGACCACTGTCACCTTTTAAGCTTTTGCCTCCCCACCCACATACATACAACAAAAAAATATTTAAAATCAATTGTTAGAAATATAACCATTAAAATTTTGCAATTGTATTTACTATATTTCCTGCAGAAGTAATTTCATATTTTATCGACACAATTCTATTGTCAGGTATAAGAACGAATTCAGCTTTCAAATCAAGAAAAGTAAAACATCCAAAAACATAATATGAAATCTAAAATAAATGAAATAAAATAGAAAAAAGAATTACAAAATGGCATTTCTTGCAATAAATAATCTAGGATAAACTAATCCCTCTAGATTTAACCAGAATTAACTTAAAAGCAATACTGACTATAGTTAAGTAAGGATCAATCTATATAATAAACCATTTGACTTTATCTAATATATGCATAGGATGTTTGTTTATATATATATATATAACAACTTGCTAAGGTTCTTGGCCTGACCAAGAAAGAATTTACTACAAGAAAAAAAAAGATTTTTTGGGTCATTTGTTCAGATTTTGGGAATAGTGTCAAAAACTTCTCAGTACCCTGTTGCATATCAGTGAATTTCTTCAGGAGTAATAAACTAGCACTTATTTAATAAACAAAATATGAAAACTTATTCCAAGATAGATGAAAACTATAATGTTTTACTTTTAATTATAGACATTGTTATCAATTTCAAAACAATACCAGTTTTCTTAATTTATAAAACAAATAAAGTCAATATAATGTTAATTTATAAATTCACATTCATTACATTAAAATTACTGAAATAATTTAAAAACTGATTAAATTTACAAATATAAGAACAAACACATAACTAAATCCACAAAAATAATAGTATTTAATATTAATTTTGGAATTCATTTTTTTTTAAAATATACATTTGAAAATTTATTTCTTTGGAATGTCATTTATCTTTGGCATTTTAATTCATAGCAGAATTATTTTAAGTTTTCACTTGATGTTAGCATAGTCACAAAACAATCTAAAGAAAATGTGTTACGACGAACAAACCCATTACGTAATTCTCATGTGAACCATAACAGCCGTAAAGCTCTATAATCCATTGAAAGATTTTTAGTCATTTCACTTAATTTTATTTGTGATAGAATTTGATAAGAGATTAATTACCAATGGTAATTGCTTGTTCTGCATAATTAAGAAATAAAATCCACTTACTTGAAAAAATGAAAAGGTCTACATGTCTTAAATTATGATAAAAAAATTGGAAAAGAAAAAAGAATATTTAAAATTTAACCAATTTTTGAATAATTTTCCACTAAGTGAATATTATTCTATAAATTATTTTGACTAGTATTTTCATTGTTTTTTTTCTCACAACATAAGTTTTTTCTGCTTTTCTCTGGTGTAGGCTGAATCTGGTAATATTTAAGTATCGTTAAGTAATTTTTTTCTTTTAAATACCACATTATCTTCTCATAATAAATAATTCACAACCTCATGCTGACACAAAAAAGAAAAAACGAAGCATTGGATAATACGGGACGCAGCATACACCTTAGGAAAGCTAAAGAACATTAGATGATACATTGTGATGAAAATAACAAAGATGGAGATACTAGTACAAATAATTTATGAAGTGGTGATAATAAATCATCTCAGAATTTCAAACATCAGCTGAATACAACTTAAAATTCTAATCTCAGCAGTTCTACTTAAAGAAGAAGTCCAAATAAATATTTGTTCAATTCTTTAGCTAAATATTATTACAAGATGATTAGATAACATCTTGTTTGAAAAGTACATGAATTTGAAACAGACAAATGAACAGTCCAAAGAAATAAACTTAAAAAAAAAAAAAAAAAAGGTCTTTTTGTTTTGATGATACAAAGTGATTTTGCAAGACACTGCAAGAAGCAAATAAACACTGGAGATGGTAGCACTAAGCATAGCAATAAGAGTAGAAATCACTAACTGAACAGCTATCAAACAAAGAATAAATTTCATTAAGGTACTTAAAAAATGTTATTATACATTTATAAAAGCAACTCTAAAATAAAGAAAGGATCTGGTATCTCAACATATATGAACATGCTCTGAAGCAGCTAAGCAATTAAGCACAAGGATTTCTTTTGATGAAAGAGTTCCAAAGTAATTGTGTTTTTACAAGTATAAAATAACTTAAGATTAACCAATTTTTACAACTGTGTTTCAGTGTAATGTTTTATTTTAGTAAACAATAGAAGCAAAAAAAAATATTAACACTAAATAATTAGTGAGTCAATCAAAAAATATTTTTTCTAAAATTATATATATATATATATATATATATATATATATATATATATATATATATATATATATATAATCTCAACAGTCAATTCTAATTGAATTTCTGCAAAGTAACTTTTGATATAAGTTTTATTCATTTAGACAACTAATTTGTTTCTAACAGAATTAAATAAAAATATATTACATATAAACTTTTCATAAAATATTTATGAAAAGATTAAAGTATTAGCTAAATCATTTTTTTTTACATTAATTCAAATGACTTTTTTAAAATTAATTGACTGCTATAAGATTTTTATAATGAACAAAACCACTTTCAGTCATGTTATCATAGAATTTACATGCTTGTTGTTACTGATAAAAAATAGAGATATTGAAATCAGAATCATTTAAAACTACTTTTCAAAGTACTAATATACATATTCATTGGTTGGGTTGGAGGCTAAACTTAAATGAGTGATTTAATGCTGATATTGGGGTTTGATGTTTTAATTCTGATTTATTAAAACTTTTTTAAATTCAGATGGTGTAAGAAATTAAATAACATTAAATAATTTATCAAAACAAATATAATATAGAAGAAAATAAGGAAATAATATAAATTTAATGTAGATTAAGAGTAAGATAAGACATTTAGAATGGCTGAAATTTCTTTTTTTAAAGTTATCTTTATACTTTGATTGGGTGAAAAATGAGTTCTTTATTGCAGTAAACCTATAAACTTGGAAACAAATAGGAAAGGAAGTAAAATATTTATTTCAATATTTTATTTAGCTGGCAATCAAAAATTTATTTCTTTAAAAATAAATTAAATTTTTTGGCTGCAAAAATAGAAAAAATACTTTGCACAGAGTTGGAAATTTATATCTTGTCATTAATTAAAATATTTTTCTTTATTAACAAAACTAAGTACACTGATTACTCATTTCCCAATACAAAGAACACACTGCTCTTAGAATTTCAAAGAATGATTTGATCTCAACATAAGATTTAGTAACAGCAGAGAAAAAAATAGCAGTAAGTTTACCATAAATCCCAATTATATATGCTATCCGTATTTCTGTGTGTGAGTGATCCCTGAAGTTTTTGAAGAATAACTGGTTCATGAAAACACTTATTATTCAAGAGAACTAAACACCTATAATAAAATTTTAAAACTGTCCCAGCTTGAGGCTTTGACATTATGGTAAGCCTATCTATTAAGAACAGGTAAACAAATTTCAACATCTATATTATAAGGTATAATAATAACTGACAAATTTGTTGCAGTCATCTTTTTATTTTTTTTATCATATTTTAGTAAGATATTCTAAAACTGACATGATGGAGATTGCAAACACCTATATAAACAGTAAGGATGTTTGAAAGAAAAAATACCTTTAACTACAAATACATTAAATTATTAAGAATATGATTCACTGAAAATTTATATAGTTTTCTCTAAATAATAATACATGCTTAAGTACCAATGTATTTTGTAATATAAAAAGTGTGCATGTGTGTATATATATATATATATATATATATATATATATATATATATATACGCTCTATCTCTGATATTAAGCACTTTATCCCATAAATATAGCCCACCTTAAGAGTATATATATATATATATATATATATATATATATATATATATAAGTGAACATAGAAGTCAACACTTAGGGGCGACAGTGTTTCATGCTAGTGCAACTAGTGCTGTTATTTTTCTCGGCTATTTATATATAAGGGTCAATGGTGCATTGTGGGTAATTTATTTTGGCAGTTATTTTTACCGGAAGTCGCTTATTTGTTTATTTATTTATTTATGTCAATATTATGTCAAATAATTTGATCAGAAGAAAGATAAAGAAATAAAATTTATAAATTTTTTATCAAGTATACAGCAACAGTTATTTGCTAATATAGTTTTAAGTATTTACATTGTTTGAACTGTTATCCCCACCTTTGTTGCCATATTCATGATGTTTTCAGAGTGTACAACGGCCAAAACGTCATGAATATGGCAACAAAGATGAGGACAACAGCCTAAACAATGTAAATAATTACAATACCTCATCTCAGAAATATAGACAGATATAGTGTTAAGTACTTTACTAATGTTTATTTTTAAATAAAATTATAGGTACATAATCTCATTTACATTCTTGTTAAGTTACTCAAATAACTTGAATAGTAAATCATGCAAAATTAATTAAGTACTCCTCTTGGGACCTTATACACTTATTTCATTCTACTTTTCAAAATATTCTGTAAAATCCTCCTTTAGCTTTAATAAAAGCTGCTTCATTACATTTTCCTTAATTTCATTCACAGCATTTCAAAGACAATCTTAACTTTGGAAAAAGCCAGGAAACTAAATCCAGACTTTACGTGGATTGATTAACATAAGTGATACAATATTTAGCTAAAATACTCTCTGCACGAGATATAAAGAATCTACTTGTTTGGTCATTGTGAATACGACCATCACAATGCACAAGTTAACTTGATGGCATCTAACTGGTGACTGAGCAACCCACATGGGTGGGTGTTTGGATAAGCATAATAGTTAGGTCCTTATTGATTAGTTGCCAAGCTATATCAAAATGACTGGATACATGCTGAAAGATCTTTTTACATACCTAATACATTTAATGATTAATCTCTAACTAAATTGTACCTGTATATACTGTCCATATACTTTATAATATAGTTGAAGAGAGGGGATCTGGTACCAAAATTCTAGATGTTATGAGGTCCACTATCATGGTGGTGTCTGTTAAAATTTTGAAAGTATTTCAGCATGTGTTCTAAAATACCAAACTTTTCCATGTTTTTATTTTTGTTGTTAATGAAAATAAAAGGAAATAAATTCAATGTAAAAAATTAAATTAAAAAAAATTCCAAAAAGGCATCATACTATACCATTTGGTACCACTATTTTAGTACTTACTGAAAATTCAGAACCAAACAGACAACCAGCCATGGGTGTGGTTACCTTGTTAGCCTACTGTGTCTAAGCTTATTTTGTTAAAGGGCTGTCCTAAGTACATGTAATGGAGACTCAGGATCATCAGTTCCAGATCCACACTGACTACTTGCCCAGTATCGTTCGTATGCAAATTTTATCAATGCCAACTATTTTAAACAGCTAATTGTTGGGGAGGGAGGGGTAAAGGAGAATTCTCCCACACAAAACATGCATATTGGATATGAAAATACAACCAAGTAAAAATACAGGTTATATTAAACTAAATTACCCGCCACCCCCCAATATCAAAATCCAGACAGGGTGGTGGTATTGTGCAATTTCTTTGAAAGTATTATGATATTCATGATGAACTTGGATTTTAGTACTGGCCCTGCTAACCTGTATACATTCTTTTAGGATGGCTGAAATGAGTTCATAACTGTAAACCATATCATGACACCTAATAATGATTAGAGAATAATGAACAATTTGTGATAGAAAAAGATTCTGAGACAAGCAAGCAGATATCTTCTGAATTAACTAAAGAGGAAATATTACTTTGGTATTACATAATGTGAATCCTCAATCTCCCAGTGATTACATCACTGTTCTCAGACTGCAGCAACAAATGCACTTACAAATGTACTTACAAACACTGGGGAAATGTCTTGTTGTGTAAACAACTGAAACATGATGAACAGGGAACATGAGACATAAATATTGTGGTTTTGTAAGACAATTTTCAAACACTTAAGTGAAGAACATTTAGCAAATTCGAGTCAATCTGTCATTATATATATATATATATATATATATATATATATATATATTTGTGTATTTAGGCAGCAATCCTTCTTTCAAGCACATTTCATTAAAAACGACTGACAAGGTGCTTTTATTTAGTTTTTTATATAATTTCTCTTGCGATCTAATAAAGTTTTTCTTTTCAGAGGATAAATTATATAAAAATTGTCCGAATGTTCTTTTCCGAGCGCTTTCGGCTATACTTTTAGCCATTATCAAGGATTGTATTTCAACTGTTAGAATTAGAAATAGTTTGTGTGTGTTTTATAAAGTGATTGATTTTTTTTTTTTTTTTTGTTTCAAAACACGGTCAAGATATTATGTCCATGTTCAAAGTTTATATTATTAAGGGTTGGTTTGTTTAATTTTATAAGTAAGGCTTCCATTATTTTTAGCCTTTTTTTGCAAGTGGATGATGCTATTATATTAGTGGTGTTTTGAAACAAAAAAAAATAAAAATGAATCACTTTATAAAACACACACAAACTATTTCTAATTCTAACAGTTGAAATACAATCCTTGATAATGGCTAAAAGTATAGCCGAAAGCGCTCGGAAAAGAACATTCGGACAATTTTTATATAATTTATCCTCTGAAAAGAAAAACTTTATTAGATCGCACGAGAAATTATATAAAACCTAAATAAAAGCACCTTGTCAGTCGTTTTTAATGAAATATATATATATATATATATATATATATATATATATATATATATATGAGGAAATTTTATGACAGTGGCAAAATTTTGCTTGTGAAATTGTACTAATTTTGTTATTTTGGTAGGATGACACATGCACATGGCAGAGGGGTTGCTGGGAATTTTAGAATTTTTCTTTTTTCAGCTGAATTCATTGAGTCTTTTTTTCCATCACTTTTGTAAGTAGGTATTCCACACTGTCATATTAGAAGTTCTGCCAGGAATGGGGAAATGTTGTAATTTACTGTAGTTGACCTTGCAATTAAGGCATTCTAGACATTTACATCATAGTGAATTATTTTCTCCTTTGATCATAGTAGTATTTTTTATGTCAAAGTTTTGGTCAGTCTCGTTAAAATAGGCAACCAATGCATTTGATGTATTATTTAGTAAAATGTCCCTTTTGTGTTCATAATATTTTTAGATTCCTTGAGGTTTCTCCTATATATTTTTTGTGACAAATATTCCAAGTGATGGAAAAACTCCTCATTCAGTAAACTTCTTAGCAGATCAACTAAACTTAGTCAAACACACAACAGAATTTAGATACAAAATGGAAGAACAATTTCTTGCTCTTCCTATTAGGTCATCCCAATAGTTCTGTCCAAATTTTAACTTTTTGTTAAAATGAACAAAATTTAAAGAGTATTTTATGTCTAATGGAGCTGAACATTATTTTTACGTTTAGATGCATTTAAACTTATCAAATTTTATTTCAGAGAACAATAAAATAAAATTTTGTTTGATTAAAACCCTGCTAACATGGAAGTACCCAAGAATCATTTGAGGCACATAATGCTTTATGAGTTCAAGAAAGGAAACTCAGCAGCCCAAGCGGCTAGAAACATTCACTCAGTTTATGGAGAGGAATGTGTGAATGAAAGAACTTGCAGAAGATGTTTTGCAAAATTCAGAGGTGGAGATTTCACCCTTGAAGATGAAGATCGAACCGGACGTCCAGTTGAGTTTGATGAAAAGCTTCTTGAAGCAGCCCTTGAAGAAAATCCTGCTTTATCAGGAATTGGCAGTGGTTCTCAGTTCAAACCATACAACTGTTCATCGTCATTTCAACAACTTGGAAAAGTTCCTAAACTTGGAAAATGGGTGCCTCATTAATTGTCTGAAAACAACCTCAAATCCCGAGTTGACATCTGCTCTTCTCTCCATCCTCGCCAACTTGTTTCTTCTTTTTTGGATAGACTTGTGACTGGCGACGAAAAATGGATCTTTTATCAAAATGTTAAGCGTCGTAGACAGTGGCTTGGTAAAGGGAAGGACTCCGGCCACAGCCGAGAAGGGAACTTCATGGGAAAAAAGTTCTTCTTTCAATCTGGTGGGATTGCCAAGGAATAATCCACTTTGAATTCTTACCACCTAATGCAACAATTAATGCTCAAATATACTGTCAGCAATTAGAGCATTTGAACCAAGCTTTGAGGTAAAAAAAGACCTGCTCTAGTGAATTGAAAATGGGTGATGTGATATCAGGACAATGCGTGACCACACACAGCAAGAATCATGTCACAAAAGATCAAAGAACTTGGTTGGGAGAAAATTCCTCATCCATCTTATTCTCCTGACCTTGCTCCTTCAGACTACCATTTGTTTCGTAGCTTACAGAATTATTTGGAAGAAACAGCTTTTGTAACACAGGAAGAGGTTAAAACTGACATTTGTGAGTTCTTCGAATCAAAGCCTAAATAATTTTACAGTAATGGAATTAGTAAGCTTGTTAATAGATGGAAGGACGTCATAGATAATCAGGGAAAATACATTGTTGATTGAATCTGTAATTAAATGTAACATTTGGTCACTTGTTTTCTTTATTCAAAATTTGGACAGAACTTATGGGATGACCTGATAGATATCAAGCTACACTGTATTAACAACAGTTTAAAACTCGGTGTCTGCTGGAAATCAACCAACAAAAACAACCTAATAAATTTGTATTCCCATCATAACAAAAAAAAAATCCAGCATAATCATCGGATTCTACCAAAGAGCTCTCAGAATATGCAGCTCAGATTATTTACATGAACAAAAATACATTGAAAACACTTTTAAACAACATCTCCAGAACCCTAATTATTTTATATTCAATTCGAAACAAAAGCCCCACAAATATTAAAAAAAAAAAAAAATATCAATGGAGAAAATAATTCATTTAAAAATTAAAATAATTTATGATGTAAATGTTGAGAGAGTCCTTAATCACAAGATCATCTACAGTAAATTTGAGCCCTGGCTCTTACATGTCACTATTCCTGGCAGATCTAATATGACAGTGAGGAATACCTACTTACAAAAGTGATTGAAAGAAAAAGAAAAAGACTAAAATGAATTTGGCTGTGTAAAAAAAAAAAAAAATTAATTCCCAGCACCCCTCTGCTGTGCACATATGTAGTCTTACCAATATAACAAAATTAGTCTGATGAAGTCCTGAAGGATAAAATGCATCACAAGTAAACTTTTTTCACTTTCTTATAAAATTTCCCCAAATATTGTTCTTGAGATGTGTGTGTGTTTCATTAAAGATGACTGACAAAGTACTGTGATTAAACTTTTTATTTCATTTTTCTTGTGTTCATACAAGTGTTTTCCTTTCTGGACACAAAGTGTTTAAAAACTGCCCAAAAGTTCTTCATTTACGAATGATTTTGACTATACTTTTAGCCATGTCAAGGATGATTTTATTTTACTTTTAACTGAATGTATGGGTTGTGTTATGTATCCAGAGTTATAGGGATGTTTAATTTTCTAAATATGGTCAGCACATTGTAGTCATGTTCATAGTTAATGTTACTGAGTGTTGGCTTTTTCTTCTTTATTATTGAAACTTCCATTATTTTTAATCTTAAAAAAAAAAAACAAAAAAAAAAAAAACATGGGGATGAGATTATTATGCTTGTATTTTCTACTAGCATGTTTCTGGTGGAGTCTAGTAAGTTTTTGTGTGTGTTTAAATTCTAATGGAGCTGTGGTCGGATAGGTGTAACATAAGTCATCTGGATAAGTATGTAGGAGTATGACTGAAATGATTATTTATGAGTTTGGTTTGATTAGGAACACAGTTCCTTAAGGGGCATTTGAATTTGTAAATAATGTTGTATCCTTTGCAGTTTTGATTTTTTACAAAACATTCAAAACGGTTAGACCATAACATAAAAATAACACACCTGAAAAATCAAAACTACAAAGGACCAACATTATTTACAAGTTCAAATGCCCCTTAAGGAACTGCGTTCCTAATCAAACCAAACTCATAGATAAACACATCAGTTATACTACTACATGCCAATGCAGACAACTTACGTTATACCTATCCAACCACAGCTCCATTTGAGCTCATTTAAACACACAAAAACCTATCAGACTCCATCCGAAACATACTAGTAGAAAATACAAGAATAATAACCTCATCCACATGTAAAAAATGATTAAAAATAATGGAAGCCGTAATAATAAGAAAAAGCAAACATTCAATAACATTAAATATGAACACACCACAATGTGTTGACCATATTTGGAAAATAAAACATACCTATAACTCTAGATACATACATAACACAACCCATACAGTTAAAAAACAAAACAAAAAACACTTGTATGAACACAAGAAAAAATAAATAAAAAGCTTAATCACGGTACCTTGTCAGTCATCTTAATGAAACAGGTATAAAAGAGGGATTGCTGCTTAAATACACAAATATATATATAATATATATATATATATTATATATATATATATATATATATATATATATATATAATTACTTAAACATCATTTGCAGTGGATATTTATTTATTTTCAGCTATCAGCCTGAATATTAGAGAAATCTTATTAAAGAAAAATATGCAGAGAACACATTTTTTTTAATAAGAAATCTTGAATATTTATTTCAGGCTGGTAGACAAAAAATAAATATACTGTTTAGTAAATAAATGGAGCACCTACTGAAATATGGGTGTCCACTAAAAAATAATGTTTAAGTAATAAAATCTGTTGGATTAATAAATAAAAAAATCTTTTAGAACACAAAAATACATAATCTGCACAGAGGAAACGTGTAAAGCAGTTCTTAATAAATCTTCACATTGAAATATGTTTAATTTATATATAAAATAGATGACACACCTGAAAAGAAAATTATCACAATTTGATAAGAACATTTTAGCAAATGTAGTTAAGACAATTTTAGCAAATAAATTAATATTCATCTGTTTAGTTTACACATCATGAAAAAATGTAAACGTGGTAATTAGTTGCAATGAAAGATACAATTAAATAAATCTAAAATACCAGAAATAGCGTATCACTACTAAATTTACCTGTAAAAATATGTTAGAATTTGATATTGGGAGAATATTTATTACAGTTTGGCTACTTATAAAATTATCATTTAATCTCTGAAATAACTATCCCAAGTATAACTCACATTTTATGAATGAAATCAGTTTTTCAGCATTTGAACAATATCCATTTTATTTTAGTTTGGAAGTGATGAGAAATGTTTGTACAAGTGAATATTTTATTTAGCCTTTGTTGCTTTTATGACAGCATTTTAATCCCGGGATATTTCATCTGGTTTTACATTTTCTTTCTGAAATTGGAAAATTTTAATTTATACTCAACTAATCCATGAAATTGAACTGTATATAAATTTAATATTTACACCTGAAAATAAACTTGGTGTTAGAAAAAATCAGAAGAAATAAAATATACATTATTATTTATACCTCATGTCTGGATAGAGCCCAGTTTTAATTAGTAGAAATTAATATTTATTAAGAAATTATCAACTAATTAAATTTATAACATCCATTAGTGTTTAATCCATTAATAGCAATCATCAAGTTGTTACTAAATTCTGGATATTGTCAAATTCAGCATTTGAAACGAATTTTGTACACCAAACACTGATTTACTTCCCTTCCATACCACGTCGTCGTCGTTGTTGCCGTATTTAATTTATTATTACTTTTTATTTTTTAGAGTTTAGAGACTAAATAATAAATAATAAACCGTTACTAATAAATACTGAAATGAACAATATTCTTTATTTTAAGAAGCAATCTAATAATACTTCCTTTTTCAATGGATACGTTAATGCAGCTCTCATATAAATTAAATACAATACCCGAATCGGGAAGGAAGTCTTAACAAAAATAATTAACATAAATTGAAAAATACACTACTGAACTGAAATAAATTATAATGTAAAAATAAACATTTTCGGCATGATTTTGTTTGATTACGGTCTTAAAAATCAGCTTACACTGTACACACGATACTTTTCAAACTTATTATTTTAAAAGAATCGTTTTTTTGGTAACTAGTAGATTGTTTCTTTTGGTCAAATTAAAATTGTAAAAAAGAACAAAACAACATAGGATTGCAATTTCCAATGATGGCAGTATCAAAAATCGTAATGAAATGAAAATTATCATGATTTAAGAATGTATTGAAGGATTTTTTTCATCCAATCTCATTCATTCATTTGTTTGTTTGTTTTATTTTTTCTAATCTGAAAAACTACTTAATTTAAATTTTTATAACTTCAGCAAACCTAGTTCATATTCCGCCTTCGTCTGTTGTGTTCACTTTTTTTTGCACTCGATCCTCCAAATCTATAAATCGACCATTCGCCCTTGCATGGAGTATTGCTGCCATATATGGTCTGGAGCCCCTGCTGTTTGCCTCAGGATTCTTGATAAGATCCAGAGACGGATATGCAATGTAATTGGCCCTGATCTGTCATCTCGTCTGCAGTCGCTCTCTCACAGACGCGACGTTGCCTCGCTCTGTCTTTTTTACAAATACTTTCACGGTAATTGCTCCGAGGAGCTGCTTTCGCTGGTTCCTAGGCCTCATGAATTTAAACGTCCTACGAGGCTGGCATCCAGTTTCCCACCCCTTCACCGTTGAAACTGTTAGATGTAGACGTCTCTTCCAATAGCTTCATGTCTCGCACATCTCGCCTGTGGAACTCCCTTCCTTATTCCTATTTCCCTGACAAATACAATCTCCAACTATTTAAGTGTAACGTCAATCGACATCTCCAGTTGCCTTGATCTATCCACTTCCCTTCTCCACATCCTTTCATTCCTATCTGCTCTCGCTCCAAATCTTCTGTAACCCCCTTGCCTTGATCGATCTACTATCTTTCTCCACATCCTCTCCTTTACCACTCCTATCTGCTCTTCCTCCAAACCTTCTGTAACCCCTTGCATGCTAGTAGCTTCCAGCCTTGCTTGGGGTGATTAGCTTTAAAAAAATACCCTTAGTAAAAGCATGAATCCACCGTTTCTCCTCCCAGCTGCGAGTTAGATAACAACAGGATAGACTGTGTTCTCAAGCCTTGGGTGGCAACCGGTCTAGAGAAGGAAGGCTCTGAAATTCAAATCATGGAAAAGGCACAGGAAACCATGAATTTCACTGACCCAAGAAGTTATGGCATTTTAATTTACAGATTTAAAAGATCTGTGGAGAGCCATGATCGCCTACATCCTGAAATACATGGGGAGTGGGATTAAAAATAATGATTCCAAAACAAACAAAAAAAGAATATCCACCACAATTAAATTTTCTTTCGATTGACTACCTCAGTGTCTATCAAAAGATTCTTAACAACTGATTGAAATATTTTTTACTCAACTTTTGAAACATCATGATGAATTTCATAACAAAATATATTTTTAAATACTTATAGTGATTAATTAAAAAAAAAAGTAAGCAATTCTTTTTGGCATTTACAGACAGATGTAAATAAAATTAAAAAGGATCTGAGAAAAGTCATTATTTAGGGGGTTATAAATTGAAACGTAACAGGCAAATAAAATAACTGCTATAAAATGTAGACGTCGCATACCTTAGGACATTCTACATCCTTATCAGAAGATCCGAAAACCAAATTTTCCAAGTTTTTCACACGGTCTTCTAAAATGTCAATAGTAGCAGCCATTTTTATGAGTCAACTAAATACTCTAGAGTCACTTCCCTTGTTAATACTCTTGCATTTCAAAAAGGCATTAAAAGAAACTTAAAGTAAATTGACAAAAAGAACTTAAACGCATCCTAAACAACTTATATAAAGTAAGATTTTTAACATAATGTAGTCATACGTAAATTTCATTGTTGCTGAAAAAATTATTTTAAGTTCAAAATAATTAATAATTTTATTATCAAATACGAAACTAAAATAAATGTTAGTTAACTTAACTGATATAATAATTCATTTTTATAATGCCTGTAGCGTAAATAGTTATACAGATTTATGAAATTTTTAATAAATTAAGTAAATATATTATTGTATTATTCAAAGAGTTAACTTTCGTATCTTACAAAAACAAAATGGTTGTCACTTGTCGTTTCTCGAATTGATTTGTGCAATATTGGTTACTTTACAGATTGATTTTTTTATCATGGCTTCTAAAATAGATTCATTGGAAGAAACAGTAAAGCCTGTAAATGATAAGCCACCAGATAATGTCGAGAATCAGTTTGGGGAAGCTTCGTCTATTGATAAAGTTACTTTAAATAACACGGTAAGTTACCCACGTGTTTTACTTTTGTTGGTGTGGTTGCTCTGAAATTCAGGTTTTAGTGTTGAGATGATCCAGGAAAAATTATACAGGTGAGAATGTAGAGTCAAAGCAACGATAAGTAAAAACTATGATCAACATAACCAACAAACCTTTTTTTATGAAAAATTATAGGTTTTTGTATTTAAAACCAGAAAACATTTGACTAAAATTGTTCAATTTTTAGTATTATTAGTGCTCCATACTTGCGGCCTTGTGCTACACAAGCTTAGCAAACCATAATTCTATTGACGACATAGTACATAATATGTTCGAAAAACAATTATCACTATATTTTTCTCTTCATAAAATAAAATTCAATCAAAGAATGTTCGAACAAATCTCTGGATTATGAAAGTTTTCACACTTGGCCTTGAATCGGACACTACTTTTCATTTTTTAACAAATCGTAACAGATAGTAAACTCAACATTTTCCATAGCTTGATTTTAAACTTTAAAATCCAGTTCCTTGAAAATTAGAGAAAAAAACAATGCAAACTTTTTTCTCGAATATTTACAAAAAAACAAACAAAAATGATGCGACCCTTTTTTATTTTTATCTCCAAAGATTCGCTAAAAACGAGCATACAAACGTAATAAAAACAAAGTTTCATCGTCAAAATCTTTGTCTTATTAAGAAGAGAAAAGATCAAAGGATTTTTTTATGTAAAAAATAAAAATTATCTTTTTAATCCTTTTTAGAACCTTCGAAATTTTGGTTAAAAATCTTATTTTTCCAACGTGGACGTTTCACCATAAATAACAATAACAAACACTACATAAAAATAAATAAACAACTCTTTTTTTTTTTTTTTCAACATATCTTTTCTTTAGAAATTAACATTCTTTTTTAGGTTGATATTCACTTGTAAGAAAATTTGAGTTTATTAAGCATGAATTTTAAACTTATTTTTTAAAAAGATAATGCTTTCAATTTTCAATAAAATTGTAAAAATGAACCAACATAAGAAAATGTGATGTTTTTCATTTTTTTTTTTACAGATAATCTCTATGCGTTCTACAGTGAAGAAGTCCAAAATACGAATTCTTGCAAAAGTGATTCGTCACATTAAGCAATTAAAATCTAAAATGTAAGTAGTAGTCTTTGATTATTCTTATTTTATTGTTGCCTTTTTTTTTTTGTGATTTTTTAAAAATTATTGAATTAAGAAAATTAAAAACCCTTAAAAATTACATGATTTTGAAATTACAAAACTGACATAATCTCGTTTTATTATTTTATGTTTTAAAATTTTGAAAAAGAATATGAAGCTTGAAAAAGAATTAATCATCAACTGTAAGTTTTGGCTACAATGAAATCATGAATACATTAACCTTAGCTTTTTCAGTGTGTAAAATTTCTGTTTTGTGTGTCTAAAATAAAGTATGAACAATATGACTGGGTAATATCAAAATAACTTGACTTTTTAAAAAGAAAGACTGCAGTTTTAAAAAAGAATGATTAAACTGGTGCCATTGCCATTTGTTGATGTATGCTATGCGTGTGCCTTAGTTGCAGTCTTTTTTTTTTTTTTTTTTTCTAGAATATACCAAATCAGAAATCTACATTCCCTACCAAGGGTCAAAAGGATTTTCTCATTTTGGTTACAATTATAAAGCATTTATTTTTTCACAAATACAAACATTTAAATCCTGTTAAAATAATTGGAATTTTCTTTAAATCTTCAATTTTCATGCTATGTAGGATTGCAAGGTACTTTTTTGTTATTTTTGCACTTAGTTGTAAGGAGTGGATTCTACTCCTGGTGAGAGCTAGGTATGATGAGAGACTACATTTGGCAGCAAGGCCTCTGATCGGGAGATTGTATGTTTTGAGGTGTGTGGAACCTCCTCTTAATATCCCAGGTCAATCCTGACCCGAGGTAATAGCACCTGATGGGTCCCAGCTATGGATAAAGCATGTATTAGAAACACTACTACAATGTTTTACAAGTTCATGGTTCTATCTGGTGGATCTGAGCATACAGCCTTTTCCTTACTTAAATTGAACAAAAAAACTTCATTTACATAAGGACAAAGGAAGGAGTTTGGAGTAATTATCTGTAGATCAGAATCATAGGAGCAATAATAAGTAAGGGGTCTGGAATTTATTGCTATTTATATATCTGTAAGAGTAGTAAGTAATTCAAAATAGTCGACCTGAGATCTGCCAATGGTCTTGTATAGACATAACTTGATAGTTTTAATCATACTTTCCTCACACACTTCCCATCCAAGCAGAGTTCTGGGCATGACATTAAGCAGCACCAGCGTCCTGAGCATGATGCTAAATTGCATCAGTGACCTGGGTATGACTTCTAACCACTCTGGTAGTAACATAAACATCGATTTACTAGGCATCATTGTGGGGATTTGTATGCCAGGGGCTCCAAAATCAGAGAATTTTAGGCTGGTTGTCATATTGGCTCCCACGAAGTCATAGAACTTTGGACCCTGAATATGTTATAAGTTTAATTGTAAACTTACATTTTCATGTATCTATTCCTTTCTTTTACAGGATAGGTTAGATTGCTTAAATTGAAGACTTACTCATTGTCTGCAAGTTTCCTTTTATAAAAATTCAGAAAGTGTAAGTGATAGTAAGTTTAAAAATTTTGATTAAATTTGATCATAGGATTCCGTACATCCCAAAGCCTCCAGAATCATAAGAATTTCAGGCTGGTATTGTCTCCTCATTTTAGGCCCTTGAAGAACTTTGAGCTTCAAATATGTGATTAATTTTATTTACTCTTTTAAAATAAATTTAGTAGTAAAATTACATTATTTCTATATTTTTCCCAAGCAGGATTGGTTAGATTTATTCATGGAAAATTAAACCTTATGCCTTCTGTAAAACTTTTCTGAAACATTTTTAAAATAAATTTATTTCCAAAATAATTAGTTTTAATTGGATTAATTCATCCATATTTTACTCTGTACGAGAATATTTGGGGTTGGAAAAATGGGACTTTTTTCTGCAACAAACTGAAGTTTATTGCATCTTTCTTTGAGAGGAAAGTATTAGGATTTAGTTTGAGAACCACTACTACAATGTTTTACAAGTTCACACTCTGGCTTCTTTACTGATTTTTGCCCCAATTTTCACCCCTGCTTTCAAATCTGGCTCCCAAACCTTTGATTCTTATCATAGATAAGAATATATTTTCTAACGAATGAGAGGACTGGGAAAGTGTATAGAAATTTTGGAGGGTAAAGTTCATGATATTTCTGAGCCTTCTAATCTTGATAAATATCGAGAATATGTGCCTCTTTGGCAGTGAGTATTAGGTTGGCGACAAAACACCAGTCAGCTTTGGAACCTGTTTCAAGGAAGAAATCTACATGCTGGGCTCTAAAGTTGGAACGTCAACCATCTGCTAAAAACTAATAAAGATCTGCTTCTTTGCACCTAGAAATTCCTGTTGTCAGTCTACGAACTCACTCAACTGCAAACTACAGATCTTCTGATTGTTCCCTTCTCAACAAAAGTTCTGAAGAACTCTATGTGAGCGTTAACCCATTAAGAACAATTTACTAGCATGAAGAACTTTTAGGCACTCATAGAAATATTTGGAGCAAACCTTTATATGAACACTTTTTCTTCCTTTAAATTAAAGAAATTTTCTTCTCCCTTTCTTTCTCTCATTTTTTGGATATATCTCTTTGCCATCTTTTTGTGTATGTAAATAAACATTTTCTTCTGTTGTGACACCCCAAGCAGAAATTTGAGTCTTTACTCTTCCGTCTAAAAGAGAGAATTGTCTGCTCTAAATTTTCAAGCCATTTTTTACTTTTATTGATTCTGTCAACTTTAACCATAACCCTTTCATGTGGGAAAACCAGGACAACTTTCCCACACATGTTTTTTCTTATTTTTTTTAAACTGCTAAATGAATCTTTACGATGGTATATTTTTACCCATCTGTATTTGTGAAAAAGTTGGAAAATTAATTTAAAAAGTGGCGACAGATAACCAACAAGTACCAAAAAATTACCACCCACACATTTTATTTGTAGTTGAAGACATACAATTACATTCAAAATATATTTAATTGAAGCCATAAAATTGTGTTCAAAAATATTTAGATTACAGCATTAAATTTTTGAATATGTTGCTAAACAAAATCAACCAACATCTACTCCTGGTTTTAAATTCATATTTTTTTTTCACTTAGACTAGTTATCAAACAAAGCTAAGAAGCCTGGTCTGTCATTCTATTTTACCTGTAGCTGTGGGGAGAGGGTAGAAGAGAGAGATTCGTGCCTTTCCCAAGGACAATGTGAACACAAACCATCTTAGCTGAAATTTGAACCTAGTTTGCATGTCTTCATTAAACTAAGTAAAGTTTTGAATAAAACCAAAAATGATTCATTCTTAGACTGAGATATTTAGGTAATTAATACAGACTGATAATTGTTGCCATGCTATCATATAATTATTTATTTAAATTTTAGAAATGAAAAAACAATTAATATGGAAAAGAATAAAAGAAAATTTGCAAACTTACTTGAAGAAATGAAAATAATCAAGGTAAGTTGGTTCTTGTTATTTGTGTCTTCATGTTTTCATTGTTATCTTTATGAAATTAGCTGTAAGTTATGATTGAAGACCTGACACTGTTTTCTTAAATGTATTATCAGACAACTCTACCACAGTTCAAATCTTTTTCTTACCTACTTCTCTCATCATCTGCTTACAAAAAATACTTAGAGTATATGATTAAACTTTATCAAAGTTGATTATGAGAATATGAGTTTTTTGCTGCCATTGCATGTACATTTAAAATAGTTATAAGAAAATGGTTTATCCAAATATTCATTCAGCTAATTTCTTCTTTGTCAACCAGCAGAACAAAATATTTTGTTAAGGAATGTGATGATGAGATAGTGGAAGGTTCATGCTTGTCACCAACACATCTATGACCAACGTCAACAGTGACCAACACACCGATGGCTAATACCAATAGTTGTCATAAGAATACATCCTAGTAGCTACTGCTTAGCACTGAAATGTAACAGTTTATATAGACCCCAAAGATGCTCATGATTGATCAAATTAAAATTTGCATATCTGGCCAATTTTTATTGAGTCATGATTTGGGTTTCATATTTTGGTAGAGAATACATGCAACCTATGAGCATTTCGTTTGACAAGAGAAGTAACTACCATATTTGAGATGTTCTGTTTTTATTATTAAACAGTATATTTATTTATTTATATCTACCAGTTTGAATCTTGCCAGAGGGTGCATATTTTTCTAACAAGATTTCTCAAATATTTAGGCCAGTAGATGTAAAATAAGATCTGTCAATTTTTTATTGTATTTTGCCAATTTTCAGGTAAGGTGTTGACTATTGCACTTAAAGTTGTGGATAAACTGTCCAGGGCTTATAAATCTCCCCTATGTAAAAATAATGTTGTCTATGAATTCTCATAACTCCTGGGAGATTGCATCTCCAACATTAATCATCAAAAAACAAATACTTACATTGGGCATACAAGTACCATGCTCTCTTGCAGATTGACCTGTCACAACTCAGTGTAGTATGTGCACACATCGTTCAGCACACTATGTACAACTAACAAAATATGACAATACTCGTAGATAACACGAAAATACTCTACAACACCCAATGCAAGGAAAGACTCAAAACTGTAGAAGCTATTATTATACAAAATAAACAGCCTCCATTAATAAAATATCATTCACTACAGGAGACTGTATCTTGAAGTGCATATGATATAATTAATGTGCACACATATTTTAGCAGCATTAAAATAAAATAAATAAATTGCATTCTTTTTATGCAAACTTGTTCCTGATAGCCATTACACAACATCACTTTAGACCATTTCAAACATCCAACTTCTTAAAGAATACCAGGATGCAGACAAAGGAATTCTATCACACAGACACTACATCAGTTTTTTGATAATGAATGAAAGTCGAAAGTACTTGAACAAAAATAACTATGAACTTTGGACAATTTATCCACAAATTCGAGTGCAATACTTGGCACCTTATCCCAAAATTGGAAAAATACATTAAAAATTAAAAAGACCCTGTCGTTTCTTTTTAATCAAACTTGTTTGGATATATAATATATATACTTTTCATAATTCACTTTTTCTTTTTTTCATATATATATATATATATATATAATTAATTTTTTTTTTTTTGTAATAAATTTTTTTTTTTAACAATTTATTTATTTTCCCCATAAATAAATGGACTTTTCCACTATCTTAACAGTAAATTACAAATATTGACTAATTACAGCAGTCTGTTTCCAATTTGTGCCTTACAAATGTGTGTATGAAACTCAGTTGCACCAAATGGTGATGAACAAATGTATATTTATTCTCATATATTAATTATTTAATCAGGTCAATTTTCTAAGCATTAAGTTGAAAAAAAAAACAAAGATGTATGAAGAGATAATTAAATTGTATAAATGTACATCTTATAGAATAGCTAAATTGTTTTTTTTTCTTTGTAGGCTTTAAAGCCAGACACAGTATCAAGATTTGTATTGGGCAATACCTTTACTTTTGTAGAGCTTAATAACAAGGTAAGTACAATGTTTTGTATGGCTGCAATTGCTTTCCAATCTCTTATCTTTTTGTTTTAATGTGGATAACTGTAGAAATATAATTCCATTTGTATCTACCCTTTTATTAGATCTACTGAAATAAATTCCGATATTTATCTTGTAATTAGAGTGATGCAAATAATTTCCAGAATTTTTTTTTTAACAAAATCATATAAATTCATAGCATCAATATTCAGTCATTAAAAATTTTCTATGACTTTATATCAGTTGTTCCCCAACTTTTTTTTCTCTGGACTGCATTTTCTGAATGAAAATTTTCTCACGCTTCACCAAATTTTTTATGTGATAAAATGTACATTTAAAAATAAAGTGAGAGGGTTAATGGGAGATAACCATGGATTCAAAGTCAGGACATTATCATTGATAACTCTCTCCTTTAATTTGCAAACCCTAGTTACTATATTAATACTTGATATAATACAAAAATATTGCAATAATAAAATTGGTTAATAATCAATTATAACTATTTATACTGGGACTCATGCCTGCAATTACAAGTAATCTATAATATTTTAAATTTTGAAATCATTTATTTTTAGCATATGAATTTTTTAAAACAGTTTCTAAATCTTTAATTGTTTTTCAATCATTCAGCCTCACCTGCTATCCTCTTCTACCATGCATATGAAGCATGCCACACCCTTTGGGAACCACTGCTTTATACCATCTTTCAGATAAATTGTACATTCCTTCATAAAAATTGATTCTGGTTTTCCATTTTGTGAATCCTTGAAAGAGTTTTCATTGGAGCCACTAACCAGGCGAGAAATTGTTGTATAAAGTAAAACAAGTGATAGCCTGAAGGTGACAGGTCGTTTCTCGTTCAAATGAGTTCTTTGCTCAATGTAACAGTAAACCAGTAATTCCTCATGGTTAGACTTTTGGGATGATGGACATTGATGGATTTAATGTAGAAACATATAATTAATACTAGATTTAATTTAATTTTTATAATTAATACCAAATTTTATGGTCAGTATTAATGAGTTGGAGAGCTATACTTAACTTCTCTTGGCAACAACATCTAACTACCAGAGACTGATATGCAATGTAATTGGCCCTGATCTGTCATCTCGTCTGCAGTCACTCTCTCACAGACGCGACGTTGCCTCGCTCTGTCTTTTTTACAAATACTTTCACGGTAATTGTTCTGAGGAGCTGCTTTCGCTGGTTCCTAGGCCTCATGAATTTAAACGTCCTACGAGGCTGGCATCCCATTCCCACCCCTTCACCATTGAAACTGTTAGATGTAGATGTCTCTTCTACTCCAATAGCTTCATGTCTCGCACATCTTGCCTGTGGAACTCCCTTCCTTATTCCTGTTTCCCTGACAAATACAATCTCCAACTATTTAAGTGTAACGTCAATCAACATCTCCAGTTGCCTTGATCTATCCACTTCCCTTCTCCACATCCTTTCACCTTTCATTCCTATCTGCTCTCGCTCCAAATCTTCTGTAACCCCCTCGCCTTGATCGATCCACTATCTTTCTCCACATCCTCTCCTTTACCATTCCTATCTGCTCTTCCTCCAAACCTTCTGTAACCCCTTGCATGCTTGTGGCCTCCAGCCTTGCTTGGGGTGATAAGCTTAAAAAAAAAAAAAAAATTACAGCTCTATGAATGCATCCCTGATATTTCTACAATCTTACATGAACGTAGATTGCATTTTGCTGGACACGGCTGGCAAGCAAAATAAGAACTTGCAAGTGATCTACTGCTCTGGACACATAGCCATGGCACAAGATAGATTGGTTGTCCAGCAATCATCTACATTGATCAACTATGTTATAACACAGAATATCACCAACCTTTAACTTTGATGCAGGAATGTGATGGATGGCATGATAGACTTGTGAATGTCCAAGCTAGCTCAACTGAATTAATTAATGGATTAAACAGTTTTTCCAGGTTCTTGTGATTTGTAATAAAGAATTTTCTTTTGAATCATACTAAATGTGATAAGAAGTTTTCTGTTTTTACTCTGTAGATTCCTGCAATATAGCAAAAAAGCTGTTGTTGATTAAGTGAATGTCTTAGTATTTATCTGACATTCCCATTAAGGCAGGATGTGACATAGGTCATTTTGATGTGGGGTGTCCATAAGCATGCATATTAGCCAAGGACAAATTGCCCACTTCCTGCGACCAATGTCATGCTGGCATTAATATTACATGGAACTGATCTCTCTTAGTGCAATGAGAAAGGTGTTACCGCAGTGTCAGAATCCATGGGACTGGGTAACTTCTCTCATCTAAAATGAGGAGGGAACAAATACTACACTTGGTATTTTCATGGTGACGGGATAAGGCCAATTTAAAATGGGGAGCCCAAGTGTGTGCACCTAGGTTAAGGCCAAAAACTGCCCAGTCCCTGCAACCAACATTGCACTGGCATCGACATTCCATTGACTCTCCCTCTTTGGTGCTGCTGCAGGGTTGGAATCCCAGGACCAGGCATCTCTCATTTATTTGTTGTGTTCTGTCCAAAGACAGGAACACAATTGAGAGATAAAATGTAGTTTGTCCAGCTGAAGGCAGATTGTATTTACTTGTTGCCCCACACTGGCTGGATGTGACATAAGGCCAATTTAATGTGAGAAGCCCAAGTGCATGCATCTGAGTCATGTCCCAAAATAGCCCATCCCCTGCAACTGTTGGTTGCACTGGCATCAGTATTATTACCAATCCTCCCTCTTTAGGGAGCAGTTGTTCCTTGAGACCAGACACCTCTCAATAATATTTTCGATTGCACTCTGCCTGACTACAAAGGCACAACTGAGTTGTGCTCTGTTTGAAGACAGAAACACAACTGAGAGATAGAATGTAATTTGTCTGCCTGAGGGTTGATGCTACACTTTTGATTGCAGCCCGAAGGTCAAGGTTAGCCAATGCTCTTTTGTCTAGTTTTCAGGTATAAAGAAGAAAAACATGACGACTTGATTGTTCTCACTTTATTCATTTGGATGTAGGCTAGAGAGAAAGAGTTTGAATAAGTAATGGAGCTTTCTTCTTTTCTCATTTCATATGACCACTTTTGAGCACACACACAGGCAACTGTCTGGTTGAGAATGGTGCTCTTTCAATGTTTGCCATCCAGCCAGCCACTTTGTAGATATCGCATAGTCAAAGCTCTGTGATCGTGGCGTATCCTTTAGTCATTTGACCACTTTACATGCTTTGCCTTCATTCGGTCATGTGTGTTTTCGATAATGTCTCTTGAAGCCATGTTGCTGAATATATTAGATTCCACTCGGGTCGAGATGTTAACCTTTATCATTCTGTATGTAACTTAATTTGCTGTACAAAAAGTTTATCCTGCCACTGAAGGTGACTCTGATCCCTGAACAATAATGTGCTTGAATTTCATAGTTGTGCTGTCGTATCCTGTTGTGGTAACAAAAAACAACTTTGAGCGAAATTATCAATAAGGGTACTGCAATTGAGAGGCCATGAAAAAGAATGCATTGGAAAGGGAAGTATTATTAATAATGTAGAGTGCTGAAGGTTAGGGGTCATTCTGGATGTAGCCACTCATTGTTTTGTTTTGATTGTTGTAATAAGACAATTTTTCATTGCCATTGACTTTCTTGTAAGAAAAGAAACTAGTGTTTAAATATTGACATTGTACATTACTCATGCGTTTATATTGAACCCATTTCCCGTGCTAATTTTCCTGAGGCTCAATTTCATTTTTGTCAAGCCAATTTTATTGGATGATGTCATATTCATGCATTTTCCATTAAGCACTGGTTTTAATTGCCATGCATTCAATATAACTACCATGTTTGTAATTTTATTTTTGTTATTGTATATTTATATATATATATATATATATATCTTCGGTTTTGTTTAGGGTTTTCAATCGACAGAGGCTCGTGCTCTTGCTCGGTTTTCTGATGAAAACCTGCTTCAGGATAGAGTGAAAAAATTCCGTGCTGAACATTCTGACTGGAAATCTTTGGCAGCCTTTGTACAGACACAAAGTTCAGGTCGGCATATCAAGAAAAAGAAAAAGAACAAAAGTAACAAGATAAAGAAAGAAGAGACGAAAACTAATATAAAGGCTAAACAGATAATGGTGTCCACTTTTCTTCATGGAAAAGTGAATAATATGAACTCTGACAAAGAGGCATTGAACTCAGAATCAGACATAAGTGCTTCCCATGTGACTAATGCAAAATCTTCACAGAAGCAGAAGGGAATGATTTCAAATAAAAATGAAGAACCTATTTGCAAAGATCTTCATCTCCAACCAATAGACTCTGAGATTCATTCCAATCAAGAGAAATCTGATTTGGATTTCTGTTCTGAAACTGATCCTCCAAATTTAAACAAAGAAATTCAAAATTCAAAGCAAAGTCATAAAACCCCCAATACAAAGAGTACAGTCATTAAATTAAAGAATTCTGATAAAGAGCCATCTGTTGAGAAGCAACAAGCTGAAAACTCTTCACAAAATGCTGCAAAAATGGTTGTTAAAAAAATAAACCTGCATAATTTTGAGGATGATATTTCAATTGATGCAGAACCAGCAACAGAAAATTCAAAGGAGAAATTATTTAGAAATGACAATAACCAAAGCAAAGAAAGTGAATTCTTTTTTGTCAGTGACCAAGAGTCATCTGTCAAGGTTCCAGAAGAAGAGAATAAATTAGAAAAGGTGGATCAGAAGAATGATGATGAACCTGAGTTCACAGTATCTGGCAATCACTCAATGTTTTTGTCATTGTCAGGCAGTGATGTACAGTCTTTTAGAGGTGGAAGGTAAGTTATGTATATTATTTTTAAAATTTGAAAATATTTCAGTTTAATTCAAACCCTTTTATTGACCATTACCCTTTCAGTTTTTGAATACATATCAGCCATTTATTTTGATTACTTTGGAACAGGGTCTTTTAGGTAATAATCACAAGCTGATTAACGAAAATATATAAAACTTGGAATATTTTATATTCATTGTTATATTATTTCATTCAATATTATAAACAGTTTTGTTATATTAGTATGAAATTTATTGTCATGAAATTTACTTTTTAATTCATTATGAATAAAGTACTTATTATCAAATGGTTACTGGTATAAAACTCAATTAGTAGGGATCAATTAATGCCAGTAACTGTTTAATAACATGTAGTTATAATAAATGGTTTGAATTACTTATGTAGTATGTTACTGGTTGAAGTTATTAAAGTGGTTGAATTCTGAGTAGATAAAGCAAATAGTAATGTTTTGATGAAATCATTGAAGACCTTTTTTTGTTTGGTTTTTTGTTTGTTTTTAACAAAACAAAAATTTATTTTAAAATTATTCAAATATATTACACAGAATTATTAACTCACAGTACCCATAAAAATTTAATTGTTTCCATATTTGAATTTTCTGATGACTCACAACGTTTTGAGATAAGCTCCTTGTGAGTTCTATGACTAAAAATACTTGTGGGAATTTCCCTATTGTTAAATACTTGCGCTTAACAACTTTAAGAAAATATTCCAATAACAATCATAAATATGAATGCAAGTCATTATTTAAAGAAGTAAGAGGGTACAAATGAAAAGATTAAGAATTGAAAAGGTTTTCCATTTCACTGAAGCAAAGGTTAAATGTATAAGAGTATTATCACCTCCTCATTTTCTTATGTATGCTTTCTTTTTTCTTTTTTTTCACTAAAACCAAACAGTGTCTCTGACCTATCTTTCTCTTCCAACTTTCCTCACAATCAAAGTTGAATGGTCCATTATTTATCTGAGGTAATGGCAGGATGTAACATGTGCTAACTGATGGAGGAACAACTAGTTATTTGATTTTTTTAATTTTTTTTATTAGTCTTGTCATCATCTTATTTTTGTTGCTTTTTTTTTTTTTTTACAACAGTCAGGTGATTATTTCCCTGACCATTAAGTAAACAGCATGGATTAGAAATAAAGTAAGCTGAGATTTGAATTCAAGAGAATGAGAAGACTTTAGAAGGAACTGGAAACTCAATCCTAAACCGAAAACTAAAGATAAATCTCTACTCCCGCTGAAAGGACAAGGGAAGAGTGTGGATTGGATGATAGACAAACCTATCTACTCCCTATTGATGAGAGGGGGGATAAATAGTAAATAAAATTTCAGTGTTTCAGCAGAGACATCAGAAATATAGTGTCAGAGTAGAATTTAGAAGGAACCAGAAACCCAATCCTAAACAAGAAACAAAGGATAAACCTCTACTCCTGTACAAAAGGACAGAGACGAGCATGAATGATAGGCCAATCTATTTACTTTGTAATGTGGATCTTGATTTGTAGGACTATAATTACTTTCTGCACCTTTTACATTTATGATGAAAACTTCAGGTTTTGGCCAGTTTTACATGCTATCAATTATATCTTCTTGATTTGACTAAAAAAATTGCTCAATCATCCATTTTCTCCTCTCATCAGTTTTTATTGACATTTTCCTTTTTTCCATATAGTGTGATCATTTTGCTTATATATATATATATATATATATATATATATATATATATATATATATATATATACACACACACACACACAGATCCCATATAAAAACTTGGAAATTTTCAAATATTTCAGTGAAATTTTAAGGTCTGAAATTATAGTTTATAACTTAGATATAAAAAATGGTGTCAGTTTAAACTGACACTAGAATTATATGGGTTAATAATAAGCTATTACCCATCAGAATCATTTTACTTGGTACACATTTTAACCCCAGTATTATTATCTAAACATTTTTGTTTTTAAACTTATATATTTTTCAATGTTAATCAGGTTGATCTTCCCTGACAAATTGTTTATTAAAAAATCTATTGTGAATAATTTTCTTAGAGATTTGTTACTATTTGTGTATCTTTTAGTGGGAGAAGAGGAAGAATGAATTCCCATTCTCCTTATTCTGAGTTCAGAAGACAGAAACCCAACTCTCAAGGACATCAGAATCCTGGTTATCGAAATAATTTTGTACAGGGACGTTTTTCAAATAGAGGAAGAGGAAAACCATCTACATATCCCCTGACAAAAACATTTAAAGAATCAAAGGATACTCCATCAAAGAATACTCCTAAGCAAAAACTCTCAGACAAAAGCAGTAAGTCTTTCATTTAATCTTTTTAGGTAAATTAGATTTTTTTGTTTTCTTTACTTGTATGAATCTCATAGGTTTTGCAGCATTTCAATGTCAATACATGAGTTGAAAAAGCTGATTTTTAATCTTGAATTTTAATCATACTTGATAATGCTGAAGTTATTTTGTCACTTTTCATAATCATTTGCAGTAATCTAAGAAATAACTTGTTTTGTATTATTTGTTATTATTAATGTTACTTTTTTACATTTTGCTATGATAAAGTAGAAAATAATGAAGCTGAATATTTACATAGTCCATTAAGTTTACACATACTCCACTTAAAAGTTGAGTGAGGCTTATGGCCATATCATGTTGGAACACTGGTTCCTGTATGATCATCAAAGTTAAGCAACATCAAGCCCAGTCAGTACCCAGATGGGTGACTGCTCAGGAATATCAGGTGCTGTAAGCTTGGATGTACAGGTGATGTAATGGATAATGGCTCAGAATTGTAAATCAGAGCTGAGTTCCAATTCCATTTGGGTTTGTTATATTTACTTACGCACAAATACCTTTGGGAAAGGTATGAATCCACCTATTTCCCCACCGGCTGTGGGTTAATTAGCAAGATTTGTATCATTAAATCATTATTATCTCAAAAAAGAAAAACTTTTTACAATCTAAAAATATTTTCTGGCTTTACATAACCTGCAAAGAGTTCATAAACTGTAGAAAATGAATGAATCAACCAAACGTTTTGTGAGTGAAATTAAAAAATTACTAAGACAAATTGATATAATTTCTTAAACATTTGATATTAAAAGAAAATGATAAATTCAACAGCTTGTCCACTACAAGATTTGAACCTATTTAATTATTATTTGAGTTAGATCGATTGAATAAGCCGTTTTTTAATTAAATTTCTAAAAACAATGAGTTCTGATGTAATTTTGAAGACAATAAAAAATGCATTGAATCTTTAGAATATTAACATATGCAAAATAATTACGAATATTTGCTATTTTCATAAATGTAGCAATTTTAGAAAATATCTTACATATATGACTGCTGAGTGGGAACAAGATCATTTTAGCTTTCAAAAACAAAATATCTCAGTGTATATCTGTTCTTACAATGCTGAAAATATGTTGTTACTTTAGGTTTGCTTTTTGGCAAATGGCATCACAATATCTACTTGGATGTGGTTCAAAAGAAATTTCTTTGTCCTGGATCCTCTGGCAAATAGCCAGATAAATTTAAACTGGTATAAGTAATGATTGTCCTGGAGATGCTGACTAGATATTTTGCTAATATGATGACATGTAAACACATTCCAATGCCAAGTGGTTAACAAATAAATAAATGCAACAAAACCATTATTTGATTTTTTTTTTTTTTTTCCCAG
This sequence comes from Acanthosepion esculentum, assembly GCA_964036315.1. Classification (NCBI taxonomy): domain Eukaryota; kingdom Metazoa; phylum Mollusca; class Cephalopoda; order Sepiida; family Sepiidae; genus Acanthosepion; species Acanthosepion esculentum. The sequence goes on from OZ038475.1 coordinate 103,334,196, forward strand.
CAAGAATTGCGGGTGGGTGGAGTTGCCCTTATAGCAATTTTTTCATTCTCTAAAATTACTAGAAAATTAAATAAGAATTCTTCACTTGCTCCATTGCTCACAAAAGTTGGAGAAATGTGGAAACTAATGAAAAAGCTTATACCAAAGAAAAAAAAAAAACATTTGATAATTTTTTATGTATCTACTACAATAAAATTTGGAATAGAAACTAGTGTGTAAATTATAGCTACTAAACTTATGATAATTAAAGCCAAGCTGATATGGTATTTCTTTATTTTTTTTCTTAGGATTTGTCAAATGTATTTTCATTTTTGTATTTCTGAGTGTCTTCATAGAAAAACTCTTGAGATGTCTTGTATGTTTTTTAAGCTTATGTAATGTTTTATATTGGTTTATTTTTTGATTACTTTAGCCTTTCTGAAAGGCTTTTTTGGTTCTGGTGTTTATGTTCTCTTCGAACTTATGATTTAAAGCATCATAATCATCAACCTTTGAACTTTACTTCAAGGGGAAAAATCACCACCTGTAGAATAATAATTATTAAAATAATGCTTCAAAATTGCCAGAATCTCAATACTTTTATCTGCCATTATAGCATTTGATATGAAAGGTGCAGCAGAATAGTCTTCTTAATAATTATAATATGGCGAAGTCATAGGATAATCTTTAGATTTGTACAGGAAATAAGCTTTGATCTGTGAAAGAAAAAAAAAGTACTTTTGATATACCCCAATATAATAACAACCATATCTACCAAATTTACTGATATATAGATAAAGGCAAGCAGACAAGATATTTTTCTAGATATTAGCCTTCTTATCCTTAGAGAAAATTATTGGAATTGTTAAAAATTAGGAAAAAACTAAGGTGGCTAAATTTGTAGATGATTTTTAAAATTATGGTTTTAATTTGCAGTATAGACAATTAGATAAGTCTTAATTGTTGTTATCAGGATTTAACTTGAGCCCAGTACTTTTTATTTTCTATTAAGGTGGATTGTTTTACTATAACAAATAAATATTTGTCCTAAAAGCCAATTGCCTGTGAATATTGCTATAAATATGGTAGAAAACCCAACTATTCAATCTTAATTTTGTCATTAGCATAAATATTTTAAGAATGAAAACCTGAAATTTTTTTACAGTTTTGTTTTGAAATATGGAATTCTATTTTTAATTTTTTTAATCTAATTGTTTTTATTTTTATTAAAGATTTTAGTGATGAGAAACTGCATCCATCATGGGAAGCCAGCCGCAAACGGAAAGAACAGGCAGCCAGTATCTCTGTTTTTCAAGGGAAAAAAGTTAAATTTGATGATTAAAATTTTATTCAACAAAATGGTTGTTTGCTGCCGTTATTTTTTTGAAAACAGTTTCAATTTTTTTCCTTTTTTTTTTCTCCATCCAAATATGGAGGATATGATCATTTAGACAACAATGAGGGATTAAGAAACATTAAGGATATAAAAATTGGAACAATTTACATTGAAAAATTCATATTAACTTTATATTATGAAAAATTAATGCAAAATGTAGATTTTAAATAATTTTTTAAAATAAAGTGTTTGGGACCAATTGATTTTGATAATGTTTGATTGTAATCAATATTCTTTCATGATCATAGAGGTGGAAGAGGATAATGGAAGGGAAACTGACTATAAAAACATGACTTAACCCTTTAGCATTCAACCTCCTCTGGATGGGTTGAATGTTTGGCTCTGAACATTCAACCCATCCCATGTATACTCTGCCATAATATGACATCATCGCAAACAATGCAGGAGTGAGACTGAGATTCAATATTTATGAGGTGGGTTTGAGTGTTGAATGCTGAAAGTTCAAGATACAGTGGCAATCCATGTCTGATCATCTGATCCTGCATGTCTCATACCATATGTACCGCAAATGATGCTGTGGCTATAGTGTGTTGTATGTCATCAGTATATTTAGTTTCTCATTCATTCTTATTTCAAAAGGATTGGGAAGCTTCTAATCTTGGCCTAAACACAGTTGATATAGGTCACCTTTCTGAAATCTGACTACTTGGGAATGCATCTGCATGTGGGAGGACCTATTTGGAGTCTATGCTGCCCACCACAAATGTAGACATTTCTTAATGACATGAGCTAAACATCAGAACTTACTTTTGCTGAAAATTGGCACCCAGTTGGCTATCCTCACTGCAGTCAAAATATCAATTCATTCCACTGAAATGGTCATTGGAACATGAGCATGGTTTGCATGCTTCAGGAATAGTTTTCATCTTGGAAGCTAGTTATACTAGTAGCTATGTGGGCTTGTCATTTAATAAGGAGAAACTTTTTTTTTTTTTTTGTTTTACTAGAAGTGAAGTCATTTAGGTGATGTGATTGAAGGAAGTCTAGGATGATTATCTCAAGGCCAACAGGTTGCCTACTTTATTCATCAGCTTAAGATTAGGATTGAAAGAGAGGCTGCCTTTTACAAAAAGTGGGTGCAAAATTGTGTTGTGCAGTGATGGCTGAACTTCAGCACCCTTACAAGTATAATTTTTTAAAAATTTTCACAAGAAAAACTGATAAATGTAGAATAACGAGTTTATTACAACATACAACTTAATACAAGCTAAAATATTCATCATTCTAGCTAAAATAATTTTTCTTGACTTTAGATCTGCAAATCTTTTTATTGCACTTTCTATACCTCTCTTCATTACATAATCATTTTCTATTGATAAAAGAATTTAATGTGTCTTGAGTCATGGAAGTATGTTTTTATAAGCTTTAGTTTTGGAAGATCCCAAACATGATATGGCAGCATAATGGCACCCGAATAGACTTGCCCAAGTTGCCAGTACCTAGAGCTGGCCCTAGTGTTGTGTAAGAGGAGCTTAGTGTGATATCTTTGAAAGTTAAGATAAAATAGTGTCTTCTTAAAAGAAAACACTATTTTATCTTCACTTAGTTCATGAACATATACCCCCCCCCCCATTTCTCATTTACCATCCTCATTAAATTACAGAAGGTAAAGTTTTATGGTGATGTGGAAATATTTTGCTTACATTATTTTGTTTTTCTTTCTGCATTTTCCCCACATTTTTGGCATTTAACTCATTGAAAAATGTCTAAACTATTATCTGTATACAACCATTTCGTCAGATCAACGATTAAAAATGACTTCAAGCAAATGAATCCTTCAGGTCTTAAAGATAATCCTTCATTAGACCCTATAGACTGGCACTGCAAAAATACAAAAAAAGCTTTACCAAAATAACAAAAACCACATCACTTCCAACAAAAACAAACAGGTAACTAGAAGAGAAAAGATGCTGACCTTCCACACTACCTTAAACAAAAGGTTAGGAAGGAAACCCTCAGTACTAGAAAGTGGTAATAGTAGACTTAAGCTTAATTTCCTGAAAAACTTAAGATTTTATAAATTTCCATCAACAGTAATTCTACTTGGTCAACAAATGATGAAATTTATTGATAGAAAAGCTTACTTTTCTGATTAAAGCAAGTTTCAAACTATCTCTTAAGAAAAAGTTTTAAATTAATTTGTGTCAATTTTGCATCCCTATGAAAATGGAAGATAAGGTGCATTTTAGACAGTGGATTTTTTTTTTTTTTTTTTTTTACCGTAAAAGCAAAAATGCCTTGCAAGCAACAAAAGAAAAATGTGCTGTGTACAGGGAAGGTGCTTTAGCTGAAAGAACTGTATGGAAGTGGTTGTTGGTGATTGTAGCCTTATTGATGAAGAATGCTCAGGCGGCCCCACCACCACTTATAGATGATGGCCAAATGAAGACATTGAGAATAACCTGCATTATACAATGTGGGAATTGACAGAAATACTTAATTTACCAAAATCCACCATCCATGAGCATTTAGTGAAGCTTGGGTACCACATGATCTGAGTGAAAAGAATCTTTTGGATTGCATTTCATCTGTGATTTGTTGTATAAACACAATGAAAATGCACCCTTTTTGAAGCAAATTGTGACAAGTGATGAGAAATGGATTGTTTACAACAATATTCGGTGAAAAAGATCCTGGGGTAAGGGACATGAGCCAACTTTAGCCAGCTCAAAATGCAGGTCTTCAGCCTAAGAAAGTCATGCTGTGCATCTGGTAGGATTGGAAAATAATCCTGTACTATGAGCTTCATGCCAAGTAACCAGATTCTCAAAAAGTACTGCTTGCAGCTGGATGAATTAAAGACAGCAATTCAAGAAAAACACCCAGAATTGACAAACGGGGAAAAGTATTGTTTTCCATCAGGATAGTGCTAGACCTCGTGTTTCTTTGGCGACCTCTTATTCCACCTGCCATATTCACCATTTGTTCCTTCAGATTTTCATTTATTCAGGTACTTGCAAAATAATCCCAATTATAAAAATTTTAAATCTTTGGATGACATAAAAAAAAAAAACAATCCCTTGAGTTCTTTGATGAGAAACCACTGAAATTGTAGGAAGATGGAATCTTTAAGTTGAAGGAAAAATGGAGAAAGGTTGTGCAACAAAATGGTTCATATTTAATTGATTAATAAGCAAAATTATGCAATCAAATATTTAATTTCCTTTTATGAATCAGCATGAACTTTCTGGATAACCCAATATATTAGACTGGGTGAGAGGACATGCTAATGCATTCCTATAAATGAATTTTGTTTATTTAAATCAGGGTAAAATTTTAAATTGATTAATTTTTTTTTTATTCCCCTCTTCATATGTACTTGTAGATATAGGTTTATTTATAATTTATGTAGTGAGAATGTAACTTTTTGGTAATTGTTGCATGAAAGATTTTAAAATAAATGATCTTATGATGACGAGCAATGAAGAATTCTTGAAAAAGTAAATGCATCTAGTTAAGTTAATGTCAGGATCTCGAAGACTAACATCTTACTCTTCTCCCAAATTTTTAATCATATGCCATATTTCTTTTGTATTTATACAAAATATTCTGGTTATTGAAAATTTTATGAATGTAAGTTGTCATGGCTTCTGCATATATTCAGACTTGGTGTTTCAATCACAAAATGGGAAAAATGGCTTTTGAACTGTTCACTGGTACTAAATTAGTTATTAATAATATGCACACTTTTGGTACAATTTGTTTTGCATATAAAAGTAAAAAAGCTGTTCTTGTGGACTATGACAAAGCCTGATATTTTCTAAAAAGGAAATAAATTAAAAAGGTATGTAACGTTCATCAATAACTTAAGTTGTGAATGGTGTCACTTGTGACAGGCAATGATAAAATAAATGTAAGATTCTAAAGCAGTAGTAATCAACTGGTGACCATACAAAAAAAAAAAAAAAATAGTAAATTGGAGTCCATGGTAATATTTTAGTGGTTCATAGAGCAATTTCGCTTTGGAACGGTTGTTACAACTGAGAATTGGAATTTCTACAGTAATCTATGCCATGTGGAAATACTAAAAATAGAAAAACAACTCTAAAACTAACAGAAAACAAGATCAAGCAATGTAAGTTAGCATCCCTTTTAGTCGACCAAATGTTTTGATTGTAAAAGTTGAATAAAAGCTGAGGACGATATAGAAGGGAAGGATTATATAAACATTATAATTTATATAAATTAATTTAATATAATAATATGAATAAAATATTAATATAAATGAATTAATATAGTAATGAACTCAACATTGTGAAAAGGGGTGATCAACTATCATTGACATTGATCAAGCCGAATATAAAAATGTTGCAGAGCAGCATCAACCACAGGTATCTCATTAAATAAATCTGCACTTCTTTTAAATTTATTAATTACTCACATATTTTAAAATGGTTATTTATGAGTTATTTTACTTGTGTGCATAAATGTTCCATATAATTTAGTTGTTAAATACAAGTTTATTTTTATTAAATTAGTTATTTTCTCATTGAATGGTTATGGGAGTCCATGAAAAAAATTAAGAGTAAAAGTGGTCTGTGGGTAAAAAAAACGGTTGAGAACCACTCCTCTAGACCATGTTAGAGATTAATGTCTAAGTCACCAAGAAACATGCTGGTGAAAAACTCCAAGACATGGAAAATTATGTCAGATTCAAAGTTTCAACAGGAAAGAAGTACAAGAAATTTGGAAGAAAATTTTCAATAGCATCTCAATGTACATTCAAAATTAAAGATACCCTGGGTAGAATCTTGAACACAATATGACACAAGCACCAAAATATTTTTTCCTGAGAGTCTTCTATTAAATTACCACCTGAAAATGCTTTATGAAAGAATGAATAAATCAACAAATACTAAAATGTTTAAAAGAAAGTAACATTTATTAACAATTTCCAAATTATCCAGATTTTAAATATTGCACAATTTATAGCCACCCTAATGTTTATTTCTGCCTTAATAAAACACAAACAATTAAAAACTATCACATTGGAGGATTTGCATTAGTGCTGTACTTATTATAACTTTAATTAATATACAGCAAACAGAAGTTGAATTTACCTTGGTTTCTATTTTACAATCTGCTCTCACTCACAAATATGCTTCATTAATGTCAGCGAAGCAATTTGTCATAAAAATAGCAAGTTTACAAAGAAAACCCATTCAAATCATTATCACAACATTATCATTTGAAACAACACAAATGAAAAGTAATTTAAGTAATTGTAAAACTTGGTACATTCAGCATTGTTGAACACCTATATTTAATACTGATGATATGCAGAGAGACATTTTGTTTTACAATTTTATATTAAAATGAATAAATTCAATAATCATGAAAAAAGGTATTTGGAATTTAAACATAGTTCAGCTAGAATAGAAGCAATTCTACTTTTTTAAAATTTGGATTCTTAAAGAAACCTGCTAGAGCAAGTTATTTCAGATTTTTGCTTTTGGGAATAAAAGAAATAGTAAAATTGCAACTTAAGATTCATAAATCACATTTTTTAAAGGTTAGATTTTCATAATTACATTTTATGCAATCTCCAAAACATTGTTGGTTTAAAAATTAAATTGGCATTTCTGAGTGGTATATTCAAGTTATTTGCTGTATTATGTTGCCACAATGCAACTCTGTTACTCATTCTTTCTGGAATATTCCCTAAATTAACAAGTTTTGCTAGTTATGTGATAAAAAAAAAGAGTATTTTATATTAGAAATGTAGGGAATTAAAAATTAAAAGTGAGTATATATGACATATATATGTCATGTATATTGATATATATATATATGCATAAAATAAATAAATCCTAATGAGCCAGGTACTACCTACTTAAGTTTCACCACATGGGATCATCAGGGTGAACTGCCTTAGCCAGTTCACCCTGATGATCCCCTGTAGGTAGTACCTGGCTCATTAGGATTTATTCATTTTACCTTTGCTCTTCTTGATGTATTGAGCACTCTTCGTCTAAACTTATTACTTGCTGGTTTTTTTTTCTTTGAACCAGAAATTTAAGGTACTGGACGATTTCTTTCACCCTGTTCGGAGGTTTTTTGGTTCTCCCCTCACCAATTTTTTCCTCAGATGCCAATTTGTTTGAAAATTGTGCTATCCAGATTTTTTCACCCACCGAGTTTAAATAGATTTACATTAGATTTATATATATATATGTGTGTGTGTGTGTGTAATATATATATATATATATATATATATATATATACACACACACACACACAGAGCTAGTAATTCGTTGGTATAATCCAGGCGTGTCCTATTAACACATAGAATTTGAAATATGTTAAAACTGACTCCCAAAAGAGTGCTCAATGTTTATTTTCATTAAACAGAGCAAATTTTCTTTACAATTGGAATTAAAATACCTTTTGTTAATGACCATTTTCACCTATGGATTTTAATTTAAAAATTTGTGTGATTTTTCAAAATGTTTATGGTCTCAGTTTGTAGTGGTAGTATCCCACTACAAACTGATATGATAAACAGTTTGAAAAATCCTGTGAATTTTAAAATTAAAATCTGTAGGTGAAAATGGTCATTAGCTAAAGGTATCTTAATTCCAATTGTAAAGAAAAAAAAAAGTATGTATGTATGTTGTGTGTGTATATATATATATATATATATATATATATGAAAATGAGTGTATATATATGACATATTTGTTTTTCAAGATTTCTATTATATGAAGGATATGCTGCATAATTCCCAGCACATCTCATTTCACCAAAATTTGACTAATCAGATTTTTTTTTTTCTTCAGAAGTGCTTCTTGATCAGGCTAACTTTTCAGCTCAGATTTATAAGATACAATTATATATATATATATATATATATATATATAAGGATTATATTTAAGCATTGTGTTATGTTACTGACAGGTAAAAATTTGTGAAAATCAGAGAATTTGAAGCCTTTAATAAAAATAAAAATTGTAGATAATGAAATGTTTGTCAGTAAACAAAAAAATTGGTAAATATGTGGAATGAGTGAAGTATAAATGTAAGAAGTTAAATCATGAATTAAAAAGAACATTTTACCTAACTTGTTAAAAGAATAATTTAGTCTCACTGATTACCATTTTATTTGGTATAAGTAAATTGGAAGAAAAAAATAGCTTAAATTTGAAAAATGTATAGAAACAGTAAGACAAAGAAACATATTTACTTTGAAAAAGATTTTGATGGATGGAGTTTTCTCTTATTAACTATCCAAAAGTTTCTACCATAAAATATACAAAAGATAATTAAAGTTGTGGCTGAAAGATAAATTTCTAATTCTAAATTCTAAGAGGATTTGGGTGAGTTAAACATGGTTCACAAAAGGAATGTCTATTTCTATTGAGGAAAACATACAAAGAAAAACTAATATTGACTACTGAATAACAAAAAAGGAAAAAAGTCATTGTAATTA
>OZ038475.1:103348020-103380520 GCA_964036315.1 Acanthosepion esculentum
ATATATATCCACTATATAAAATTTTCAGTAGGGAAGACACTAAAAATTAGTTATTCATGAGTAAGTAATGTGGAGAAAATTATATCTTCCCACAATTGTAAACTACTTAGGAACTTTTATAATAGTGAAGCTCTAGCTAATAATGCCACCTGCAATTGTAGGAGTAGTGCTGAATGTCCAATCAGGGGTAAAAATGTGTGTATGAGAATGTAATATATGAAGCTACAATTCTCCCAATTTATACTGTATATTTTTTTTACTCTCTTTTTTAAGTAATGTAGTATTTTATTTTATATTTTTTGTCGTTATATAACAGTTATAGCTATGTTTTTTGTCCGATTTTTGGTCTGATTTTTATAGCCTAACTAATATTTTGGCCATATTGGTTTGTTAATTTGTTTATTATTTACTTTCTTTATTTGGGTTCATTGATTTTGTTTTTTATTTATTTATTTTATTTCGTCTATTCTAATGGGTGTGATTTGGTAATTTGTTTGGGTTAATTTATTTTACTTATTTTATTGTCATTTTGTTTATTTATTTTATTTTTAAACAACTTCCGGCAAAATAACCACCAAAATAGACTACCCATAATGCACCACTGACCCGTATATATAAATAGCTGAGGAAAAAAACAACACTCGTGGCCTGACGATTGTGTCTAGCATGAAACAGCCTGTCGCCTCTAAGTGTTGACTTCAATGTTCACTTTTATATATATATATATATATATATATATATAAATGTGTGTGTGTGTGTGTGTGCATGTATATATATATATGTGTGTGTGTGTGAGTATATATATATATATATATAACATAAATCATTCATACGAATAACAAATAATAATGATTTATGCTATATAAATTGATCACGTACCACATTATATATATATATATATATATATATATATATATTAGAGAGAGAGAGAGAGAGAGAGAGATGTATGTGGAAATAAACAGTAATATTTTTATATGTTTATGTTAAATTTCTAATCAGTAAGGGAAAATTACATGCTTTTTCAAATTGTTCTTGATTACATGTTATTTCTCTTTTAAATGCCCATTTTCTTTTGGCCTTTTCTCTTTCTTTCTTTCTTTTTTCCTCTCAACCTTTATTCCTTGTCTCTCTTCCTCTCTCTCATCTTCTCCTTTCATGTATACATAAGTTTAGTAAATGCAAACGAGACAACAAATTTTCATATATACATCACATTAAATTTGGAGTGTCTAATGATTTTCCTTTTCCCTCATTCATTGTATCTAATGTCACCACAAATGTATTCATACTTTTCTATTGTCTGGTTTTTTAATTTAGGTAAATGAATCAGAAGTCGATTTATGCAACAGACAATAACTTGTATTTATCTGCATCTCACTCCTTAAAACCGTTATTTAATGCCTCTCTTTAAAATTTTATCCCTCACCCTCATTTTAGGCCCTTTCCTGTTCTTCATCTTTCTTTACATCTCATGTTTGTGCCTTTTATATTTTATATATATATATATATATATATATATATGTATAAAAGATTAAATTGGGTTGAAAAAGATGAGGAGCAAATTGAAAAAAATTGGAAATACCGTTTAAAACCACAACTCCTGAAGACTGTAAATTTTACCAAGAAACTTCAAAGTTGGGCTAAAATTGATATTTAAAAGTTAAGTAATCTTTTCATATAATATATATAAGTGAACTTGTTTTTTCTTTTTTAAATATGAAAACAAGACAAATATTTTATATATTATATGCTTTTCCATTCAGACTATTATGCTCATCTTGGTTGTTATTCTCACAATATTTTGGTCATTGTATCCTCAAGGCCTTCTTCAGGTGTCTGTTGTACTCACCTCAAAATTTTGAGTTGAACCCTTTTTCAATTCACAAAAGTTCTCATGCCACTTTTCCTGTTATGGGAAGATAACTCGTATCAGTTAATTATCTTCACTTTCTTTTGCTTTTATGTTGCTTGTCTGTTTCTTCCACTGAAACAGTGTATAGATTGTTCAAGAAATACATGTCCAAGTGAATTAAGGCGTTGATGATAAGATGAGCATAAGAGTATGAATCGAAAATCAAATAATAATAATTCCTTATCACAAATATTCTGACATAAATATTTTCAATATTTTATTGTTATAACTGTCCCCATACTAAATGTACGATGGAAATTTTGGTATGTGCCTGCTTCTAGTATTTGCCCTGTCACCAGATATGTAATTATTAGAGTGAAGAGAAGTTTTTGACATATTTGTTTAGCACCTTTGGTACTACATGTTATGTGATATGGTTTTGGAAATCTACAACTTTTAAAAAACTGTAGATTTACAAAAAGTTGTAGGTTTCTGGCTTCTTTAATTAATCATGTGACAGGTGTGAATGCTGTGTACTGAAATACAGTGCTACTCAATTGCAGGTAAATTCAGTCATTCTCAGACTGTAAATGAAACTTGTAGGTGCATTTGGGCCCTTCTGGCTTTAAAGGTTTAATTACTACTTCTGACATCAGAAGTCAAAATTTAGTATATTGGATGGTATTTTGGACACCATAGCCAATTTCATCAGGGAATATTAAGAAGGAAATTGTTGGATAGTATATCAAATGTTATTTGAACTTCATCTATATCTTGTATTTTTCCTAATTCAAAAGAAGTTTCTTTTCATGCAAATTTATGACATTTTAATATTCTGGGGAAATTAGAGTGGGTTTTATATGCTATCAAATATAGTATGGTAAAAATACTGATGAAACAGTTACTAAATACAAATAAAATTTGGCAATGTTGAACCATTATGCCTGTAATAAAAACATGCGTGTCAAAAGGATGGTTATTCCCTTGACACCATTATCACTTTTGACTCCCTCAGCAATGTTTATTTACAAGATTATAAAAATATGTGAACCAAGTACAATGCGATATTTAGTATTTACCTTTTATAAAGATTTATTATTTACCATTTTATAAAAAAATAAATTTGAAAAGAAATATTTTATTAAAAAATTTCTAAAAATTACAAAATTATCAAAATATGTAAATCAACTACAATGCAATATTTACTATTTATCATTTTATAAATATCTATGAAAACAAATTTTTATTCATTATTTTATAAAAATATCAATGAACTATAGAACAAGTATTTTATTATAGTTGGTTCACATATTTCTATAATCTTGTAGATAAAAACTTATTCTTGCAAATAAGCAATCTAATAAATAAATGTTTAATATCTTTGTTGTTAATTCTCAACAATAAAGAAAATGTTTAAATCCACTTTCATATATTCGGATTTTATTAAAGTTTTAATCATCACTTTTTAAAACAATAAAAATTGCTGAGGAAATCAAAAGTGTATACAGTCATCGCTGTATTTACATTGTTGTCTTCATTTTTATTGCCACATTCAGGACGTTTCAACCATTGTATGCTCTGGCCTTCTTCAGGTGATATTTGTTGGAATTTAAAACTGAACCTGTTGTTTAGTCCACAGCGATAGATTGTTCTAATTCCATGTGCCATCTCAGGGATTTAACTCACAACTCTTTAGGCCAAGTCACTTTTTGCATCAATCAACCAGCGTTTTTGTCCTTTGGGACATTGTTGAGTGAATTTTTTGGACTTAGAAACCTAATGTCTCAATAACCGTTTTTTACCAGAGCTCATATTACAATTTTTTGTTATTGTTGTTTTTCCCTAGCACATTGTATTACTGGTTTGCATAATCTATTCATTTCTATGCTTGGCTGGCTTAGGAGATTTTTGTAGCCTAGCATATGTGCTGATTCCTTAAGTTTTTGTATTTTCCAGTGATGTCCTCTATTATTTCAACTTCATCCCACTGAGGGTGAAAATCTCCCTTTTCTCTCCATATATGGTCAGACATGCCTGATTTTTCAATTTCCCTTCTTGTTACAGCCTTATGGTGTTCCTACATTATTATCTTAAGAGGTTGGCATGTTTCTCCTTTATATTTCTTACTACAACTGCACAGGATGGTGTACACACCATCCTTAATCCTGTTCTCCTCTATCAGTAGCCTTACTCAGAAGAGATGTCTACATAGTATTGAACCACTTTTGAAGGTTGTCCTCATGCTATATATATGACAGATCTTTTGTATCTTTTCTGATAATCACTTCACATAGGGTAGGTAGACCAAGGCTTTTTTCGGAGTGTTGTCATCATCTTGTACTCTTCTATCCCAGTTTGTTGGGGCTGCTGTCATGTACCCAGGATAATTGTTATGTTTTACAGTACTGCTTATATTGACTATTTCTTGTTCATGCCTCTGGGTTGTCGCATGACTATTACTCAATGGTGTAGGCAGCAGATGATCCCTTTCTTTACATTAGATGGGTGGTGGGAGTTGAAGTTGAGGTATTGTCTGGTGAATGTTGGCTTGTGGTATACGGATGTCTTGAACCCATGCTCTGTTCAAGATATTAGTACATCCAGGAATTCTAGTTTGTTGTCGTTTTCTTTCTCCATTGTGGACTGTATTGATGGTCTTTATTCAGTTCATATAGTCCAGTAGTAGTTAATGAGTCCCAAAAATTTACTCCCCAATGTCTCCATTGGAAAAAAGCGTTGGTTGATTGATCCAAAAAGTGACTTGACCTAATCCCTGGCCACAGCAGAAAGAACAAAAACTTGAAGAGTTGAGTTCAAGGGGAATTAACTAAGACTGAGATATCCAAAAGGTATGGCACATGGAATTAGAACAATCTATCGCACCATGTACTAAAGAAATGGTTCAGTTCCAAATTTCAACAAATATCACCTGAAGAATGCTGGTGCGTACAACAGCAGAAATGTTGTGAATGTGGCAACAACAGCCTGAACAATGTAAATAGTGTAAATAGTTACAATAACTCATAAATATAAACAGAAGTAATAGCAGTGTCAATGGAATAACCATCCTTTTGACACCTTTTTTTATTTTGCAGGCACAAAGGTTAAACATTGCCTAAAATTTATTCTAAAAAATCTATTTAATCAAGATAGCAAATTTAAAAAGCATTTTAAGAAAGAAGTGATTTTATAAATATGGTTGATATCCAGGATAGTGACTCATTGCGCCTCCTCAGGAGGCTAATGTTTTCTGCTGACATGAAGTGGAATGGTTATATTGAATCAATTGCTAAGTCAGCAGCTAGGAAAAATGGTTCACTGTGTCATGCTAGGTAATTTTTCTTGCCAGAATCTAATTTATATATTTATAAGTCTACCATTTGTCCTTGCTTTGAATATTGTTTCATCTGGTCTAGTGCTCCTGCTGTATATTTAGACATTCTTGATAAAATACAAAGAATTAATCCTGGCATTTCGGCTTCAGTCACTTTCCCACCATGATAAAATAACTTCCCTGTGCCTTTTATATGAATACTTCCATGGTAATTGTTCTGATGAATTTTCCTTTATGATACCTAGACTTTATGAATTTAAGCATACTACTAGATTGGTGCAAGGTCTCATCATTTTACAGTTGAAATTGCTAGATGTAACCATAAGTTCTATGTTAATAATTTCTTCTATTGCACTTATCGCTTGTGGAACTCTCTTCTGGCTTCTTGCTTTCCAGTCAACTTTGATCTTCAAAAATTTAAATGCAATGTCAATCGTTACCTTCTGTCTTCTTAATTTCTGTTCTTTTATTTCTCATATTCTCTAACACTCAGTAAACCCTGGTGTTTTAGTGGCTTGGAGTGAAATGATATATATATATATATATATATATATATATATATATATATATACAAAGGAATTTTACAATTTATAACTAATATCTGTAGCTTGTCTAAACATTTATTGTAATTTTCATAAGTCACACAGAAGAAACATTTAAAAAAAAAAAATTCTTAAAATAAAAATATAATGGAAAACATTAAAAATTAATATATACTTACCATTGTAGTAGGTGTTGACCTTCGAACTGAATTCATATCACGAGTGAAAGTGTTGAACAAAAAGAATGCCCCTTTTAAGACAAGTGCATGAATAGCATATTGTAAGATTAGTGAGCCAATTCCTTTATAAAATCCAAAGACTCCTTCTTCCATGAAAATACTTTTAAAGCAATCAATGACTCCTTCATATTTAGTGTTGATTGGGATAACGCCAAGCCCAGTATCTGTATTGTCAATAATTGTACGTGTGCCTTGTAGGTAGAGACGGTGGAGTACGGTCTCAATAGGAAACAATAATACATTTGAAAGGAGACCGCCTGTGTACTGAGCCAAAAGTTCAGGAAAACACGTTTGTTGCATATTCACTCCAGACATTTCCTGGAAAAATAAAATTTTAAAAAGTACAGGTCAATAAAAAATAAAATTAAAATAATAATAACACAACTATTCCAAAAGAGCAAAATTTTCAGAAAAGAAAAAGAGAAGCGACAATGACTAACAGAATTTTGACAGTACACCTGTCTTCTACAAGTTATATGCATAAAACAAGAAGTATGTTTTATGTACAGCTTGAAGAAAACAGACATACTGTCAAAATATTGTTAAACACTCTTTTCTTTTGTGGAAATTGTACTCTTCTGGAAGTATCGAAAACAGTGGAAGAATACATCAATCATTTATATTGTTTGGACTGTTGTTCTCATCTTTATTGTCATATTAACAATGTTTTGGCTGTTGTACACTCTGGCTTTCTTCAAGTGATTGTAATTTTGAACTGAAGCCTTTATTTCATCAACTGGAGTAGATTGTTCTAGTTCCATGTGCCATGCCTCTTCTGGGTGTCTCAATTATCTCCCTTTAACTTAACTCTCCAAGTTTTGTTCATCACTGTAGTAGCCGGGTATTGATCACACAATACTTTGGGTCAAGTAACTCGATCCAACAAACACTTTTATCCACTGGGTCATGTGTCATTTTGATTAATAACAATAATAATGATAACAACAACAACAGCTCCTGTGCTAAAGAGTTGAGATATGACCATCATCACTATCTAAAAGTTGGAGAGAATCTCAAATAGTAATAATAATTATAATATAAATAATAATTCTAAAACTTCAGAAGTCTGCATTGGTTGGCACTGCAAATACTCTGCGAAAGGTGCTATCTGAGGTCGTATGACTTTATGTCATGCTTGGTATCACAAATACTAAGATGGAAAACAAAAAGAGAGAGGGACATAGACAGTAAAACAGAAAGACTGAGAGGGGCATAAGCAAAAAGAGAGTCAACACAGAAAGATTTGAGGGGAGGGAATCTTAGATAAAAGCACTTGTTTGTAAGGAGGAGTTAAATCATGTTTTGTAACCTAATGATCTGTTGAGGAGAAATTTGCCCCTAAACTGCAAGTGATCTTTTGAAATTAAAATCATTCTTTCATTTTTTTTTTTGTTACAGACTGAGGAAACCCAAACTATGTTGAGCATCTGAGAAAGAAACAAAGAAAAAGGGATATAGAGAGTAAAACAGAAAGAGAGAGAGAGGAGGAGGTGTGTAGATAAACAAAAAGAGAGTGCAATACAGACAGGATTGGAGTGGAGGGCATCTTAGATAAAGGCAGTTGTTTGTAGTGAGGCGTTAAATCACGTTTTGTGACCTACCGATCGGTTAAGAATATCTCAGTATTTTTAAGAGGGACTATGTCACTTTTCTTATAACTATTTTGGAATGGTCATGGGTTGAAATGTACAGAGTGAAACATTAAAAAATTTATTTGTAAATCTGTGTAATTTATATAGGTCTTGCTAGTAATAATCATTACACATCAAATAAAATATTTATTTTAGGATAAAAAGATATTAATCCTTATTAGAAACATGGTTATTTTGAATGCTGAATTTGCATTTTCATGTCTATGGTTTTCATAATTTTAATTGAGAAGATTTTTAACAGTTTAAACAACCTTAGTTACATACAATAAAATATTTTCTAGTTTAAACTAATGCAAAAAAGATTTTGAAAGAATTATGCTTTTAGACAACATGTGCCAATGATCTGAACTTCTGCAATGGTTAAATATGTTTTATTATTTGAGTTAGTTGCAAAAATTTATTATAAAATTAGTTTTACTAATATATTTAAAAAATAAATTGGCTTTAATAACCTTTTGAAAGAGAAGACATTTAGTTTAGCAGCTATCGCCACAGAAAGTAGAACTGACAGAGTTTTTGTGTCCACTTTTACACAAATACTCTTGGAAAAGATATGGATCCACCTCTTCTCCCCCTAACTATAGGTTAATAGCAAGACTGACTGGGCTCTCTAGCTATGGATGGCAACCAGTCTAGGAGGAGGACAACTCTGAATTCAAAACTGCTTGGACATGAAGCTGGTAATTTCACTGTGTAAAAACCTACTTGCTACAGAAACCATAGCAGTAATACCTAGAGTAGTGAGCCTGTGGGCTTATTGTCCATAGGGAAGTCTAATGGTACAAATGAGAAGAGAGAGAAGCAGATAAATACAAAGTATAAACATTGTAAAATGAATATTTGAACAAATAATCTCAATGTAGCATAAAACAATGTTTTCAACTTACCTGGTCTTGTTGTTCTGAATGAACTGCAGACATAACTGTATACTGAGCAATGGAGGTTATTATATAATCAAGTAGCCAATATGTTGCTGTGGGTAGCATTAGTTTGTAGATAGGAAGCAGGCGTGTGGTCTGAGGCATTCCAATACCCATAACTCTAGTAACACCTTCTTTCACACAGTCGAACAAGCCTGGTTTCTCACCACCAATGTCACTCTAGAAGCAAATATCCAATAAATTCAAATAGAAATTAAATTACAAGTGTTACAATAGTAATCAGAAAACAAAGTTATATGTCAAATGATTTTACTACTACATGACATCAAAAGAAATAAAATGATAAAATTCAAATAAAAAACTCAAGGCCTAACTGTGCTTAACAAAAAAAAAAAAAAGAAAAGAAAGAGAAACTGAATCTCTTGATAATTTATTGGCTACAACTGCTTCAAGAAAAAAATGGTTACCTATAGCCAATATAATAATTGCAAGTAAATCTCTCTTAAAATTCAATTTTTTAGAGAAGACATCATGACACCCATACATTTAAACTTTCTAAATGATATGACTAACTTATTCCTTTTTATGGTAAATATTTCTTTCCCACCATTAATGAAATAAATAAGATTAGCAGAAAAAAGCCTTTTAAAATCATTTAATAAATTATGTTTAAAGTTTTATTTTTTTGTCAAAAGTTTGTTACATTTATATCATTTGTGATTAATGCTGTAGTTTCAGTTTGACCAGGTTTACAATGAAAACCTGTTTATTTCAATCCCTATTAGGAATGATTATTTATTGTTTTTAAAAAACAATTTTGGCACAAGCCTAAAAGGAAAGTGGGGTAGTGTTGGTCAACAATAACTATCCTAGACCTTGCTAATCAAATTCACAACCCATTCATCCATTACAATTTTCTCATTCGCCACAAGAACAAATCCATCACCATTCAATCCTACATATTCACAGGGAACCTCCAAAAAGCCCGTATAAAAATTTCTTTATGTACAAATTTTCCAAATGTCTTTTTTTTCTTTTATCCTTATTAAGAAGGATTGAAAAATACTTGCCCCTCCCCAATTTATAGACAGAAGCACACAAATGCATACTGGGACTTTTTCCTAGCCAATAAAATAGGACAGTTTGCCTTGTCTTGAAGTCAGAACTCTGCTTGTCCAAACTTGCCTGTGTCTGTCAATCCCAATTCTTACTTTGTGAACTTTTTGCCATATTACTGTTGTCTTATTACAGTTAATTTGCCTTTCATATATTGTTTGCTAGATTTATATTAGTTTTTGCCCTGTTCTTTTCTTTTTGTAACTGCTTATTGCAAGCTTTGACAAATCTGTTTATTGGGTAGTTCATATATTTTGCATTTAACCATGGCTACTCACTTTACAAAACCTTTTTTCTTTTGCAATATGTCAAAACTTTCTTGCAAATTGTAACATTCATATTCAAACTATTGTGAAATTTCTAAAAAGTATTTCAAGGTTTGACTTCTTTAAAATATTTAGGAAGGATGAGCTGTCAAATTTTTATTTATACAATTTACATTAGAAATGTTTGAAGTGAAATTTATAAAAACATAGAAATTATCCTAAATAGTAATTATATGAAGCTATTTTTAAAATTGGAATGAATTTCTTAACAGAAACCAGGCTAGTTGAAATCTTATTTATTTGCTTCAAAAAATTAGGAACAGTAATAGAGCATTTGTTTCAGTAAACAAATAAAGATAAATGCCTAAGAGTAAATGAATGCTTTAATCATTTACTCTTGAAGCAGTGACAGTTCTTTTTAAACATTCAGGGACTATATTACTTGTTAAAATGTTTTGCTAATATCTTTGTAATCTTAGATTTTGAATAAAAGTTGGGTTGGGTGTAAGTAGGCAGATGAAAATCTTTTCAAAATCCAAGTTTCAGAATATGTATCAAATCAATTTCGCAATTCTAAATGATCATTTTCTGAGAATTTAAATTTTTTCTAAACATTTTTCACAAAAATGTGTTGGAATCTTTTCAAAAATTTCTAAGCAGGAATTGGGTATGATTATTACAGATGCAAGATATTAATAAAAATAAGTACTGGTTTATAAATATTAAAAACTACAGTAAGTCATTAAACAATACAACATTGTAAAGTCAAGTTACATATTTTAAAAAACAAATGTATTGTTTACAGATACCCAACCTAAAATGTCTCCAGATAGATTTCCTTCTCATTTAATACTCAAGATTTGATTTATATATATATATATATATATATATATATATACACACACACACTAAATTTCACCTACCTGTGTTTCGAGAGCCACCTAAGGTAGATAGCTACAGTAAAAACATTAATGGTGAATGAAGTGTGTGATATGAATGGCAGGCAATGAAGATTATAGAGATAAGGGAGGAAAAATAACAACTGACCCTTGAGGTCAAGTTTTTGATGAAAGAGAAGACTAGATATAATATTAAAAAATAAATTATGAAAAAATGAATTACCTGCACAGTTTCGATGAGAACAGCAGCAAAAAAAGGTGTATTAATTGCAAAAGAAATGCTGAAAAGATGCAAAAACAGAAAACTTATTTAAAATTTATTTTATTGTCTCAAATTTATTAAAAAGACAAGTAAACAAATTGAAGAAGTTGATACAACTACAATCTAAGTTGTTTGATCCAGAATTGCTTACTAATAAATAAAAATGTTTTAACCAATGAACCTACAATAGTCACCAACTAAGAAAAATTTCAACATTCAGCAGAGAAAATAACTTTTTTGCAGTCACAGAATTTTCTAGCTGAATTCAGCCAAATTAAATATTTTCTTGCAGGCAATATTTAATCTTTAAAGAAAATGAAAATGAAAACAAAAAGGACACTTATACTTCAGAAAGAGACAGCTGAAATTTCTAGAGTGCATAATGAGGAAAGAAGGCTTGGAAAATTTGACATTCATAAGATATACTGAAGTCAAGAGGGACATAGGAAAACAGTGCATAACCTACCTAACGAGCCTGTGTAAATAGATGGTAGAACAGGATTTAGGAGAGATAACAAAAAGATAAAATTTACTAAGAGCTAAAAAGGACAGGAAATTGTAGAGAGTCATGATCGTCAATATCCTAAAGGGACATGGCAAGAAAAAGAATCTACACTTACAATATTTGTCAAATTTAAGTCATTTTGACGTGGGAATTTTCTTAGTGCTTTTCCTTAATGTTTTTTGATTCTATGATTTTTCTTTCATCTCATTTTGAGATATTTTGTGTTTTTATGACCAAATTTTTGTCAATTTGAAAAACCTTCCCCTTTCAGAATCTTCTTCATTTAAATGTTCGATTATGGCTCTTTACAACATCATATAAATGTGTGTGTGTGTGTGTGTGTGTGTATAAAAACTTGCATATTCAGTTAAAAAAACATTTGTGATAATGGCTGATAGATTAGCTGAAAGCACTCAAACCCATTGGACAGTTTTTACACACCTTAAGTCCAGAAAAGAAAATACTTGTACAAACACAAAAAAAATTAATAAAAATCTTAACCATAGTGCCTTGTCAATCATCTTCAATGAAACTTGTATAATATATGTGAAGTTGACAAATTTGTGGATTATTCTTCCTTACTGTCAAATATACAATAGAGACCTCAGAAACTACTTAAGGAAAATATTAATCAATTCTTTTATAGAGTTAAACAATAAATAACTTCATAGCATATTAAAACTTAGTACTTACCTTTTCAAGAGAAGGTGTTCAAGATACTTTTTTAGTGAACTATGGGCCGATATTTCTCTGTAAAAATATTTTAAATTAAGAGATGAAGTCATCAGCTCATAGTAAACTTATTAATTGAAGCAATCATGAAAAAATAGTTATATATTTTGTATATTCATAAAATTCTAGGAAGTTACAATTACAGTTAAACATTCTATTTAATTAAAAATAAAAATAAAATGACCAATTGGACTTATGACAATTAAAAATTTAACAAAAAAAAAATAACAATTTAACAAAGTAATGCCACCCAATAGGGCAGCATTTAAGCTAGTATTTAATATATTTGTTGTCAATATCTCCCACACCAAAATCCATAAATCCAGTTTTATGCTTGGTTTTTATTAAAATTCTAAAAATAGTTTTTTTAAAACAATAAAAATTGTCAAAGGAGTACACAGTAATAGTAGCATGAAGAGAAATCTGTTTGTTAAACTTTGCCAACTTATTTTTCTGAAGAAAAAGAAAACTTACTTTGGGAGCCATGTTGTCTCATCAATGATTGTTTCAGTGCCAAGTAGCAATCCTTTGACTACAAATGTACTACCAACTCCTTTCCATAAGGCAGCAAATCCCTAAGGAAAGTGAAGTTAATAGTCCAGTAAATAAAAGTAATTTGTTTCTTTAGATCACAGTCATGAACTAAATCTTTTTATACCATCATGCAAACATTACCTTTTTAACACTTTCACTGCTGCATTATTATAGCATTATTGCCTGGCTGTACTGGCCCAATTTAGAAAAAAAAAACAGGAAATTGTCATTTACTGGAAATAAATGATGATAAAGATGCAGACAATAATTTCTCATAGGCGTTATCATTTTGGGTTTTGGTCAGATATTCTGCAGTACAGACTAACGTAAAAAACACCTCCAGCACACGGTATAATAAAAATACATCACAAAACGGATTATATTATACACTACTATATGTCTACTCTGGGTTTAGAAATAGCACTAAGTGCTAATTAGTTTATAATATAAATACTAGTTACTGACATTGCATGGTTTCTTGAAAACATGTACACATTAACAGCAGGCAATGTAAATTTTGAAAAGCAATTTAAGTACATCTACAGCAGCAAAAGTGTGAATGAAGTGAATATATTCATAATTAATGTCTTTGAAAATGATGTCTTTTTACTGAAATGTTTCTGAAAAGAAGATAACTGCATTGAAACAGGAAAAGGCTTCATAAGAATAAGGTAATAACGCATTCTCTAGATTTAAGAAATGAACCAAAGCTAAACTGATTAAAGAAGATAATTTTAATATTCTTAGGTGTCTAATACAAGGTTGAGTCTTAATAATGGGGTGGTGGCTTAAGTGTTCTCAATATGCATCAAATGGGATCTTAATAAAAGGAGATGTAGAAAAGCATTTAAAGTGTCAAAAAGCACAAAATAGGTCTTCATGAGTCTTGGGTGTGGTAGTCAGACCCCTCATCTATTAGGTACGTAAAAATAAGCGCATAACCAGTCATGTGATTCATAAAGAAGTGAAAGTGTTGTAAAGTTGCAAATCTGTAATTCTGATTTGCTTTAATAACTTATGAAAGCCAAAAGTGTTCAGAAATTGGACAATTTATATACATACTCAATCCTGTTATTAGACAACGCATAAAAAAACAAATAATGCTTGTTGGCCTTCAATCAACTGCCCAAATAACATATATATATATATATATATATACACACACACACAGAAATTATAACAAATACAGATAGAACAATAACGCCATTAGATAGTGCAAGTTTTCAGTTACTAAACATTACTTGTTCACAGTCACCACCAATGACTGAGTATTTTCAAAGTATTCTTCATTTCATGGGTTGGCAACTATGCAAAGCTATTTGGAAGGCGGCTTGTCACCACCGCTGAAACAAATTACTGTACTAATATCCAGTTTGGTTTCCATAAACATTCAGTAAAAATCAGTGAATGCCAGTGGGTGCAATTTTTTCCACATAGAGGTACTGAATAACATACTTTTACATCATAGGCACTTTCATGTCAGATGCCATTTTGCCAGAATGCTATCTGCAACAAGAAAAAAAATATGGGCTACTGGTATGGGAAGGTTTAACCTCTACTGCCATACCACTGGCATCCATATTTGATGTCATGGGCCAACATAATAAAATTGAAGGCATTACTTTTGGAAGTGTCCCTATATATGTAAAGGGAAGAACACGAAAACACTCTTTAAAGCAAAAAATATCTTCTGGTATTAAAGCCTGTAGTATTTTATGAACTGTCTAACCAATGTACTGTAAAGGGTTAAGTATAAAAGAATTAGATAACCAAATCATTTTTTGATTTAAACAACATTGTTGATAAATTGCTGCAAATTACATTATGGTTTTGAATGCATCAATTCTCTCTCAATTTGTTTATATTTTGGATGGCAATTACTCACCTGCTTTTGTTGAAGATTCATAATAATTTGAAATAGGGTGAATGGAGTCAAGTGATAGGATTTAGCATTATAGTGGACCTGAAAATGAAGAATGAAATAATTTGAAATAGGGTGAATGGAGTCAAGTGACAGGATTTAGCATTATTGTGGACCTGAATGTTTGTGCTCGCTGTATGTGTATGTCAATTCCCTGTAACCTACAAGGAATTTTGAACATATTTAATCTATAGATTGTTCTCGTTCCACAGCTTATGTCTCATCTAGTTCTTATTTTAGTACTGTTCAGTTATTGCTTGCCCCATTTCCACAGAGTTCAGGTACTTTATTCCACAGGAGGCTGATGACTTGTATTTACACTTCTTGAACTCACAGTTACTATATCACTAAATTCACAAACCAACACTTTAATCCACTAGGCTATTGTCTCTTATTGTTGGGACAATTCTGTGCAGAGAACTTGAAGCCCTAAACCTAACCCTCCTGCTGATGAGTGCTGCTGCTGCTTGTCATGTGTGACTGCACTCACTGAAGCCTCTCTTTTCTTACAGCTGCTGCTGTTGAAAACCTGCTGTTATTTGTCTGTTTTTCTTCATTAGCAGCTCCCATATCATATTTATTTCTATGCTAGGCCTAAGGAGTTCCTCATAACTTAGTATATACACTGATTCTTTCAGATATCCAACTCCAGTATTCTTCCTTGTTCAGTATTTACACTTTATTCCACAGGAGGCTGATGAGTACTCTTTTCCCTCCATACATGATCAGCCATGTCTAATTTTATTGTCTCACCTATCACTACAGATTTTTTTATGTTCCTCCATCTTTACTTTTAGGGAGTGGCTTGTTTCACTTTTATATTGTTTGCTACAATTGCAAGAAATGGTGTACATACTAGGGGTGTGCAGTTTAACCGAAAAACCAACTTTTTTCAGTTTCATCTTCACACTGTGAAACTGCATCGAATTTTTTTGCGAAACCAAATGGTTTCGATTTCATTTTTATATCACTACTGAGTGACTATATCCAAAGAAACACTATTGAAAAAGGCTTTCAGATGTTAATAAAAATAAATTTTATCATCATTTATACCAGTGTAAGAGAAAAAGATTGTACAAAAATATGTTGACTAATTTTAAGAAATAAATGTGAAATCAAATCTATTTGTTTACAAAAGAAATGAAGAAGAGAAAAAGAAATACGACATGTCTGAAAGTGAAATCTATTTGTTTCAGCTTTCAAAAAAAAACAAAAACTTTTTGCGGTAAAATTAAGTTAACAAGATAGTGAGTAAAAATAATAATAAAAAAAAAAAGTTGCCAGTTTCATTTTAATGTTAAATTTTATGAAGTTGGATTTTTGTAAGGGTTTTCTAGTAAGCCATTGCACCAATCACGAAATAAAGTTGTTGTAAACAAGAAAAATGAATGAAGATTTTTTTTATAAATAAATTTATTTTTTATCTAGGGAATGTAACTAAATTAGATATAAAGAATAATTAAAATAGTTCTTAATTTTACTTTTAAGATGTGTATATTTCCAGATAAGCGAGTATCTGTTTTCTACAAATAAAATTGTTTCTATCTAGCGAATACACATAAAATTAGATATTAAAAAAATAAAGTGAGTTTTAAACTCAGTTTTAGAATGTGTATATTTTCAAAACTGCAAGTCACTTTTTTTTAAAACCCAAAGTAAAAATTATTTTTTTCTTTTTTAGCCACTAGTGTTCTGTGGGTGTTTGTTACTGTTCTGCCAATAAAATTCTTCTAAACAAGGAAAATTAATTGATTTTATTTTTACAAATATCTTTATGGTTTTATCTGGCGAATAATACACTTAAGTAAGGTTATATTAAAATGATTAAAATAGTTTTTAATTTCAGTTTTAAAATGTGTGTCTAAAAGAGAACAGGTGATATTCGCAGATTTGGAAATCTACACATTCTAAAAATGAAATTAAAAGCTTTTAATTATTTTTAATATTCAATTTTAGGTGTATTTGCTAGATTAAAACAAATTTATTTATGGGAAAAATAACTCTTTGATTTTCCTTGTTTAGAAGAAATTTATTTGCAAAACCCCAATAATAGTTGACTGGCATACCAGAAAAGAATTGCTGTTTTTTTTTGTTTACTTTATAATTTTTGAAGGAATTCACTTCCTTGTGTCAGAGAGGAAATGAACATCTCCCTGGTTGTAGTTTAAGTTGTCTTCTAATTGAGTGTACAATTTCAAGAATATTGATAAAGATGGGTCACTTTGATTTTGTTAAACAAAATAACGTGCAAAATTTAGTATTAAAAAAAAAAAAAATTGGAATTTTCGGCTCATCGAAGCAATACCATTTTAACTTGGTATAAAAAATAATTCATTGAATAAAAGCATATACAAATTACATATTTAGAAAGATTATTTTCTTTTCTTTCCAGCTATATGAATATTTTTAAAATTGGACCATAAATACACGAGATATTGCGAGCTAAATGGACCAAGTTGCAAATTTAGCAATCTCAAATGAAATCAGATATTGACTGGAAATGCTATCCTTACACAAGAAAATGAATGGCTTCCTTAGAAAGCAAAAATACTAAATTAAAAACCGAATCAAAAACCGCAGTATCAAGGAAAATAAAACTGGAAACTGATACCAAAACAAATTGCTAAACCGACCAACTCTAGGACATATAGTTCTTGACCATGTTATCCCTTGTATTAGGCTTGACTCAGCAGAGATTTCTCTGTAGAGTGAAGCTGCTTATCTTTTCCAATAAGCCCTTGACGTAAGACAGACAGACCATGATAATTTTCTGGTTGTACTCCATGACACTTCTCTTTCCACCTGCAGACATGTTTGGTGGGTAGTTATTCAGAATAACAAGTGCACCTGATGCTGATCCTTTCCTGTTGGTATGTGTCTGGGTCACCACATGATTTTTGCATGGTGTTGTAGCAGAAGCAGCACTCATCAGCAAGCAAGTTAGGTTTAAGACTCCAAGTTCCCCTACAGGACAATAGCCTAATAGATTAAAGTGTTGATTCATAAATTGGGGTGACATAGTAATTGTGAGTTCAATCTCTGGCACAGGCAGTATGTACTTGAACTCTGTAGAAACAGTGTGAACAATAATTGAGCAGTATTAAAATAAGAACTAGATGAGATATTCCTAGATATGGGCAGTGGAATGAGAACAATCTACTCAATTCAAAATTCCCTGTAGGTGACCTGGATACACTTGATGAAGGCCAGAGGGCACAACAACTGAAACATTATAACAACAACAAAGATTAGAACAATAATCCACATGTAAATATTGTAAATAACATTATACAGTGTTTATTTATTTCTTTTTTTTTTAGAGAATAAATTTCATAAGGAAAGAATTAATTATTTAGTCTTCTAATTGTATACCTGCTCATAATAAAACTTACCTGACATTGTCTACGCAGTACAATGCAGGGATGGGACAGCAACTTTTCAGCAAAGAGACTGTAAAATAACATAAAAAATATTTAACAAAATTAAATTTGTTTTTCTTGTTCGTAATTTCTCTTTTTATGGTTGAAGTCATTTTTTTAAGTTTAAATTATCCAATTACAATAACTATAAAGAAATTGGGCATGTATTTTTATGTCTCACAAATGTGGATACCAGTTGAGATCAAGCTTTGCTTTGTTATAAAATCAATATCAATACTTGTGCTTTTTCAACCTTACAAATAACTATAATTCTGGGAATTCTATGCAGAAGTTTAGAAATAGACAGTACTTTGAGAAATGCAATATTCTGAATCCTGATTTATATTGGAGAATGGCCAGCTGTTTTTTACAAACAACTTTTTATTGTACCTAAGACCACAAAGTTAATCATTCTTATGCTGTATTTTATATAAATATTTTGGATTGAGATAACCTGACAACAACTATATATATATATAGAGAGAGAGAGAGAGAATATGCATGCATAAACACAAGAAAATGTAGCAATAACAACCAACAATAAAATAATCCATAATAATAAGAAAAAAGTTAACAAACAACATTATAAATAACCAAAAAACTGCATTCGGATTCACAATTATTCCCACTCTATAGCCCTTAGAATAATTTGAAATACAACCGTTACCACACACCAAAATAACTGTTAGAATAATATAATAGATTACTCACAATGCATCACTGATCTGTATAAATAAGTAGTAAAACAAAACCAGAATGCACATAGCCTGACAATTGTGTTTAACATGAAACAGACTGTCGGCTCTGGGTGTTGACGTCAATGTCCACTTTTATATTTATATATGCTCTATCCCTGATATGAAGCACTTTAACCTATAAATATGTCATAGCATAAAACTAATATATATATATATATTTTTGTCATCCACAGACAGACTGTTTCGCTGTTTCACAGCTCATTAGTGTGGCTAGACGTCCGGTTGCCTCTAGCTAAGATCGAA
Organism: Acanthosepion esculentum; assembly: GCA_964036315.1. NCBI lineage: Eukaryota > Metazoa > Mollusca > Cephalopoda > Sepiida > Sepiidae > Acanthosepion > Acanthosepion esculentum. The sequence continues at coordinate 103,367,176 of OZ038475.1, forward strand.
ACCCGACTGAATTTGTGTCAGTCGGAACTTCTACCACTAAGCCGTTGGCACACGGCAGGAATGAAGGTGAATTTTAGCGTGTTTATTTTTAGATTTAGATAAACACACAGTGACTGACAGTGACTCAATTCTGCCGAAGATTATATATATATATATCCCAGAATAATTATATGAATAATGTTACCATTCTTTATTGCCTTTTACCAGGTGTACATCATAAGAAAAGGATTCTGGTATAAACTGATACAGGTTATTGGAACTATTCATAATTTTAAGGAGAACAGGAGCAACAAGGAAACTGATGCATCAAAAATAGTTGAAATTTCTGGCACACATAATGAAGAAAGAGGGGCATTTTGACGTAGTTTAATGGTTAGCAAGCTTGTCTCACTAGAACAATTAAGACTGAGTACTGTTTCAGATTCTCTCTGGGTGCCCCATACTTTCAGCCTTGTGCCATATCTGATCTATGCTTAGAAAATCAGGGCACCTCGATATGGTGTAATGGTTAGCAAGCTTGTCTTGTTAGAACAATTATGACCGGGTAGTGAGTTTGATCCTCACTGAGTGCCCCATACTGTCGGCCTTGTGCTACATCTAAGCTATGCTTAGAAAATCAACAAATGAAGAAAGTGCACTTGGGGAATTTAGCACACACGGGTCATTGAAGGTAACAAAGGTGAGAGAAAAAGTGTGTAAACGACATAATGAGTTTGAATAAATGGACCACAGAACAAGGACAAAGGAGGATGATAAAATATCAAAACTTACTTAGAGTAACAAAATACAGGAAGCAGTGGAGAGCCATGATCGTCCACTTTCAGAAAGGTTATGGCATATAAAAAGATAGCTTATGTAGATTATTCCTAAATTATCAACCTTTATTTTTTAAAAATTATTTTTAATAGAGAATTATAAGTGATAGGCAGTGCAAAGGATTGGTAATTAAGTAGTAAAGCAAAAAATGAAATTGTATGCCAATATACCTAGAGTTAGGAGAAAGTGAAAAGTACAATTTTGGTTATATACGTGAGGTGAAAAAGCAGCAGCAATAGTAAATAAAAAAAAAAAGAAAATAATGATAACGGCTGCTCATTTCAGAGTCTATATATCTGCTAGCCATCCCTATTGCAGATGCCTGTTCAGACACAATATGTTTTTTCAACAACCACAGAAACAATCAGAAGTTTATACTGAAATTATATAATTTTATAAGTCCATACATTTGATATTGCTGTCATATCTGGTCTGGTGATTCTGCTATATATTTAGAGATTCTTGATAAAATACAAAGAAGAATCTGAAATGTTACTGAACCTGACATCTTCAATCACTTTCCCACTGCCGTAAGGTAGCTTCCCTGTACCATTGCTATAAATATTTTCATGGTAATTGTTCTGATGAACTTCTATGGTAACTAGACAGTTTAAGCATATTACTAGATTAGTGGCAATGTCTCATCATTTTACAGTTGAGTTGGCAAGATGTAACCATAAGTTCTATGCTGATGGTTTCTTTTCTCGCACTTCTCACTTATGGAGCCCTCTTTCGGTTTCTTGCTTTCAAGTCAACTTTGATCTTTAAAAATTTAAATGCAATGTCAAATGTTATCTTGTCTTCACACTACTTCAAATTTCCACACTACCCTCAAACAAAAGGTTAGGAAGGGAAACCCCATCAATATTGGAGAGTTGATAACAGCTACTGGACTTGGGTAACCTGTTTTCCTGAAAAAACTGGTTTAAAAGAAATATTTTATAAATTTCAACCGAAAGCAGTATTGGCTGGTTGGTCAATTAATGCCAAATGTTTTCGTGTAAGGAAAGAGCTAATACTACCATTAAAATTAGTGACATTATTGCTTTGCTTGGAGTGAAATGATTATATTTTTTTTTTTAAACAGAAATAATGAAATAGGTTTTTTTTGTTTGATTTAATGAGAAACTTTATCCCTCTTTCAACTCCACAATTTCTCAACAACCAAGATGAAAGATGTTCAAAATCTATTTTGACATTTACTAGACAAAGAATTATTACAAATTATGAAGAAGTTTAATATATTGGTGTGTTTTGGGTTTTTCTTTTATTACAAAAGGAAGATTAAAGAAATTTACCTTGAAATACCAACTGCCATGCCAGTAAAACGGACAAGATCTGTGAATTAAACAGAAATTCTTGAATTTTAACATTAAATAATAAAGAAAATTTTATTAGGTTCATGAGCTTAAGCTGTCTGTGCAAGTAGCATAATGGTTATTTGCACAGAAAATGGAATTAGTGAACCAAGTTCAAATTCTAACCAAGTCTGTTTCAATCATTCTTGCACTAATGCACTTGAGAAAGGCATGAATCCATCTTGTCTCAACACCTCTTTGGTTATGAGTTAAATAGCAGAGTAGACTAGACTCTCTGGCCTTGGGTGGAAACCAGTCTTAAAGAAGGATTACTCTGAATTTGAATGCATGGAGTAAGTAACAGGAAACCACTCCAATATCTTTCCCAAGGCGGCATGACAATTCACAGATAAATATCTGTTTATAGAGAGCCATAATCACCTACATCCTGAAGAGACATCACATTTAGTAGCTTAATCTGAGACTGATATTTTTCTGCATTGTCAAAAAATTTTAGCTCTAAAACAGACAAGTTCATTAAAGAACTAAAAAAGAAATGTATATTTTAAGATGAATAGTCACATGACAGTCTATTAATCCATATGAAGCAAGAACTAAAATACTTTAACTTGAATACTGAGGTATCAACTGCACAGATTTTATAGGTTTTGAAAACTTTGTTGTTAAATTTGGATGGTATCATTTTTGTGACAATTTGGGTTAACTTGATAGCATCTGAATAAATTTAAATTCAATCGAGATAGATATAATAGTAGATTTGAAACACAAGTTTAAAAAGAATGACAATTCTTTTGTATTAAATTTAGAAAAAAATATTAAAGTTAATAATAAAAAATACATAAAAATATAGAGAGAGAAGAAAAACAGAACTGGTTGCAATCATTATTTGTTACTTTTGTGTATATAATGTAACATGAATAAAAAAAATACATTTATCCTCTAGTTTTGGCTTGAAACATTAGATTTTCACTAGTCTTATGATGGAAGCTATACATTTTTTTGCTTAGGATTCACAAAATTTAATTTTATACAAAAGTTGCCTATTCTGGGAATTTTAGCCATTGTAAAAAGTAAAAGTGAAAAAGCTATCCCCACACAGGAAAGAAAGGCTTATGCTCTTGATAAAACATAAAATTAAAAGGCAATGTTCAAATCAGTAGATAAATTTAAATAAAGAAACTTTTTTGTAGCATATGGTTTGGGTTTTAACGTTTCAATCGATTTACCAAATACTGACTTATCTCTCTTACATTGGACATACACTTCTTGAACGGGACTCATATTATAAACCGACCTTTCAAGATGGAGTCATGCATTCGAAATGCCAAATAATTTTTCATCTATTTTTTTTTGTCAGTACAAAGATGAAATTTAATTCAAAATTGTTGATCAGAATTAAAAAAAAACTGAAATTTTATTAAAATAAAGAAGGTAAGAGCTATCTGAACCAAAAATAAAACAAGAAAGGAGATTAGATTTTTTAAAAAAGTCGTTTGAAACGTTAAAAACGACTATATACGTTATTTGTTATTTACTAGGATCCAGTTTCTGTTTACTCTTAAAATATTTTTAAATTATGGAGTTTTTTTTTATCATACTTGAACTTGACAAAGTCACAAAAATTTAATTTTGTGTTTTTTATAAGGGAGTATAAGTAACTATTTTTAAAGTAAATTTATCGATTTGTAAAAATAAAAAACAAAAACAAAGTAATTTTTTTTAAAAATCAGTGAATTATTTTTTTTTGTTTATATCAAGTAAAATCGAGAATTGTCTACTTAACTGTTAGAATTAACAGGCAAGTTTAAAAACAAAATTTTGGTGCTGTACAAGAATTCTTCATGGAAAGCAACGTTTGTAAAACGTTGATTTTAAATTTATCTCTGTAGTGTAGTGTAAAAGAGAAGATAAAAACAAATAAAGCAAAAAAATGCTTATGAACTGGAAAGAGACCTTAGCAGAAGACCACTCCAAAATTCATCATAAGCAAAATTTTATTCATGAAATTCAAATAATTAACAATTATTAATTAATTTAGCCGTGATGATGCTTTTTTAAAACTAATTTTATTTTAAAACGTGACACCGGAAAAAATTCCTTTTAGGAGCAAATTTATAAATGTGTACTGTAATCTTTTTTCTATTTTTTGTTTTTACCAAGAATTTTATCATAAGACTTAAAAAAAATTAAAAATTAATTGATCCAGAAAGTAAAAATGTTGTCAATTAAAAGAAGACTTTGATTGAATTTACGTGCCTGAAAAAAAGCGAATTGTTTTTTTACTGCTAAATTTCACTAATTTCAGTGTTGACATATATGCTAATCTCTTTCTCTTTATATATTATATATTTAATATGTTAACGTTTTGTAGTCAGCAAATAGAAGTATAAAATAGTAAAAATCAAATCAAATAAGGACAATAATCTTTGTAAACATTGAGCAAACAACTTACACAAGGTCATAACTAAGATTAAACACATATTTTGAACAAATTACACAATATTGAATATAGAGTTGCACAATGAAAAGATGTCAGAGGGTAAAATAAAGAAATGAATGAACTACTAAAAAAGAATATATTTTATAGATAAAGTATATAGATTTTAATGCAATACTAACACTGACCAGTTTGCCGAGGAGGGGAAGGTGGGGGTACAGCTGAATAATACGCAGCGGCCCTAGGGTCAGCCCCCGATCCACGAGGATCCTTCCCCATAAAAAGGCTGTCATCGCTCAGCATCGAGCGCCGATCCTGCATAACTCTAGTTCCCATCTAGAACATTTCTCTACAATGCCTCAGGTGTTTCTTCAACAGTATCGACAACGGAAGTTCAATAGCCCACTCTTCGTTCTCGTTGTCAGATACTGTAGTGAACTGCCCTTAGTTGCAGGTGTCTTCCGAGAGAATTTTCATTTCGTCATCATAGTGATCTGCCCTTGGCAGCATTACTCAGAAGAAGAAACGAATTTCCAAGGACAACCAGTCGAAATTTTAACAGTGAAATTGAGATGAGTTATAGTAATAATTACATAGGTAAATAAATAATTATGAAATAAATTTATAAATAAGCAAATATTTGGATAGATATATGAGCAATATATATATATATATTTGCTCGTATTTCGTAGGTACGTTCTAAGAGCAACTTAAAGTTTTGTTGTTCTACCAACAACTCATTTTAAAAAATCAAAAATATATTTTAAGTAATTTTAAAAATATTTTTTGAAGTAATTCAAGTATTTTTTTAAAGTAATTCAAGTAATTAAAAAAAAATTTTTTTGAAAATCAACAAAAGTAATAATTCGTGCTTGATAAGTTGGTAGAACAACGAAACTAAGTTGCACTTTGAACGTAGGTATATACTTCTAAGCTCTGAGCACTTTTGTTTACACCTTAAATTAAATTGAATAGATATTTATTTGCTTACCCGTGTATGCATGCGAATGCATGTATAGCTGTTAATTGATCTATCCACATTAATACAGATCACACATTTATTGCTAGGGTTAATAAAATAGTGCTCAATGTATTAATAACAGAGCTACAATTTATAATATATTAGTAATAAATATTCATATTTTTTCTCATTGAGCATCATCATTCAATGAGCGATATCACTGACAAAGGCTGCTGAAGTAACCCAAAATTTTGTAATTTCCCCTAAACTTTATTATATATATATATATATATATATATATATATATATATATATATATATATATATACTAGCATAAATCCTAAGGAGCCAGGCAAACATACCTAGGTTTCATCTAAACGGATCTTCAGAGTAAACTGGCTATATATATATATATATATATATATATATATATATAAAACTTGTTTAATATATTTATATATTGTTTCAATTACACTACCTGGATTTCAGCCTTTCGGTATCTTCAGGCTATTTCAGTCAATTGAACAAAATCACCAGAAGATGCCAAAAGGTTGAAACCAAGGTAGCGGAATCAGCTGATTTCCTAATTTTCTATACTTAAAAGTTGCACATGTTAAATTTTTATCTTTTTATATGTGTAGTATTGAGCACTTTTTTAATACTAATGTTTCCTGGTCTAATTCAACTCTGGCCATTAACCTCTTTATTTTATATATATATATATATATATATATATATATATATATATATATATATATATATATATATATATATGCATATTAAATAATAATATATTAAACAAGTTTTATATATACCATATATATATGTGTATTTATATATATATATTTTATTATATACTAGACGAGGTACCCAGCGTTACCCGGTGTAGAAAAAATAAAATTGAAGAAGAAATAAAGTGAAAAAAAAAAAAATTATTTAGAGAGAGATAGTGTCTCTTGTGTACGGTGTGTAGGGTGATATTAAAGACCCAAATAAATTTAAATGAAAAATTAAATTCTCAATCAAATTTAAATTTTACCTGTATACGATCTTAAAGTAATATATTTAAATTACAATTTAATACATTAAATAACACACAGGACTAAACTCCGATTTCGTTCTCGGCTTCTTCAAAGGAAATCAACAACAAACCCACTCAATGAAGCAGACGATCTTATAAACAACTATACCGTTAGTGTTCACAGATTAAATATTTATTTCAACAAATCATAATTACATGCATATTGGTCCATGTGCTAAGTGGGTAACAAACAAAAATGAACAAAAGGATTTTTATTTACAAAGCAATGTTGTCAGCAAGCAGACAACACAAAAATCTTTCAACTTTTTCTTTACAACAAACAATATTGTTAAAACATTTTTTTTTTTTACAATATCAATTCAATTTCTTTTGCGTTTCTTCTTTCTTCAAGTATTTCTTTTTCTTTCTTTGAAACTTTCTTTTTCACATCCTCTGGAGCCGAAAGAAAGAGTAAATTGTAAAACACAAATCCTAACCTAGTCTAGGATCTTAAAATCTTATTCCATGAAGAATATCCTTCAAAATATTTTAAATCTTTAGCTTTGGAATTCTTTTATAAATCTTATCTTAAAATAAAGAACTTGAATAGGGGCAGAATTCCCCGCATCGAATGACTCTGCCAAACAAAAAGAAACGTTGACTCCGAATCAACAAACAAATAAAAATGAAATAAAATAATTCCCCTTCTAGGGAATAAAATTACTTCTTTTAGCTTTGGAATTCTACCGAAGCTAACAAAATCTTTTCTTCCAAGTTTCTCAAATAAACAAATCTTAGCTACGGAATTCTACCGAAGCTAATAAAATCTTCTCTTCTAAAATTTCACATATTTAAACAAATCTTAGCTACGGAATTCTACCGAAGCTGGACAAATCTCTTCAAAGTTTTTCAAATATAAACAAATCTTAGCTACGGATTTCTACCGAAGCCAATTAAATTTTCTCACAAAGCCCTTCGATGCGAAAAATCACCCTCCCCTATTCCCTTCCATAAATAAAATCATTAATAAAGCTAAAAGCTAAATAAATATTAATTCTATAAACTTTAAAGGTAAATAATTCGATACTGTAATTCGAATTAAGGTAACACTTTACGTGGCAAACTAGAATAGTTCACCACGGAGCCAGAATAAACATGTCTTTATCGTCCGAGGATAAAAATCTGACTGAAGATAAATAAAATCTTCTGATACAAAGGACTCGCCTTCAGCTTCCAAATTCCATGACAAAGCGCGGCAACAAATTTACCGATTGTCTCACCCACAGGCGTCAAACACTCAAAACGTCAAAAGAACATATCTCACCACCGAAGTCATTGAAAGATGTCTTCTCACACTTACATGTTAAATTTCTGTCAATAAAAATTTCCAAAAACTACTCAAAACATCAATAGAACATATCTCACCACCAAAGTCATTGAAAGATGTCTTCTCACACTTATATGTTAAATTTCTGTCAATAAAATTTCCAAACCGGATGACATGGCTGCAATTGTATAACCACACCCCTTGTGTATGTCTGCCTGCATCCCTGCTTGCAAGCAAGCATCATCTATTGGTATACTAAGCTACTCCCCCAACAATCTTTTTATGGTATGTTCTTTGCAAGTGTTTGATTGTTTTTTTAATAAACAAAAATTCCATCGATAAAACCTTCTTGTGTGGTCATTGCTTGGAGTTAAACTGTTTCAATGTTTTTAGATATTCAGTAAATTTGCTATGGATGTAATAACCTTTCGAATAGTATGGCATTGTTCACAAATCTAATAATCAAACAAAAGCAGGGATGAAGCACCAGTGCTTGATTCAACTTCAGGAAAACTATCAAACACTCTACATAAACCTTGTAACATGTTCTGTATTAAATACAAAGATTATCAGCTCATCCAGTAAAAAATTTGCTCGTGTGTAACTTTGCCTGGTTTTTATGCAAAAAGTTGTCTACCACTCGACCCTTCAACCCCTCAACCTCCGGAGTCTTCCTCTTTGGGTTGAGGCACCCACTCAGTCTGAACCGAACTCAGGGGTAGCTGGCCGCACACTCCCTGAGTACCCGTAGATTGTTCGACCGGTCAATTGGTCGAGTCCCGCTCGCCGCCCACGTTGTGTTAGTTTTTAGATCTAGTAAGGAGGGTGTTGTCCATACGTTCACGGTCGACTAGGGATGTGGACACGTCTGTGAGGGTGGGCGGCAGGAAAGTCAAAGTGTGGCAAAACAAGGAAACAACATCTGCAGAAGCCGAACAACAATGAGTAAAATATTGATGTCTTTTATATAAGAAATCAAAAACAGTAGAAAAAGTTTACAGCAATTAACATAAGAATAGAGGACTACTCCTCTACCAATTTTCCAACAGAGAGAGGTGTGTGTGTGTGTGATTAACTCGTTCCGAATCAACTTGAGAGGATATGTGACTCGTAATTCCAGCCCTACGGGGAAGTGTAGCCTTTCAGTTGGTTGTTGTAAGTGACAAACGTTAAGTTTCAGCGACTTTTCAATTTGACTGCTACAACGACGATGATGTTTCTTGAAGTCCTTATCTCTGACTCGCCACTGGACCGACTTCCTGCAACGACAGTTTCTCTCTCTCCCAACGTCACTCTTAACGTCACATTCCAACGTCTCTCACGTCCAATGCCCAAGTCTCTCAACTCTCTCGACGACAATCTCTTTCGTCTCTTCGAGAATTCTCTCCCGACTCTTCGAGAATTCTCTCCCAACTCTTTGAGAATTCTCTCCCAACTGTCTTATTAGCAAAATCTCGAGTTAATATAGCAACCGAAGGTTATAAGCCAGGTTGTTCACGCGCTTAACATGAGTGTCGTCATAATCACGTGTATCTGCAAAGTTTACTCAAATCTATTTCAAATCTCTTAGTGGATAAAATTAATTAGTTCAATGTTCATTTTAATTGTCTTTTCAATGACCAAATTCAGCGGATACAACTTATGTTTAGATCAGATTTCGCTAGCGGTAAACATACACTGACCTTACCTCCTTGGTCCAATTTACTTCAATATGTTTTTATCAAAAATATTATTTTCGCCTATTTCTATTTTTCTTTTAATGACCCATAATTAAACATTGCCTCCTGCCCTTTGCATTTGTTTATAAACAAATCTTCGACAACCCGATTTGAAATCCATCAGCCTTCTTAGGTTTCATATATCATTGTTCTAGATTCTTTCCTATTAATAGCGCTGACACAGTTTGTAACTTTCACAGAAGATCGTGTTTTCCATTTTCAATCAATAAACGTTATATTTGCGTGAGTGCATACATGTGAGTGTGTGTGTCAACCTCTCTCTGTTACAGTTGTATCCACCTTCAGTTTTAGCAATCTTTCTGCCTAACCCGGGGGTCCTGGAGATTGAAAAGTTGGTCTTGACATATGTTAATAAGTTTGCAACATGTGTGCATAATTTTATTGAAATTGGTCAAGAAATGTGGATGTACATAAATAGCATACACAAAGACAGACAGTCATACAGACAGATATTTTCTGTTTTATAGATAGTTGAATATTTAGGCAGCAATCCTTCATTTATGCATGTTTCATTAAAAACGACAGACAAGGTACTACGGTTAAGCTTTTTATTTAATTTTTCTTGTGTTTAAACAAGAGCTTTCTTTTCTGGACAAAGGGTGTGTAAGAACTGTCCAAATGTTTTATATTTCTGAGCGCTTTCAGCTATACCTTTAGCCATTATCAAGGATGATTCGATTTTTCAGCTTAATTGAGTGTGTGCGTTATGTGTATGTCTTAGTGTGTGTGGTAGAGATGTTTTTAATTTCCGAATCCGGTTAGCACATTGTGGCTTTGTTTGTAGTTAATATTAAGAGTTGACTTTTTCTTTTTTATTATTAAAGCTTCCATTATTTTTAATCTTTTTCTACAGGTGGATGCAGTTAATATATTTGTGTTTTCTACTAGTATATTTCTAATGGAGTCTGGTAAATTTGTGTGTGTGTTTAAATGGGTTCTAATGGAGCTGTGATCAGATAGGTGTAACATAAGATGTCTGGATAAGCATGTAGGAGAGGCTTTTGAGAAGTTTAAGAAGATGGTGAGTGAAACACCTGTGCTGAGATGTCATAGCCACAACAAACCTCTGGTCATCAAGTGAGAAGGGCTTAGGAGCTGCACTGCTCCAAGAAGGCCAACTCCTGGTTTATACCAGCTGAGCCCCTACTGACAGAGAAACATGGTATGCACAGATAGAGAAGGAATTACTGGCAGTGGTCAGTGCAAGTGAACACTTTCACCATTACACATTTGGCCAGCACATTACTGTCCTGAGTGACCACAGACCTCTTGATGTTATAATGAAAAAGAACTTGGCAAAGTGGTCAAAGCATCTGCAGAATATTTTGATGTGCCTGCAGAGATACAATGTCACAGTGTTAAATCATCCAGGTAAGGGGATGCACTTTTGGTCCACGGTGAGTTTTCAGAAAAAAAAACAATAGCATAATTTCAATAACTTTTGCCAAAAAAGCAGCAATAAGGAAGAAGATAGGGTTCAAATAAAGCCAATTTGTCTTTGATATGGTTGGCTCAAAGCCAGCAAGCCAGCCAGCAAGAAAAAAAATTGTCTCCAAAACACTTGTCAGCTGGTGGGGATTAACACCACTTACAAGATGTGAGCAAAAGATGTGAAAAAAATTTGAACATTTTTAAAGGGCTTTATGTGGGTTTGGATTAAGTGAATTTAGTGAATCCACAGTTTTTTCACACCTATGTGAGAAGTCCAGACTTTGGCGTCAGTTTTTTGATTTTTGATTTTTCATGAACTGTTAGTGAAAAGAAATTAAATAAACAAGTGAACCAATTTTGTTTTAATCTTATCATAGGCCTAGCTTTTATTTTGATCTGCCAACATACTCAAATATAGGTATCCATTAAAAATAAAATTTAAGCAATAAATTAAAATATGTCGGATCAATAAATGAAAAATCCATTCTTAAATATATATATATATATATATATATATATATATGGAGAGAGAGAAAGACAGGGAGAGAGAGATATGAACAAAGATATATATGTACAAACTAGATAATGATACTCCCACCCCTCTCTCTCTCTTCCAATCTATCTATCTATCTCTATATAGAGATTGAGAGAGAGAGATGGAGATAGATATAGATATAAGTGTGAATATAAACTAAATAATGAGATATTAGCAACTGTATATGTGTGTGATACACAGATAAGTAAATAAATAATTATTTAATTTATGGGGTAAACAAAACAGTGCTCAATGTAGTTAAACTGAGCTATGAAGTATATATTGATAAATACACATATACCTACGTTTGTAATGCAAAAGTTTCATAGTTTCCCAAGTCATCAGGTACATATGGCAAATAATCCACTTATTACAGTTGTTTTTTTTAAATACTGGGTCTCATGGGAGGAATGCTAAATTATACGCAGATTCAAAGCTCAATGTTAATATAAACCAAATGTATTATTGGGGTGTAAATTTAAAATATATATGGAGGGAGATATTAGGAAATAACAAAGCAAAAAATGCAAAAAAAAAACGAATGATGCAAGTTTAAAGTTTATATGGAAAGTTTTTTTTATAGGGAAGAATAGAGAAGAAAGATTTAAGTTAAAAAAATTATATAGCGTAAGGAGAAAACAATATGAATAAAAAGGAGGGAGTAGGCACAGTAGATTGTATATTGTTTATAAATAATTTCTATGTTTCAAGGGAGTAACACTGCACTGTATATAAAGTTAACATTTGATAAATATCTCCCTTCATTTTGAATTTACACACAAACATTATATTGGATTTATATTAACTTTGAGCTTTGAATCTGCGTATAATTTAGCATTCCTCCCATGAGACCCAGTATTTTTAAAAAAACAACTGTAATAAGTGGCTCATTTTCCATATGTGCCTTACAACCTGGGAAACCATGAAACTTTAAGTTGCACTACAAATGCATATTCATTAATGTGTGTGTGTGTGTGTGTGTGTGTGTGTGTGTGTGTCTGAGGTATGTACAAAAGCTTAACAGTATAAAAAATGGTTTAAAAACTATGTACTTCAGGAATGTTTTCCTACACCTACAATTCTGGCACCTGTCTTGGTTCCAAGATTACTGGATCAATGAAGTTTAAGCTGAAGTATTTTATTTTATTATTATTCCTTATATCCATTTCAAAATAGATATTTGTTTTGTTTAAATTATTTATATTTGGACTAATATCCTCATCTTTGTTATTATCATTGCAAAATTTCACCCACTGCATCCATCAGCCTTCTTTAGGTGTCTGTCAATCCAAGTGTCTCTTTGAGATTTTTGAACTGAATCATTTATCCGGGGTTAGATTGTTCTCATTTTGCTTTTCATGTCCAGGGATATCTTGTGTTCATTTTAGTACTACTCAGTTATTACTTTCTCTGTTTCCACTCAGTCAAAGATTGAACTCACAATTATTATATGACCAGATTGACAAATCAATGCTTTAATTGACTTGTGGAAAGATAACAAGCAATAACTGAGCTGGACAAGACAAGATATCCCTAGACATGGACAGTGGAACGAGAACAATCTACCATTGTAGATTAAATAAAGGGTACAGTATGAAATTTCCTGACAATTGCCTGGTTTTGACAGTGTGGCAATGAAGGAGAAAACAAAATTTTACCTCAGAAAATAATCTGTGTTCTATGTCCTATCTGTTGAAAAAAAATCAGAATCAAGATTGTGTTGAGTAGGCCTCAAAATATGGTAATTGTTTGCGCTTCC
>OZ038475.1:103388020-103898020 GCA_964036315.1 Acanthosepion esculentum
ACACATTAAACAAGTATAACCTTCTCTGATAAGTTTGATCCATTGTTTTGCTTCTTGTGAGAATGTCAATGGTTCTTGAAGGCAGCAAGAGCCTTGCAATATTTATTACAGATGCAACCAACTAAGTTGCTTTGTACTGGCTTGTTTTATAAATTCTGTCCATGTTACTGATTGGTTTTCATGTGACGGGTAATAATGGAGCAATTTATGCAGGTCTTCTTCTGACTCATCACAAATTTAAAGTTATTTCAAGTATAGTGTTGATAGTATATATACATACATATATATATATATATATATATATATATATATATATATATATATATATATTCTTTTAGATGGAACTTGTCATCCAAGGAAGGTAGTCTGTCTTAGAGAATTAAAACTCTGATTTTAAATATCCACTGCCTTGCAGCCATACCCAATCATGGGAAAGGTTTTGGGAATAAACCCTAAGGACAAATCCAAAGCTGGAATCCCTAAGACAATCTGATGTTATGTTAATTTTGGCAACTCCTGTGACAATGATGTGCCAAGCTTTATTGGACTCTACCTTTCCCTTGGACAATATCAGTGGTGTGGAAAGGGGAAACATGCTGCATGTGCAACTCATAAAACCCTGCCCAGGCCTGCACCCTGGAGAGGACACTCCAGCATTGCCTCACCTTGACAGCAAAACATGGGAAGCAACTGGTCATCAGCAAGAGGGCATGAAAGTAACTTCATTTTTGCTTCAAGGACATTTGAAAAAGGGACATGAAGGCGATGGACATTGAGAGGTGATAAGACATTGCCAATGAACTCTCATGCTAGAGACATGATTTACACTAAGGGCTGGAGTGAGGAGGGAAGAAACAGAGGCTTGCCACCAGGGAGAAATATGCTTGAGGGAAAGAAAGCAACATGGCAGCATTAGCGGGCAGCATTCTTTGCATTCGAGACTCTCACTACTGTGTGGGTCTGTACAGCCATAACAAATGATGTGCCACCATCAGCAACTGAGCACAACCTTTTGGGTGTAGATCCTTGGTATCCCCAAATCAACAGATACCACACACGAACACACACACACACACACATGTGTGTGTGTGTGTGTGTGTATATAAATATATATATATATTGTAAATCAATTTTCAAGTGAGTAGTGAACAACCATGATTGCCAGTTTCATACAATTTCATGCAATCATCAGGCAGTCAGTGACTGTAGTGTGGGTAAATAGGAACCCTTATACTCCCAGGCAAGTCCAAGATGCTAAGAGTGTAGCCAGTGTGTTCATATCATGCATACATCATCAAATTCACCAGTGTGTAGGTAACCTATCTGGCTAAGTTCAAAATAGCCATATATATCACAATTAATTGAAAAAAACACATGCACTACAGTCTTCAAGAGCCTGATGATTGCATGAAAGTGTATGAAACTAGCAGTTATGATAGGTCACTGCTCACTTGAAATTTTATTTAAAAAATATATTAATGCTCGGCCATTTAATATGGCATATAGCACTCTTTTTTAATCTTAAGTAGACTCTTTTAATCTTATTTGTTTTCATTTATATATATATATATATATATATATATGTATATATATATATATATTATTGAGGCATGTGTTATTAAAGACTACAGAACTTTTCCGTTTAATAAAAGAAAGAGAAACAAAAATAAAAAAACAAAAGAAAGATTATTAAATGGAAAAGTTCTGTAATGTTTCATAACACATGCCTCAATAATGACATGCTGCCAATATATATATATATATATATATATATATATATATATATATATATATATATATTTACACACATATACTTTTACCCCATTACTCAAAACTTATAAAAATATTGGATGTAAAGAGTGGTATTTACTGAAGGTACCATGAGCTCATCAATATAAAAAATACAAAAACTTGTTTCTTCAAAAATCACACAGACAGCTTTCGAAACTGTTTAAATAAAAAGGTTAACTACCAGAAGAAATACGTAAATAAATAAAACCAATTGATTAGTGGGTAATTTCCTAAAAAATCATTATCAGGATGACAAATGACAAACTTAAGCATGACCAATATTGCATGACTGGACATGTCTTTACTCTTAGTACATTATCAGTCCCAGGGGCCAGCTTTTAATTCTTTGAAGAATGGATAATGATACTCACCTAGCAAATGTATTGACTTAGGAGAATGAGGGGAGTGAGTTCATTTAGTCACATGGGATGTCCTTTGTTAAGGTCCATGCTTTAGAACAATGCAGTATTGATTATAAGAAACCCCATTTGATAATCAAGTATCATAGAGCTCACTTTTCAATTCATACATGAAACCTGATACAATTGCAGTCAGTTATTGCGTAACTTACTGATAAAACTGCCCATGCAAATAGCTCTGTGGTTAGAGCATTGAACAGGGGGCTATAATATGTGTATCCTAAATTGTAATGACAAGATAAAGCTCATTAGCTTAAAATCCTTTTATAAATGACAATAAATTTACATTCATAAATAACAGGATAAAGAATAAGGAAAAGTAATTAAATTTTTTTAAATGCCACATCCCTTCTGAATCATAGCTCTTCATACATTCCCTTTACTATCTGGGAATTGTAATGATTTCTAGGGAAAGATAGTGGAGCATTTTACCAGTACTATTTTTTTTTAAATACTATGTACTATCTCAGTTGATTCATAGTATATTTTCCATCCATTTAATTGACACTGATTAGTTGTTGGTATTTCCTATATTTCCTTTTGTTAGCAAGTATCATAAACTCTTTCCAAAGTATGCTCAGCTGCCATATCATTATCTGTTTAGTTCTGCTGCAGAAGATTATCAAATCTGGGCAAAGTGCTTTCTACAATTTGTTTAAGGAATTTTAATTTCTTTTTCCAATCTGATTCTAGCTACATACTGGAGCTGAAAATAGCAGAGTAGGCTTTTCCCTACTTTGTACTTGCTTATTTGTACCTGCTCTGACAATTTCAACTTCATTTGCTCTCCTTGATAGTTCATATCTGCTTGTTCAGATAGCTGTGGTAACTATGTCAGATATCACTTTCAGTACTTGATCATGTCTCCAACGATAACATCTGTCAACCAAAGCCTTGAGGTAGCTACTTAATATATATTGTAGCAATCATTTCTTTGTTTAAAGTGGACATTTTGGTGTATTGCTCTTACTCCATGTATATAAGTTTGCCAGGCTTAGTAAGGTGTTGGATACAGAATGGTCTAGGAAACAATATTAGTTGAAGTCTGCTTGCCATAAATCTGACCACTTGATCTTTCTCCTTTTTTTCCCCACCTTTTCCATGCTCCTTGCTTGCTTAGTTCTATCATTTTACAGTAAAAGTTTGCTTGGACTTCATCCTGTATGAGCTGAAATAAATATCAATATATTTTTTTCTATTCTATCAAAGTTTTTTTAAAATGAAAAATCACATGATCTTGATAGTGATGACAGTGCTGATCCTAAGGATAAAGAAAATTCTGACAATTATAAAATTAGAGCTGATTTGACTGAGTTTGAAATAAGACATTGGAATAATATTCTTCTCTCTGGTTCAGTCTGGGCAGCTCCTACCTGGGCTGAGCAATAAAATCATCACTTTGGAGATAAAAAAAAAACTGTTAATTTTTTTAAACCTTAAAAAAAACAGATAATTATAAAACTTTACTGAAAATTTTGGAAATTATTTGGTAATAAAGTTTTATAATAAAAATAAATAAAGCTTTTCTTCAAAAATTTAGTAGAAATATTTTTAGGTCTGTTATTAAAATAATATATGTATGCACACATGCAAATGCACATACACATAATTTGAATAAAATTAAAATGGACATCCATGCTGCGAAAGCCAATTTTCAATTTTTTTTTACAACAACCCTTGGATAACAGGAAAAGAGTATAAACCACCCCATTGAAGTAATTTTTTATAACTTCTATCATATTTAAACTGAATATATCTCCTAATAAATATAGTATTTTAAATGGGCAAACTATTTAGATTTAAAATTTGATCATCTTGTCATCAGCAAAGCAACAGGTATTGAACTAATACTATTGTTGTAACAATAATATTAAATGATAAATATGGGATCAGAAACAAAAGACACACTTGGGATCAGAAAAATCTTGAAGAACCAAAGGCACGAAGAAAAACAATTCCAAATACATTTCAAGAGGTGATGTAGACATAACTGAAAGAGTGATATTGGAACAGTGATAAAGAATCACTATTAATGGTTGCCCAGAGCAATTTTCTAAGAACAAACTATATATAAGCCTAAGATAGACAGAACACAGCAAAACAGTAAATGCAAACTAAGTGAGGATAAAGGTAAGATTATATAATCAATGAATGCAGTAAGTTAACACTAAAGAAATACAAAAGTAGACATGACTGGGTGGGAAAGGAAGTTGATTTGATTTGTTTGTTTAGCAGCATATCAACTCCTTATGGGTCATTTAATGCTGAAATTTAATTTCCTTGGGGACTTTGAAATAAAAAAACATATCATATATGTTATTCTGCTTTCACAACTGAATAGATGGTAGTTGATACTCAGCTTTTGTGCATATACATGTTTGTGTGGACATAATTAGTAGAGGCAGTGATATATGTGTTTTATGTTGTAGTTTTTTCAAGTTATATTTTGGAATACAGTTTGATTTCTTTAAGAAATTGTAAGATATTATATGGAATAACATCATGAAAGAGTTCTTTCATGTTGGTTGTTTGATTTTGTTTAGTGGCATATCAACCTCTGTTGGTTATTTAATGATGAAATCTAAATATTTTGAACAAAATTTTATGGCTTCAATTAAATATATACTATAAATAGGTATTGGGGTAATGTTGCTAAAAATAGGTATTGTTGGTATTTTTTTTATATAAAATGTATTTTTATGCTTTCATAGTGTTTTGTTTTTGTTTAGGGGTTCACTATTTGCTCATAGCTGAGACTCTAACAGGTGCTACCAACCTGGGTCAGGGTGGACCTGGGAACAACAGCAATTAAGAGTTGGTTCTACACTACTCAAAACCTCCAATCTCCTGATCAGGGGTCTTGCTGCTGGATGTAGTTTATCGTCATACCTAGAACTTTATTAGGAAGTGTACAAATGACTGAATATACAAACTAATGGTATATGCACAAAACCAGAAGCAATCCTCAACAATAAAAAACCTAAAACTGTATGAGACATTGAAATGGATCATCCAAAAAACCACGTCAGAAAATCTGACCTTGCCATTGCAAATAATAAGAAAATTTATCAGAGTGGATATTGTTGATCCAGCAAGACGAAGGAATTAACCCATTAATGCCCACCATCCCAAAAATGGGATAATGCTAGGCTTATCATCAAGGTTCTACAGAAGGATGCTGAGGATACCATGGACTGAATATGTGAGCAATGACAAAGTTTTAGAGAAAATGGAAACAAAAAGGACACTTACACTTAATGTCAGGAAGAAACAGTTGAAATTTCTAAGGAACATAATTTTTCAAGCCCTCTCTCCCTAGAAAGACAGCTTGGAAAATTTTTTATTCACAGGACAGATTGAAGGCAAGAGGGATAGAAGAAAACAATATACTTAGTGAGCTTGAGTAAATGGAATAGTGGAACAAGGTTTAGGAGAAATAACAAAAGATAAACTTTATTAAGAGCTACGACGGACAGGAAATTGTGGAGAGCCATGATCACCTATGTCCTGAAGGAACATGGCACATAAAGAAGAAATGCTCTGAAGGGTGGGGGCTGCTCTACATAAAATAACCACCAAATGAAAATGTTATGAACTAATTTTAGTGTGCTAATTCTTACAACATAAACCATTTATTAAATACATTTCCAACATTTGGTACTATTTCATTTTCCATTGGAAATTTTGGTCAAGAAAAAAATCTTTTATTGTAGATCATAAAAATAAGAAATTGTTCCTTTTAATTTATAAATTATTCCAATCTAAGAATCAATCACTGTTATTCCTAACCAAGTGTTAGTATTCACATATTTTCTCTAATATGCTTTCTGGCCTTGTATTCTCAATTGGTACATAGAAAATGGATTTGAATTAGTGGATTGAAATTTGATGTCAGTGATGAAGAAAAGGAAGAAGATTAGATATATTTTCTCTAATGTGCTTTCTGGACTTGTATTCATTAACACTTTTATATACTTTGCTCATCATTTTATTTGCACTTTTATCTCCAATTGAACATTTTTTATATACTCCACTGTAAATTTACCTCTCTGTGTCTCTTCTATAAATACTTTCATGGTAATTGTTCAGATGAGCTCTTCACTATGATACCTAGACTCTTTGGATATGAGTGCAGTACTAGACTGTGACGAGATCTCATCAATTTACAGTTCAGTTGGCAAGATGTAACCATAAGTTCTATGCTAACAGTTCCTTTTCTTGCACTTCTCACTTGTGGAACTCCCCTCAGGCTTCTTGCTTTCCAGTGAATTTTAATCTTCAAAAATTTGAATGCAATGTAAATTGCTATCTACGGTTCTCCTGATTGCCCTTATTTTCTTCTCTCTCTTTAGTAATGTTTCAGTTTTCTAATTCTTCCACACCCAGTAACTCCTTGTGTCTTAGTGGCTTTATTGCCTTGCTTGGGGTGGACTCAATTAAAAAAACAAAAAACTTACTCAAAATTACTTCTCGTACAGCTCTGAAATTAGATTTAGTAATTATTTATTTAGTTTTTCCCTCCTCAATAGGAGTAGATAGGTTTGTCTATCACCTGGTTCACACACCTACCTGGTCTTTTGAACTGGAGTAGAGGTTTATCCCTTTTTTCTTGTTTAGGATTAGGGTTTCTGGTTCTCTCTAAAGTCTTTTCATTCTCTTTCACTCCCAGTAGCCCATTGCATCTTAGTGGAATTATAACCTTGCTTGGGATGAATGATTTAAAACATAAATTGCTTTAGCAAAATACACTTTTGCTTGTACACCCCACCTGACTTAAGAACCATCCTCATAACTCAAAAAACTCTGATGATGGGCCTGGACAGTGGGTAATAATGTGTTATAGGTAGAAACCTATAATTAAAGGCTTATGACCATATCACATTGGAACATCTTTTCTCGTCTGATCAACATAGTTAAGCAACATCGAGCCTAGTTAGTACCTAGATGGGTAACTTCATGGGAATACCAGGTACTGTAAGCTTGATAATGACTCAGAATTGGAAATTGGAGAATTGAGTTCCAATTATAGTTGAGTTCATTATATTCACTTATGTGGAAAATACCGTTGGGAAAGATATGAATTCACCTCTTCTACCACCGTAGGTTAATTAACAGGAATTTTGTCAGTAAATCATAATTATCTAAAAAAAACTTTCACAATCTAAAAATATTTTCTGGCTTTAAATAACCTGCAAAAAATTAATAAGCTGTAAAAAAAACAAATCAATCAATTTAGAATCTGTAATTAATAAAGGATTTTTATGAAACTATAATTAATATGGAAATTTTTTTTATAAACTTTATAATTAATTATGAACAATTTTAGAACCCTATAATTAATACCAAATTTTTATTTAGAATTTTTATATTTCATACTGTGAAATAATCACAATGGCAATGGTATTAGTAATTCTTAATTACTTTATTCTTGTACCATCGAGATACAAATACAAAAATATATCTGAACCCTGGCCACTCAGCTGTTTATATAACACTGGACGAGGCAACTTATGTCTGCATGTGGAAGTTCCCCATTATCTAATGACACCTTTCTACTCTACAAATACTATATTTTACAATGGGTGAAGAAGAAAATGAAAAGCTAGAAAAATATTTAGACAGAGAAATGAAATTATAGTGGAATGTGGTGGTGAGAGTTGTGCCCATTATTACCTGTGTACTTGGAACAATCCTGAAGAGCTTTTCAAAAGATTGGAAGAAGTGGAAATCCATCAGTCCGTTATGTGCCATGCGTGATCTATGCTTAGGCAATCATGTATCTTTTGATACAGGACTGATGAGGGAGATTTTTTTTGTAGTAAATTGCCATTTCTTTTTGCGGTAGGCCAGTTGCCATCCAAGGCTATAGAACCGGGTATGTCCTGCTATTTACCCATAGCTGGGGGGAGGGGAGGATTCATACCTTTTACAAGGTTTATTAGCACGTAAGTGAATATAATGGATCTGACTGGATTTCAAGCTTGGCTCTTCTCTTCCTCAATCCGAGCTGCTATTCATCACTCCACCATGCCTCCACGAAATCCATTGAAAACCTAAAAGCATCAAAATGATCATATGATTAAATTCAACTAGGATATTATGAAGAGTACTATAATATTGAGCTTTACTTGTTATTGATCTCCAGTAAAAGCTTCCACTTACTGGTGGGAAATCTCCATGAATACAACAACAGATTTGTTGTTGTATAATAAAAATGGTAATAGAAGAAACTGTGTACCAAAAACAGAACTTTAATGCTGATAACAAACACACAGTAACAATATCTTTGATGATAAAAGCAGCAATGTTAACAATCCAATTTAGAAACAATGATGCAAAGTAGCTACAAAAATAGAACTTATGATAAGAGCATAAACAGAAGAAAAATATCAAATACATTCTTTACTATAATAATATGATCACTGTTTTCAGCTATGATACTTTTTATATCTCAGCAAAGTGTATCGTTTAATCAAATACAACAATTAGGAAAAGGATTGTTTTTATTTGTTTACCTCATGAAGAACAAGAGTTCTCATTATGAAAATTTTATTCTCCTGTAGAAGTTAACAGGTTGTGTGTATTTTATATGGGTGCATGTTCAATATGTAAACAAAGAAGACTGAAGCATAAAAAACTTGAGTTTCTACTATGGACATTTATTCTTTTATATTGACTGTAGTGAAACAATGTTCTCTGTGTCTCTTGGACATGTCCGTTCTCTTTCTGGTCCAGAAGTTAAGGTAGGTAGGTACAAGTATTGCATTTATGATTGAGCTCGAGTCAGCCTTGTGCAGAGTTGAAATAACCAAAGGAAAGTTTCTACTTGCTTTATCATTGGAAGGTTTAAGCATGGTTATGGGATGTCCGTTTTCTTTTTCTTGGTCAGAAGTTAAGGTAAGTCAGTATAATCATCGTTACAATGGTTGCACTCAAGTCAGCCTTGTGCTGAGTTGGAACAACCAAAGAGAAAGTTTGATCTACTTCATAGGTTCAGGTTTTGGAAGACACATGCAAGCGAGTTCAGTCATCAGTGAACCAGAAAAACTAACTTTTCTCAGCAAAAATGTAATTACCACATGGTGCTACATCTTAGAGAAAAGAGGAGAAAGTGAGTGAGAATGGGAATGTTTGCCTTTTTATAGGCTTCAACAATACCACCTAATGATGTTTGACAAAACTAAGTGTGGTGATCATATTTCTACTTCTTTTACTCTTAGAAAACATAATGAGAAAACATATTTTTTTATTGTCTTATTACTCATTATTATTATTTTATTTATCGATTTTATTTCATTTTCCCACACTTCTAAACATAGAAGAAATACACTCATAAGAGATGCATAATTTAGCAATTTGAAGGAGGAGGGAAAAGAATAAAGCATCGCTGCAAAATTTATAGAGAATAGTTAACTAGCCCACCATTCAAACTCAAAAGCATAATTATAATAGCCGGCAAACTAGGACCTTCATACCCACAAAAAATGGCGAGTCAAAAGGACAATTGTTACATTGACACGACTATTATTTTAACTACCTTCACTCCTCAGCAATATTTATTGTTTTAAAAAGCAATGATTAGAAATAGTAAATTAGATAGTAAATAATAAGGATTTCCTTATAGTTAGTTCACATATTTTAATAATTTAGTAAATGTTTATAAATTTATGAATAAAAAATATTTTTAGATTTATTTCTTTATAAATTTGTAAATGATAAATATTACATTGCATTAGTTTTCATTGTATTAGTTTTAGAATATTGTAAATATAAGATTATTCTTGTAAATGAACAGTCTAATAAATAAAGCCTTTAATATTATAGTTGTAAATTATCAAGAACAAAAAAAATTGTATAAATTCACTTTCATCATAAGTTTAGGTTTTATTACAATTCTAATCATCACTTTTTAAAACAATAAACATTGGCGAGGAGTGAAGGTAGTTAAAATATGGAAAACTGTCTTTTTGACACTCCACTTTTTTTGTTAGGCACAAAGAAAAGTTTGCCTAATAGCTTAGTGGATTAAAGTATTGTCTCATAAATTTGGTGTCAAATACTGGTTCAAGTAGTACATACATAGACTCAGTGGAAACAGAACAAGCAATAACTGAGTGGCAGTAAATAAGAACAAGATGAAATATTGTGGATGTGCCAGAGGGTTCTTAGTATCATTTATTGGAATTTCAGAATTGAAAATGAACTGACTCAAGGATATAAAGAAATAATATATATTTATTTATTTGATTTAGATTGGAGTGTGCCCTTTGTAATGCAGGGTAATAAAAATTTGTTCATAAGCCTGATTTTGGTAGCAGTCAAGAGAAAGTCCATTTTGGCTTGGTAGCAGGTAGTTCAAAGTCATAACTTGGTAGTAGTAATAGTCATCTTAGAAATAGGTTGGTGTCAATCTGCTGTCTTTTTCTCATTCCTAAGAAGGGTAGAAAATATTATTAGCAGATGATCTCTTAACTTCTTCATGCATCAAACATGGTTGGTTTCTCTGGCAGTCTCTTCTCTTGTTCCAGTTTCTCTGGCAGTCTCTTCTCTTGTTCCAGTTTCTCTGGCAGTCTCTTCTCTTGTTCCAGTTTCTCTGGCAGTCTCTTCTCTTGTTCCAGTTTCTCTGGCAGTCTCTTCTCTTGTTCCAGTTTCTCTGGCAGTCTCTTCTCTTGTTCCAGTTTCTCTGGCAGTCTCTTCTCTTGTTCCAGTTTCTCTGGCAGTCTCTTCTCTTGTTCCAGTTTCTCTGGCAGTCTCTTCTCTTGTTCCAGTTTCTCTGGCAGTCTCTTCTCTTGTTCCAGTTTCTCTGGCAGTTTCTTCTCCTCATCTGGCCTAGGGTGTCAGTTTATATCATTTTGACCAGACTCCCAGACTACTGGCATGAACCTTGGTTTTGGCTACCATCAAAATTCTCTTTGTGTTCATTTTTTTGATTGTCCAAAATTATTTTATTTTCTGGCGTTCCTTTCTTTTTCCTTTTTTTTTTTTTATATAGTGGGAGTTATGCATGGAGCCTCTCTGATTTTTGGTAGTTTTTAGTCACAAATGGCTAGACTTTGGTTCAGCAAACTTCCACCATTTTGTGGCGGTGTTCAATTTTTTCTTCTTCTTCACTTTTTTATTTGAAGGTTACCTTCTCATTGGTTGAGAGAGAAGTATAGAGAGAGAAGAATAGAAAGAAAAAAAGAAAGAGAGAGAAAATGTTAAGGGTTTTAATAGAAAGTGAATGCCTTATTTTAATTTCAATTTTTTTATTTTTGTTTATTTATTTTATTTTCATATTTTTTTCCATGGAACACACTACAATATTCCTAAACATGGACAGCAGAATGAGGACAATCTACTCTTATAAATTAAATAAAGTTACTTAGTGCTGCATTTTGTATTGTCTCTACATCAATGACAGAAAATTTTCTCATTTTTTTATTTTTTTATCTTGCTTTATTTTATGAGAGACAGTAGTTGTAGCATTGTTTCTAGGAGGAAATAAGATGGATAGAGAGATAATTGAGTGAATGCATATCAACTGGTTGGCTAAAATCTCATTACCATGTACAGGCTGAGGAATATAGGAGGAATATAGTTGTAGGGGGCTTCTTGACCCTTCTGATTCTTGCAGCTGTTCCTGTGTCTATGTAACTTTTTAGTCTTATATCAAAATCCATTGACTAGTAGTTTGTCATTCTGGGACAGCCTACACATTTTGTAATACCTGGATCAACAAACACCTGAAAATGATTGAAGGGCAATGGCTGAAATGTTGTGATAGTAACAACAATGAAGAGGATATTAGTCCAAATATAAATATTATAAATAATAATATCTCTTGGGTCATTTTTTTTTTTCATTTTTTATGGCTTATCAACCGTTTTCTGATTATTTAAAGCTGGAAAATATTTTTATATTGTAAGAATTTTCTTTTTTTAAGATGATAATGACATAGTGATACAAATCTTACTAATTAACTGTTATGACCAAGTATATGGTTAAGAAATAACAAAACAAGAGGTTGCAAATAAATAGTGTAAATACAAATAAATATTAACAGTAAATACAACAGAATTGTGTTACATGACTTGGGAGTGTGTATCGGTTGACTAGTATTCAGTCTAGACCATTGTTCCCACTGAGGCTTACTTTTCCTACTACTTTATAGTAAGTGGAAGCATCCATAATAGACTCCAGAGGGAAGACACTACAACATTAACCCATAGCTGAGGGGAGAAGAGGTGTATTCCTATCTTTTCCAAGCTTATTTGTGTGTAAGTGAATATAACAACCCCAACTGGAACTTGGCTCTTCAATTAACAATTACGTGCCATTATCCATTATACCATCCACACATCCAAACCTACAGCACCTGATATTCCCAAGTGGTCACTCATCTAGGCACAGATTTTGATTTTGCTTGATTTTGTTGAACATATGGGGACCAGTGTTTCAAAATGAGGTAGCCATTAGCCTTTATTATTATGCACTGATTTACACTGATTTATTTTATTTGAACATGTGTCTTCATTGTGGTTGTTATAGTCACAACTATTGTTGCTAGACTGGACTAGCAGTAGGGAATTAGGTGATATTTTAAGACCCAGTACTTCTAAATTCTAAATTGACATTTTTCTCATTAATAGTCCATGTTAGCCTATCCTATTTTGAAGGTAATACCAAAAATTACAAGTTGTGGAATTCAAAATTTTAGTTATGTTGGGCTTTCAAAATTCACTCCCTTGAATGTAGCAATCCTGGTCACAATGTTTTGGCTGTAGTCACTGTCCTATTCAGTAACATTCTTGGAATTTTGGACAAAACATTTTATTTAATTCCTGAGAGTAGATTTTTTTTCATTTCAATGCTTGTTTTAGGGAATTCTTCTAATTTATCCTGACAATGCAGCTTTTTTCACAGAACCAATACAAGTAGATAGGTGCATAATAATGATAATTCCTCATCTCAGAAATTCAGACAGAATAAAACTTTGGTCCAATATCTAATGCTGGATAGGAGACATTCTTTAAGTTTTGTCCGAAATTGTAATTAATTACTGTTAATATTCAATAATTATTATTATGAAGATTATCCACATATTTGTCATTGATTTTTCCCCTTGTATTTAGACTGGTTCATTTTCTAGTCTTCTCCAGGTGACACTTTTATCCAATGTAAGTTCTTAATTGACCTTATTTTTTAATTTATAACTCAGTTATAAATAACTAATTAATATAATTCTGTGGGTAACAAACAAAAATAAAACTAACTCTGCATTGAATAACACATTCACATGAAGATGGCTGGAGAATAAATCAACAAAAAACACTGCAAAAAAATGTAACAACAAAAATGAGCAAAATTATTGAATAGTTTAAGTGGAGAATATTGACACCTGTGACGTGGATTTTACAAATAAGAGGTTTGGTTTGGTTTGGTTTTTATTGCAGCATATCAACATATTTAATGCCAAATTGTATTGTTTTGATAAACAATAGATCAGTAGACATAGGTTTGGTCCGCACGAGAATCAAAAACATAGACATAGGTTTTGTTTGCACAAGTGTAAAAAAGGTAGACATAGTCTTATATAGGAATAAAGTGTCACTGTCGACACTGTAGTTTGAACATAGATTGCCAGAGAGCAAACACAGGCGATCCCATTTTGAATAAGTAGATCACATGATGGTAAAGGGAAATGTATATATGGGAAATAGCGTAGCATCTAATGGATCACCATTTATATTCTATCCTCTATTACTACATGGATCACTATTTCTACTCTATCCTCTATCACTGTACAGACCGCTATTCTCTACTCTATTCCCTATGCTATTTCTCTATATTGATCACTATACTGATTACTATTCGGATCACTATTTGGTGGTTACTTTCCAAGCGAATATTATCGAGCAAGTACTATTAGTGTGGGTATTATTCAAAGGTGTCGGACACCAGTATTGTTCAATGGCATTACTATAGTTGTATCTGTGATTAAAAAGTCTCTACTACAACGAGTATTTCAATGAGTATTCATTGACATTACAAAAGTGGCAACAAGTGTTCATTGACATCACAAAAGTGGTGATGAGGATTCACAAGGATTCCTTCAACTTGCATGAGTATTCATTCAATTTACACAAAGTTATTCAAAAATTAATCTACATAATATTCAGCAGAGTACAGCAGAATGGGAGAATTAAAAGCTATCATGGTCCAAATGTTGGCGCTACAAAAGCAACAACAAGAACAACTGTTTCAGCAACAAGTATTACAAGAACAACAAGAACAACAATTGCAGCAACAAAAACAACAATGTGAACAGCAATTACAATTACAACTACAACAACAGAAGATTTTTGAGTTGTTTACCAAAACGATGGAAGGAAAAACTTCAGATACATTTGCTCCAGATGCTGTTGCTAATTCAATCAGTGAATTTGTGTACAATCCAGATGAAGGGATAACTTTTCCAACTTATTACAGAAGATACAAAGGGATCTTTAAAAAGGATTGGAATGATGAAAACAAAGTTCATTTATTGTTAAGGAATTTGTTCCCTGCTGAACATGAAAAATATGTAAATTATATTTTGCCAAAATAAAAAAAATGAAGAGAGATAAATTTTGATGAGACTGTTCTAATACTATCAAATATTTTTGGTGATAGGAGTTCATTATTTAATAGACAATGGTAATGTCTTAACTTAGTAAAGTGCGACGATGAAGATTTTGCCACTTATGCAGGAGTCGTGAATTGAGAATGTGAAAAGTTCAAGTTAAATGAATTAACTCCTGATTTGTTTAAATGCCTGATATTCATACAGGGTTTAACTTCTAATAAGGATGCAAAGATAAGATCCAGGATACTTGCCGAATTAGAAAACTCTCCAGAAAATAGTAGAAGAATGTCAACGTATTGTGAATTTGAAACTCAATACCACAAGGATTGAGGAAAAAGACAATTCACAGATACATAGTGTCCAACCATCTAAGAGAAAAAACTACAAACGTTTTTCAACTCCTAACAAAACAATAAAAAAAGACTATAAAACCCCATCAATACCTAATACTTGCTATGATTGTGGAGGTATTTTAAAAGTGATTGTTGAAAAATGCTATGAATGTGGGAGATTAAGACACAAATGTATGTGTTGCAGATACAAAAAATGGAGAAAAAATAAAACGTATGTGAACATGATAAATACATGGAGTAACAATAAGAAGCCTAAAAGGAAATTAACAAGACATCTCAAAAGAGGAAATTTGTTTTTGTGCAAATTAGTTATGTAAAAATAAAATTGCAACTGGATACAAGATCTGATATCCCTATCATAAATGAACAGAAATGAAGAAAAATGGATAAACCCCGTTTATTGGCTTCTGATAAAGTTGTGTATGGCATCTCAGGAAAGAGATTGAACTTTTTGAATGAATTCAGCTGTAACATTTCTTTTGTGGGAAAAACCAAAAAATCAGTGGTGTTTGTATTAAAGAATACTGCTAATTTGTTTGGAACAGACTGGAATGCATTGTTTGATCTTTGGGACCTTCCAATTAACTCGTTTTGCAACAAGATAAATATTGTTACCCCTGGTACTAATACAGCAACTGAAAAATGAACTGAAAAAAGGTTTTCCAGAAGTTTTCTCAGAAGGTCAAGGGACATACATGAAAGCAAAAGCTAAGTTTGAGTTAAAAGAGAATGTAACACTGACATTTAAGCCAAAAAGGACTGTACTTTTTACGGCCTTAGATCCAATTAATAATGAATTGGACAGACTAGAAAAATTAGGTGTGATATCAAAAATAGACTATTCTGCATTAAAAAAAGGAATAATAAAATTCACATATGTGCTGATTTTTCAACGGGGTTAAATGAAAGTTTAAAACAACTACCCATTACCAAGTCCAGAGGAAATTTTTGCCAAATTGAATGTAAGTAAATTTTTTTCTAAATTGGACCTGCCAGATGCTTACCTACAAGTACTAGTGGACAAAGTCTGCTCCAAATTATTAACAGTTAATACTCATAGAGAGTTATACAAATTCAACCGACATCCTTTTAGTATAAAGGTAGCATCAAGCATATTCCAACAGATAATGAATACTATGCTTGCCAGTTTGGATTCTGCTCAAGCATATTTGGATGACATACTTATTAAAAGACCCGAAAGCAACATGCAGAAAATGTAAAAAAGTATTTGAGAGATTCAAAGAATATGGTTTTAAGATCAGTGAAGGAAAATATGAATTATTTATGTCCAGACTTAAATATCTAGGACAAATTATCAATGAAAATGGTAGATGACCGGATCCTTCAAGGGTAAGGGCAATAAAAGACATGCCCGCTCCAACAAATGTAACAAAGTTACAAGCATTTTAGAGTTTGCTAATTACTATCATATATATGAAGCATGCACAAAAAAGAGCACCCTTGAATAACCTGCTAAAGAAAGATGTGAAATGGAATTGGACAGATGAATGTCAAAGTGCTTTTGAAGAGATCAAGAAAGTCTTAACATTGGATTTGTCACTAGGCCATTTTGACCCTAAATTAAAGATTGTGGTTCATCAGATGCAAGTGATTTGGGTATTGGAGCAGTGACACTATACAAATATGAGGATGGAACAACTAAACCAATAGCTCATGCTGCAAGATCATTAATTGCAGCTGAAAGAAGCTACAGCCAGATTGAAAAGGAAGCTACCATATTTGCTATGAAAAGTTTCACAAATTCATACATGGCAGAGAATTCATACTACAGACAAACCATTGTCCATTATTGTCCATATATGGATAAAAAAAAGGGTGTTCCCACACATGTAGTGAATAGACTGCAGCACTGGGGAACTATGCTTTTGAACTATAATTATAAAATGGAGTTTCTACCATCCCAAAAATTAAGTTATGCAGACAGATTATCTAGACTAATACCAAGATTCTGCACACCACTTGAAGACACAGTAATTGTGGCGATAAGGACCGAAAATGAAATAAATAATGTATTATTGACAAAACTGTAAGAGAACTGCCCATAACATTAGAGGAAATAAGGATTAAGTTGGAAAAAGACAACTTTGTGATGAAAATGAAGAAGCAATTAAGTTTTAAAGGAAAAAATATTATTGGAAATAATGCATTTATATTATGTAATAATGTACATATGTATGCAAAAAGAATTGTGATACCAGCATTGTTGCAAAAACGTATGCGAAAAGAATTTCACATAGGGCATCCAGGAATTTTTAGAATGAAATCCTTAATGAGGTGTTATACTTGTTGGGCAAAAATGGTTCAATATATTGAAAATTTAGTGAAATCATTCAGAGGTTGTGCTCTGGCAGCGAAGTCATCACTTATCAAAATTCAACCTTAACCAAAAACCGGTTCAGAATACATATAGACTTTGCAGGAGCATACTATCTAGTGGTAGTTGATAGTTACACTAAATGGCCAGAAATATTGAAATGTAGAAGACTGACTACTGCGGTAACAATAAATTTCCTACACTAGATTTTTACAAGGTTCAGTGTTCCTGACTCTATCATTTCAGATAATGGGACTCAATTCATGTCTAGTAAATTTAAGCTTTAGCAATAGAACATATTAAAACTCCCCCTTATCATCCAACATCAAATGGACAAGTGGAACGGTTTGTTGATGCATTTAAAAGGGCACTAAAAAAGTTGGAGGGAGAGGAGTTAGATGAAGTAATGCTACAACAGTTTCTGAGTGTTTACAGAATAACATCAAACCCAAACACCATGTCTGGAATGTCAGCTGCAGAGTTGATGTTCGCCAGGAAGATTAAGTCCATTTTTAATAAATTATTACCAAAACGCAAGGCAGGAACATCAAGAAATAACAATACAAATAGATACTTCCAATCTGGAGATAAGGTATGTTTTAAAATGTACCAATGTGGAAAAGAATTCTGCATTATAAAAAAACGGATCTGCAAAATGATATACATTGTACAAGGACAAAGGTGGGAATATAAGCGATACCGTAATCAGTTAAAATGGAGATTCACTGATTTAGTAAGTCCATGAAAAGAGGTACTGATGGAAATATTGTATTACATGTTTGACGTACCCACACCATAAGAAATTAGTGAACCAAGGAGGTATAGTAAAAGAAAAAGAACAGCAATGAAACTTTTGAATATTGAACTGAAGCTGAAGAAATATAGACTCCAGAGGAAGTCATCTCAAAGTGAAGGTGTTATATAGGAATAAAGTGTCACTGCCAACACCATAGTTTGAACATAGATTGCCAGAGAGCAAACACAGTTGATCCCATTTTAAATAAGTAGATGACATGATGGTAAAGAGAAATGTATATATGAAAATTAGTGTGGATCACCACTTCTAGTCTATCCTTAATTACTACACGGATCACTATTTCTACTCTATCCACTATTACTATATAGACTGCTATTCTCTACTCTATTCACTATACTATTTCTCTATACTGATCACTATATGGATTACTATTCGGATCACTATTCGGTGGTTACTTTCCAACTGAGTATTATTGAACAAGTACTATTAGTGCGAGTGTTATTCAAAGGCATCTGACACCAGTATTGTTCAATGGCCTTACTATAGTTGTATCTACGATTACAAAGTCTCTACTACAATGAGTATTTCGAAAGTGACAACCAGTATTCACAAAAATACCAAAAACTCTTTGATAATATCTTATGAAAGCCAAGAGTATTTAGATATTGAACAATTGGCAATAATTTAACCACAAAACCCCCCCAAAAATGGTATGAAAAGGATGGTTATTCCTTTGGCACCACTATTACTGTATACATTTTTGACTCTTTTGGCAATGTTTATTTACAAAATTATAAAATTATGTGAACCAAGTAAAATGCAATATTTATTACTTTACCTTTTATAATGATTCATTTACCATTTTATAAAGAAATAAATTTGAAATGAAATCTCTTTATTTTTTATTTGTCTTGTTCTTGTATTGTTTTTATGCTAATTTTTTATTCTCTCTCTCTCTCTCTCTCTCTCTCTCTATATATATATATATATATATATATATATATATATATATATATATATATATATATATATATATATATATATATATATATATATATATATATATATATATATATATATATATATATATATATATATATATATATATATATATATATATATATATATATATATATATACACCAGTCACACAGCCAAGTGGTTAGGCATGTCAGATTCAATGACGGTTCCCCATAGTGTTTGCAGGTTCAAATCCTGCTGGAGGACACATATTTTTCTGACAAGGTTTCTTAAATTATTCAGCCTGGTAGATGAAGTTGGATAAAAAATACTGTTTAATTAAAAAACAGAGTTTCTAGCCAAATAGGAATATTCATAAAAAAATAACATTTAGACAAAATAAATTAAAAATAACAATATATTGGATTTAATCCATTTCCTAAAAATAAATTGTCTTGTTTACATTAGGATACGATACAGAAAAATATGGATGTTTCGAGAATCAGCAGAGAGTGTGTGTTTAAAAGGCACTATTCAGGCTTTATGTGACCAGAAGTCCTGCATGGCCAAGAATTTAGGCACATCAGATCCAATGACAGTTCCCCAGAGGTGATGCAGGTTTGAATCCTAACTATGAGTATCCATCAAAAATAATGTTTAAACAAAATAAATGAAAGATAACACACACACACACACACACACACACACACACATATATATATATATATATATATACAAAATAAAGTATTGATAAAACCAAGACACAGCCTGCCAGGTGGCCAAAGAAAATAAAAATAAAAAACAAAAATGATAAATCAAAACAAAAAGGAAACATAAATCGAAAAGAAAAACAGTCAAAGGCAGACACCTACCTAAACAGTAAAAGACAATGCTCTATTTCTAAATGAGCAAGACAGAACAAATACACTATCCAGCGTCTCTACTTGAAAATTCAGACTGCTACTCCAGTTTTCCACTACTGTGATCATCAGGTGATCAGGCATTAATATATAGTAATAATATATATATATATATATATATATATATATATATATATATATATATATATATACTCTGTGTATCAGCAAAATTGTCCAAATCATGTAACAGCATGGGATAGTTGTCCATCCCACAAAATGTTTAATATCTAAAAAACCACTAGACTAATTGAGTTTCTTTTTTCTAGGTTTTCAGATAAGACCTTTAACCATCTTGGCACTATTTGTCATCAGAATCACTGAAAAACCTTTAGAGTTATTCAACTAGAAATAGAACAGGTTAAAATCATTTTGTGTCAGCCCCGCTATGTCTTACCAACTGAACAATTGTGAGGCGAAAAAGATCATTCAGGCCTTCAATAATGGTATGAACATTCATACTCTGGCTTCCATCTTCAAAGTCCATTCAAGAATCATCAAGAGAATGGTGAATAAGTTTAAAAAAGAGGCAACAGTAGAGAAGAAAACTAGATCAGGAGGTTGCAACAGCAAGAAGGATGATCATTTCAACTTAGAGCAGATACATTCTTAGTGTTCAAAGTAGAGTCCAACAGTGTTATAAAAATCTTGGAGAATTCCAGTAAGATATCTTTAATCATTTCTAAGGTACAACAGTTCAAAGCTTAATCTAACAATTGGACAATTTTGCTGTTACACGATTTTCTGAAATGAAAATTACAACTTCTTACAAAATAACTTTTCTTGCTTTATTGTTGGCAAATTCTTCAATGACATCATAAAAACTATTTAATCTGTCAATTGTCACTCTATAGGCAGTAGATAGGCCAATATATATGCAAATTTAAGCTACTTGAAACGAAAAAGATCCTTCAACTGTGAGTATTGACTTAATATTAAAACCACAATTATTTCAGAACAGCCTATAGTGGTGTATATCCTACAGCAGGCACAAAAATGCTGCCCCCATAAAAGTGTTGCCTGGGCTGGACAGCCCTATCCGCCATCTCTAGCTATGCCACTGATCCAGGTACTTAGTGAAATTTCAGAACCAAAATGACACCATCCACTTGTCATGTGTCTGATACCTTGGAATAGTCCCTGTGTAGGAGCTTATTTACTAAGTACACCAGCTGCATGATCCATCTCCATAACACAGGCATATTGGATATGGGGAGACAACCAAATGAAAAATATGGATTATACTTTACTAAAATTGCCCCCAGATATTTTACTATGGGTGTATGAAAATATTAAATTTACAGACTGGATGAAATTTCTTGGATTTTGATGCTACTCACACCTCTCTACCAAAATCTATAATTTTTACATCTTGATTTTGTAGTTCTTGGCTTTTATTTCAGGTAAAAAATTTTATAAGTAATAATGGAACTGGGTAAGGAATTGATGAAACTGGAGAAGCTTATAGCATCTTCAGGATTATTAATGGAGAAATACAAGAAGAAAGTCATCAATTTTGAGGTAAGTAAAACTTTCAGATAAGTGTTTAATTAAAATCAGAATCTATAATGAAGATCTTGCATGTTATCAAAATTAAATTTTGATTACAAAATCCAAAACCCAATAGTTACTATAAAAGATAGGAATAAATTGAGTCTGTGTTATAAAATTTTTGTGCAAAAAAAGGATCCTGGAAATGGTGTCAAAAATCTATAGAGTGGTTCAAGGTTATAAAAACAATTACAAGTCACTTAGTTTCCATAGGCAGAGATAATAGAGAACACACTGAATGGTTCCAAAAACACTTTTTAACTAATCAGAAGCAAGATGAAAGATATTTACATCAAGCCTTTTTGGATCTCTGAAAAAGCTATAAAAACTGGCAAATTTTACTCACAGGGGTCACACATTCAAACTGCTCCAGACTCCATAGCATTTGTGGCCAAGATGTCACTAGAACTTTTTACAGTTTTATTTCAAAGGTACTGAAATTTATAATTATCTCCCTCACACACACACACACACACACACACACACACACACACACACACACACACACACACACACACACACAATTCTCTTTCTTCTTCTTCTTCTCCTCCTCCTCCTTTTTCTTCTCAGCCTGTGAAGGTCTTTTGTTGGACATAGGCAGAACATAAGGAGGAATGAGCCGTTACTCTACTACATTAGCCCAATGCATGTTGATAGGGCCAGAAGTGACATGTTTAGGCAATCATGTCTCTTTTTCAATCTGTGATCCTCCAAGGGTATTTGCACATAAGTGAATATAATGGACTCGACTGGAGTTCAAACTCAGCTCTCCAATTTCTGATCTATTATCCATTATACCATTTGCATATCCAAGTTTACAACACTTGGTATTTCTAAGTTGTCAACCATTTAGGTACTGACCGGGCTTCATGTTCTTTAACTTCAGTAATTGGACAAGAACTGAAATGGTTAGATGTAACCATAAGTTCTATGCTAATAGTTTCTTTTCTCACATTTCTTGCTTGGGAAACTCAGCCATTATCTACACCAAATAAAGGAATCAAAAAAGGAGTTATATATAACATAACTAAGTAATCTTTACAAAAACCTATATTTAATCATGATCTTGTAATGCATTTGAAATGTGATAATTTTTATTTGAATTTCTAATATCAGAAATTATCTTATTTTTTCTAATTCTTCCTCTAATCTTTTCATGAAGGACCAATAAGCAAATGAAGAAGGGGAACGTACACAAAATAATTTTACATTTGAGGTACTCATTGATATTTTTGTCTAAACTTTATAAAACAAAGGTTAGTTGGTAATGGAAAAGGTAAAAATAGCCAAGAAACATTCTACATTCATTAACTAAACAGTTAGTGTTACTGTCTGTTAAAATTTATAAAATCTCCCTCTTAAAACAGGTTTTCAGGCTTCTCAAGTTCATAAACTGTTATTGCTCTTTCTAGTATTGATGAGAACCTCTTTCCTAACCTTTTGTTTAAGATAATATGGAAAATCAGCATCTTGAATATATTATTATCTTCCCTTCTGGTTATATGTGACATCCATTTTAGTTCATGCTACTGTTGGAAGTCTTCAAGTGATATGGTTTTTGTTAATTGGTAAAGTTCTTTGTCTGTGATTTTGTAGTGCCAGTCGAACAAAGGATTGTCTTCATTAAGACCTAATGGATTAATTCTCTTGAATCCATTTTTAATCATTGAGCTGAAAAAATGGTTGTATGTAGCTGATAATTTGGACATTATTGAATAAGTTGGATGTCATGAATACAGCACCAGATTTAGGCCTTAAGAGCCCCCTGGCCTAATAGAATTTGAAGGCCCCTTCATTACGTATGTTTTCCCCCTGTATCTATTGTAAGGGAGTTATAACTGTGAGTAAATAATTATAAACCCTCTAACCTATATACAAAAATACTCATAAAAAGGAGAAACAGCAAGACATGGAAACAACACAATGAGTATTATTTATTATCTGGTTGTTATGTGATGATGGAGAAATGAGAGACTACTGTGTAAAGTTGTGAGTTTGGGGTCAAATATAGATCAAATATGGATCAAAATCTGACAGAATGATAAGAAAAAGAATAAGTAAAGTGTATACAGTCTTTCTCGTATGTTTTTTTATAGATATGTGTAATGAGTGTCCAGATAATTTAAATACAAGAAGTGTCTGAGATTTTCTTACCTCAAATTTTTGTTGAGTGCTAAGAGGTAAATGTTACTATTATGGCCTGAAAAAGGAAAAGGAGCTGAAATTTTCATTGACACATGAGTTGACAGCCTGTCTGTGTTGACTGCTTGTCTGATAGTAAGAATGTCACATGTTTGTGTGTGTAGAGGAGAAAAGTGGGGTTGATTCTCATTGGTTTAGAAAGAGTGAATTAATGATAGTTATAATTGTTATAATTATTTTATTATAATTATTTTTTTTTGCCACTATAATTAATTTTTATTTTTTGTGGATATTTTAACCCATATGTAAATTTAGCACTGGATGCATACGATCTCACTGAGCAGAAAACTGTAATAAAAGCTATAAAAGAAAGTTATATTTTTAGATGATGCTTTTTTGATGTAAAACTTGAAATACTTCAACCAAAATTTTTAATTATTTTGGTACTCATCCAATTTATTTCATTAGCAACTTCATGATATTTTTTATCCAAACTTTACATCCTACAGAAATCTATCTAGAATGAGGGCCTGTATTACACTGAAATTCTAGTATTTAAATTTACTAGCAAAGCATCCTAATTTATACAATATTGAGCAATTTTGCATTAATTACATGTGTGTGTACAATGAACTGTAAAACTGAGCAAAATAGACAAAATTATGCAAATCTAAAAAAGCTACATCAAAAATCTACATCAGTTATGTGCCATGTGAGATACACACTTAGGTGATCAT
The DNA here is from genome assembly GCA_964036315.1 of Acanthosepion esculentum. NCBI lineage: Eukaryota > Metazoa > Mollusca > Cephalopoda > Sepiida > Sepiidae > Acanthosepion > Acanthosepion esculentum. The sequence continues at coordinate 103,412,589 of OZ038475.1, forward strand.
GCATATTTTGATACATGACTGACGAGGCAGATATTTTCTCGCAGTAGGTTGTCATTTCTTTCTGTGGTAGGCCAGCTGCCTTCCAAGGCTATTGAACCTGGTCTGTCCTGCTATTTACCCATAGCTGGAGGGAGAAGGGGATAAATACCTTTCCCAAGGGTATTAACATGTAAGTGAATGTAATGGATCTATATACATACATAAAAAAGATGCATCAAAATCTAAATGGGGCCCCACTTCAAGCGGCCAAATCAAATTTAAAAGACCCACTCCAACTAGAGGCGCCCAAATACTCTAAATTGTTTCAATGTTGTCCCATTAAATCTGAAAATAAAAAAATTACTTTGTTTTTATATCTTAATTTATTTTAGTTTTATCAAGAGGTCCTCTAATTTTGGGGCCCCTGGGATGCAGCCCACATTAACCCATATGTAAATTTAGCACTGTATGCATATGATCTCACTGAGCAGAAAACTGTAATAAAAGGTAACTAAAAGAAATGCAAGGCAAAATTTAGTAATAATTGATGATGTTTCATTTAAGCATTGTCAATGATTATTAATTTAGGAAAGGAATTTTAAAAAAGTAAATAATATGAGAATGTTGCTTAGAGCATGGCTAATTAATAGTTTAAATTGCAACATTATTAAGATTATTTGATAGGTTTATAACATTTAAAATAATATCAGGATTAAAATTGATAAAAATTAGTCTTTTAGCTTAAATCAATTTATGTTTAACTCAATTAATGTATATTTGATATTCTTACATGAATATCATTAAATTTTATTAAAATAATTTTTACTTCATTGTTATAATTTTAATAATTAATATTTACACTTCTGTATATGTTAATTTGGACATGCTTTCAAATTTTACATGCATATTCCTGCATGTGGATATATGTAGATGTATTCATAAGGTATTGTGTGATTATTAATTTACTGATTTTGGAATGAAAATATTAACAATAAGAAGTAGAAAAATATATGAGAACAAAGGGCATTCATCCAATTTATTAGCAGACTATTGTAGAGATAGTTAAGTAGGTATTTAATCTTGAGAATCTAAGCAGAATATATTTGTGTAATTTCAGAAGGAGAAAAACGAACTTAAAGCCAATTATAATCAAGTGAAACCTAAGACGGGAGCTTTTAAAGATCAAGGAAGTACATTTCAAAGAAATGACTTGGCACTAAATGCAGAACCAATTTTCCAGTCACAGGTTAAGCGATTCCAAGAAGCCATTCAAAAAGTGAGTATCAAAGAATACACTTACTCATTTTGTTATTACATATGTATGTGTGTGTGTGTTGTTTAGATATACACGTATATTGTAGCAGACATGATCCCTTTTCAGCATTATAAACTGGGAGTATGCATAGTATGAGTTCCAAAAGGTAATCTTTTTTTCACACCATGCCAAAGTTAAGGTAGAATCATATTTTCAATTCACCGTAATTGAATCAATTCATCATCAATTGTCAAATCTTGAGTTCCAAGTTTCTCAGATTTGCAGAATCTATTTGCTTCTCTTAATCTGTGAAGATATTGCATAATTGATTCATCGTGTTTCTTTTTTATGGACAGGAATTTAGTTCTTTTTACTATGACAAGATTCTTTTCATGTCATAAATTTCTTTTTATAATTTCTGAAATTTCTCCAATTGTTTGGAGTATGCCATAACAGAAATTTTCATTATAGCTTTACAACCTGCCAAAGCTAGAAAGAAGTGAGTTATTTTATTTTCTCCCCCTCTTGCCTTGTTGTCTTTCAATTTTCTAGCCCTAGCCTGGTCTGCAAAACACTGGGTCTAAGTCCAACAAATTCTTGTTCATCCAAGTGACTTCAACATCCTATTGGTGATGCCATATTGTTGTATTGTGTTGTTCTACAACATATGATCAGTAGTCAACTTCTGCCTGCCTCTTCTTTTACGATACACTTTATTTCTTTTCTACTTATGCAAATAGGTACAATTCTACTTATGCAAATAGGTACAATTCTACAACTGTCTTGGTGTTTATTTCTGTCTTCACTCCACGAATGTACTTAGTGATATTAGCCAGGAAATAAAACAGTGGTAATAATAACAATAGAAAGATATGAATTAAAATATGTAGTATATTGGGGTGAATTGAAGACGCATACAATAGTAATGAAGTGAATAATACTTGAGAAAGATTTGTGCAAAAATTGGCTTAGAAATTTTTGTAGATATATTGAAGTTGAATTGTGTTGTATGTTTATGAATGGGGAGTGAATATTTGAATCACTGAATTTATTGTGTTGTGACTTTATGTGTAATAAAAATGTGAATTTTGTAATGAAATTTGTTAATTTCAAAGACCATTGTCACTAACAAGCCTAGCTTAAAATATTATATTTAAAGACTCAAATTCTGAAAAATGGTTCTCAGTACTGCTTCTGATTGAATTAAAAATATTTTTGTTTTGCTACTTCATTAGCTACTGGTATTTATGCTTTTTGTGACACTATTTAGCTACGGTGGTTAATTGATTAATTAATTAATCACAGAAATTAATAATGGGAATTACTTAAAGCAATAGATAGATCGAAAGACATACTGAGCGACATTATTTGTTTCTTTTTACAAACAAAGAATGGGTAAAAGATTTTTTTTTATTTTGTTTTCATTTGCGATGCGGGAAAGCAGAAAGTCGTAGGAAGACAGATCTCAGGTCTGTCAACATTAATTAATATCCTGATAAGAACAACGGTTTTGAACACACGTATAGCTGGCACTCAAAATTTCGAATGTCGGACAACTGCGTGTGGAAAAAGAGGGTCAACGGAATTCGGTTAACAAGAAAGACGGAATTAATTGAATTAAGTGAAACAAAAACATTGATATGGACAAAAACTGTGTATACGACAAAGGATTTCTGTCGCCAGAAATGGTCACCTGGACAGTTGCAACAAGAGAGGGAAAAGGGATTTTGTTCGTCAAATGAAAACCACCACCCAGTTAAGGGTTGATTGCAATAGTTAAAAAGTCAGCAATAAATGTGTTGGACAATTACCAGATGTCTAAAGTAAGATAAAAGAATTTTACGATCACACTCTGTGGGGTCTAAAAGAATTCTGTTGATAACAGAAAGGAATTTTTTTTTAATTATGGCAATGTGGCATTCATAAAGATTTTGAATGACCACAGGAAAAGAATAATTCTTTTTCTTTCTTTTCTTTTTCCTTGGAGTGTCAATGTAAGCTAACACCAGCCTAGCCACACCCACACCAGGGTAGCATGAAGTGATAGGCAGAGGTGAAAAATATGGTAAAGAAGGAGAAACTTGTTGATGCCCATGAGGAGGTTGGTGTGAGGTACCAATGTGAGGAAGGATAAGTCTAAGGGGATAATTCTCCTCCGACTTCTCCTCACAGAAGGTGAAGATATGAGAGGGAAGGGAATTGTTGTTGACGCCACTCGAAGTGTTTGGTATGAGGTACCGGTATGAAGAGGAAGAGTCTTAGGACGGTAATTCTCCTCCAACCTCTCCTCATGAAAGGAGGAGAACCCCTCTAAACAAAAAGCAATAGATTTCCAAAAATGGAAAGTGATAAAACCTGTCCGAAAACAAAGAAAATCATTATTGGGGATTTGAAATTATCGAAGAACCCAGACCGCGTCTGGCCCCACACCGGGTTTTGGTCGACGTCTATATAAACAAACGTCCCCGGGCGTTCAGTGAGTTCCAGTTCCAGAGTTCAACAGTTGCAGTTGGAGTTGCAACTACGAGTTGAGAGTTTGAGAATAAGCCTTGCAGCAGGTGACCACACAAATTCCACGCTTTTCGACTTAGACTTCTAGCCAAGAACAGTTCAGTGAAGTCCGACTTAGATTTTTCCACCAAAGCCAGTTAACAAACATCGATTGAAGATACCAAGGCCAGTTTTAACAAACATCGATTGAAGATACCAAGGCCATTTTTAGCAAACATCGATTGAAGATACCAAAAGCCGTTTACTGAAACACAACTTAAGATACTGAAACTCGCTAAGAAACGCAGAAGTGTCACAATCCATAGACGTGGGCTGGGAGACAGAGATGCACTCCTGTCTCCAACCAACAGATTCCTTATTCCTTAACAACATTTGAACTCTTTGAATTCTTCCTTTATTTTTCTTCTACATTCATTTGTGCAGCATCACCTTTGACCCGGATTCGGCTCGCACTACGGCCCAAAGCCTGATTGATCTCATCAACCTAAGATCAAATCACAACATGGGTAGGTTGGACTGAGATCAAAGTAGTTGCTTTGGTAACCAGACGTTGGAGGCGAGCTGAGGACGACAAGGCTGATGCCGTATCTAACCAGACATCAATTGCGACCAAGACAAGAGTTAGAATCTCACATCCGATGCCGTGGTAACCAGCAGGGTTAGAGTGTCACATCTGTCATCATGATCAGGACTTCAGCGGGTGTCCCAGGGTTAGACTGACTCACATACGGTGTCGTGATTGTAGAATCACACCACCCACTCAGGGTCAGCGTCTCAAGTGGTGCCGCTACCAGGACAAGACCCTGGATCAGCAGCTGCCATATGTATAGGACGTCAGATTTTTATCCAATCTCTTTATACAAACTACATTTGGTTTTTGACTTCCAGTCTGAGGATTGAAGACAGTTATTGCAATATTCATTTTATTCACTGATTGAAGTTGAAATTAATAGAATTTATAATCTATCAGATGTTTCACTTGTGAAACTCTCTTCCAGCTTCTTGCTTCCCAGTCAACTTTGATCTTCAAAAATTTAAATGCAAAGTTAATTGTTAACTTCCATTATCTTAATTCTTGTTCGTTTATTGTTCTCTCTCCTTAATAGTGTTTTTTTCATATTCTCTATCTCAGTAAAACTTTGCATCTTAGTGGCTTTATTACCTTACTTGAGGTGAAATGATTGAAAAAAAATTTTTTTTAATTATTTAAAAGTTCAAAATGTTTAGAATCATTATAGATATAAATCTTGATATTAAGAATTCATGTTGCAACATCATTTAATTTTTTATTCTAATGAACTTGTGAACTTCAGCAAACCAATTCTTTTTCTAGATCCTTATTGAACAGAGAAGCTTCGAGAAGGAACTTGATGATATGCGGCTGTCCAAACAAATGCTTGCTAATGAAGTTGTGGTCTTACAGAATTCTCTGACCAGGCTGAAATATGAGTTTCGAACACGAAGTTATGCTGATAGAGACATGCAGATTATAAAACGAGAAGTCCAAAGAGTATGGCACCAAAAGGTATATATCATAGTTACCATTTTTTAATATAACATGGAAGGGTTCTCTATGACTTGCTGGTTCTTTAGTAGTTAGTGAAGCCTATACAGGAGAACCATGCAAGAGTCTGGCAACCAGCAGAAACTCTAGAACAGTGGTTCCCAACATGGCAATTCAAGAATGAGATATTAACAGGGAATTGACTGTGAGAGACAGTGAGGCCTTATTGCTAACTTTAGTAATATATATATCGAAAATTTTCTTTTTTTTCAGAAAATAAAACCTTCTGCAACAGTATTTTCACTATTGCCCGAATTAATAACGAAAAAGAAAGAAAAAATGCAAATCAGATTCAATTACAAAGAAAAAATATTTATTTCTAACCAGCTACATAAGGGTTCTTGCAAAAATTTGTCCCTTTTTGCTGAGAATAAGATAACCTATTCTCTGAGTAACACAATGTAAAAAAGCATAGCAGAAAACAAACTTAAAAATTACAATGCACAAAAAAACCCAAAAAACAAAAATTGCGCCCACCTACTGTGTCAATGATAACAATAAAAAAAGGGGGAAGAGCCTTAGCTCCCCAGTACACTTTCAGTCCTTTCAAGGTTCGAAAGTTTTTATCTTTTTTCTTTTCTCTCATGTGTAGACAAGGTTCTCTTCTTGGTGACCAAACTCCCTTCTTTCTTCACTTATTTTCCTCCTGTTTGCCTTGATATTATTCCTTTCTTTTACGGCTGCTATTAGGTGAAAATTTACTTAATCACGTGGTAAAACACTTTTTGAAAATGCACATGTTTGCTTCTTCTTCTCAAATGGCTTTAGCTCCAAACTGCACTTATGGACTTCTTTTCAAACTGTCTTTTCTGGGGCGTCTTCGAGAGGACTTCTCAAAACTTTCTCTGAAGGGGAAACTTGCCCTCAGCAACTTTGTTATCCGTGCATCCTTCACTTATGGGCAAACGCTGCCTGCCTTTTCAGCAGGGAGAGAGAAACAACCTCCTGTCTCTAAGTGGTCTCATTTCTAACTGCTGCTAAGGTCCAGTCTCAGTTCTCCCTTCCCCTTCAAAAGAGGGCAGTTCACTTTTTAACCGTCCAATCACAGTCCATTAAAAAAAAATATATATCAGCAGGTTCTTAGGGCCAGTAACATAGTGAGTGTCTTTTGTTCTCCCTTGACCTAAAAATTTTCAAATATATTAATAAAGATGAATTTGCTGAAGAAATTTTATTCTGCAAATCATTAGAGAACACCATCACCACCGGTGTTGCTAGAAAACTACTTAGATGTCAATAATATATCAATGGAAAACAACATCTTGCGCTGCAGATGGTGCTCCTGTTATGATGGACAAGAAAAATGTCTGCTTAAAATTGATGAAAGCATTCAAACATGCTTCTAGTACACTGTATTATGCATGGAGTCCTTGTGTTCTTTTCTTTTTCTTTTTCATGAATGTCATGTTCTTCTGAAGTGTGTTTAGACCAAGTTAATGGCTTTTTAAGCTTGCTTCACCTGAATAGGAGTTCACTCTTTGAATAAGAATTATATATCACAGGTGTGGCATTAGGATTTTAGAGATGCTTAGGTGGGAACCACTGCTCTAGAATTAGGGAGATACCACTTTTCTTCTACTCTTTTTATGCAGCTTATTTTATCAAGAGAGGTTACCTTATAAATCATGTATCTCCATGTTATCCTGTCAACTAGCTCTATTTCCTACCAATGGTGACTAAATCCACAGGAGATAAATTTCCTTTTCAAGGAGACTATGTATCTATTTCATGGAACCCCAATTCTCTGTTAGCCAAAGTAGTCCTGTAAAATTTTTTAGAAGATACCATTTTTGTTGCAGTTAAGTCTTTTGTAGCATAGATACAACACTTGTGACTGGCTCATATGAGAACCTCTGCAAGTTTGGAATAGTGTAGAGACAACATTGATGCACTTGAGTATGCATTGGTAGGGCTGGCATATATTATATATTTGCCATCATACAGAAGAATGAATAGCATCATGGTTTTTCAAACTCTGATGTTTTGCATCTTACTTCCACCCAGTCTGATATCAATGAAGAAATTGAATATTTTGGGGTGGCACAAATGGTTTGATGAAGGGTGAGAAGATATGCACATGCAAGCAAGCAAGCAGCCAAAAATACAAACTTCTTCTATGTTCATGTCCCTTCAGGACGTTGGCTCTCCACAATTTCCTGTCCTTTGTAGCTCATAATAAATTTTGTCTTTTTGTTATCTCTCCTAAACCTTGTTCCACCATCTGTTTACTCAATCTCACTAGGTAGATTATGCATTGTTTTTTTTTCTGTCCCACTTACCTTCAATATACTCTGTGAGTATCAAATTTTACAAGCCCTCTTTCCTCATTATGTGTCCTAGAAATTTCAACCATCTCTTTCTTATGTTAAGCATAAGTATCCTTTTTATTTCCATTTTCTCTAAAACTTTGTCATTCACATGTTCTGTCCATGGTATTCTTGGCAACCTTCTGTAGATCCACATTTCTGCTGCTTCAAGCCTCTTCTTCTTCATCTGTGAGGAGACTGTTCAGCATTCACTGCCATATAGGAGGACTGAAAATATGTAACAGTTCAGAACTCTTATTTTTGTTTCTAATAAATTTTTTCTGTTTCTTAATAGTTTTGTTAGCTTCTGGAAGGCATTTTTCACTATCTCAATGCACCTTTGTATTCCAGTGTTGTACTTCCCATCCTCAGTTAAAACACCTCCCAGATATTTAAATTGTTGTACTTATTTGAGTTTGGTATCTCCAATTTGTACAAACAAAAGATGCAAATGTGGACAGAGTGGGAATTTTGGTGTGCTCAGAACAAAGATTAAGTTGGAAACTGATACTATAATTGAATAGGAACATGAAAACAGATTCTAACAAAATATTTGGGAATGACAAAAAAAGATGTTCATGTCTTCCTGGTTAAGAAATCCATTACAAAAATTGGCCATCCGCCTTATTCACCAGATATAGCCCCTTGTGATTTGGGGATATTTTTAAAATTGAAAAATGCACTGAAAGGACAAAGCTTTGCTAATATCACTGACATCAAGCAACATGTGACTACATTACAGAAAAGTGTACTGAAAAACAAATTCCAAGAATCTTTCCAGCAATAGCACTGTTATGAATAATCAAGAGTGATCTCCCCTTATCTTGTTACTCTCCTCTTTGAGAGAGCTATTTCTGTTTACTGGGACTGTAAAAGGACACTATACGCGACCCTTGTATCCTCAGTTGAATAAAGCTTTCTTAAAGCCTACACTTACATACATACTTTTGTCATTACAAGCACCATTGTTAAAAAAAATGCAAAGCTTTATAAGGGGATATATAGAAAGTAACAACAGCCAATAGTGACCAGGTATGAAAAATTTGCTTTCACAGGCCCATTCTTTGGAATTAAATTGTTACATTTCATAAATTATTGATATTGCAAGATGAACCATTTTTATTATTAAATTCAATTATTCTATAAATTATTTAGGTTAGTATCATAATTTTTTATTACAATGATGATTCTTTTGTAAAATCCCTAGATTTCACTAATTGGATTTGTGAATTTTAAAACTATGTCCCTATTAAGGACATCAAAAAGTTATTGTTGTCATTCAAGAAGTACTAAATGCAACAATATACACCCAAGGAAAGCTGGAGAAAAGATTGGCTGAAACAATGGGAAAATTATTTAAAATAATTTGTGGAATTATTTAATTAGTACAACCCTGTTCACACTCCTCCCCAATCTTTTGAACAGGGGTAGAGGTCTATCCCTTGTTTCCTGTTTAGGATTGTGTTTCCTGTTCCTTGTAAGTCTACTTCAAATCTACATTTCTAATGTCTCACCTGAACTCTGAAATTTTATTTATTTTTTTCTCCTCAATAGGAGTAGATATGTTCACCTATTGCCCAGTTCACACTCCTCACCAGTCTTTTGAACAGAGGTAGAGGTTTATCCTCTGTTTCCTGTTTAGAGTTGGGTCTCCAGTTCTTTGTACAGTCCATGTCAAATGTATACTTCTGACATTTCTGAACCCTGAAATTTTATTTATGTTATTTATTTGTTTCCCCTCTTCAATAGGAGTAGATAGGTTAATTTATCATCAGGTCCACACTCTTCCCCAGTCTTTTGAACAGGAGTAGAGGCTTATCTCTTGTTTCCTGTTAAGATTGGGTTTCCAGTTTCTTCTAAAGACTTTTTCACTCCCAGTAACCCCTTGTATCTCAGAGGCATTATCGCCTTGCTTGGGGTAAATTGATTAAAAAAATGTTTATTTAACCTAATGTGGTATTATCCCACCCGGTTTTCCTGGAGACTCTTCTTAATTTCCACTAGGTGGCATTGTATGAAGCAGAATATAAGGAAAGGTCACAAAATATTGCTCTCTCTTCTTTCTCTCTTAACCTACTGGATGCTGTAATAACAAGATATGTCTTGTTTCTTCTCCAGGGATGAATTCCTAGTCTCAATAAAAAAAACACATGTCACAGTTCATACAACACACTACACTATCTTCTTTAAAAAAATCACATGCAACTACAATAACATCTCTACTATAACCTATCACATAGATATATATATATATATATATCTCCAACACAAGAAAATCTTCCAGTTCAACAAACTAGAATCTGAATCTGCTAGAATCTGATGACTTCCATAACAAATTTGTAACCTAATGCCAATAATAGTTTTTAGAAAGTTAGTAGTTTGTTGAAGAATGGATACTTTTCTATTCTTTTCTGAGTTATGTTAAACCTGTTTGGTATATAAATATGTATAAAATCCTTGTATGTATTTACACTATTTACATTCAGTATCTGTCTATATTTCTGAGATGAGGTATTATGTACACTATTTACATTATTTGAACTATTGTCCTCATCTTTGTTGCCATATTTATCACAACATTTCAGCTGTTGTATGCACTGGCCTTCTTCAGGTGTTTGGAATGTTGAACTGAACCCTTTATTTCGCTTGCTGGGGTAGACTGTTCTAGTTCCACATGCGATGTCTAATGGATGTCAATTATCAATTATCTCCTGTTAATTCACCTCTCCAAGTTCTCCACTGCCTTAACCAGGTATTGAACTGACACCCTTTGGGTCCTGTCACTGGATCTAACCAACACCTTTATCCACAGTGGATAAACATTGTGATAAATATGGTAACAAAGATGAGGACAATAGTCTGAATAATGTAAATAGTGTACTATTTACATTGTTTGAATTATTGTCCTCATATTTATTGTCATATTCACATTTCGGCCATTGTATGCTCCGGCCTTCTTCAAGTTATATAGGCTGGAATTTTGAACTGAACCCTTTATTTAGTCCACAGCAGATGTGAAAAAAAAAGACAAAAATCTTGAAGAGTTGAGTTACTAAAGGGGAATAACTGAAACTGAGACATCCAGAAAAGGCATGACACATCTATCCCCATGGATTCAGTTTGAAATTCCAATGTATATCACCATTTCATAGAAATCCCTCATCACCTTAGCAACCAATGCACCATACCATGAATCAACCCACCACCTTAACTTTGATCAACCAACACATGTGTCAGACCCAACCGACGATTATGTTCAGTGACCTCAGTCAAACTAACCCAAGAAACTAGTCAACTCCAGGCTCTATTCTTACATCTAATTGACACTTCACCAATTTTCCGACACCTCTGTAAGAAGCCTTACATATTAAACAAATACACATTGTTCAAAAACCTAATCCTCCTTATTCCTTTCCTTTCACAACCAAATGCTTATTATAATATTCCAAATAATGAAAATAGTATAAATACTTACAATACCTCATCTCAGAAATACAGATAAATCCTTGTATGAGTTAAATTTGAGATAGTTGACATGTTTCTATTCTAGCATTTAACCACTGAATTTTGCAAGTCTAAATCTGACTATTTTGTTTTACAACTAATTTGACTCTTGTCCACTAAATAAAGCTAGGAACATAATATTGTCTTTCACTTTTTGGTTTTGATGCAAATTTCTACATTGTCCACAGCCTTGTTCTGAATTGGTGCATTGTCATTATAGCAAAGGAAATAAGATGCAATGGAAGTTCCATCTGTAAGTAATAGTAGCAGGTACTGCATTTTATGTATATGGTAGAGTGTATGTGTGGCTAATAAGTTAAATTAATTCAAGGTGCCTTTTTCCAGAGGCTTTCTGATGAGCAGGGAAAGAAGAAAGAAATTGAGTTGGCAAAAATGGAAGAAAGACTCAAAGATATGCAAGAAAAACTGAAAGAAACAACAGAAAACTTAAACAAAACAAATATGACATTGAATGTTTACAGAATCATTTTAAAAGAGCAACATCAACAAATCCATCACCTTCATGTAAGTATTTCATTTGTTACATCATGTGTTTTTCTGCCCTAATATACTCAGATGAGATGTCTAGACTCATATTGAGACATCAGGTTGTAGTGTTTACTATGTGATTAGACAACTTATGGAAATGTAGTAACAGGCTAAGTTGGAATTTGGTTACTAAAGAAGAGTGAAGGAATTTGAGTATCTTTAGAAACATCAAAAAAGGATAGTACTAGAAATTATGAATAAACTTGTGGGAAAATTAAATAAAATCTATAAATAAAGTAACAATAATGAGTAATAAAAAAAGAAATACATTTTCCCATGATACTAGTAATAAAGGTATCAGAAATTTTATTATCCCACTTGGCTTTGTCAAACACCCATGAGGCAGAATTATTTAAGTCTCTAAAAAGTCAAAAATTTCCTTCCCCTCTGTCTTTCTCCCTCTTGTTCCAAGATATAGCAGAACATAGAGAAGGATGTCCTTGCTGGGGCACGTTCATTTCCTTGGTGCACAGATAACTGAACTCTCTTTCCACTTTCCAATGCAAAACATTCGCACATGTTTTGCAACTCCACTAATAGTCATTCCAACGAAGTGGTGCAAAGCTGATTTGACCTTGACCATTCTAATCATTCTTATCCTTACTTACCTTAACTTACTTCTGGACTAGAAAATTTGTTTTCCTACAGTTTCTATAAAATAAGGTATTAGTAGAAACCAGAGTCTTTGTATGCATCTTCTTTAATTTGTTATGGGTTGGTGTATGCATTTCCAACTTGTTGCAGGTGTTTGTAACATCGGTGTTTGAAATTGAGAATAGTATGCTGTCTCCTGAAATACCCACAACAAACATGGCAGACTTGGGATGTGAGTCCTTGTATAGAAATTAAAAGAAATGAAAAATGAACCAATATATAAGTACAACAAATGAGAATGTATTAACAATAAAGGGTTACAATTGACAAAGGCAAAGATGTTTGTGTCAAATGAAGGTGAAAACCATTTTGGTCCAAAGTGTGTGTGTGTGTGTGTGTGTGTGTGTGTGTGTGTGTGTGTGTGTGTGTGTGTGTTTATATAGGTATTGTTCATGCGTTCCCCAAAAGGAACGTGTTCACTGTGAGAGGTTACATGTTGGCGAGTAAGATTAGAAGAGAGTGATAAAAAATTATTGCAGAGTATTTATAGTCCAGAGAGCATCTCCTAGGAGCAGTTTAAAAAATTAGGAGGTAACCTGACAAATTGTTTACATATGAATACACGCACACACCTAAAATACACTCAATGGGCAAACCTATAAAATCCATAAACTAAAGATTCTGCAATTAACAATAAGTATTTATTTAGCTTGTGGTATATTGATGAAATGGATATTTACTTGATGCCAAATAGTAATGGTTATGATAGTATTAGCCGTTTCCTTATAAGGAAACATTAGGCATTCATTGGTTGAGCAGCCAGTAGTGTTTTCAGTTGAAATTTATAAAATTATTCTCTTAAAACAATTTTTCAGGAAAGTAGGTTTCTCAATTATTCAAATATTTATTTGTGTATGCACATTGATATGCATTTGTGTATACATGTGTGCACATAGAGTATCTTATATTTTCACATGCATTTCTCAATTACATTATCAGGAAGAAATCCAGAAACAGTCCTTGATCATTGGAAAACAAAAACAGCATCTTGAAAATTGTTTGAATGAATTGTGAGTATTTCACTTAAATGATAAATATACTTCAAGATTAATATTGTAGAACAGAGGCATTTATCCAGGGCTGAATTTAGGACTTCAGAGTCATTTGGACTAATAAAATTTGGGAGCACCTTCATTACATATGTCTACGAAAAAAAAATTTAAATGATGGTTTTTTAGTGTAAAACATGAAACACTTTAACCAAAATTTTTAATGATTTTGGAACTCGTCCAATTTATTTTATTAGCAACTTCATGATATGTTATATCCAAATTTTTAATCCTTCAGAAATCTATCTAGAATAAAGGACCTGTATTACACTGAAATTCTAGTATTCAAATTCACTAGCAAGCAGCCTAACTTACAGCACTGTTTGATAAAAGTGACACACCTGATTTTTTTTACTAAATGTTCTCTTCTCTGATGAAATGAAAGTTGAGCTAAATTTAAAGGATAAGCGATCTAAAATCTGAAGAAGAAGCTTTGAAAGCTCTTGAATTTAGTAGTAAGTACTGTCAAGCATCCATTCAGTATAATGTTCTGGGGTTTCTTACAACCTATTGAAAAGACCCTCAGGAGAGAGAATTTTAGAGTCTTGTCTGTTCCCTTCTGCTGAAAGGGTGCAAATCGACCCAACCAAGCTCATTTTTCTGCAGGAAATTGATGAAGGAATACTTTGATGAGAAGCAGGTGAGTGTTATGACATGGCCACCCCAATCTCCTGACCTCAACCCCATAGAAAATTTATGGAGCGTTATAAAGTACAGACTCTTGAGAAAGCAGTTGAGCAACAAAGAGGATTTGATTGTGAATTTCAAATCCGAATGGAATTCAATGCTTGGAGATGAGATTTGCCAGAACCTAATCAAGTCAATGCCAAGAAGGGTTGAAAAGGTTATTCAAAATAAAGGGGACCCATAGATTATTAAATATTTCGAACTATATTACCTATTATAGATAAATTATACCTCTATTATTCTTTATTTAAAGCTGTTTGGTTATGTTTCTATTGATTACTAGTTGCAGGAAATAAGTGAGTCACTTTTTTGCACAGAGTTTTTCCCTAAATCTCATTTATATCCAAAATTATAATTATCAATAGAATACCTTAGGGTGAGTATACTTTTTTACTAGGTGGTCGAGAAGGGGTCTTTATATTAGTAAGATTAAAAATTAGTTTGACCCCAAAAACAATAGGCGAAAAAATTTTTAAGTAATAAAATCAGATGAGTCACTTTTATCGAACAACACTGTACATAAAGATGATAGAGAAAGAAAATTTTGACTTGCAACAGCCTTGTAATCCTAGAATACCACAGCTGAAAAAAATTGAATTATATTTATTGTAAAAATTGTCATCTTCAAATAACCAAGGTAGCAATTCTAAATTATAAGGATTAGATAGAAAATAGCCAATATTTGGATTGTATCACATTGTGATGAAAGATAATGAATTATATCACTGAGAAATCAATTACACATATATAATAGAAAAAAATAATTTTACATTAATTAAATTAATTTTTCTTGATTTATTTGCAACAAAGTTTTTGACTAAATCATCAAAAGAAATTTTATGCAGTTTATCAGTCTCAATACATAAAATACTGAGGACACCCAATTTATTTTGTGTAAGAGTTGATCAAAATTGCCTGTTTATTCATTTTTGTTGAGAAAAAGATCTTTTAGCATAGTAGACAAAATTATGCAAAACTAAAAAAAGCTACATCAAAAATTTATATATATATATATATATATAATTATTTATTTGAATATTACAACATAAATATGTTATAAAATCACGACAAAAGTAGCCATTTTGTTTCAACACTTCTAGTGTCTTATCAAGTTACGATGTAGAATATAGAAATATATATATTCTACATCGTCACTTGATAAGACACTAGAAGTGTTGAAACAAAATGGCTACTTTTGTCGTGATTTTATAACATATTTATGTTGTAATATTCAAATAAATAATTATATCTGCTCTACTCTGTATTGAGCACTCTTTAAAGAATATTAATTGTTGGTTATTGGATCTCACTCCGTATATACCAATCCTAAACTTGGGTATATATATATATATACATCAAAATCTAAATGGGTCCGCCTTCATATTTTTAATTTTTTAGTTTTACCAGAGATGTGGTTCTACTGAAGGATGTCGAGAATTCCATAGACAGAATGTGTAAAGATCAAGAAAGCCATAAGGAAAGGGGAATAAAAAAAACATACCCAGAATCAGAAAGAGACAACTGAAATTTCTTGGATGCATAATGAAGGCTTGGAGAATTTGACATTAACAGGATATATTGAAAGCAAAAAGGACAGAGCAAGGGAGTGGGTCATCTAACTGATAAGTTTGTGTAAATGGATAGTGGAATGGGTAGGTAGGAGAGATGGTAAAAAGACAAATGTTACTAAGAGCGAGTAGGGGGAAGAAGTTGTGGATAAACATGATCATCCACGTCCTGAAAGGACATGTCATAGAGATGAAGAAAACATATTTATATCACTAGAAGAGTTCACTACAAAGAGAGGGACAAATTTTCTGTTAGTTTGACAAATAATACACCATAATTTATGTTTTCAATTGGTGGTGGTGGTGCTGCTGCTGCTGTTGTTGTTGTTCTTCTTCTTCTTCTTCTTCTATTAGAATTGAAAATTTGGAATTATTTCTAAATGTGCTAAAAATTTTTGAGTCTAGCTCACTTCCCAAAACCTGACCAAATGACTAAACTTTAAAATTTGGGTGGGAGGACTCCTTGGCCAGGTCAAGAAATTTTCAGCACCTCATTATATAAAATTCAACAAGTAGAAATTACATTATTTTTTAATTTTATCTAAGTGAAATCAGTAATTATTTAAGCATTTTGATTTTTTTTACATTTTTTAATTTAGCAAGTTAATAATAGTGGATTCTTCAAAATGACAAATTATTTTCATGTTGGTTGTAAATATTCAGGGACTATAATTTTTTTTTTTAGAGAATCATCAAAAATTGACCAGAAACAAACTATGCTGAATTTGGAAATAAAATTGGAAGAAGAAAATCACTTAAAAGATATACTTTCTCAAAAAAGGAAAGAAAATATGGGTGTAAGTTTCAAAATTCTTTTCTTAAAATTTCACATTGATACATTGTCTACTTAGAATATGGTCAGCCATTTTGAATATCTTAAGGACCAATCAAAAGAGATGTTGCTGATTATATGTTAACAGTCTCCTAAATTAGCAGTAAGATGTCATTGAATGAACACTTTCAACTGTAGCAACAACAAAAATGGATAGCACTTCTTATAAGTACCATGTTCCTTCAGGATGTGGGTGTTCATGGGTCTCCATAACTCTCAATCATTCATGGCCACTAGCCGCATTTCTCCCTTTGTCAAATCTCCCCTCCCCTGTTTTGGCGATCCATTCGCAAAAGCTCATCAGATAGGTAGCCTGCTGGCTCTCCCTGTCTTTCTTTCTCTTGATATAACCTGTGAGAGTTAAGTTTTCCAAGACCTCCTTCCTCATTATGCGTCCAAGAAATTTCTGTTGCCTCTTTCTGATTCTTTAAGACTTCCTTGTTGTTTACTCACTGTATCCAGGGAATTTTTAATATCCTTCAGTAGAACCATATTTCTGTTGCCTCCAGTTCCCTTTTCATCTATGGTGAGATTGTTCAGCATTCACTGCCATACAAGAGGATGGAAGAGAAAATAATGATATAACCAAGATGTTAACTTTCCACTGTATCAAATACAAAAAGTTTGGAAGGAAACTCCCAGCAATATTAGAAAGAGCTATAACAGTAGACTTGAGAAGTCTAATTTCCTGAAAAACTTATTCATAAATTTCAACCGACACTAACATTAATCCTTTGGCTAATGAATACCAAACATTTCCTGCATGGAAACAGTTCATTTTACCCTTATCTTGCAATTGTATGCTGTGAGATCATCTCATTCACAATGACAAGGAAAGTAGACTCTTCATAATCTATGCAGGGCTTTTGGCTAAATATTATATCACCCCAGTCTATCAGTAACCTTGTGGCATCTGATTTTTCCTAAAACTAAAATTGCTATGGACCAGATTAAGGCAAATATGACAAGACAGCTAATGGAGATCACTAAAGTAAACTTTTTATACTGTTTTGAAAAGTAGAAGGGACATATATCAGTTTCCATATTAAATGGTAATGGTAATTGTAATATTAGCTGTTTCCTTATAAAGAAACATTTGGCATTCATTGACTGAGCAGGTAAAATTTATAAAAACTTTCTCTTAAAAATGTTATGCTTAAGCTATATTATAGAGTCTGAAATTTAATCATGCATGAATGCAAAATCTCAAAATAAATCACTAATTTCAAAGTACATTAATGCTACTTGGTAGTTGCTTGGTTGTGGTTGTTCAGGTTAATTCAATAATGTGTATCCCTCAATGGAAAATTGACTTTATTAGGATTCATTATAAACAGTTGAACCTATACAGCAAGGCAATTCTGAGAGAATTAAAGGTGCTACCAGGATTCATTATTGGCAGCCACAATCTTAACATAAGATATAAAGATGACACAAGATTCAAAGAAGTATAGTCCCCATAAGACATACAGGTTTCATTTAAATGGTTGAATCATTTCAGTACAGATGTTGTACCTATTCTATAGACTAAGTAAAGGATATTTTATTTCGTAAAAAAACCTTACGGAAAAAAATAAAACAAAAAACAAACATTTGAGGTAACATTTAATTTATAAGAGAACACAACAAAGACAGATGACATGAGATGATAAATTTATTGTTAACACACAAAAATGAAAGAATTGCACAAATTAAGTGCTTTGTGTGCCAAATGATGGCCAATAACACGTATGTAACAATGATCAATGCAAATGAAATAGGTCTTTTTTACAATAAAAATTACAATGCTAAGAAAAGTAAATAACATAAAAATAAATGAAAAAAGGGCAAAAATACTTCTCTGAATAGTTTTCAAAGAAAAGGTACAAATTTTGGAGCAATGTCCATGGTAACAGAATAAAACAATCACACCAGCTGAAGTGAGAATGACTTTGATGTTCTTTTCAATTCTCATCTTGTGGTCATCAAATTTCTTGTGTGTTGTTTTTCTTTCTGAACCAGGACAACCTGGGTTCATGCGGCAGCTGTTTGTTGACTTCTTGAATTTAATCCAAAGCCCCCTATTTATTCATTCAGGTAGGATCCAAATTCCCCTCTCAGAATTTGGAGGGAAACCTTCTGGTTGATTCTGAATGAAAATCAAAATGTATCAAAAATATTTTTGAAATTCAAAAGTTTAAGCAAGAGCTGAGAAAAACACCTGTTTTCTCTCAGAAAAGCAGATGATTCATACTCAAGTAGCTTAAATTTCTTATCTAAGACACTTTTTCTCATACACATAAACAAATTTTACTAAAGGTATTAAACATACTTGAAACAATTAAGCCTGGCTAATTTACTGTTTATTTTCAGGATAATTTATGTTAAAGTTTGAACATGGTCAACCAAAGTTTGTATCAGTTCCTCATAATTACTGTTTTTTTATTGTAAAGTGTAATTAAAGGACATTTTTCTAAATTACAGCTTAATTCTTTCAAGACAGATTTACAAAATCTGGTCAATCAGACATGTCTTCTTTCTTCTTTTATGTGCCCTGTCTCTTTAGGACATAGGCAATCATGACTCTCCACATCTTTCTGTCCCTTGTAGTTCTTAATAAGTTTTATCTTTTTGATATTTCTCCCAAACCCTGTTCTATTCAAGCCCATCAAATATGTTACATGCTGCTTTCCTCTGTCCCTCTTTCACTCAATCTGTCCTGTGAGTATCAGATTTTCCAAGCCTTCCTTCCTCATTACATGCCCCAGAAATTTCAACTGCCTCTTCCTCGTGTTAAGTATAAGTTTCCTTTTTGTTTCCATGTTCTCTAAAACCTTGTTGTTGCATACATGCTCAGACCATAGTGTCTCCAGTATCTTTCTGTAAAACTACATTTCTGTTTCTTAAAGTCTCCATCTTTGCTATATATGAGGACAGATATCCATTCAGTATCCTTTTCTTCATTTCTAAAAATGTTTTTCTGTCTCTTAATACTCTGCTTAGCTTTTGGAATACATCTTGGACCATCCAAATGCATCTTTGGATCTCACCGTTTCACTTTCTGCCCTCTGTTAGAACACTTCCCAGATATTTAAATTTTTGTACTGTTTGATTTTAATATCCCCAATTTGTAATTTGAATTTTGGGCTTGTCCTTTTGCTAACAACATTACATTTTGTCTTCTTGTAGTTTAGTCCTTTTTTCTCACTTTCTTTTGTTACTTTCTGTCGGAGCTTTTGTAGTTTCCTTTTGTGTCTGCTATCAACACTGTGTCATCTTCATATCTTATGTTAAGATTGTGGCCGCCAATAATGAATCCTGGTAGCACCTTTAATTCTCTCAGAATTGCCTTGCTGTATAGGTTCAACTGTTTATAATGAATCCTAATAAAGTCAATTTTCCATTGAGGGATACACATTATTGAATTAACCTGAACAACCAAGCAACTACCAAGTAGCATTAATGTACTTTGAAATTAGTGATTTATTTTGAGATTTTGCATTCATGCATGATTAAATTTCAGACTCTATAATATAGCTTAAGCATAATCCTACCAGAATTTATATGGTCTAGAGCTGTGATTCCCAAGGGAGGGGGGGGGGCAATTTGATTTTTAAGTGTGCAATGCAAGAATGAGTTATTAACATTGAATTTATTTCTCATCAGTTTCTTTACAAATGGATGAATCAACTGTGAGAGACAGTGAGGTCATATTGCTAACCTATGTAAGATATATTGATAAAGATGAATTTGCTGAAAAAATGTTATTCTGTAAATCATTAGAGAGCTCCACTACTGCCACTGATATATATATATATATATATATATATATATATATATATATATATATATATATATATATATTCCAGTGTCACTAGAAAACTACTTAGATGTCAATAATATATCAATGGAAATCATAATATCTTGTACTGCAGATGGTGCTTCTGTTATGATGGGCAAGAAAAATGGCTGCTTAAAATTGATGAAAACTGAGAATCCAGAAATATTTCCTGTGCACTGTGTAATGCATAATGAGAAATTAGTCCTTTCATTTTTTTATTTTTCTCTTTCATGGATGCCATGTTCTTTGGAAACTTGTTTAGATCAAGTTAATGACCTTTTAGGCTTCCTCCACCTGAATAGGAGTTTGCTTTTTGAATAATAATATATATCCCAGGGAGGGGGGCATCAGGATTTTAGAGGTGCTTAGGTGAAGCATGGCCAACCATGAGGTGCTTTTAGAGGTGCTTAGGTGAAGTTTGCCAACCTCGTACTATGCTGAAATTCATAAAGGCTAAGTACCAAAGAGGGAAGGTCATCAAAACAATTACCATGAAATATTTATTAATATTATTAATTTCAGTTAAATATTAATGCATATTCTCATATTTAATACTAGGTCCACATCTCATGAATAAATAAAAGGTAGCATATCAAGTAGCCAGTTCAAGTAAAAGTCTGAGTCAAAGTAATAAGAGAGGTCATTAAATAATCTTCCTTTGTCTAGTCTTTTTTTGTCATATGAAAACTTCTTTAAAAAAAAAATTGAATAAAAAAAACAATGTTTGTAAAATCATCTCAACAATTTCTTGATTAATAAATTTTGTATTTGCACTTTATCAGCCTTTTTCTTTGCGGACAAGTTGAATATTCTGAGAAGGCCAACCCCCTCAACATTCTACAAGCGTTTTGTAATTCTATATTAATTCTTATGTACTTTCATTTTTTAATTCTTAAGTACTTTCAGTTAATTCTATATTAATTCTTATGTACTTTCTATTAATTCTATATTAATTCTTAAGTACCTTCAATTAACTTTTTATTAATTCTTAAACACTTTCAATCTTCATTCTTTGTAGCTCAAGATGGACTTGTTTATTCTTCAAGAAAGACTCTCTGAAAGTCAACACCAGGAGGATTTGGCATCTACCAAGTTAAAATGGAATGAAAAATACTGGAATTACTACCAGAGTCGGTTTGTAAAATGCAAATTACAATTGTGAAAAAACAGTAAAGTAGCAAAGCCTGAATTGAAATAAAGTAAAATGTATATATATATATATATATATATATATATATATATATATATATATATATAAATTTTAAAACATTTTACCCAAGCAAGGCATTAAAGCCACTAAGATACAAAAGATTACTGCATGTGAGAGAATATGAAAAAAATATTATTAAGGAAAGAGAACAATAAAAGTACAGGAATTAAGAAGTCGGAAGATAACAATTAACATTGCATTTAAATTTTTGAAGTTCAGTGATGTGCAAAAAGCAAGAAGCCAGAATGAATTCCACAAGTGAGATGTTTAAGGGAAGAAACTGTTAGAGTTGAAATATGAAGAGCAAGCATCAATGATCAAAAATCTGGAGCAGGTAGAAGCCCTCCAAGTTGCAAAGATAAGCAATCATGAACAGTTTGATACATTGGTTTGATATGCAGTGATCAATGATGGATGATATATGACTCAATCAACTCCAATGACAACCAATTCTACTTAGCTGAATATTATAGTTGTTAGTTGGAAATGTGATAACTACAGGGTACAACAAGTAAATTGTTGCCATTTTACATTATTAATTTTGCACATGTGTGTTGTTTGTTTTTGATTTTGTCAACTGCACAGTATAGTAGGGTCAGTTGGGCACCATCTGTGAGAAAAAGAGCACCATGACACAATTCTCTCTGCTAGAAATTTTGAAACGGCATGTGCTACTGCTTGGCAATCACACCAGAATCTTCAATACAAATGTTCCAGTGTGTTTGGGTGTCAATCTGAGGACAGTGCAGAGGATTCAGAAAGAGTTTGATGATATATACAGTCAACATCATAGTGTTTGGAGTGATCACTAATGATGGTGACATTATGGCTCCATTCATCATCCCACAAGGCCTCAGTCTCAACATGGAGGCCTGAAGACCATATGTCTGGCAAGAGGACTCAACACCATGCCACACAAGCTGGAGAACCCAGTCATGGCTGTCAGACAATTTCTGCAACCACATCACCTCTTACATCTGGCCACCTAACTCCCCAGACTGCAACCCCTTAGATTATCATGTTGAGGGGACAACCGACAAAACTCCTTGTAAACACCAAAAATGAACTGAAGGCAAGGGTTATAGCAGCATTCACAACTTAAAGAAAGAGACTGTCCCAGAAGAGTTGCAGGAGATTCTGATGTCATCTGGAGGCTATGGTTCAAACCAATGGCGATTTTATTGAATAAATTTACTCTTTAGGGTTTCAAAATATTTTTGTGCAATTTTGGTAAATATATCTGTTAAAATGTGTTATTTTCATTTTTGTGTAATTTAGACAATTTATCTATCGCAGCCTGTAGTACTTACAGCATAAGTATGAAAGCAATAGAAAAATATAATGACTAGTAAATATAAATTTTCATAGCAAGAATAGTAGAAACTAGTTGATGGTATTTGAGCTCATTTGAAATAAAAAAGTAAAATATATCAGAATGGGGATTTGTTAGTCTGTCAAAGTTACAAACATTTACAAACTTTGAACAAATAGCTATAATATTCAATAGAGAAATTTACATACATTTTTATAATAAAGTTTTTGTACCTAAAGTTGTGTGTTATTTGATTTTTGTGTACATTTTGAAGTATAAAACTTTGTATTTGAAGTGTATGGTTTGAAACAGAAGAAATTATTTTTTAGAGCTTGTGTAAATGAGAAATTCGTTCAAAAGTTTGATAAAAAAAGTCCACACAAAGATAATAATATTTCATCTCACAAGATGTTGTAGTGGTTGTTAGTTGGTTGTTTGATATTTTGCCACCAGCATGTCATATGCTGTAAGAAGTATATTTGTTTTTACTGATGTTGCAGTTTTAGGGGAGATTTGTCGTTTTGCCTTTGGCTTGCCATAAAGAAATGACAGAAGTAGTCATATTGTGAAGATAAACTGACATTCTTGAATTGATTCTGGGTTGAGTTGTTTACTATTGAAAAAAATTTCTTTTTATAGCTCTTAGGAGGATCATAATTATTTTTTTTACTTAAGCAAAAGTAATGTTTAAACAAATGTCCTTTTGACGCTCCACTTTTTTGCAGGCACAAAGGTTCAATTACTTGCATAATTTTATACATACTTAAATATTCCCATCTATTCAGAATGAAAATATTTCAAGAATATTATATACCTTTCTATTTAGACTAGTATATTTATCTTGGTTGTTATACTCACAATGTTTTGGCCATTATGCTTCTAGCCTTCTTCAGTAAAGTTGTACTCACTAACCTTCTTGGAATTTTGTACAGAACCCTTTATTCAATCAATGAAGGTATACTCATTCTGCTTTCCATGCTTAGGAGATATCTTAGATCAATTAATAGTCTTTTTCACTTTTGTATTACTTTACTGTTTCTTCCACTCAAGCAGAGTATATGAATTTTCTCCCCAACCATGAAACACCAGTTCCCATATGATCACTGAAGTTAAGCAATTGTGAGCCTGGCTAGTACTTAGATGGGTGACTGCTTGGGAATACCAGGTGCTGTAAGCTTGGATGTGCAGGTGGTGTAATGGATAATTACTCGGAATTGTTAATCAGAGAGCCAAGTTCTAATTCCTGTTGGGTTCGTTATATTCACTTACATGCAAATACCCTTGAGAAAAGTATAAATCCACCTCTTCCTCCCAAGCTATGGACTAATTAGTAAGACTTTTATCACTAAACCATTATTATTTCAACAAAAATCTTACAATCTAAAAATATTTCCTGGCTTTAAATAACCTATAAAAAATTGATAAGTCATAGAAAATGAATGAATCAATCAAAAACCAACCCAGGGATTGAACTTGTGGGGTCACTCACATCAAAGCAACAGAAATTAGCCTCATATTCATGAAGATAAAAACATACTTGATAGGAAAAAATGTACAGAAATAACATGAAAGCATGGTAAATTGTATGTTAATTTCATACAATCTATTTATTTTTTTATGTTCTGGCATGTGTATTTTTGGTTGTAAATGTTTCATGGTACATGTAATGAGAGGAAGAAGTTACTTCATATTATTACATGTCATGTTACAGACAAAAGTTGGACTGTCTGAGCATTCATGACAAAGAGAATGAATTTTAATGTCTTTTGGCAGGATGTCTATATTTCTGGCAAATTTTTTACTTAATTTATTTTATACAACATTTTCATGTTATTTTATTTATAATATTCATTATTATTATTATTATTTTATATTTTTATTTATGTTTTTATCTATAGAGGGTATAATGGCTGAAATGCTCAGAATATAACAATCAAAATAAAGATACTAGTCAAAATAGAAAGGCATATAATAATGATAATCCCTTATTGAAAAACCTATGACATAAATTATTCAAAGAATATTATTCAATTCTGTTTGAAGCCATTGGCTTTATTTGTGCATAAAATAAAAGATTTTTTATGAGAATGATTTTAGTAAAAACTGCTATTTTTCTTCATTTTTTTTTTTTTTACTGTTTAGGTTGGAAGACCAAGATAATGAATTAAGAAACATGAGGATTAGCCAAGAATATTTGTGGATTAAAGAGCAATTCTTAACTCTTGGATCAAGGTAATCCATTTTAATTGTTAATAATGTGTGATAGAAAAAATATTCAAAGACTGATATTTTGGTAAAATGTGTGTACAGGTTTATATAACTGTTTGATTTATTATCATAATTTAATAATTTATTATTTAATCATTTATGATCAAAACCTATTTCATTTTGAAGATCATCAGGGGAATAGTATGTCAAACAGGTGGTTTTAGGTGTCTGTCTATTACCAGGATAGTTTTAAGAGGATTTTTTAAAAAAATGTGCACCTTATATGGCAGGAAATAAGATAAGTTGAATATATCTAAGTAAATTTGTTTTTTATTGTTTCACCCCAAGCAAGGCAAAAATGCCACTAGAACACAGGGGGTTACAGGGAGTGAAAATGAAAGAGAATGAGAAGATTGAAAATTGAGAGGATTGAGGAAAGGACAAAAAAGGAACAAGGTTCAAGAAGACAGAAAATGGCAATTGATGTTGCATTTAAATTTTTGAAATGAAGATTGTAGTTATCAGGAAAGTAAGAAATTGAAAGGGAATTCCACAGGTTGGAAGTGCAAGAAAAAAAGAAGTGGCAGGTGCATTTAACTATTTCAACAGTAAAAGGGTGGGACCTAGATGCCAATCTAGTAGCAGGCTTAAATTCATGTAGTTGGGGCACCAGAGAAAAAAACTCGTCAGAGCAGTTGCCATGAAAATATTTGTAAAGTCATGTCACGTCAGTGAGAAAGTGACTGGAGACGAGATGCTTGGTCAAGATTGATTGTCTTAAGTTCAGCTTTTCTAAGACAATGTAATGCTGAGAAATACTTGAAACATATTTTCCAGTACGAGATAGTAAGTATCACTAGATTGGTAGTGAGAGGGAGAAAATGAAAGCATAAAAGAGAGAGAGAGAGAGAATGCTTGTAAGCAAGCAATGGCTGACTGTTTGTTTCTGAGTATATCAATTACTAGAGTTATGCCTTAAACCTAACCTGTCTGCTGATGAGTGTTGTTGTTTCTGCTGCTGCTGTTTGTCACATGACTGAAGCTTCTTTTTGTTACTGTTGCTGCTGTTGTGATAACAACAACAAAGATGAGGATAGTAGTCCACATGCAAATAATGTAAATAAAATGATTAGAATTTCCAACATTATATATATGTATAAATATTTTATTCTAATCAATTTTTTAAACAGAAATGACTTGATTATATGTACAATGGACAGACAAGAAGAAGAGATCACGCATAAAATTGATAGTCAACTGATCAAGTCACTGGCTCAGAATCATCCATCATTGATGCTTGAATCATCCTTTGATAACCCACTCAGCACGACAAGTATTTCTTCTCAACAGGAATATAAAACAAAGGTAAAACAAAGAAAAAAGGTATTTTACAGAGTGTTTCCTTTTCTTCTTTTATGTGATGTGTTCCTTCAGGACATGGGCGGTCATCACTCTTCACAACATCTTATCCTTTATAGCTCTAAGCAATGATTATTTCCTTACTACCCATTCCAGTTTCTGTTTTGCCATCCATTTATACAAGCTTGCCTTCAGTATGTCCAACATCCTGGGTATGACAATAAACTACATCCGCATCCTGGGTATGACGATAAACTACGTCCAACCAAAAGGCTGTTGATCCGATCAATCGGCTGGTCGTGTCATGCCCCATCACATCTAACCCACCCCAAAACAACTACAACTTACAATTAACTTTCCCACCCAAACCCTACACTAAATATACTAACACCTTACCCCTAAAATGTGATGGAAAGCGGTGGCTTAGGGTCAATCAGTAGAAAAAAATTTAAACAATGATGTTGCCAGCTATACGTTTTTGAAACAATGATGTTGCCAGCTATACGTTTTTGAAACAATGATGTTGCCAGCTATACGTTTTTGAAACAGTTGCCAGCTATACGTTTTTGAAACAATGATGTTGCCAGCTATATGTTTTTGATATATCTAGTAAATACTGGATCTGGCATTAAATAACCCATAGTGGTTGATATGCCATAAAACCCCAAACAAACAAATCAGTATGTCCTGTGAGTGTTAAAATCACCAAGCTTTCTTTCTTCATTATGTGTCCCAGAAATTTCAATTGTCTCTTTCTCATTTTTGTTTCCATTTTTCTTAAATCTTCCTTGTTGCTAACATGTTCCATCCATAGTATTGCCAGCATCTTTCTGTAGAACTACATCTCTGTTGACTCAAATCTTCTATAAGAAAATTGTCCAGCATCTACTGTCATATAGGAATATTGACATAGCATTTTGCATTCTTTCCTTTGTTTCTAACAATTATTGAAAGATAGGAAAATTTGTTTAGCTTTGGGAAGGCATCTTTTACTATTAAAATGTACTTTCAGATTTCAGTGTCACATTTTTTGTTGTCTGTTATAACAATTCTCAGATATTTAAATTTCTGGACTTGTTTCATTTTGATAACCAATGTGTAGCTCACATCTTGGACTGTCTATCTTTCTTTTACTACACTCTATCTTATAATTAAAAATTCATTTTTCTTGCTTTCCTTTATTACATTTTCCAGGAGTTTCTGCATTGTTCTTTCTATCTGCCCTGTGTCATCTGCATATCTTACATTTTTAAGTTTGTGTCTGCCAGTAATAAATCTTGGCAAAATTTCTAGTTCTCTTAGGAACGTCTCATTGTGAAGGTTAAATAAATCTGATGAGAATTCTTGTCTTGTTTCCTTTCTATCTGCTTTTAACATCCTTTTACATATACCATGATCAGCCATACCTGATTTCATTGTCTTACTCCTAATTGTAATAGTTTGGGTTTGAATAATTCAAATATGTGAAATGATTAAAAAAAGAAAAAACAAAAAGCAGTGTGACCCTGTTGCTGCATGCTTTGCTGAATGCCACTCTAACTCTGGTCCCTGTTAGTCTGTATCTGGTTAGCCCACTCTGCACCAATCCTGTGTCCCCACATTGTGTTTCAGTATCCACAGAAATATTGGTGAAGAATTGTCAAAGATCCGGCTTGACTCCTCTCTATCCTGATTATGCTTGTGAAAGACTAAAATCAAATGTAAAAATAACAACTTTTATTTATGGCACTATGATTAATATCATGAATGCATAAACAAAAGGGATTTGAAAAAGTTTCCATGTATAAGAAATTATTAAGCATGAAGGAAGAGGTTGACTAGCAGTTGTAGTTATGGCTAAACAACCCAGAGTTGTTCAACTATTTAAATGAATGCAGTTAATCAAGGAGATTCAAAGAGGTGCAGAGAACAGGACTTTAGCTGGTTGAGGCACCACAATCATCCAGCAAGGAGAGTGTTGATCTACTAGTAGCGAGACCAGTTCAATCTTACTTCTGCTCTTTTGGCAACTGCTTTTCTGGGGGTGCAAACTCCAATTGCACTGCTCTGAATGGCTAGCCAGTAATAATGCTTGACCAATGGTCTTGTGTCATACACTTTGAAGGGGAGGAAGGAAAGCCCCCATGAACCCAATATGATTGGGGGTCCAATGAAAATAAATGGCTTTGTGTTTTAAGTATCAGAGGGGGAGATGAGAAGCTCCATTTCAGCCCTTTTCTCACTGGTGGGCTAATCAAAACTGTGGCATTGCATCGCTCATATACATCTTCAGTGGAACATTTTCCATATTCCGAAATCTCACCTTTGTTTGGCCTGATTATTACAGGTATCATCATCAATTCTATCTGAAAGTGTGTTACATCCCTGATCAAAACAAACCTGACTGTAAAGATTTGCTTTGTGTAACTCATTCCAATGAACAATTCCTTTATCAAATGAAAACAACACTTAGGTTAAACAGACCTAAGACTTAAGACTGTACCTAATGCCCAAATCCCACCCAAGCTTACAATTTCACCCTCTCACACTATACTCTATAAGTGACACAAACCGGAAAATTTATGGTATGCATTGTTTTAACATGAAAAATATTTTTATTTTTTTAGAAATATAAATTGGATTGCCAGTCAACCTTTGACACCAGTTATGGTGTCATAGCCGGATCCTCCAATTGAATATGTAAACAAGCAGAATAATACAATAAATATGTTTATTTATTAAAAAGATAAATATGAAAAAATACAATGAAGCTAAAATTAACCTTTGACAAAGAGGCTGATTTGGTGTTCTTTACATTGTTTTATTTTTTATTTATGCAGATTGCAGGTCTTGAATTGGAATTACAAAAAAGGTCAGCATTACTTGACTCTAAGGAGAAATACAACAAAGAACTGGAATATCATATCAGTTTGTTACACCAAATCTTTCTGGGAAGATTCTGCAAGAAGTGATCATTCCAATGATTATAATCAACACAGTGCTACTGAAAATGTGCAGATGTGGTGTCTCAAAACTGTTGGGAATTTTCAAATGCAAGTTATGGACAATAACTAAATTGAGTTTCATTTAGCGTGAGGCTACCAGTCGAGGAAGAAACAATAAGGAACAAGCTCACCACAGTAGTAGTGTTCTGCAAGAATAGCTTCTTAACCCCTACTCTGTGGTAAGGTCTCAATGTTATTTATTTACTTAACTTATTCTAGTCTGCCAAAAGGCCATAGTAGTAGGGTATCGAGTGAGAACCAAACTTACTACATGAGTGAAATGATCTGTGAGACAAATTTTCCAAGCACTGCATGATATATAGATATATATTTTATAAAAGTTTTATTTTTTATAAGCTAGTCTTTAGTGTAGTAAATAAATGTTTAATTGTCTAGGTTGTTTCTTTTTTTACACATACCTTTGAGAAAAGTGTATTTTAAGCCAGACGGTTTGTAAAAAATTGTTACATTTGTGTGAAAATCTATTTTTAGAAGTAGCGGTTAAAGAACCATCAAAATTATTTCTTTGTGGATTGTTGCAGATTTATTTTCTGAATTTATGGAAAAATATATTTTCATACATACTGGCCAATGGGAGACATAGTCTCAAGCCCTTGTGAAGCCGGGATTTCTCTTTTCTTGAATAGGTTAGCAGATAGTTTCAAAAAGCATATAATTGTCAAGGAGAAGGTATTGAAGCACCCACACTTATAAAGAATGGAGGACTAGTCCAGCCAAGAGTCACATATCATCATGAGAATAGAAAGAAGAGCCGATAGCTAAATCTCTACAGGAAGACAGATTTAAGTCCCATTACAGAAAATTCTTTTCAGCGTCTTCCAGAGAAGAATTTGAATGAAATCAAAACATTCAAGTTGAACTTTTCAGTAAAGGACCACATAAAGTCTTTGTTACAACCACCTGTTGAAACCACAAAATCCCTTTGTGGCGAGACATTCCTGTTCAGTTGTAGAATTTAGTTGGGTGTGCTTTTGTATTTTCTACCTTGTGCAATTTTTGCTTCCTTAATTTTTAAAACGTGTAATCTTTTCTGCTGTATACTGGAAGTGTTATGCTGCCTTAATTATTTATAAGGGTTACTAAGGAAAATTTTTGTATTTTTTCCTTTTTCTGTATACTGTAATAAATGTTTGTCCTTTAAAATTTTATGCAACAGTTTGAGTCTTGATTGCATCTTATAAAACTTTCTATTCCTACTAACTAGGTTTTTGTGTTTGGCACAAGAATTTAGATTTGGTATGGAGTTAAATTTTTTTATAATTTCTTGTTATTTTAAATATTATAGTGGACATGCATGTTTGAGAAGACATCCTTGTTTTTTTTAAACAGTGTCAGTCTATGTCTTTCTTTATTTGAGAGTCTTAAAGAAAATGTGCCTTCTGGCAGAGTTTTAATGCACAAGGCCAGTAGATATAGATATACACTCAAGTTTGAAGGTATTTGGGTTCAAAATTATAAGCACTGGAATTTCATTCCAGTGATCAGTGAAAGCCTTATAAAATTTATAATTTACTGAAGCTTTATAAATTGTATATGGACAACATGCATGGCACTAAATTATTGTACCATCAAATAAGACCTTCATTTGCGTCAAAGGGAAATTATACTGAACAATTTATCTATATAATGATATGTTATACAGTGCAGTAGTTTTAGTGTGATTTTCAATAAACAATGCAAATTTAAAACATTTTGTCTCATAATTTATGCCCAGCAATATCATGGCATTATATACACTTTTATCTATTTTTTGTTTTTATTATGATCTAACAAATGCTTTAACAAATCTTATTCATTGGGTAGCTATTTTTGTAATCATTTACAATGTTTTTACACAGATTTTATTTATTGAATACAGTAAAAAAAAATAACATATTTCGCTTGTGGTGATTCATAATTACCATTCTGACTTGAAAATATTTTCTATTCAGTGTATCTAATACAAAGGATATTAACTTTATTTGGATTTATTCTTAAAATAGTAAAATATTGAAGTCAGTTTATAAGCAAAAACCTGTGGAAATTAGGTATTTCAGATATTTAAAACTGAATGCTCAAAAATTGGTAAAAGCTATTAATCTAATTTTTGGTGACAGTACTTATCACATCAAACTCCAGCTTTCACACTAAGTGCTCTGTTGATGTTCTAAAAAATGAAAAAAATCAACCTGCCTTAACCAGGCAATAGCCATAGATTTACAGTTTAAAAAATAATGAGGTCTACTTAAACGCATGTATTCACTAAAATATAATGTTTAAAGTAATAAGAAATAATGTTAGATTATAAATAGAATCCATTAATTCCTTAAAAATTACAATATATTAAGTCATCATTAAGTCTGTTTTTAAATTTCATTCTTTTAATTTAAAATTAAAGACATCAGTTTGTTTGCCTTAAAATTAAAAAGGAGATGCATGTAGTTGAGTGATTAACAGCACAGAGAGTGAAACTGGCATATCAAGTTCAAATTCTGACTGAGATCATTGCATTCACTTTTGCATAATATCAACTTCTTCCCTCAGTTATGGGTTAAGTAGCAGGGTAGATTGGGCTCTCTATCCTTTCTCTACTGAAAACTGAATTCAAACCTGACCAGGGTTGTTTGGAGGCACCCTGTGCACCATTGCTCTGATATTAGTTCTTTAAAAAAAAAGTGTGGCTGGTTCAACACAAGCCTACACTCCTGTCATTAAAAAATCATATGTAACCTCTGGCAGTTCAGTTTAGAACGGAACTGTTAGGTCCTCACATGTTGAAATCAATGGTATAGTCCACTATATAAGTAAAAGGTTTATTGCTTAGCTGATTGATGCTACTTTCAGCATCCCGACTCCAGAGTTTCATAGACAGATGTTCCAGGAATTAAACTGTTAACTCATCAGTGGGTATCAAGAACAATTTTAGGGGCAAGAAGTATGACAAAATGTAAAAAGTTTTTGTGTGAGGCAGTTAATCCTTTCGGACTTCAATGGACTAAATATATGTATACATTGAGGCAACTACACATGCACTTGAAGGAAAGCAGAACATTGAGAATTCAAAATTAATTTTTTTTTATTTACTTAATATAGGCTTTGGGTATATAATCTAGTTGATTCAATTTAGATTTTCTTTTTGTTTGTTTCCATCATTTTTGTTATTAAATATCCCACATCATAATAATAGGTCTTCCAAGAATGGTGAAACGTTGTAAGAACCTTGACAAAAATTCACTGTAGATTATCTAACAATTAAAGCACTTTCTACATATTTTCATTTATATTGCAATATATTCAACTACTTATTTTGGTGAAGATTTGTAAAGGCGTTCAAAGAACATTTCAATAACATTCAGATTCAGAAGGTAAAGAATGAACCTAGTCATGTTACTTGAGTACAAATCAGAATTACATATCTTTGACAATGTAATATTAGGTAACTAGTAAATGTCCAAATATCATAATTTATACTCAGGTATTTCTTTGTCTTTTTAAGCAATTGGAAGTTAATCTGAAATAACAAAAAATGCTTGTTCCTTACTCAATCTCTTTCTCTGTTCAAATAAAATGGAGACACTTAACTACAACTACAGAAGTTGTGTTATGTTTTTTTTATACTGTTAATCTTGAGACTGAAGTTTGCTGGACATTTTAAATTTATATTATTATATTAAATTTGGTTTTATGAGTGACCATTTCATTACAATAAGGATGTGTGGCTGGCTTAATGAATAGCAGCTTGGAATGAGAAATTGGAGAGTCAAGTTCGAATTCTAGTTGGGTTCATTATATTCACTTATGCACAAATATTCTTAGGAAAGGTATGAATCATTCTTCTCCCCTAGCTATTGGTTAAATAATGACTCATATCTGGAAAAATCATTTTTATTCTCAAAAATTGTTCACTCACAAAAAATATTTTTACAATCCAAAATATATTTTAACACGCAAAGAGTTGATAATCCATAAAATCAATCAGTCAATATACAGTTTATATACAGACATGCATATATATAATAAATTCATGTAACTACTACTACTACTACAGCAGTGTTACCAACAAAACCTTTATCAGTTGACTCTGATTTGGGACTTAGTTTTGGAGCTGAAACATCATTATCACTTGCCCAGAGTACCTCATAATACCACATGGTTTTGTTGCTTTTCAATTAGTACAGAAGTGTCATATATGCACAGATGCAGCTTCTACTTGATCTTGAGGCCTCTTAAAATATTTCCTCTTTTCTGTTGATCTGAGTTTAGTTAGATATACTGAGATTGAGTTGAAAAAAATCAACAGCTGACTATGATAGGAAATATATTGGTCATCCAAATCAAGTTTTATAAACTTCTCTCACAGGTCTTTATACATTTCTTGCTGACGTGGATGCACACCAGTTAATAGTCTCAATATAGGAAACATTAATTCAACAATGTAAACTTTGAATTACTTGACAAGAACACAGGATTAAGAATGATCTCAGTTAGAAAGGTAAGATCATGTTCTAAATGTATTGTGTGTATGTGTGTGTGTGAGATAATGTTAGCCTTTTCCTCATAAGGAAACATTTGTCATTTATTGACTGAGCAGCTTGTGCTACTGTCAGTGGAAATATATAAAATCTTTCTCTTAAAACAATTTTTAAAGAAAATAAGTTTCTCCAGTCCACTGTTATCACTCTTTCCAGTATTGATGGTGGTTTCCTTCCTAACCTTTTATTTGAAGTAGTGTGGAATGTCAACATCTTGATTATGCTATTATTTTCAAGTCACATTTTAGCTGTTGTTGCTGTTGAAAGTCCTCAAATGATGTGGTTTCTGTTATCTGGTACTGCAGTGCCAGTTCATGATGTCTGAAGAAGGATTGTCTTTACCAAGATCCACAGGCTTCACTTGCTCAAAACCATTTTTAACAATTGATCTTAGAAGGTGAATGTATACAGCTGATAGTTTACATATTTTGGAATAGGTTTGGGCCCTTGCATGACATCCATATGAAAGACTCGATCTGACAATCCTATTGAAGTTTACAGGTATTTTTGGTTTTGTAGCAATTTACGATGTTGTGTGAAACTATTTCCAATTTTGTATTTAGTAGATTGACACTAACCTATTTCTAAGATGACTACTACTACTAGCAAGATCTGAGTTCAAAACTACCCACTACCAAGCCAAAATGGATATTTCTTCAGACTGCTACCAATATCCACCTTATAAACGAACATTTTGCTCTCACAGGACTCACTCAAAATCAAATAAACAAAAATATATTATGTATTTTATATGCTTCAGTCAGTTTGTTTTATTTCTGAAATTCCAATAAAAAAATACCAACAAGAACCATCCCGGCAAATCTATCACACTCTCACTGCTTTCATTTCAATTCCAGATTTAGTTTCTATTTTTGGTTTCTAGTTTTATTTTGAGTCCTATTTCTTGGAACATTTGTTAGAGATGTTGTTTTTCTATTCAAGATCATTCTTATCCCAACTATGAATACTTATGTCATTGGCATAGCCTCCCTTATCATCAGTACATTGGCCTCGAAAGGGAAAACATGACAGTTGTCTTCTATCGGTATATATGTGAATACACATAAAAATAAATGTCCACAAATGATGCATATTAAAATATAACAAAATATACTAATAGATGAAATATTTATTTATAGAAAAAATATTCTCTTTGCTAATATGAAAAATGCTTCATGACAAGAATATCTTGTAAGGATTTAAAATGGCGTGAGAGTCAAGTGTTTGTTTCATGAGCCTCATTAGGTTGATTGCAGATGAAGATTTGCTGTGATGTAAATACATCGGTTTGTGAATTCCAATTCCATGTTCAGCACTGACACTGCCTGAAACAGTTGCCACATAATCAAAGATAAATGGCTCAAGAAGACTCAAAAGATAAGGATCATATTTGGGAGATACGACATTCACATGAATATTGCCTGTAATAGAGAAAAAGAACATTTTAAAAAAATGACAAAGTGTGAGAGTTCTTCTCGGACTAATCATTGAATAAAATTCCCTGGTAAATTTCACCTATATTCCATGACTGACAATAGTAAGTATACAAAACTTATTTAAAATACTTATTTTAAAAATAATTAAAATCAATTAATTCCAAAATAATTTTGAAATGATTTAACGTTTTAAATTCCACCTAAATTCTTTGAGTGACAGTAGTAAGTATACAAGGTGCATTCAAAATGTATCTCTCCTTTGGGCATAAAAAATAAATTTTGTACATTTCACAAATTTTATTTAATCACCTTCAAAATACTCCCCTTGGCAGTTCACAAATTTCTCTCAATGGTTCTCACTACTGCTTGTAACCCCTTAGGAATACCTTCTCCGAAATGCTATGGTCACTTTTCTCATACTTTCCTTTCATGACTCAAATCACTTCCCTTTTAATGTGGTTTTCAGACTGGGGAAGAGCCAGAAATCACACAGTGCCAAGAGAGAGTAGGGAGCCTGTCGAACAAGTAGTGTATTGTTCTTGACCAGGAAAGCTTGGATTATGTAGGCAAAATGAGTGTGAAAATTTCACCAACACACTCTGCATACACAAATCCTGCATTAAAATGGAATGCAATGATCCTGTGCTTGCTCCCATTTCATGATTTCCTGGATTGTTACATGATAGTCTTCCATGAAACTTCTCAATTGGCTTCTCCTTTTGGCTTGTTGATGGCCTGCCTGAGCATGCCTCATGCTCCACTGAAATGCAACCATGTTTGAAGGGGTTGTACCATTCCTGGATCTGAGTTTTGCCTATGGCATCATCACCAAAGGCTTGCTGAATCTTCTGGATGGTTTGAGCTTGAGTATCACCAAGCTTTTGAAAAAACTTGATCTAATATCTCTGCTCTACTTAATGCATTCAGTTATCTTGCATGAAAACGAAAATCCGACAAGCATGCACTATACATCTGTAACCTAGGCCTAACAGTCAGGGAATTGATCAGCTTACTAGCACAAAAATTTTCACATGTGCAAGAAAGATGGTGTCGCATCACACCCAAAGTATTTTACCCACACAGCATTAGTTTTGATGGGAAAAAATAAAGTTGGATACTTTTTTGACACACCTTGTATAATTGTGCCAGAGTGCATCTAAAAATATGACTAAACAAAGAAACACACATTTTAGAATGATAAAATTAATTATATGAAATATCCAAATAAAGTATGTAAGATGGAATATGTGAAAACCAATTGAACATTTAAATTTTATTTTTTTATCGTTTCATTAAAAAAAACGTCAGATAAATATAGAAAATCATTACCATTGAAACTGAAAAATGAAAGAAAAACTATTACCATGGTAACATTGCTTCTTAGAATCACTGTAGATACTTAAAAACTTTTATGAAAATTTAACTTAATAAAATTAAAAATAATATGTAAATAAAATATATGTGAACTATCAATAAGATTTTTATATAGGAAAATGCTAAAATAAATGTCAAATATAATGAAATGATGTAGAAAAATAAAGTAAGTCAATAAAAATAATAGGAAGATGGAAGTATAATATGGTTAAGCAAGATCAAGTCAATAGAGATATAGAGAAATGCTAAACAGTTTTTGAGTAACACACAGTGCTTGAGTGCTCACACGCAGGTATTTGGCATTTTTTTAACATTTCCCAAGCAATATGTGCAATATCTAGTCTAAAAGTAGACAGTCTCAGTATTTCGGCATTGATCTGTGTCTTAACTCCAAATATCTGTCATATTATGATTGTTTGAAGTTAATCAAAACTCACATGTTTTATCGTTTACTTTTAGATGATCAGTTTGGGATAATTGCTTTTTTTATTTACATCTTTTTGAGAGAAAAGTCATTGGAGTCTTGTTGAGATGAATATTATAAGTTATTAACAGGTTTATCTTGACATTCTTTTTCAAAAGTAATCTATGTGATCTACAACACAAAATTCAGTTAAATTAATACATATTTTTGCCATATTTTGCCTGCTTTTTTTAATCTTTGATCCCAAAACTCTGTAATTGTAGAGATACAAAAGGTGATTATCTCTGTTTGGTTAGGATAAAGTCATATGGGTCATGTAATGGACACTTAGTGACTTCCTAGAGTGACAAAAGTGACCAGTCCGTCAGTCAGCTTCAAGGAGTCAAACTGAATAGTTACATTTTTAGTCTCACCCAGACCAACAAAATGCCATGTAGAGCAGCTTACAAGCCCATGCACTGTTTTTCTTTGGGAATATATCTTCACCAGATATAGAAACTATTTCCAGCTCTCAGTCCTCATGTTGGGAAAAACCCATGACTCACTATTTCCAGTTTGAGGAATATGTCTTTGCTAGTGACATAGAAGATAAATCTGGCCCACTTGAATCTTTGCTGGGAGTCCCAAATATGGCTTCTCCAGTAATGCAGAATAATCCTCCAGCACCTCAAATTGCCATTGGGAATTATTACAAGTCAGACTCTCTCTCTCTCACACTTTGTCTCCTTTACACACTGCTTGTTGTTGGACATGTGTTATAGCTTCTCTGTATGGGAATATAATATATGTGTATATAATTTTGTGTACAACTTAGCAGTATAAAACTCTCTCTGAGAATAAAGCATGTTTGTCATTCCTTTTTTTCCAGCTATTCTGTTTTGTCTGTGAAATGTCTATAATGGGGCAATATAACTTGGGAATAAACCTTTTATCCATAGCTTGCCCATTATCTGTTGATCAACCCAACGTGATATAATGATGATATTTTTAACCTCCATCATAACAAAATCTGCCCAAGACAATTTTTGTTCTCCTTTTCTAATGTAATTTTTCAAATATTAAAACAATTTAAATCTACAATATGTAAGAAAATTGTTCTTGAGAAAATATTTAAAACATACCCAGTTTCTGTCATTGATCATTACTCGCATTTAGCACCATTTGCTGGTTACCAAATATCATTTTTTTTTTATATAACTTTCATTATATTTATCAGAAAATCATGATCTAGACCTCTATTCATTGTTTGTTTGATTTTTATACCGGATTCATTTTAGTACTCTTGCCAAAAATATGTCTAAAGGTGTTAAATGCAAAATTAAAACTCTTTTCAGATATTTTGGCTCTTCACTGCATGTCAGTGTTTCTTGGTCTCAGTTTTTAATTTTTGATTAGAATTGTGAAAGTTTCATCATAATATTACACTTAAATACAAATAAAATTAATACACTTCATAAATTGAGTTGAGAACCATTCAGGGCTATCAAAAACCACAAATGTCTACTTTGCTCTATTGAGTGAGCCTATTGTGTACCAGATACACTAACAGATGGAGTGGATAGCCATTCTGCTAAGTTTCAGATATAGTAGAAAGGAAAAGTGCAAATAGGTGAATAGGTATAAGAAAATGGTTACTTGGGGATGCAGTTAAAACCATGAATCACCTTATGAAAAAGGGGGCTGAAGGACGTCTATTGTATGGTTTGAACTTGAGTATCATCAACCTTTTGGAAAAACTTGATGTAATATCTCTGCTTAATGCATCCAGTTATCTTGCATGAAAACGAAAATCTGACAAGCATGCACTACATATTTGTAATCTAGGCCTAACAACCAGGAAATTGATCAGCTTACTAGCACAAAAATTTTCACATGTGCAAGAAGGGTGGTGTCGTGTCACACCCAAATACTTTGGGTGTGACATGATACCACTGGAGAGACCTGTGTAGCAACAAGAAGTTGAGAATAAAATGTCCTAAAGAATTGGTATATGAAAAGGTTGATAGCAGACACAAAAGGAAACAGGAGATAGTAAAAGAATGTGAGAAGAAAAGACTAAGCACCAAATGTAAAATGACAGAATGTACGGTTGTTATGGTGTGAGTAGCAATTGGTCAAATGCAAAATAAGTGATAGAACTGTTCAACAAACAGAAATGACAAAGTTTGCAATAAGAAGTAACAAGAAAAAGAAAAGAACAGGGCAAAAAATAATATAAAGCAAGCAAACAATATATGCAAGGCAGATTAACAGTAATAAGGCAAAGCAACAGTAATATAGCAAAAAGTTCACAAACTAAGACTTGGGGTTGACACACAAAAGCAAGTTTGAACAAGCGAATGTAGCATTCTGACTTCAAGACAAGATAGACTGGGACTGAGTCAGATGAAACTGAGAACCAGCCTATTTTATTGGCTAGGAAAAAATCCCATCATGCATTTTGTGCTTCTGCCTATAAAATGAGGAGGGGCAAGTATTTTGCACCCATTCTCAGATAGATTGGAATCAACAGTTGTTAGCAAGAACAGTCATAGATGCAAACTAAAAATTGTAGATGTCAAAATCAAGTAAGTATGGAAATTCAAATATCTGGGAAGTGTTTTAAAAGAGAACAAAAAATGTTACACTGAAATCTGAAGGTGCATTGGAATAGCAAAAGATGCATTCCAAAAGCTAAGCAAAGTATTAAGAAACAGGAAAATTTCATTAGAAACAGAGTGCTGAACTGTTATATGATATCAATCCTCCTCTATGGAATATAGGATAATCTCCATGCAGATGAAGAAGATACTTGAGACAACAAAAATGTGGTTCTACAGAAGAAAATGGAGATTACTATAGACTGAACATGTACTTAATGAGGAAGTTTTAAGGGAAATATAAATGAAATGGACAGTTATACTTTAAATCAGAAAGACACAATCAAAATTTCTCAGGCACATAATGAGGAAAGTGGAATTGGCAAATCTAACATTCACAGGACACACTGAACGCAAGAGCGACAGCGGAAAGTAACCTGTCTAATGAGCTTGTGTAAATGGAGGCAGATCAGGGTTTCGGAGTGATAACAAGAAAACATGAGGCTCTATAAAATATATGCCAACAGGTTTATCATCATCAAGTGGATGATGATGTACGTGTTAACACAACAGGATTTAATATAAAAAAAACATTATAATTTCTAAATAAGTTATACATTGACTTATAAAGATACTTACTGTCACCAACATGGCCATAGCCCATCACCACAGTGTTTGGAATGTGGGAAACACGTTTTCTTACTTCCAATACTAAATCATAAAAACCTGACAGTTTGAGAGACAAGTCATATTTGTAACAATAGCTTCCATTCTTTGTAACACTTTCAGCAACTCGTTCGCGAAGGCTCCACAGATGCTGGAAAAAGAAAGAATTAAGTGACATAGAAAAAACAAAATATAAATAATTGGTGTTAGATCCTAAAAGAAATAGAAAAATCACAATAA
The DNA here is from genome assembly GCA_964036315.1 of Acanthosepion esculentum. Classification (NCBI taxonomy): domain Eukaryota; kingdom Metazoa; phylum Mollusca; class Cephalopoda; order Sepiida; family Sepiidae; genus Acanthosepion; species Acanthosepion esculentum. Next base: position 103,453,191 of record OZ038475.1, read on the forward strand.
TAAAAAATACTAACAATTTTCATTATACACTGATGGGGAATACAATTGCTAGTGTTGTGGTGTAAGTGGAGGTCTGGCTAAAGGCACACATACTTAGAGACCTGCTGTAAGTAAACTTACCAACAGTCTGTGTCAGCACATTTGCTCAGGTTTCTGTATAATGCATTGATAATGGCAAGAATCTATATTACATGGCCATCTAGAACCTGGTCTACTATACTAGGACTATTCATTTGATGACTGTTGCCAACATCAAAGCACTACTGACATGTCACATACAACATGTGCAGCCATTCTCTGAAATTATCAACCAGACTCTTGAAAACTCACAGTCTGATCTATTAGGTTGGTGCAAAAATAATGTCATTTTTTGACATTCAACTTCATGTGAGAAAACGACATTATTTTTGCACCAACCTAATAAATGATTAAAAGAATAATGAGGGCATGATACCTGCTTGCACTGGACTCCTTCAACACACTGAACTTTACACAAATGTTGTAATGATTTTAGTGTTACTATGTTACAAGATGGTTGAAGACATTGAAAATTTTATCAGAATATCTATTATTATTGTACAGAAAAAATAGTGATGTACTACCACAGTCAAAGCACCTTTGTGTGGCAAACAGATTTTGTGAATAAAGAAAAATATGCCTCTCCACTGGACTAGGTTGGTGAACATGCAAATCCGTTTCACTACAAGCCAACCGAGAGGAGGCCTACTGAGTTCAATAGACTGCTTTAAAGAACATGCAATTCTATTTCACTCCTGGCCAATTGTAAAGCGTACCAAGTCATACAGATTGCTTTAAAAACTGTTGTTATATTTTATTTGCCATGTGCTACTAGTAAATTTCCCTTGAGTGGATGTGAGTGAGTGAAACACACACACACACACACACACACACACACACACACAGGGTGTTTCAAAAAATGCATGCACATTTTGATGCTTTCTCAGGGAATAATTCAAGAAAATAGAACCAACTATATCTAATTTAAAAGATGCACATGAAGACAGTATTTATTATAAATGCATGCACTTAAGATTTTTTAAACACACATTTTCAAATGGATGTCTGTTTTGCTCCAGACATTGCTGAAAAAGCAATGCAATAGAATTACAAGTAGCAAACATTTCAATAGGTATTTGGTTGAATTCTTGCTCTATGGAAAGTTTTATTTCAGCAATTGTTGCTGGCTTTGTAGCATAGACTTTGTCTTTTAAGCATCCCAACAAGAAAAAGCCTAAAGCAGTGAGGTCCAGTGAATGAGGAGAATATTCTACAGAACCTCTTCTTCCAATCCATCTGTTTGGCAAGATTTCATTCAGGTACAATCATATTTCATGATGGTAGTGGGGTGGTGCTTCATCTTGCTAAAAATAAAACTTCTTATCTCCCAAATTCTTGGCATGATAGACTGTTGCAGAGTTAAGCCACATACATTTTTTTGAGTGAGACAATCTGTATCTATGTGTGTGTATATATATATATATATATATATATATATATACACACACACACACACACACACACACACACATACACATACATACATACATACATACATACATACATACATTTTTTAATCATTTTACCACATGCAAGGAAGTAAAGCCACTAAGACATCATGGGAGATGCAATAATTTGCATAAGCTTGTTAATACTTCAGGTTCAGCAACTGCTGAACACTTAATAAATAATCTGGTGTGTGCTATGTCATTTACCATAGATTTCTTTACTATAATCAGCAGAGTATACTTCAATTACCATTTGAAAATATTAGAGACATTTTTATTAGGTTTAGGCAGCCTTCCCCTCTGTAAGCAGAAGGGATGGCCTTAATATAATCACAGTATGATTTTTATTTTTATTTTACATCTGCTTATTCCTCTGCAATTCTAATTTACTTATAAGCTTTTTAAATGTTGTGCACACAATTTACACATTTGACCTCAATTGGTGCTGAAGAGTGAAGATCAAAAACTAGTTAGCCTCTTTTTTGTTATTTTCTTGTGTATTATTCTTATTGTTTCAGTTTGTGAGTCACCTCTATTTTATTATCCTTGCTTTTCTTCCCACAATTTGTTGTTTCTTTTGTTTTTTTTTGTGTATACAATTTTAACATGTTTATTTTTATAACATTAATAAAGTTTTGTACTCCCTATGGATTGTTTAAAAAGTTTTATCAAAACTTTCCTTGTATGGAGATTCATTTTGGTTTATTCTTTAGCCCTTTTCCTTCCACAAAGACATTGTCTGCAGAACATTATAATTTTAAAAAGTATCTATTTTTTATCACAAGTTGCAATCTATCTGGCAATGGTAATATACATTAGCAAAAATTCATTCAAACTTTTATTTAAGTTCTTAAATATTTCATACATGTATTTTGGGGGACAGTTTTTGCAGTATGTTTTGTAAATTCCTGCCTCAGGTTTAATGCTTTTATTATTTTGTTTTGTGTTAATTAAATCTCTTAGTCCTAGGCATGATGATAAACTACATCTGCCAACAAGGCCACTGATCAGGAGATTGGAGGTTTTGAGGAGAGTGGAACCACCTCTTAATTGCTATTTTTCCCAGGTCCACCCTGACTTAGGGTGGTAGCACTTGTTAGGGTCCCAGCTATAGGTAAATAGTGAACCCCTCAAACAAAAACAAAATACTATGAAAGTATAAAAATACATTTTTATATTAAAAAATTACATATTTATATAAGAAAATTACCATAAATACACACACAAAAAAAAAAAAAAAAAAAAAAAAAAAAAAATCAACCAACAAATTTAATTTAATTTGTTAAAGTATTTGTAAAAAATGTTATATTAAATTTAGATAAATTCTGTTCAATTGAAGTCATTACTGATTTGGTAGGTATTATTATACATTTAGTATTATCAAGGTTATTTGAATTATTTTTTTTGTAGATTTTGTAACCTTAAAAACAAAGTAGATTAAGTCCTACTGGACTGTGAATTGTTAGTTCAAACCTCAGTCCAGGTAGTAAAGATTACTATTCAGTGAAAACAGGGCAAGCAATTATTGAGCAGAATTAAAATGGATATGGGCAGTAGAATGAGAACACTCTACCCACATAGATTAAATAAAGGGTCCAGTTCAAAATTCCCTGATAGTTACCCAGATCAACAAACACCTGAAGAAGGCTGGAAAATACAATGGCCAAAACGTGACAATAGCAACAAAAGATTGTCGCAGTTAGCTCCTCCTCAGTTCTTTAATCCTTCAACAGGGGTCTCTCTCTCTCCCCTGGCTATAAATACTGGCTGACCCTTCTATCTCTCTCTTTTTTGACTCAGGCCTTGGGCCGCTACCTCGCGCAGAGATGAGGTAAAATCTCTCTCTTTTTCACTTAGGTCAATATGTGACCTCTCACAGATACAGTGTTTCTTAAATTCTGGGAACGCGCTAAGAACAATACACGTATGTACGAATACTTACAACACACACACATAATTTCTCTATACAAACTCTATGTAACAGTCCATGTCTTTGTTTAACTTGTTTTGTTATTAATATATATTTGTTTACCCATGTATATCGGTTTTCTTTGTCTTCTTTGGACTTAATTTAAGTCCAACATTCTGATGGCCAGCAGGAAAGTTTAACCTTCTGATATCTTTTCACATCTTCACCCCCACGGTCCGCTACAAGATAAGAATATTAATCCAAATGTAAATAATATATATAATGTCAGATTTTATTATGCAGATGAGCGTGTTCCCAATAAAATTTTCATTAATCAATTGGGGATGAAGTAAAATTGTTTAGCCATGAACTGTGGTTGCTGCTGTGAGTAGACAAGAGACTACACTAAGTTGTAGGCACTACTATGGCTCACCTGAATACCTTCATAGAGTTCTCTAATAGTGATTCTTCTGTTAGTTGTAATGAGTGCTTCTGCCTGCTTGGCCTTACCCTCATTCTCAGCATTCTGGAGCATATCACTAAAGCCAGTTTCACCTTTTCTCTAAGATTACCATTAACTTAATAGCCCATCTTTTTACTGTGTTTACATCAAGTGCAAGCCTTTTCAAAAACATTCACTAACCTCTTATGAATATTTGCAGCATTTTCACCTTCCAAAAACAGAAATTTTACTTCTTCACTAGTTCTCTTTTCAGACCATGTAAATCTAAATTAATTTTATGATTTGCATAAATGAGCAGCATCAACCACTTGTTAACCAATTGGTCAATGGTTTAAACTGAAGTCATAAAATAGTTTTTATTATTTTGTGAATAGAACATTGTTACTCATCTTTCCAACTAATGCAAATAAATAACAGCTATTTTTTATTTTGGGTTTTTTTTTATGTATGTCCAAAGAGGTAGCCATTTTGAAAGAAGATTATAGGTATGAAAAAGAAAAGATAACTCTTACAATTTTCCCTTGGATGGTTTATAGCTAAAAAAAAAAAAAAAAAAAAAAAAAAAACAACTTAGGAATTCTAATACATTTAAAATTAGAACTGACATTACTTTTTGACTTGCTTGTACAAAAATGTGTTTTGTCTGATTTTCTTTCAACTCAAAATCAAATATTATATCAACATTCCCCAAGTTTAATAGAGACTACAACCAGACTGTAGAAACAGCTATAAGATGCATCACTTTCCCCCACATTTAAAATGTATGTTTCAACTTACCTTAATTTGTGTTATATCAGCTGCTATTGTACCATCTTGTACTAATCCTTTTGTTGTCAGTTCCTCAATCAAATAATTCAGTTTCTCTTCATCATGAGTTCCATTTGATCCAAATGTTTCCATCAACACATAGAAAGGACATTCACTGATTGGGCGAGTTAATTTAAGATTGTCAGTAACAGAGTTCATAGATTCTGTATCCAGGAATTCAAAGGCAGAAAGAATTTCTGCAAGCTTTCTTTTTGTTGTCTTAAAAATGTCTAAAACATCCATAAAACTTTGGCATCCTAAGAATTAACAACATAACAGTGATCTTTAGTGAATTCAATGTGAACAAAATGGAAATAGTACTTAAATTTTTGTAACAGATCCATTTATCATTATTGCAATTCCTAGAACAAAAAAGCAGTAAAAAACTAAAAATAGCTATATTATTTTTTCAGAGAATATAAATTATTTTTTTAAATTTTGAAAGTTTGACAAATGTTTTATGTTCACTAAAAAATAAAGACAACATATCAATAAAAATTTCAAATCAAGAGGAAAAAGATTTTCATTTTTCTAAGCAATTCATTACAAGCAAGGCAATAAAGACACTAAGACACAAGGGGTTACTGAGTTAGAGAATATGAGAATGATATACTATTAAGGAGAAAGGACAACAAAAGAACAAGAATTAAGAAGGCAGAAGATTGATGCTGCATTTAAATTTTTGAAGATCAAAGTTGATTGGGAATCTAGAAGGAGAGTTTCACAAGTGAGAAGTGTGAGAAAAGAAACTGTTAACATAGAACTTACGGTTACATCAATCATTTCAACTGTAAAATGATGAGACCTTGCTGACAACCAAGTACTGCACTTAAATTCATAAAGTCTAAGTATCAGAGGAAAGGTCATCAGAAGAATTTTCATGAAAGCATTCATAGAAAAGGCACAGGGAAGCTATGTTACAACAGTGGGAAAGTAACTGAAACCAAGATGCCAAGTCAGGATCAATAACATCACAGATTCTTTGTATTTTATAAAGAATTTCTAAATATATAGCAGGAGTGTCAGACCAGATGTGGCAGCAATATTTAAAGCAAGGGCAAAGGGTTGACTTATAAATATGTAAGATAGATTCTGGAAAATGCTAATATTCACAACAATTTCATGACTAAAATTTTATATTACGATGGCAAATTATTATAAAAGCACAAATTAATGAATAAACATACACTGTGTCTAAGATGATGCTATTTACAAATATATTCATGTGTCTTATTATATAATTGATGTCACTTTTTCCTTGGATTGTTAGATTTTATATTAGAAAGAGACAAAGTGGGTAGAGTGAACATAATTGACACAAAATGAGCTCTACTGTATTTGGGTGTAAAGACAATATTGCTGATAATGTAATTACTGTTGCTGCCGCTATAGCTGTCTCAAGTTTGTTACTTTAATGTCTTAAAATGAATAAAATTCAGAAAATATGAAGTGTTGTACAAAATCGTTAAAAAGTTGATTCAATAATATATGCAGTTTTTGTTACAAACACACACATGCACACACACACATATATATATATATTTGAAACTTAAGTTGCGGCTTGAGCTATACTTCGTTGAGGGTTGAATTTATGAAGTGTTTTTTGCTCTGACTGGATAGCCTAGACGTTGAGTACTTAAATTTACTGCTTATGTAGGTGTATGCTTTTTGGTCTTTTTTTTTTTCTTAGTTTAGGATTTTTTCTTGTCTAATTTTTTTTTTTTATCAAAGGTTTTAGGTCTTTGGCTGGTAGTCTGCACCAACATTTTTGTAAGAAGACAGAAGAAAATGACTGACATTGCATTTAAACTTTTGAAGTTCAAAGTTGACTGGGAAGTAAGAAGCCATAAGAAATTTTCACAGTTGTACCAAGTGGTGAGGAACAAAATGTATATTTATTATTAGTGTGTGTGTGTGTGTGTGTATATATATATATATATACACACACACAATTGTACAACTGTGCATATGATAATTGTCTGATTGAAAACTGACTGTTGTAAAATTTAGATATTTATAACCTACTGTTAAGATAGTGGAGCAGTCCATTTATTAATGAAAAAGAAATTTCACTGTACACTATTATATATATATATATATATATATATATATATATATATATATATATATAAAGAAGATATGATGAAAATCTACTTAAATTTATGATCCTCTCTTGATACTGCTGAAGTATGGATGTCCAAAAATGACAAATCTTATACGTGAATAGGCCATTTGTATAGATTTTTTTGAAGTTAGGGATAACTTTCTGTATTTGCCAAACAAATAATTTGAAATTAGAAATAAATTTTGCTATTATATCAGTATTACTCTAGCAATAAGTTAATAACGTTTCACTTTTATATTAATTTTTCTATGGAAAGAAAAAGAATTTTGTCAATTATGGAGAATTAAAAATTCAAATAATTTACTTACCAACTAAGGCAACATTAACAGAACTTGGTTTTTGTGGACATACAATGGCTACTTTCGTAATGAAGCCAAGAGTACCTTCAGATCCAATAAATAATTGCTTCAAGTCATAACCAGTGTTGTCTTTTCTTAATCTGGTCAAGCAGTCTAAAATCTCTCCATTAGCAAGAACCTAATAAAAACACAAAGGCAAATATTTTATTGAAAATCAGCATATATCAAAAATAAATTGCAATGGAATAAAATGATCAAAATGAAAGAGTGTAATACAAATACAAAGAAATATGGAGAAGAAAATTGGATACGGAAAATAAGGAGATAAAAAAAAGAGCAAATATTTTTAAATAATTATGAAGCTATAAAAAAAGTAAAATAAAAATTAAGAAAAGATTAAAATAAATATAACTATTTAGTTTATATTATTTACAAGCTTAAGAGCTGCCGATAGAGCAGCATTTAAGTTAGCTCCTCTTGATTGGGCTTTCATCACAATAGGTAGGGAGGAGTAGATGCGATAGACAACAATAAACTGCAGAAGAACTCAATACTGATTGCTGCTTTTAAGTATTGCAATAATATTTAAGCTTACCTTTTAAAAGTTCAATGATAATTCTTCTGCTGCCACTTAATTTAAAGACAATTTGATGTACATAGGTCCTTACTTTCTGTACAAACAATTATTTTTATTTCATAGGTGACTTTCACTGGATTTCGCAATTAATTTCGATTATTCTCAAATTTATTTCCAAGTTATAAAAATTGTTATTGTACAAAAAAATTTGTTGCAAAAAATACCATAAAAATAAAATTGCCGAAAACAATCACAGTAATGAAAACTTGAGAATCCAAAATTTCAGGATTGTGAGTCTGGATTTGGCCTGATTCCAAAATGGAATGTGCTACGGCCTAAAACTGAAAACACAGAAAATTTTATCTTGAAACGCTGTAATTTGAAAACAGTCATTTTTTCATTTGAAAATGAACTATTGAAAGTTAGAGAGTAGTCTCCCTTTAATTGTTTTTTATCAGTAGAAGCCAATATAGCAGAATCTGAAAACAATTGCAGTAATGAAAACTTGGGAATACAAAATTTAAAGATTGCAGGTCTGGATCTGGCCCAGAATGTTTTTAATTTGCTCACAGAGTTGGCTTGATTCCAAATGGCACACTGACATTCACATTATTATGTAGATATTTGAACTAATATCATCATCATTTTGTTGTTATTTCAGCCATTTTTATACGCTGGCCTTATTCAGCTGTCCGTTATGGACAACGTTTAGGGAATTTCAAATCCAATACTACTTTACATCAATGATCTACCTAAGAGTATACACCAATCATTTATGGATATCTATACTGATGATACAACAGTATATGGGTGCACATTCCAAAATTCTAGATGATCAGATCTTGGCAAATGATCTCTCCTCTGTTCTAGCTCTAACAGCTCAGTATTTGAAAAGTTGGCTGGTCACATTCATTGCCTTGAAAACCAAACTAGTCTATTTCCCTTATCACAAAGTGGACCGTGGAATTTCATCTGTTGCAATGAACGGGTATTCTCTCAGGGAGGCCCCATGCCATGAGTGCCTATTAGGACTTAAGCTCACTTCACACCTCAAGTGCAATTCATATATACAATCCATCACTAAACATGTTGCTTTCCTGTACTGCTTCAGTAAGTTTCCTCTACCTTTACAAGAGCCCGATCAGGAGCTGAAAATGTAGTACTGCTGCCCACTCTTCACTTTCCAATCTCAAAAGAGTCCAAAAGCATCTACACAGCCTTGTGGTTGATGAATTGTTTGCCACCCTACAACCCCTTTTCCACAGACAGAATGTCTCAAGCCTCTCGCTACTCTATTGCTATTTCCATGGAAAGTGTTCAGACAAACTACATTCCTTAGTTGCACCAATTCCATAGCTAAGACCCCCCCCCATGCCATGCACATTGCAGTGAACTATCCTCACATTCCCTTTGTATTCTATTGGTGCAATGTAACTTTCACTTGAACAGCTCCTTACCATGAACTGCTACTTTGTAGAACTAACTCAAGAAGATGGTTTCCTGATCACTACAATCTTAACCTGTTCAACTCTAGGGTTAAGAATTATCTTCCCCACATATCCCCATAAACTGTGCCTCTTAGCTTTTACTCTGTAACTCTCTACCTCGAGTGGGTCTTGGGACTTGTAAAGGGTGAACATCATTGTAAAAATAAAAAATTGTCCTGTGGATTACAGAGTCATTTGTGAATTTGATCACATATTAAATATAAAATTTATAAACCAATGATGTCATTTTTCACAGCAGAAACAATGAATTATTCAGTTAACTATAGAAATGTGTGTACATTCATTCTCATGCTAATTTTGATAAAGAAGCTACAAGCAAAATGTCAGGAACTATTTTGTTTTTGTATGACAATTTTTGGGAAAGGTTGATTTTAAAAATATTGCATTTGATGCTAACATAATTTGCCTCCATTGACACCCAAATATAATGTTTAGTTTTATTGTCTGGTTCACACTCCTCCTGGGTCTTTTGAACAAGAGTAGTGGTTTATCCTGAGTTTCCTGTTCAGGATTGGGTTTTCAGTTCCTTCTAAATTCTTTTCTTTCTCTTTTACTCCCAGTAGCCCTTTATGTCTTAGTGGCATTATAAAAACCAGTTTAGAAAAAACATTTTACTACTTTTAACATGATAGCTAAATAATTATAATAAATTTAAAAAGTAAATTATTCTTTTTTTTTTTTTACAATGATGTTCATCCTGTACAAGGCACAAGAACCACTCGATGTAGAGGGTTACAGAGTAAAAGGTACAGTTTATGGGGATATCTAGGGAAGATAACAGTTGACTCTAGACTTGAACAGGCTAAGAGTGTAATGATTGAAGATGCATCCTCTTGAGATTCAGGTCCACAAAGTCGTGGTTTGTGGGAAGAATCTTCTTGAATGGAACTTACATCTTACAAATGGAATATAGAGAATGAGGGTGATTGGCTACAATGTATGTGGTATGGCAGGTTTTAACTGTGAAGGATAGAACTGAGGGAACAAAGGAATGTAGTTTATTTGAACACTTTCCATAGAAATAGCGATAGAGCAACAAGAGGCTTGTGACGTTTCCTCTATGGGAAAGAAATGAAAAAAAAAAAATCCACAAAATTCTTACATTATGTCATAAGTGATTCACAAGATTTCTCAGCAAATATGACTAATACATATGTCTGACATAGAGTTAATGAAAGGAGGCTGAAATTTTAATCTTTATACCTTTGTATACAAAATTAACTAAAATTGTTCCTCTTTATGAATTTTGTTATCTGACTACCAAATATGCCTAATCACAGCCAATATCTATATTATTAAATTCTTCAAGTGACATACAAAGCAAAACATGGGCATACAATAAGTGGAACAATAATTTTTATCTTTATTTTATAATGTGGCAGATCTACTGTGAAACTAATGAAACTTAAACTTCAGGGTTTCTAATCACAAAGTGGTTTTAATGAGTGAATTTTCCCACAAAATTAATTTTTTTTTTTAATTTTGTTATTAAAATAATACCATTTTAGTGATAGAATCATAAGCCAATGTGTTGAAATAGCTAGTTGTTCTTAGAATATGCTCTAATACCCATTTCATATAGCCTCAAAATCCCCCTGTAATTGGCCAAATTTCAAAATTTTCTTGGGTGCTTGCAATGCCTGAACCCCAGTTGTATGGGCTTGTTGAGCTTACCAGAATCTATTTATAGCCTATAGTTTGGCAGTTCGATCTATTGTTGTTGGCTGTAAAGGGACACTCCATATCTGTTCAATCTTCAGGGCCCCAAAAATGTAAGTTCTCAACTGAGTGCCCAAATGTCCTGGTATTAATGCAAATGAATAAAAAAAAAACTGTCCCAGCTGGAGTTTGAACACAGTACACAGATTTCAGTCTTCAAGGCATTAACCATATAGCCATTTGCACTTCTCCAATTTATATGCCATACAGTGTTTCAGTTTTAAAAACAAATAAACAAAAAAAGAAAGATCTTACCACTTCAAGCCCAAGAACACTGCCATGTAAAGATCCATATCGTAAGAAACGTATACCTCCAGCATTAGTTGCAATGTTTCCACCAATGTGACAACTCCCTTTTGCTCCAAGGTCCAATGGCATAGTCAGTTGATGTTCTTCCAAATATTTGTCCAGCTGTTCCAGAATACACCCAGCCTCACATACCAGTATACCTTTAATAGATATAGGTAACAATAAGTAAAAGTTATTCATCAGATACATACATAATTAAAAAACTGAACTAATCTATCATATAATTTTGATGTTCCATTTTTCCTTAGTTATTTAGCACACCCATTATGTCCTGCCAATCGCAGTAGGTTAGAGAGTTGAAGGACTACATTATGAAAGACCAAAAATGTGTCTACACTAGAATACCTTTTACTTAGCATGCAAGTATCCTGCTGGTAAATAATTATTTTTAAATTTTAAACTAATATAAAAACCTCCAATGAAATAAAATTTTCTACATAATTGCTAATTTTTTTTTAACAAAGATCTGCATTCAAACTACAGTAAAGAGTTAAAATTTTTATTTATGAGAAATTACAATTGTGGTAAAAATAAAAATTAAATTTAGTCAGTTCAACACTTTTTCCATTCAGCACTTTGTGCTGAATGGAAAAAGAGTCCATTCTATACTTTGTTCATTTGACACTTTGTTCATTCAACATTTTGTCCATTTTGCATTTTGTTCTTCGACACTGTCTACACATGCCTGCCAATACCTCATAAATGAACTCTTCCATTTTGATCACGAGGAAATATGGAAAAGACATATTACAGATGCTTTTTGATTTCAGTGAGAAAATAACAAAAAAAGAGAAGATAAAGGAAATGATAGTGCTTTCATGTGTATAATGTCTAATTCAGTGAAATAAAAATCCTTTCATTTGTACCCTCTTACTGCTTAAAATAATGACCTGCATTAATAATGATGATTGTTATTGCAATATGTTGTTAAAGTTTTTAATCTCAAATATAGGGTGACCCAAAAAACGGGAAATTTAACAATCCAATAAAATCAAGAGTGATGGAAGAAAAATATTTAATTCATAGTAATTGAAACCTTAAAACATGCCATTTAAGATACAATGACGGAATTTTCATTTTTTAAAAAATTATATCCTGTAGATGGCGTCCTCCTGTACGAATGCATTCTTGAAATCTGCTGTTGAGATTCCTCATTGACTGCTGCAACATCTCAGCTGGGATACTGTGAATTTCATTCTCGTTACTAAAATGGCAAAATGTTTACTTGCTCAAGGTCACTGTCTCACAGTGTTGCCACTTGCTCATGTCTGGCAATACGCATTTCAAAAATTCCCGTTTTTTTTGGGTCACCCTGTATATAACACTGCAATAGGGAAATTTCCACAGGTATTTTATAGTTGTAGAACTTGCATGGAGCTTATGCAATCATTAACTTAAGAATTATGTTTTATCAGAAGATTCAAATAACAAAACCATGAAATTTTCATTGATACTACTAGTGTATATAAATTTGGAAATTTGCTTAATATACAACTTGATTTATTTTTTAGTTAAATCTTAATCTCAATAATGTAAAAATCTTGAAATGTCATAACTTACCTGATACGTCATCTACACTGATTATTTCATTCATAAGTCGAGTAGAGATAATAATTTCATCAAAAACTGGCACACTTCCACCTACTAAACCCGTGTTGCCACCTTGGGGAACAACTGCTAAATGCCTTTCATTACAGTAACTCAAAAGCTGAGATACTTCCTTTGTTGTCTTAGGAAGCAGAACTAAGCGACTCATTCCTGAAATAAATAAATTTGAAAAGAAATAATACAAAATAAAAGACAAAGATTTTGCAATACACGCACTAGATTGATTGTTTTTTACAACTCATCTACCTTTTGCAGGTTGTTTAAAGCCAGAAAATATTTTTACATTGTAAGAAGTATTTTGGAGATAATAATGATTTTGCTGAGATAATAATTATTTTTTTCCTACTAATTGACCCATGGATTGGAGGGAGAAGAGGTGGATTCATACCTTTCCCAAGGGTATTTGCGTGTAAGTGAATATAACAAACTCGACTTGAATTGGAACTAGGCTTTCTAATTTCCGATTCTGAGCTATTATCCATTACACCACCTGGTATTCCCAAATGATCACAAATCTAGGTATTGATGAGGTTTGATGTTGGTTAACTTTGGTGATTGTATGAGTACCAGTGTTTTAACATGATATAGTCGTAAGCCTGCATTACCTTGAAGCAAGTGATAAAGTGATGAATTACCTATTGAATTGAGAATATATTAGAAATCATTATAGTACCAATACACTGTGGTATTTCATTTTGTTACTTTTCCTAATTTTCAAAAAAGGCTACCATCAAATCTGAAGTCACACTGGAATAGTGAAAGATGCTAAACAAAGTAATAAGAAATAGAAAAATTTCATAAGCAACAATGAAAAGATTGCTGAACTATGTAATAACAATCGTCCATGTGGCAGTGAATACTGGACAATTTCCTCACAGATGAAGAGGAGACCCGAGGCAATAGTGATGTAATTCTACAGAAGGATGTTGAGAATACCACAGATGGAGTATGTAAGCAATGAAGAAGTTTTTAAAAAATGAAAGCAAAAAGGACAATTATACATAAAATGAGAAAGTGAGCTGAGATTTCTGGGATGCATAATGAGGAATGAGGGCTTGAAGAATTTAACACTCACAGGACATACTGAAGACAAGAGAGACAGTGAGAAACATTGAGTAACCTACCGAATGAGTTTATGCAAATGGATGGCAGAACAGGAAGTGGAATGGTACAAACATTGCTTAGAGATACAAATGTTTGGAAGTTGTGGAGAGTGCTATTTACCCATGTCTTGAAGGGACACAGTAAAAAAAATAAATAAACATAGAACACTATCACATCAATATATCTATATATACTATGACATTTATATATCTTTCTTTTCCTCTTTTGTAATAAGGCACTAAATTAATTATACAAAAAATTAAATTTTCTGATAGGTTAGTTTCAGATATTTACATGATAACTATGTATGTCCCAACTAATTTATACTAGAACTTTTCACATAAATTTATGCCTGAATTTCTGGGATAGGGTGTTATAATTATTTACACACATTTTTGCTGTTATCATGTTTTGGCTACTGTCCTACATCAGGTGATTGCTTTTCAGGTAGCCTTGAGAGAATTTTGAACTAAACCCTTTATATAATCTATTGGGGTAAACTGTTTTAATTCTAATGTCCATGTCCTAGGTTATCTAAACTAGTTCGTATCAGTTACTGTTCACCTTATTTCCACTGAATCCAATTACACACTTGCTCAGCCCAGGGATTGAATTTGAAATTACTATATCACCAAATTCACAGATCAATCCACTAAACTACGGCATCACTTGAGGGCTAGGAACAGCTAAAATGGATATCATATGTAAAGTCTTGAAGAAAAAATAATGGCAATCAAGATGAAGACGTTTCCTACTACTTCAAATAAAAGGTTAGCAAGGAAACTCCCATCAATACTAGAAAGAGTGATAACAGCTATTGGACTTGAAAAACCTATTTTCCTAAAAAATTGTTTTAAGAAAAAGATTTTATAAATTTCAACTGTCAATGAATGCCAAATGTTTCCTTATAAGGAAAGAGCTAATATTACTGTTGTCCCATATAAATGATGTAAATAACCATTCATATGTTTAGTGGATTTTGACACTAGATAAATCCATAAGCCTGCTGTAAACTTTTTTTGCAATGGTATCTACCCCGTTCAGGGCCGAAGAACCACACGAGGTAGAGGTTTACAGATTAAGAGGCACAATTTATGGGAATATGAGGAAAATATAACAGTTAACCCTAGACTTGAACAAGTTAAGATTGTAGTGATTGGGGGAAGCATCATTTTGCTACTTGAGAATGTAAGGGAGTTAATTCAGTATTTGCTATGGAGACATTCTTTTGATGGAAATTTAATACAAAATAATATCTCAAAAAGATAAATTAATTTGTTTCGAACATAGAAAATTATTACGGAACAATCACACAAAGTAGCTTACAACAGTAGGCACACAAAAATGTGTTATCTTAAGTAAGTAAATTAAACTGTAATGTAAGCACCCACATTCTCACCGTATTCTATTTAGTGAGAAGTTCCACTCGATCAGCTTCTCGTGAACCACTGCTCTGTTTAACGGACTAAGAGGATGTTTCTTCGATCACAACAATCTTATTCTTAACGGAACCTGTTCAAGTCTAGGTTTAACTGTTGGCGTTATCTTTCCTTTCTATCCGCATAAATTAATTTTTATATAATTATTTAACTAAGTAAAAAAAAAACTTTTTTTTTCTGAACTGCTGAGTTTTGAAAATGTGATTCGAATGCCTTTTTTCATTGACCTTGTCCTTTAGGGTTTAAAAACAAATCAGACAGACGTAAAAAAAAAAAAAAAAAAGTATTTTCATGATTTACAGCTAAAAAAAAAAAAAAATTTTAAAATGCGTAAGCATGGAATACAGAAATATCCTTTTGTAAAACTTTTAATTAAAATAATTTAAAAACTAATGCAAGGTATAACTTTCTCCTTGACTTTGCTTGACTGTTACTGTTATGTTTCTTCTTCTTCACACTCTTTTTTAATCTATAAAATATAAATCTAGGCTTTTTATATGATTTGCAGGAATAAGCACCATCAACAACTTTTTAGTAATTGTTTGATGCTTTAAAAAAAAAAAAAAAATGAAGATCCAAAAAACCCCCAGTTTTCTCTGCTTTAGTTAGAAGAATGTCATTTACTCGTTCTTCTAGATCTGTAATGTTTACGTTTAATTTTTTAAAAGCACGTACTGTGTAAACTTACCTCCCTTGGATTATGACCCGACCCTTGACGAATTTGTTCGTACTCAGTATTTGTTATTGGAATTTATTAGATAATTCTTTTATGGGGCTACTTTTAGTAAATGAATAAATAATTATATATAGAAATTTAAAAAAAAAATACAACTAAAAAACAACGTAATTTACCTCTGTAACTTTTCATCCAGTCTACATTGTAAGATTCCACATCAGCTGGGTCGGATACGCACCTATTTGTGGTTAAAATATTTCTGAATACAGACAAATCATCTTCAGTGAGCCTAGAATAATTTCCTCGGATTATTTCTGGATGTCTGACCGATGTCAGTTCTACAGATGACGAACGAGCGCGACACAGCACTTTGTGGAGTTCATGTTTATTATGACTTCTTACTATGCGGTTTTGAATTAGCTTGAATCTACTTGTAAAACTTAATCCCTTTGTTAATAATGCCGATATTTGTAGAGCTTTCATTTTGTTTGTGCTGGTCGAAGAATTGAGTTTCCTTAGCTCTCAAACCTCACTGTACTTGTGTTTAACTACAAGGGAGGTAATGCTGATTACTTGTTAGCTCACTAAATCTTTTCTTTTTTAACTAAATTTCACCCAATACCAGGCTCGAGAACCACTCATCCTAAGGGTTACAGTCAAAATGGTAATCGTGAATATGATGAAAGAGAAGGTGGTAGGAAGTGAAGTTTATGAGAATAAGGAAGATAGGTAAGAACTGATTAAAGTGTTCAGGGAAGCATCCTCACAGGACTCTGTTCCCCAAAAAGTGGTAATTCACATTTGGAACCCGGAGGAAATGAATGTGATTTGAATTCTTGGAAGTAGCATGGTATATTGTAGCTGTAAAGGTCTGAACTGATGAAACTAAAGAATGGAACTCATCTGAACATTTGCCATGAAAATGGCAATAGATTAGTGATAGACTTGCAACATTGCATCTGTGAGAGAGTAACTGCACAGTGTAGAATAATTTCTTTTTCTACCAAAAAACTATGTAATCAGTTTTAAACTCTGTCAGGACTGGAAAGTGAGGATTGAGCAGCTCCAGTTCAAATATAACAGTGTGAGAAAATGAAATAAATAAAAGAGTAATAATAACAAAAAACACATTTTCTCATGATGCTAGTAATAAAGGAACTGGAAATTTTATTACTCCCCTTGGATTTGTGACTTGTCAAAGGCTGCTAGGTGGCGCTGTTAAAATCTATAAAAAAACAAACATTTTTTTTTCCTATAAATAATTCTAAGCTGAATAAAGCTTTCTAAGCTACACTGTTCGCCTGTGTCTTATTACATGTAGCATAGCATCTTTCATGCATTGCAAACAAATAGATATTGTTTTAAAAAGTCTGTTAACTTTAGAGACTGGTGTGCAGAAGTCTATTAACTTCGGTGACGAATTTGGAAAAGCGTCTGTAAACATTTTTGGTGTTTGTCACAAGCAGACTAAGTATAAAAAATGCTACTTTTACTACTTTAAAGCCTTTATTAGCCTTGAATAAATGTTTAAATGTCTAGGTTGTTTTTTTTTTAGCACACATTCTTTTGAGAAAAGTGTATTTTTATGAAGGCCAGGCAGTTTGTGTAAAAAATTGTTACACTTGTATATCTTTTTTGGTCCAGTGGTTAAAACCTGCCAAAATTTGTGAATGATCCATTTTTAGTTTATGGAAAATTATTTTTTTCATATATATTGACCAATGAGAGATGTGGTCTCAAGCCCCACTAAGAACCCGAATGGGAGTTTTGTGGGCCTAGATTTTTGAATAAATAGAACTCAGGTCAGTGGACAAGATGGAGAAGACTTTTTGACAGCAAGGGGACAAGGCAAATCAACACCAAAGAGCAGAAGGCATTTGACATCAAGAAGAGAGTATCAAGAAGGCACAAGGTTACCAGTCACCTGCAGATAGACTAAAGAATCTTGAAGTTCAAATGAAAATTGTCCTGCAGTTGGATAACAAAGAATGAAAAAAATTCTAAGAAATTTTCTCAACCACAAACCGTGCAAATTTAAAAGGGACTTTTCTAACATTACCTTATGTCCCAGAGATGCACATAGGGCAAGTAAAAAAAAGTTGATTTTGTTTTTTTGCCTTCTTGAATTGTTTTCTATTTTTGTCATTGAATCCTTGTCTTTTCCCAAACTGTAATTTTTTCCAGGTTTTCGATGATAATCCTTTTATCAGAAATTGTTATCCTGCCTTAATAGGAACACAAAAGGAAACTTTTGTGCAAACTTTGTATTTGTACCTTTTTGGTATTTGTGTAATAAATATATTTCCTTTAAAATTTTATGCAGTGATTGAGTCTTATGTTGCAATTTTGTGCCTATTATGACTTGCTATATCTACTAACTAGGTTTTTGTGTTTGACTAGAACCTAGATTTGGTAGGGAATTAAATTTTTATATAAGAAGTTTTAACTGAATGGAAAATATCTGTTATATTTTTCTTCCAATGTTTATTAACTACTGAAACTTGATTTTTTTATCTCCAATTTTTAAAGATCAGAAGTCAAATAAGAAAAGTTGTTTTTATAAACACAAGAGACTTAAACAAAAAATTCCAGTAGCTAATAAAAATTAACAGATTACCTGAAATATTTTCCATCCAATCAGAATACAGCTGAAGACCATCTAAGCAGAAGCATGGTTCAAGCCTGTCAGTAGTGATCATAAAACGTTCCTTCTGCCATCAACCTCACCACCTACAATTCACATCTACTCCTCAATCCAATGATCATTCAGGTCAACAGACTTAATTCCTTATGCAATATACACATTCTCACAACTCAAGTGGACTTCTCAACACCATTCAAACAAAGTAATGATACACATATTCATTATTTCATGTAGTAAAACTGACTACAAGCCAACTTTAGTGATAACTCATCCATTCATTAATGAATTTCTTCACTATTGTACTCTTGTACATTTCAGCATACCATACAATTAATACCAAAGCTTTCATTATTATTATTATTATTATTATTTTGGTTTGTATTTTCTTCATGTTGAAACACTGATTACAGTATGATCACCAAAGTTAAGCAATGTCAAGCCTGGTCAGCACCTAGATGGGTGACTGTTTGGGAATACCAGGTGCTGTAAGCTTGGATGTGCAGGTGATGTAATGGATCGTGACTCAGAATTGTTAAGCCGAGTTCCAATTCCTGTTTGATTCATTATATTCACTTACACACAAATACCTTTGGGAAAGGTTATGAATTCACCTCTTCTCCTCCCATCTATGGGTTAATTAGTAAGACTTGTATCACTAAACCATTATTAACTTTAAAAAAATTCTTACAATCTAAAATAATATTTTCTGGTTTTAAATAACCTACAATGTGTTGATAAGCTGTAGAAAAAAAATAAATCAATCAATGTATTTTCTTTTTCTTTATCTCTTATAATTACATGGATGTATGGGTGGTGTAATGGATAGAAGCTCGAAATGAGAAATCGGAGAGATGAGTTCGAATACCAGTTGGGTCCATTGTATCCATTTATGCCAAATTACTCTTGGGAAATGTATGAAACTATCTCCTCCTACAACTATGGTTTGAATATTAAGACTTGTATCTAGAATAACCCAAAACATTGTTAATGTGTTATTCACTCACAAAAAAAACAAGAATTATTCTTTCAATCCAAAATATGTTTTAGCTTTAAATAACCCACACAGAGTTGATAAGGTGTAAAAAATAAAATCTTTATAAGTAGATTCAACTATTCACTCTTGACCTACAAATAATTCCACTATTTAGCCTGATATGATGTCTTAATGCATTGCCAAATAGCTTGCAATGTTGGCATCTTAGCAGCCAACTAGTTTATAATCTGATGATGTTTTACAAATTGAGAAGCTGCTGATGACCTTTTGTCACTTTTTTGCATCACTGTTTGGTATGCCAGCTGCTCAGCAGCAGACAAGAGACCTTCACCCCAAAGGATTATAGATATTGCTCAGAAAATAATCAGCTGCTTCTCATTGCAGCAGAGCAGAAATAATGAAAGACAGCACGCATCCTGGTAAAACTTTTTGAACCGTTTTTACAACAGTCCTATTAGTTCTAGGACAAAGTGCTTGAGAGACAGCTTTTATCATTGGGCTGTGCCGCATGCTGACAATTTTCAATATATTTTAAACATATTACTATAAGAATTTGAAAGTGGTAGTAAATGGAGCTAACCCTTTACCATTCAAAGATGAAACTTGAGCTTTATTATTAACCCGGGACTCTGATTGGTTAACTACTTTCCAGTCAGGACCCCTTTTGGGGCCATATGGTAAATTCGGTTCTGAAATCTTCCTCTTTTGCAAAGTAACAGCTGTAGTGACCACACATTTATTGGAGCTGTCCTTTTTAACCTTTATGGAGTCCAGAAGCCACAAGACTGCAAATCTTTGTTCTTTGGACACTCTTCTAGCAGTTAATCTGCAAATATAAATTATATTTGCAAGCCTTTCACCTATTTGTGCACACATGCCTTTGTATAATTAAAACTTCGAATTTAATACTGTCATTAAGTTGCTTCTCTTCTTCAAGTGAGTGCATCTTTGCTGTTGCAGGTATAAACACTTTTGATGAGATTTTATAAGCTCCTAGTACATATGAGCTACTAACAATTTTGGTGGACTCGTATAAGTCTGTGGGTGAATAGGTTTTTTTTTCTTATACACGTCAGTATTCAACAAAATGTTGTGGGTGGTTATTCATTTACATTATAGCAGCAGAAATTAGCTTTGTGTGCACATAGATAAAAGCATATGTGACAGAAGATAAAACATGCAGAAATAACAGGAAAGGCATGCAAGCTCGGCTTAGCCGGTTTAAGAGATTAAACAGGTATCTACTCTTTGAAGACATAACAGTATTGCTTGGCAACAAAGAAGTAAAGAAAAATTAACAGTAAAACATTCAATTAACAGCTTTTTTATTGACTGTATTCTTGTTGAGCAAGTTTGTTGAATAAATTTGAAATTTGATCTGAAAGCTGTTTATTTATATGAGGTTGGCTGCGTGTATAAAATTTCACTCCTCCACAAACATTTAACTTTAGATGTCTGGCACAAGGCTAACAAGGCAATGCAAAAGATGACAACAATGATGTAAAACAACAAAAAATATTTATATAGGAATAATACAAATTATCAAGAATAAACTGCTCAGAATATTTGGCTGAGCTATGCTGAATTTCAAAGTTCAGTAATGTTAATTGATCAAATCAAAATGCTTTATAAATGTTCCTTCAAAACAGTGTTTTTGGTACAAGATTCACAATGCAAAAATAAGAGTTGTTTACCCTTAATTATGAATTTAATTATTTGAAAACTTTTCTCTGAAAGAGAGAAATTTTTTATCTGACCTCACAATGAAAAGCAGTTTGTTTTTATAAGAAATGTTCTTCAGGAATTAGTTGAATATTGTGAGAATGTGTTTGGTAAAAGGAACTTTATATTATTACTTAAATGTTTGAAGAAGTTTCTGCTTTGTACTAAATGAAATTTAGTTTTTGTACTTCTGAAAATAAATACAATAAATCTTGCCGCTAAAAGAAAATGTTCACCAAAGAGTAAATTCTGTTGACTAGAACTGAGTGAGAAAGTTTCTTGAATTGTATCCTGAAAAGTTGAAATTATGTTCAGTAAACTTGTAGCTTCAGAAGACTTTTTTAAGTAATTTCTTGCTGGTAAAGAATTGGAAAAAACTGGAATATCCAAGTTAAATTTCTTTAGGGTGGCAGCAATGTGTCTTGTTGATTTTTAAAAGGTCTCACTGATGAACAGTTGAAGGAGTGAATGTTTTGTAATGTTTAATTAGTTTCTGTTTGCTTGTAGTTGAATATTCACAATATGTTGATGTGTGTAATGTTCTGTAATGTTCGTAATGTTTGTAATTAAGTTTCCGTACGTACAGGTATGTAAACAGCAAAAAAACAAGTATATCCTTTTATATTGTATGTTACCCTGTATATTTTATATTTTAAATTGAGCACTGTGTTGTTGTAGCATTTATATTATTTATTGTTATATAAAGCAATATATATGCTTCTTAATAGTCAAGCATTATTTTACCCCCATCTAATACTTAAGTTGCTTACAGCCTTATCATGTTGAAACATGGGTTCACATCCGATCACTGAAGTTAAGCAATGTTGATCCTGGTCAGTACCTAGATATGTGACTGTTTGGGAATACTGGATGCTGTAAGCTTGGATGTGCAGTCAGGGTGATAAATAATGGCTTGTAGGGAGAAATCAGATTTGAATTCCAGTCGTGTCTATTACATTCTCTTGTGTGTAAATACCCGGAGGAAAATTATGAATCCATTTCAATTGCACAGAGAGTGCTGAACAAGATCAACATAATCAGGTGCAGAGACCTATTTTGTGATACCATGATGTATTGTGCATAAAAATAAATAACAAAAACTTTGATATGGCAATGGAGGCATATGATTTGGCAATGGAGGCATGTGAGCTAGCAGTGATCAACTTGTTATAGAGGCTTTGGCATTTGTTCAAACTGTGGTGTTGACAATGGAATAATGGCATTGCATAAAAATGTGCTAAGGAAGTTGAAAGAGTGAGAAAAGAAATTACTAAAGCTTTCAAAAACCACAGCCTAAGAGTAAAAATATTAATTTTTGTACCAATGAAGTCTGCTTCATCGATATGTTAAATTTAATCAATGGGATATATCAACCATACAGTAAAAATGTGGGGGAAATTATGCACATACACAAAAAATCCAATCACTCCCACCACTTGGAGTGACTATATCGAATCAATAGCTCCATCCGCTGCAAGGAAAGTTGGGTCACAGTGTCATTTCAGAAAATCTTTCAGAATCAATCATGCATATTTACAGATATTCCATTTGTCTGAGCATTGAATACTGTTGCCATATCTGGTCTGGTGCTCCTGCTATGCATCTAGAGATTCTTGACAAAATCCAAAGAAGGATCTGTAATATAATCTATCTTAACCAGACATCTCGATTTCAGTCACTTTCTCACCGACGTGACGTGGCTTCCCTCTGTCTTTTCTTCAAATATTTTCATGGCAACTGCTATGATGAGCTTTGTTTCCTGGTGACCCGAATACATGAATTTAAACATGCCACAAGATTGGCGTCTAGGTCCCACCTTTCTACTGTTGAAATAGTTGAACCACCAGTTCTATTCTAACAGTTTCTTTTCTCACACTTCCCACCTGTGGAACTCCCTTCCGTTTACTTGCTTTCCTGAAAATTACACTCTTCCAAAATTTAAATGCGACGTCAATCTTCGTCTTCTGCCTTCTTGAACCCCATTCATTTTCTGTCCTTTCCTCAATCCTCACTATTCCCAGTCTTCTCTTTCATCCCCTGACCCCCTGCATACTAGTGACATTACTGCATTACTTGGTGTTAAATGATTAAAAAGAAGGTATCAATGTAAGCGTGACTTGTTGTTATTAGTTTTTAGGGATGTAATTTGAAGTTGAGGTGTTGTGTTTTGATGAACCAAAACTAAAAGTGTCGAATTGGTTCTGGATATAAACAAACAAATGTTTATCCTATCAGGAACTTTTTGTCAAGAGAAAATTTTTTCAATTCATATATAATTTCTGATGACGCTAAATAACTAGCGAAACATGTCAAATTTATAAAGGTTTTCTCACTTGTCCCTTATATAATCATTTTATTGAGTTTATTTCATATATTCATATTCATATTACAGACAAAAAATATACAAGTAAATAAGGCATACTATCTAGATATATAATTTTGCTGTCCGAATCAAGAAAACATTTGAATTCAGTAACTGTTCACCTGGATTGGGAGATGTGTATACTTCAGAACTACCTGCTGTGCAAATATTTTCCACACTGTGACAGTAGTTAAAGAAGTTAAAAACAAAACACTATATATATCCATGTGCCAACTGCTCCAACACCCAAAACATCCCCTGCTCAAAACACACACACACGTGTGCACACGTGCGTGTGTGTGTGTGTTTATTCAGGCACAGTGGGGTGTAGCTATCTCTATGAGTGATCCTGCATATATATATATATATATATATATATATATATATATATATATATATATATATATATATATAAATGAACAATGAAGTCATCAGCAAGTGGCAAAAGTCTGTTTCATGCTTGACTGCAATCTTCAGACTGATATTGTGTACTTTTACCCATAAATAGAGAATACCATAAAACTATATACTTACTGTACAGAAAATCTACCAGCAAAAAAAAACCTAGTCAACTTCTACTCAAACCACACTTATAAAATTAAATCTGGTATAATTATAGGTTTCTACTTAAGGGTACTAAGAATTTGCAGCTAACCAATACCTAATCAAAGAAGAAACACACATAGAAAACATTCAAAGACCTCCTATTCCTATCACTTCATCCACAATGCAAAGAGAAATGCACAAAAATATACGACCGTGACAAAAATAGCAACATCATTCACAATAATAAATTAAACAAAACTAGATACATAATACTATCTACCAATTCTATAACATCCACTATCCAAAATATCTTATCCTATCTAAGCAACATCCAAATAGTTACAACCACTTCCAAAACCATCTTGGATATGTTCAGATCTAAAAACACCCATATAGGTAATAGTTCAGGGGCGGACATATATAAAATAAATTGCCTAGACTGTTCTTCACAATACATTGGGGAAACAAGCAGAAATTTAAAAAAATGTGTCTATGAACACAAAATAGACCTTATAAATAATAATTTAACAAATGCACTAGTCATACACAGAAATAAATTCGACCACAATTTTGATCGAAAAAATGCCACATTCATCAAAAGATAAAGTAATTTACTCAGAAGGAAAATCCTCGAAATTGCTGCCATTGAATATTATCAAAATACCAATCTACGCCCTGTTTTTTTTTTCCAATCTCATCATTCCTGAAGTAATTACTACTTCCCCAAGCCAACATACACAACAAATGTGTTGAAAAAATCGAAGGAAAACAGCTGAATCCATCATTTCAACTTTTGGACATGTATAATACAAACGTTCATCTCATATTTTAATCCAAGAAACTTTTTCTTTTTTCTTTTTTTTTCTTTTTCGAGTATACTAAATGATGTATTCTAAGGTCTAAATGCCTAGACATTTCAGTTAACCTGTTATTGAGCATCTTTAAATTTAAAAATTTCCTTTCAAAGATGCTGTATGATTTAATCTAGGATCTAACACCTAAATCTTTTCAGTTAACTTGCTGAATATTTATGAGCGTGTTGCAGACCCGATAGCGGTGCAGATCTGACTTACGAAAATAAGGCCTTGTGCTAGACACTACACACTACTACCGAATCCACAAACAAAGCAAAAAAAAAGAAAATATAAAGACGTATTCTTTCCACCGTACAAACGTACAAGGTAAAAAGAAGTAGACAGGCAAAACAACGAAAGGTTAAGAACAAACATAAAATTTTATTAGAGTTTAACAAGTAAATTTGTCTTCAATGAAGACCTTCAGTAAATGTACTGGAAATGTAGTTGAAAAAGAGGCCAAGTAGATTGTCTTCAGTAGAGACCTTCAGTAAGGTTACTGGAAATGTAGTAAATGAAATTTAATTGTCTTCAGTGAAGACCTTCAGTAAGATACTGGAAATATGGTAGTTGATAAAAAGGTAGATAAAGTTCCGCGCCAAAATTTAAATTCAAGATGGCTATGGCGGGAAAAGTTCCTCAGGAAGAAAGTCAGTTGTAATGAATAATAAACATACGGCTAGGAAAAAAATACTCACTGCGAGAGTTTATAATTGTGAGTGTATGTAATTCTTTTTTAGGTAACAGGTTCTGAAGGACTGAGTTCGAAGAATGTGAAAAATGCTTTGTTCTTCAAGTTGTAAGTTTTCGAAAGTTCCTGGATTTAGGCGGCTCGGTAAAGATGTTCGCTTCGGGACGAAAAATCTGTCATAAGGTGACGACAGTGTCGTATGTGTTAAGATACAGCGACGAGCCATGAGGTCTAGGCAATGTTTGCCGAATAAAATATCCCTGTCGGTATATATAGGTTACCGGCGAGAGGATAAGGTGAGCCAGCCAGCCGGGTCAGACGACCACGGGGCGACTGATTTTTGAAAAGCCAATTTGCCGTGACGTCAGCGCAAAAGCGCGCGAAAAATGATATCCGCTTCCTCACTCTCGGCTAAGAACAAACGGTTTACTACTATCATCGGCCGAAAGTGAGAGGAAGGGGTGAAAACTCGCGCGCGCGTCAAATCCAAGGTGGAGATAGCGATGATATCCCACAAGCGTTCTTAAATTTGGAAATTTGAATAACTGTAAAATATGTTGCAGGTGTATTGTCAGGTCCAGTATTTAGGTCGGAAAACACACGTATCTCCTTGTATATTTATTACAAAACAAAAATGGCGGACTCGGAATGTGACTCCGGGTAATAAATGAACAAAGTAAAAAAAAAAAACTATATGTGTAAACAAACGAAAAGTATGCATTAACAAAACAAAGGTATACATAGGCAATAGAATATTGTTGCGTGTTACAAAACAATGAATATGAAAGAAGAAAACATTTAAACTAGAGATTTGTAGAAGTAAGTGTAACAAGCATGTGTGACAGACACATGTGTATATATGCACGTATGTGAGAGAGTTCAAAAGTCAACAGAAGACCAAGGAAAGCGAACGTGCCTCAGCGGCAGCGTTCTTATCTACGTGCGACGTACATCTTATCGCCCCTAAGTGAAATAGGAAAAAGACAATGACAGAGGATGTCACTTCCAATTTATAGGTTATGGGGCGTCCCCTCGCGACGGTTTTTTTTCCGGAAAGTAAGTGGGGCAACTCTACAATATTCACCTCCAAATAGGGAGAATTTTATTTTGCGCATATGTCCATAAGTTTTGTGTATGTTTGTTTTATCCCTTGTAGGCTGAAAAAAAAAGTCGAACTGTGTGGTTGCTATGTGTGTTTAAACATGTCGACGAAAATATACTTGTGTACCGTGTCATCAGAGTGCTGTAGAATTCTCTAGTGGGTCAGCACGTCCTGGAAGATATGTCGATAGTGTAGAAAGACATGTATCAGTGGTTGGTATTAAAATGTTGTTATTTTCCACTTTGAATTGATTTTGTCTGGAAAGGTCTAGTTTGTTTGCTGTGCGGAGATGATGTTGGCGCACAAAAATTTAATAGAAGAAGCGTCGATCTGTAAAGTTGTTGAGCTGATGTTGGTGAAATTGCTGCCGCGAGTCGAGTGCACGTTTGAGAAAGATATCTGCTATTATTGTCGATTTTTCTCGGAGACGCAGTTATCTCCGTGTATTATTAGATCATACTTGCAGATTTCTTAGTTTGTTCGTGTTAACATCTTTGAAGAGTGAAAAAGGTCAGTGAGTTGCCTTTGGAATTATTTCACCCTAGGAGAAACAGTACCGTTTAACATTGAGAATGGAGTTGACTTTCGTGGTGTCTGAATGATATTTTCTCGTGTGGTCTTGAAGAAAATGAGCCATATTTTGCTTGCTCCAAACTTGTAAGGTGAAAGTCGTATTTTTCGTTTTGGTGAAAGGCAGAAAATAAAATGTTGACGAGGTCTGAACGAAAAGGGGAAATTTAAAAAATACGCTCAGACTGAAACCAAGAAGAAAAAATATCTAGAAAAAATGTGCCATTTGCAACTGGGTGTGGTGTCCATCAAAAGGACTAACTTGTAAAAAATGCAACTACTTCAACCATTTTGTTATATGTTGCAGGACGAAAATAAGCAACGTCTGGGAAATAAAACACGACAACAGGGAGGAATATTTTTATGCTCATTCACAGAGAAAAATAAAACGCTCGATCCATAGTTCGGTAATTTGAAGATTTGTGGTAGCCACCTAAAGTTTAAAATAGACACAGGAGCAGACATTACAGTAATAAGCTACAAAACGTACAAAAATCTTCGGAATAGACCGCCTTTAAGACGGACAGAAGGAATATTTACAAGCCCAGACGTGCGAAGGAAAAATCCGGATGCCGTGTCCACTAAAATATCAAATACAATATTTATAAACCAAACACACTCAAGAAAATATATCTTAAAACACACCAATAAAATCATAGAATACAAATCGAAAAGTTTGTTGTATTAGTCATCATTAGTTTTAGGTAGATACCGCCCAGATATCGTGCGGACGTAGTAGAAGACATACCACGCCAATTACGGCCAATTAGGAATAAATAAATAATTTAATTCTGGGGCCGATTTTTTTACGAAAAAAGTGTATAAAAACATACGAAATCCGTTCCGAAAGAGAACAGCTGTCAACAAACTCCACGCAACTCTAGCTTATGATCTTCACGACCCCATGCTAAAAGCGACAGCGTCGGTAAACTTCAGACTACAGCAACGCCGCCAACTGTAAGAAACAATTTCTAACTATCTCTTGTATCCTCTTTACTATTAATCACGCACACACCTGTTGATTTTTTCATACAAACACACACGTATAACAACTTTTTATTGTTTCTCACATACGTACACAAAGACAATTTATATTTTATTTCAGAACTTTATTAACCCAAACAAAAAGACATTACTTTTCCATCTATCACCAACTACTTCTATTTGTGTCGTTATATTAAATTAATGTTTATTTGTTGAAACTATGTTGTCTTTTCTACTGAATTTCATTCTTTCAATGAAAATTGTGTGATTATTTGAGACGGACAAATTACGAGCAACCTCGTAACAATATTTTGTCATTGTATCGAATCCCGACACTCCAAATTTTAACATTCAACGAAAAACTGAGTAGAAGGATTCCTACACGGTCTTCCATGATGCATAAAGGGAAAAATTACATATTCGAGGTATATATACTAAATGGTCGGGACATAGAAATCCCATCTGATTGGAATGGTTATTAAAGATGGCCACATCCAAAGATACACATTTTGCGATCGGCACCGTCCATCAAAAACCCATGAAACATTAAAACCGACATTGTTATGCTTTGACAGAAAATAGGGACGAATATCTTCACACTCATCAGACGGAATTACCTAGGAGCAATCGACTATTTTTCACGCTACATAGAAATAGCCGGTTGCGATTCACTTACCAACGCCAATGTAATTGGTAAATTGAAAAATGTTTGCCAGATGGGGGATGCTAAATGAAGTGATCAGTGACAATGGTGTCGGAGTTAGCTCCTCCTTAATTCACTAATTGTTCACTAGGGGTCGCTCTCCCTACACTATAAATACTGGGCAATTTCTTGCCTCATTCTCTTTTCTACTTTGCATTTCAGCAGACACATTTAAAAATGTAATCTCTCACGGAGATCAGCGTTTTCGCCCACTTATGGGAAAACGCCATGAAACACACATACACGTACGTACGAACATTCACCAAAGAACAAACTCTTTACGTCCACACACAAACTCAAATGTTGATGTCTTTGTCACTTGTAAATTTGTTGTTTAATACATATATTTGTTGACATATATATATATCGGTACATATATTTGTTGACATATATATATATATCGGTATTGTTTGTTATTTTTACATGTTCGGTTGGAGTCAACTTGAGCTAGCCATTTTCTTGTAGTTGGACCTTCCATCAGGAAATAAACAGCACGTTTTCCTAATTCAACAACACTCAAACCCACACGGTCCTCTAGAATGGAACTCAGTTCACAAGCTTCAGTGACTTTGCATCCAAATACGGATTTACACACAGCACTATAAGTCACCACTTTTCTCAAGCGAATGGAGCAGCAGAAAGTTAAAATCGTATAAAGACTACTACAACAACCAGATACTTTCCTGGCCCTAATGGCATACCGTAGCACACCGATATCGGCTACAAAAAAAGCAAGTCTGCGAAGTTGATCATGGGTAGGAAAATAAGGGCGGTACTACCAAGCCACTCAGTCTTAATCCGAAATGATCTGACTTGAAATGAGTCAGGGAGGCAGATTCTTCAGCGAAAAGTCGGTGTTTTAGCACCATGTTTTCTGTTGTAGTTCTTTTTCAGATCTACAACACAACTGCTGATCACCAGAATAGGAGATACAGCATCTGTGGTGGCACGGAGCAAGCGAAGGACCGGATATTAACCCTCAGAGGTTTAGACAGCAAATGACCAATACTGGTCTCTGCGCATCCGGCTCCACGCAGAATTTCCGGTGGAAAACTAAAAAGAAATAAAAAGAATGATAAGCAATTTTCCACCAATTAAACGGCTCCGCGCCATACCCAACAGTTTGTTTCAGCAGACTGACTCTGATCCGAAGGGCACACATAAATAGAGCGATAAATTCACTTCTAAGTCAGAAAGCTTTGAAGTACCGTCAGTGAATGTCGCTACGCTTTTCTCACCCATCAAACCCGATGCCTTCAGCCTTCCTTCACCAACGGAGATATCAAAGGACTCCTACCAACCCATTGACCTCACCTTTCATCTCCTGTGACCAGCACGTCATGAACTTAAGTATTAACAAAAGACACTTATATTCTTTTAATAATCGGATTTCTCTTCTATGAATGAACATTTTGTAACGGACTTTGTGCGTGTAAATCAAGAAACATTGTACTATTCATTGATGTTGCATTTAAATACAAAGTGTTTTTGATATACCCTTCTCTTTCGTATGTTATTTTGTTTATGTTATGGTGACCCTAATTTGATTGCTTATTGAACCTTTAGGCCAAACTAGCGGCTGTCCCGAAGGACTGCTACTATTTATCTACCTTCTGATACAAGCAACAATTAACAACGAGAACTCTACCTCCCCCTCACCATACATCCACACAAGTTCTGGAATCATCCGTCGTAACAGGCAACATATTCGAAATGTTGGTGAGGAAGGAATATTCCAAATAGAAAGGATACGCCTACCGACAGAATTTCAATTTCATAATAATAGTCACGACGGAAACAGAAATGAGAATCCTAACAGAAAGGATTCCAATAGAGCGACACAAATAGTCTAAGAATACCCCAGACCAGGAGTGACTACGTACATAAAAAAAGAAAAGAAAAGAAGAAGAAAAAAAGACTAAAAATTATTTATAAGTTTTATGGGTAAGTAAGTACACTTTTACAATCAGAAACATTAAAAAGACATAAAAAAAAAAGATAATAGTAGAATTAAATTACAAAGAAAAAAAAAGAAACAAACTAATAAATAGCCCCAGGAAGGAAGGTGTGTGATAAGCAATAATAGTGGGTCATTACTGATCCGTGTTACATCCGGATGACACGACTTGTGTGCCCTTGTTTTATTGTCGTAAATGGTTAAAAAAAAAAACAAGACGTGTTCCCGTGTCGTGAATGAAAAGCTGTAAATGAACGAACCCAACTAAAAAGATAAAACACATCCCATTTGAAAATATTTACACACGCAAACAATATGGCAAAAATATAGTTTTATGATGGTATGCTATATTTATGGGTAAAAATACACAATATCAGTCTGGGGATTGCAGTCAAGCATGAAACAGAATGTCGCCACTTGCTAATGACGTCATTGTTCCTATATATATGAAAAGGATATATAAATTTTTATATCTTGTTGGGGATGTGGAAGTGTTATAAGATATCAGAAGGTTCGATAGGTGAGAAGGCTTAAGATAGGGTGTGTTCAATAAACTTCCATCTACAACAATTAATACAAGACAGAAAATAATGATTCAAAACATAACAATTGAATTTATTGGTCTTAGTGTACATGTACATAAGCTAAAGGTTTGACAGTTATATAAGATGATGTAGAGAGAGAGAGAGAGAGAGAGAGAGAGAGAGAGAGAGAAAGAGAGAGAGAGATTAAAATAGGGAAGGCTAGAAATTACTTATTAATAAGATTACTTATTAAATCGCTATTGTTGGAATTGTGAGAAGATGTTAAAAGATATCAGAAGGTTTGAATGATCAGAAGGCTTAAAATTGTGCGTGTTCATAATTTTCCATCCACAACAATTAATAAAAGACAAAAATAATGATTCGAAACATAACAATTGAATTTATTAAGTATTTGATGTACATGCATGTAAACTAAAAGGTTAAACGGAGTTACGTCTCTTTGATTAGGAGATATTTGTACCTGAGCTCATAAGGGTAGAATTAATTATTAATCTGTAGTTTAGAAGATTGAGTTCGTGTTGAATGTTTGGAATTGTGTATTGGACAAGTTGGTAAGAGTTCAGAAAGTTAACAGTTGTACTTGCGTGAAATGTTGTAAAGTCCTTTTACGTCTGACTGCATTAGTCAAGACGGGAGTTCTTTAAGGGTCACATTTTGGCAGCGGAGTTGAGACGTACGAGTAAGAACCAAAAATCGAAGAGAGTCGAGAAGAGAGGGAGAAACACACGTGTTTGGTTTTTTATAGTATGTTGTATCACGTGACAGTATCACACTTAGTTGACGCCAAAACAGACCTGTTGCGTGCAGGCTATTTCATTGGTCGAAACTGACCAATCAACGAGCTAGATTGGAGGTGATTGAGCAATGAATGCTTGTTATATATTTGTAAGTATGATGGTGGTGAAAATTACAACAGGAAGAGTGCATTTCCCAGCGGAGGGTAAACTGGCTGTCGTGGAAGATTCCACACTATCACCTTAGAATGTGGTAGGCATTTAATAAGTAATTGTAAGTAAGATAAAGAGACAAGTAAAATAAGAAAGAGAAAGTTTATAGTCTGGTGATGCTTTAAGATAAAATGCAAAGTCATCAATGCGTATATTGATAACACACAAAAGGTCAAGGACGCAGAAGTTTTTGTTTTTTCCTAAGAATAAAGAAATTGAATCTGGTTGATACCAAGGCTCTTGTATGTCGCACGAATTTATTACTCTCAATTTAGGGCTGTAAAAAAAATAGAAACAGTATCAATATAAAAAAATCACATGAAAAGGGTTTTTTAATGTTTTTTGTTTTCGATTCTGATTTAGCATCACGTCTTTAGTCACTTTCCCACCGCCCTAAGATCACATTCCTCTGTCTTTTCTATAAATACTCTCACGGCAATTGTTCTAATAATCTCTCCTCCTTAGTACCCCGGCTGCATGAATTTAAACGAAGTACTAGATTGCTTACTAATGTAGGAATCCTTCTACGCCAGTTTTTGTTAAATGTCAAAATTCGGAGTGTCGGGATTCGATAACATAAAATATTGTTGCAGGACTGCTCGTAATTCGGCCGTTTATAATTGAATAATTTTATATTCATTGAAAGAATAAAATACAGTAGGAAAAGACAACGTAGTATCAACAAAAAAACAATTATTTAATATAACGAGAAGAATACAAGAAGTTGGTTGAATGTATTGAATGTGTAATGTCTTTTTTGTTTGGTTGATATTAATAGAATATTCCATACCTACCTCTCACCCCTCCGGGATAATGCACTTTTCACTTATAATCACCTCTTAACCAATCAGCATCTTAGTTTCAGCAAACTAGGTTTTTCATTGGCTGAGACATTAAAACTGTAGCAAGTTTGAGCAAAAATACCTTTTGCCGCGCCCCGCTTTGGAGCCGGTTTTGAGACCAGAACCTCAATAAATAGAAGCGTTTCGATTCGATTCGAACTTCTTGATTTTGTCCTCTGGGCAGAATACAGCGGCCTCTCTGTTTTGAGGATTGGACGGGCCTTACTAACATCAGTTATGTTTAATTTGATTTGTGTATATATTTTAGTTTGTTATTGGTTTCATCTCCCTCCCCTCTCATTTTTCATCATAGTATTTTAAGTATTTATTATCATTAAATTTTTATAGTATGGGGCGCGTTTTGTAGGTCACCCCTTGAGAGGATGCGGTATTATGGTGTATGGAGGATTAATTGGTGATGGACGAGTTTTTGTGGTGAATGGGCAAATTGTAACGAGTGAATGGGTCGTGAATCAGATTAGCTAGGTATAGGATAGTTAGTTAAGACCAGACTCAACCCCTCCCCTTTTTCGGCCTTGTGCCATAATTGTATTTTTTAATACAAAAAATAATGTCAGAACTTCAACCCTGGAGAGATGCTAAATGAATCCACGCCAGTCAAAACTTTGACCTAACTACACTTTTCGCGCGCTAATTCTTCTGACTTAACAAACAGCACTTCGCTCTCTCAGGAACATTACTTACAACATACTAAAGAAAATGAATTAACCCACTACTAAAACAGTATTTGTAAATTTCAATCAAACATCAAAACGACAGCTAAACGTACACAACTCTTACAAACTTTGAACAGTAACTTTAACAAACGCACACATACACACTAGTGACTGAACTCCCACAAAAGACGTTTTGTAATTCGATAAAACATTTTGTTTAATTTCATACACAAATCTTAACCACAAGTCTACACACATTGAAACTCAGCATATTCCTTCTACATATTTCATTACAACTGGTCGTACTTGATCAGCAAGATCTATCTTCATTGTATATGTTCAATTGATATAAATGAATGTTATTTGTCAAACCTTTAATCACGTTGTCCTCATTTTTGATTTCTCCTAAACTATTTTACGGAGGCGAAAATGAGTCACCAGGTAACCTGGAAAACAGAACCTTGTTGTTAGTATTATGGGAGTTAATTCCTTCTCCGCCTCGCCAAACGTAAATCCAAGCCTCAAACAAAAGAGGATATTGAGTAGGGGTAAATTTCTAATTTATTTACATATTTACAAAGACTGGTAAATAAGATCGCGCCCTGTCTGTTCAACAATATAACGGGAGAATCTTGGAAGAATGATTTATTCTCCCGTTTAATTTTCCCCATTATGGGCATTATTATATCCGTGATATAATAACACCGTAATTCATGGACGGAATTCCTAAAAGGAAAAGGAATGATAAACATACTTTGTTCTCAGAGATATTTTTATACCACAAAGACATACACAAAACTATATATATACATATATACCCGTGTCTCACGCGGAAAACTATATATCATATATTTACACAGTGTGCAGAGGGTAAGTAGAAAGAATATGTAAGGGTTTTACATATAATATGGAGATTCTTCTGTATTTCTGAAGAAGTCATGTTTAGGGCTGCAG
Source organism: Acanthosepion esculentum (assembly GCA_964036315.1). Taxonomy (NCBI): domain Eukaryota; kingdom Metazoa; phylum Mollusca; class Cephalopoda; order Sepiida; family Sepiidae; genus Acanthosepion; species Acanthosepion esculentum. Next base: position 103,488,354 of record OZ038475.1, read on the forward strand.
ATTTAAACAGGCAGGGTTCATCTACTATGTCGCAGGCGAGGGCATATTCCACGAAAGGGAAACGGCAAGTCTTGGGTTTTCCCAAATTGATGGACAGAATTTCTTTCTATATCTGAGGAAGATATATTCCAAAAAGGAGCCGGCACCATGGACTTGTAAGTTGTAGCATTTGGCAGCGGGCGGAAACCGGAGCAGAATGTATAAACACGTGTGTCTTGGCACCAATATGTTTACTGACTAAATGACTGGCCACTTTCGACACTGTAGGAAGTGACATCACTACGCGGCCGTCACGTGACCCATGTGACTTATCTTCACAAATATTCATAAATAATTACATCGGTCATACGATTACATGCCTATCCAGACACCTTACGTTACACCTATCTGATCACAGTTCTATTAAAACCCATTTAAACACGCACACAAACTTACCAGACTCCATCCGAAACATACTAGTAGAAAATACAAACATAATAACCTCATCCACATGTAAAAAAAGATTTAAAATAATGGATGACTTTGTAGCGGGCCCCTTAACGGTGAGGTTTCCAAATGTGTTGTGGACGTGCAATGTTGCGGGTCCCGCCACAATTATTTTATTTTGTCTATGAAAGGTGTGGAAAAGGATCATGCCATTATGCTGGAGGTCGCTATCCAATGTGGTGGTCACAATGCAATTTATATTTGACGTAAAATAGCACACGGTATAAAATACAAAACAGAACGTTTATTAAGTATTTGATGTACATGCTCATAAACTGAAAGGTTAGACGGAGTTACGTCTCTTAGACTAGGAAATATTTTTACCTGAGCTCATGAGGATAAAATTAACTATTAAATTGTAGTTTAGAAGAATGAGTATGTGTTGAGTATTTGGAATTGTGTATTGTACAAGTTGGTAATAGTTCATAATGTACTTGCGTGATTAGTTGTAAAGTTCTTTTACGTCTGACTGCATTAGTCAAGACGGGAGTTCTTTAAGGGTCACATTTTGGCAGCGAAGTTGAGACGCGAGAGTGAACGAAGAGAACGACGAAGCGAGTGAGGCACGAGTGAGGAAGAAAGTGAAAAAGAGGGCGAGAATCACTCGTGTTTGGTTTTTATAATCTGTTGTATCACGTGACAGGATCAGACTTAGTTGGCGCGAAAACAGACCTGTCGCGTGTGGGGGATTTGATTGGTTGAAACTGACCAATCAGCGAGCTAGATTGAAGGTGATTAACCAATGAATGCGTGTATATTTTCTAAGAATGATGGTGCTGGTGGTGGTTACCACAACTTAATAATAATAAAAAAGAAGAAGGCAACACTTAATAATATTAACTACGTACACGGCCACAACGTGCTGTGTTCGGAATATAAAACATCTCTATAGCACTAAAAACATACACACAACGCTAACACTCACTTATGTCGGAAAAAATAAAATCATCCTTGATAATGGCTAAAAGTATGCCCGAAAGTGTTCGGAATTATAGAACATTTGGACAGTTTCTACACACTTTGTATCCAAAAAAGAAAATACTTGTCTGAACACAAGAAAAATTAAATAAAAAGCTTAATTGTAGTACCTTGAAATTTCGTTTTTAACGAAACTTGCAGTTTATATATATATATATATATATATATATATATATATATATATATATATATATATATATATATAAACTACATTGCGTAGCATTATAATATTAATTTCACATACTCAAATATAGTATGCTTTAAATATACACCAAACATACTTATACTTGATCAGTAACTGTTAAAAGGCAAAAACGATATATGAGAAAAAAGTGTAAAAAATTAAGAGTATCTTGCAGCTTGTGTTGTTCAAAGTAACAAAAGAGATCATTGAAATAAATAGGTTTTTCTGCTCGCTGAGAGAGGGCCGTTTAAGTTTTGCTGAGTAATTAATAGCCTATAACAGTTAGGTCATTTATATATACCATATTTTAAGTTACTCGAAATCAACAATGTCCTTCAACTGTCAGTAGTGTCCCAACATTAAAACCAATATTATTTCAATACAGCCTACACAGGCTTATATCCAACAGCAGACACAAAAGTACCGCCCCCATAAAAGTACCGCCTCAGGTGGACCGCCCCCACCGTTTAGCTACGACAGTAAAAACTAGTTACGCCACTAAAAAAAACTATTTATTTCAGGGTTTTTTATATTAAAAATCAGAACGTCCGAATTCCAAACAGGAATAAACAAAACTTTAGTATGCCTGTTAAATAAATCATTTGTACTTACAAACATATGTAAATGAATTCAAAAGAGTAAAATGTAGTAAACATAGTCTTTAGTTGAATTAAACTCTTTGGGTAGTCGGTCTACGAAAAGATCTGTGGCTTAGAGAAGACTTTGATCGTCAGCGAGGATTCACTGACCGTCCGAGGTGTTGTTGGAGATGATTCGTTTGAAGTCGCCGACACGTGTTCCTTTCCGCACGCTCGGGAGGGGGAAACTATATAACGACGTTTACTTTTGCGTATGAACGGTTTGGAGACAATCGCATCACTGTCTTGAAAGTAGAAATCTATAGGTTTCAATGAGAATTTTTTTCCCGAAAATAGACTCGAGAAAAATAGAGATTTAGTTTTCTCTGATTGGTCAAATATTTCACATACTAGTGTTAATTATTACCAATAGACACTTTGATTTAAACGATGTGTGTTGTATTGTGGAATATTTTTGAATATTTGTATTTATTATCTGTTATTGGGTAGAAAATAATGTTTGGGTGTGTTTTAATACAGTATATATGTGGATATGTAATTGTGTTGGAAATAAGGTTTATTTCCTATACACATGCTGTTTCATTTTTGTATATTCATTTGATTTATGGATATATTTGTTTACTTGATTTAATGTTAACATGAAACTCTCTGAGGTATGTTTAATTATTTTATCTTTCTAGTTATGGAAGTGTAGCGGGCTTCGCCAATCATGTTGCGGGTCCCGCCACAATTATTTTACTTTGACTAGGAAAGGCGTCATTAAGGACATGAAAAGATGCTGGAGGTCACTATCCAATGCGGCGGTCACAATGCAATTTATATATGACGTAAAATAGCACATGGTATAAAATACAAGACAGAACGTAATGATTCAAAACATAACAATTGAATTCATTAGTGTTTGATGTACATGCAAATAAGCTGAAGGTTTGATAGTTTACTTTCAGATTTGGAAATATTTGTACCTGAGCTCATAAGGGTTGGATTAACTATTAAACTGTAGTTTAGAAGAATGAGTTCCTGATGCATGTTAGGAATTGTGCATTGTACAAGTTGGTAAGATGTTCAGAAGAGTTAAGAGTTCGTACTTGCGTGAATGTTGCAATGTTCTTTAACGTCTGACTGCATGGTCAAGGCGGGAATTATTGACGGTTACATTTTGGCAGCAAGGAATGAGACGCAAGAGTGACGAAGAGACGGAAAAAGAGAGAGAATAAAGAGAGAAAGAACCACTCGTGTTTTGTTTATATAAGATGGTGTATCATGTGATCGGCTCAACCTTAGTACGCGGGAAAACAGATTTGTCGCGTGCAGGCAATTTGATTGGTCGGAATTGACCAATCAGTGAGCTAGTTTTGATTAGATTAACCAATGAATGCTTGTCGTACAATTTCTATGTATGATGGTGGTGGTAATCACTACAGAAGTGTTCATATTTTTTCTACAATTTACTTGGTTTTATTTTATAATCTGATTTTTTTCAGCTGGTTCTATATTATTCCAAAATAAACATTACACTACAATGTCTTGTGTCGATGGCTGAATGGATGCGAGACAGTGACCAATATAATTGACCGACATAAAGAAAACAGACGACACGATTCATTGTGGAACGGAAAATTTTTTAATCGTACTTCGCATGTCCATTTTGGACTACAAGTTCTGCCCCTTGGATCAGCACATAACAATGCAATAATATGAAACAAATACAATAACAAAGACAATTGAATACAAAATAATACCACTTGTCAACTTTTGCAACTTTAATTTGTTTTCCATTTAACGTTACCTCTAATCCAGATTCAGGAGAGCGTTTATGGAAGTTTTATGGAGCGTTTTAATTCCACAAGACTGCTATAAAAAATGGAAAAAAAGAACTAATATATATTTTTATGGGTTTGATTACAAGCATTACAAGGTACAATAAAAAGATTTCAATGAGGTCAAACATATTTAAAAGGGTATATTTACCTTGAAGGTATAAAATGTGAATGTGCTTAATATATCTTGTGATTTGATGTGAGTTGTCAAAGTTCGTGACAGAATTTGTTCGTGTCGTCAGAGTCTTCAATGTAGAGCGTTGTTTTGAGAATAGTACTCATATTCTGTCGTGGAAACGACTATTTTGTTACAATGGTTGAGGTGAAAATAAGACTTAATTCTGTTGACCGCTTCTTTGAGTCTACGCTCGGTCAGGTTTTCAGATGTTTTGGAAGGCTTCGCATCTCCCACTCCTCTTGATGTTCGTATTGCAGGGATTTTTATAACCAAATGTCAGCTCCGATTTACCTGAAATATTTTGGCGGTCAACACAAAATTTTCAGATTGCAACCGACTGGAGTAGCCATTGGTTAAGAAATCACGTTTATCAAAACAATTTATTGTACTAGAAAAAACAAAAAAAAAACACTTCTGTTTTTCTTTCTCTTTCCTTCACCTTCAATTGACACCCTCCACTCCTTGGTGAAGGAGCTTTGCACGAAGGGTGGCAAGGTTCAGGTTTCAGTAATTATTTTATTACCTTCATCCTTTCCCCCTAAACTACCGAGAGCCCAAATTTAGAGAAAAAATACTTTTTAACACAACAAAATAATTCGGCAAAGTGTCTTTCCAAAAATAATTCTACTTACTAGTAAAACAATGATTTTTCTTTGTTCGAAATGAGGTACCTGGTTTGAAACTGTAATACCATTATGGTGAGTAAAGGATGCTCTGAATAGTCAAGTGAAAAGTTATAACACAAACACTACCATTTCGTGTCTTCAGCTTATACACAGACCTACGTGTTACTCTACATCTTTAAAACGTAGAGACTATACCACAAGGAATAAAACCTGTGTGCCATGATAAGCGCTCTGCTTTATGTTTTTATGTCGGATAACTATACTGCAAGGTTTACTAAGCGTAATCTAGAATGCTGGTAGCGTATGGATGCGTAGATCCTTCAGGCAGCTTCCTCAAGGCGGATAATAGAGTTTCAAGTAACAGCAGAGCAGGTAGCTGGGGCGGCGCCTCTGCTAAAGACGGTAACAGGTTAATGCAATGGAGCACTTGGCTCCTTCAGTTGAAGGTCTGGCGTCAGCTGAAGTACAGGACCCTCAGTTGACATACGTAATTTCAAATGCTTGTAGTTATGTCACAGCTCTCCCTCAACGGTCTGGACAAGGTACGATCTGGATGCTCATTGCCGAACAACTTCTCCCGTACTCTTCTAGCCCTTACCCCTCCTTCATAAAGATAGAGTTTTCAGGACTTAACTCCGAAAGGGTGTGTGCACGCAGATCGTGGTATTGCTTCTGTGACGCCTTCGAACACTATCATATGTCTGTGTTAGCTTTTCTAATAATAATAAATGCTGTTATCGTTATAACTTGCACCTAAATCTTTTCCTTAATCTATACATTCCAACAGCAGCAGAGGTTCTCTTGGCGGTGTTGAACTCTTCTCTTGCCTGTTTTCGACATTTCATCATGCCTAGATGTTCAGCGTTGGAGAATTTCTTTCCTCATAGTGGATGGAACGACAATTCTATCCTCCCTTAGCAACAGTCCAACAACATCGCCCAGCTCGTTCCGGACGTCAAGCAATTCTCGGGCTTCTAAACTGTTACATTGTCTGAAGATGGGCCACTCCCCACTTTGTAATCAAGCACTGCCTTCTAGCTCACGTCTTCTTAGACGTCTTGCCTTATTTAGTGCAACTCCTGATCAGTGACTGGCCAAGAGGAAGCTACCATGTTGAGATGAATGTACACATCTTCCTCGAGTTAACGGCTCTGTCTCTCTCTCTCTCTCTTTGTAAGACTTCATGATAAGGCATCTGACGTGACCATCATCTTTCCTGGTTAATGCTCGGCGATCGGTTTGTAGAGCATCAGTCGAATGAGCTTGCGCTGACATCTCAGTTGTATTTCTGACAGCTCTTTTGAGTTGATAAGTGGAACGAATGGCTTGTCATCACTCTAGTCCTACCAGGTATCTGTCAAAACGTTTTCAAGCTCACACTGTTCCAAGGCATTGTTTTTCTATTCGAGTGTATCTCTGTTCCGTGAATGACAATGTTCTGGAACAGTCCTTCTTTGAGCTCTTGAAGGAGACATCCACTAAGTCCAGACGACGAACTGTCACCTTCGACAAAGGTTTACTTAGTCAGATCGAAGCAGGCAAGTAGCATTTCCTTCACTTTCGGAAACGCTGTGGTTTGTTGTGGACACCATATGTCCATGCTGCCTCATTACTCAATTCAATGAGTGGGTTTCAAAACAGTAGACAGAGGAGGAAAGTAGATGCTCAGGTAGTTTACCATACCCAAGAATAGTCTGTTTGGTGACATCAGATAGTTCAGGTAGGTTCTGGATTTCTTCGCTTTTGGTCTGATCTAGTGAGGAGATGACATGCCCGAGAAAGGTAGTAGCACTTGGCGCTGTTTAGCTCGAAGTCTGCTTCTTTCAGTCGCTGTTGAACTTGATTTAAATGTTTCATAATCGTTTTGGTGTGGCACTGAATATCATCAAAGTAACAAACAATCCCTTCTATTCTTGGCGGATCTCAGAGAATCTTCTCGTGAAGATCTCTGGTGCTGAACTGATTCCGAATAGGACTCTCTTCATAGAGAATCTTCCAAAAGGTTCTATGAAGGTGCTCAGCTTGGTGGTCTCTGGATCCAGTGGAATCTATCAGGAACCAGACTGAATGACCATATAGGAAATAAACCCTATTTCCAACACAATTACGTTCCCCACATACATACCATATTAAAACACACCCAAACTTTATTTTCTACAAAATAACAGACAATATTTACAAACATGCCAAAAAGATTCCAGAATACAACACACACTGTTTAAATAAAATTGTCTATTAGTTAGAAATTAGCATCAGCATGTGGAGTATTTGACCAATCAAAGAAAATTAAAACCCTATTTTTCTCGGGCCTACTTTCAAGAAAAAATTCTTATAAAACCCACAGATTTCGACACCCCACCTCCAGCCACTGGAGGAGGTAACTAATGTCTGCCTGTGGAAGCTTTTCATTATCAAATGAGACCTTCTATTTCTACTCTGTAGTTTGTAAATACAACTGATTTATTTATCAAGTATACCCATGTTTTCTTTATTTTTATTTTATTATTGTTTGGAATTCAGACTTTAGATTTTTAATATAACAAAACCTAAATGACTGAATTTCCTACAACCTTCGCCCATTCTCCCTCTTTTTATACCCATACAGATATAGGTATATCGCACCCGACCGGAAGTTACTGCCGGCTACTCAAACGTCTGAAAGCGTCACCACGGAAAACGGAACAAACGCCATTAAGTTCCAGTGACTCAGCGTTTTCAGACATCAAAACACAAAAATACAAAGACAAAACGAAACATAACATCCACAACTAAAATAATGACCGGAAACTAATTCATATACACATGGGGCCTAAATGAAACCCATGTGCACATTCAAAAGCTCCCCTCACCGCTGACCACAAGGGCGAACCAGCAGCAGCCACTAGCTAGACCGAGTCCAGCAGCGGCACCAGCGATCAGCCCAGGTCAAGCAGCAGCAGCAGCCATCAGCTAGACCGAGTTCAGCAGCAGCAGCCATCAGCTAGACCGAGTCCAGCAGCAGCAACAGCAGCCATCAGCTAGACCGATCCAGCAGCAGCAGCAGCAGCAGCCATCAGCTAGACCGAGTCCAGCAGCGGCAGCAGCGATCAGCCCAGGTCAAGCAGCAGCAGCAGCCATCAGCTAGACCGAGTTCAGCAGCAGCAGCCATCAGCTAGACCGAGTCCAGCAACAGCAGCCATCAGCTAGACCGAGTCCAGTAGCAGCACCAGCAGCAGCACCAGCAGCAGCGATCAGCCCAGATCGAGGCCAGCAGCAGCAGCCCGCATACATTCTTATGCGATAGATCTTTTCAGGGCTAGCGATTACATGCTTGTGCAATAGTCCTTTTCAGGACTACCTGATTACACGTCTATGCAATAGTCCTTTTCAGGACCACCTGACCACATGATTTATGCAATAGTCCTTTTCAGGACTACCTAACCCCATGTTTATGCAATAGTCCTTTTCAGGACTACCTGACCACTTGATTTATGCGATAGTCCTTCTGGATACTACCAAGCTGCATCCCTGATGACCGTCAACCTAAGGACGAACAGGTTCCCTCAGCACTGCCTTGTCTGCCTCTGGTCTGCTGCCCTAAAACAAGACGATCTTTCGATTGGCTCTCCCCGACTTCATAGCAACACAATACATACTGTACATACTTTTGCCAAATTGTTGAATAAAATTTGGCTTTGATTTTAAACCCTCGCTTTTGTTATCCTTGCTTCGATCGTATTTTCCAATATAAATTTTACTGTTTGCGGGGTTGATAGCACCTGCTTGACGGCCCCGCAACAGGTATCTCCGTTTGGCCTCAAAACTGGAGTCATGTGCTATACCCACTCGGTTAGCTTTGTAAGTGTTTTGATGATGTCATAGTGTTTCATACGCTGCATGAAATTTTCACTTCTTTCAGTTTTATTTCTACAGGTTTACATTTTACAGCGCCAAAGGCGATGCAGTTCATTCTTTTAACCTAGGGCAGTCGACGTTCGTCGGATAAGCTGACCTCACGGTTGATGACATAGATAGTGACGTCTATCTTCCCATCTAGTTTGGTTCAAAACTGTCCTGACATCTAAGTTTCCTCTCAGGCTTGATTGAGTAATGTTCTTCTCAAGGGATGTCCAGGTTGACTTGCTGATGATATTGACATCAGCCCCTGTGTCAATTTTTAAATTGACTCTTGGCCCTTTAAGATCAAGGATTACCCACCATGAGGGTATGTTGATAAAGAAAACTGTTCCCATCTCTTTTGCTTTTCCTTGGGTACCGATTTGGTCCACATCAGCACGTCGTTTGTATTCTTGGTTTTTGTTTTACACACTCGGGTAAAGTGTGATTTGCCAACAACGCCATTTTCCCAAGTGCTGGACACTTTCCTTTTGGGTAGGATGCTCCACACCTACCTCAGGCGTTCTGCTAGTAATTTCTAGTTGCTGAATGATGCTTACATTCGTTCTTGCTTGAACGCTGAGAAATAGTGGTGGTCTTCGTGTACTATGTCAACACTGCTTTCGCCTACATCTCTGATATTCAAACTGTAGCTTCACTGCTTCGTTTCGGCGAGCAGTAGCAATAGCGTGAGATCAGACTGGAGATGTAGCTTTTCAGAGTTCTTAGTTTCTGATGGCCACTACTCTCCTTAATCCAGTTCTCCTTATTCGGAAAATCTGAACCCTCCAACAATTCGTAGAGAGCTGTAACATATTCTACTGTTGCATACTTCTTTTTCTCTTGTTCAGCCAGTTCAAAAGTCTTGAAAATCCTGTCTTCCTCTGGACCTATCGCATATAGCAAGGAACTTCTTTTATTTTCGCCCTGTTATTTTATAAGCTTTGATGCAAGATGAAAATGCTCAAATCTTTCTTTCCCCGCGGGCTATTTGGTTGGGTCATGGAAGGTTAAAAAGGGTGTTCGCGGATTGAACGCCATTTTGATATAATACTTACGGAAATTGCAGAATATTCGAAGAAACGTTCGTTCAGTCATTGGGGTAACACCTTGTTTTGTGTGGATGGCTGAAAGGATGTGGGCTAGTAACTAATTAATTGATCGTCATAAAGCAAACCTCAAAGGATTCCTAAACTTTTTCGTACCGCGCATGTCCGTGCTGGTCAAGATGCGAGAGTTCTGTCCCTTGCATCATTACGCCACCATAATAATACGACGTCCAAGGAAGACCGAAGGGGATATAGCGGCCAAAACGCTATAATAAAATTAAAATACAACCCCAAAGGCGAGGGAATTAAATTGAATAAAAGTAAAAACAAAACACACTGATTTTCTTTCTTCACATACAAAGAAAAACAAATTTCAACGAGAACAATATCGTCTTCTGTTGAGTTAAAAAGTTAAGATCGTATTATCCGTAAGGATCGCCTTGATTCGGTAACATTAACAATCTATGAGAGAGAGAGAGAGAGAGAGAGGAGGGGGGAGAGAGAGAGAGGAGGGGGGGCGAGACCAAGAAAGAGGGGGAGGGGTGTGAGAAGAACGAGGGTAAAGAAGGTCACCAAATAAAAGCGAGGCAGTAGCCGGTTTTATACGACGGTATCGTATTTAGTTTGTTGTATTCGAGAAGATTCCGTCTAGCCATGTTTTCTTTGGCGAAATGTACAAAATTAGGTTTCGGTCGCGGGATTTTCCGTGGTCTGCCCGGGGTGTTGAATAGTAATCAAGTTGCTACATTTGCCACTGTTCCAACTCCAATAAGGCAACCTGAAATAAAGCAAGTCAAGGTTAGTGTTTAAGTTTTACTATTTTGTTTGCAAGAAAAACTGTATACCTTTCTCACTTTCTCTCATTCTTTTGCTTACACTTTTTATTTCGTATTCTTTTTTTTTTATTTGAATAAGTGTTCTATTGAGTTAAAAACTGATTGCGCTCTAGAATTTGGGGACATTTTGCTGAAAAATTTAAGGTAATTTAAATTGTAAGGATTAAATTAAATAAAAATAATTCCTGTGACTCAGTCACGTATATTTTTTTATTTCCAATCGGTTTCAAAGTGTCGGTGTTCGAGCTCAGAACTTCAAAGGTTGATTTTCTATGCATAGAAGACCTTTCCAGTTCCAACCTATTGAGAGATTGAAATCGTAAAACAATCTTTTTTTTTCTTTTCTTCTTCTCCCTTTAAAGTTTACTTTAGTTAATTTTAGAATTAATCATGTCCTAACCGTAATTAGCAAATAAGTTTTTTTCTTTTTTTTTTTTCCTTGACAATACACACGTTGTCAATAATCTTTCTTTATTGTGTTTGTTTGACAAATACATAAGACAGGACACCCTCTATTTCTAATTGACATAAACGTAGGCAAACTACTAAAATAAAAAAATTGTCATTTGAGCTAAAAATATTTAATTTACGATTTAGGCTTGTTCCAAGCCCCCATCTTTTTTGAAAACTAGACTGGATTGTTGAGGGCACAACAGAAAGCCAATTAAATAAAATAAACATATTGAACTCTTGTGCGCATCTAATGAAAAAAATAATTACTACAAGACCTTTTTATTTAAGATTAAAAAAACGAAACAAATTATGTCCTGTAAATGTAAAAATGACTAGTTGGTAATTGGTCGTTTTTAAGCTAAAAAATCTTAATAGTGAAACTAAATCATGAAATATTTTAATTAAATAATATTCTATTGGAAGAATCTGTATTCACTAAAAATTGGTACAATAATAAATACACAACTTTTTTTTTTTTTTTTTTTTTTTTTTTTCATGAAAATGAAATCGAACAAGCAAAAGACCAACAACTTACCCTATGTATGACCTGTTATTTTCTTCTCCCCAGAGATATTTTTCCCAAACGTTACTTTTTTTCTTAACTTCAAGCATAAGTGTCAATGAAATCATTCCAGGAATGATTTCATTGACACTTTTTCCTTACCAAGTAGAATGGAACTTAAAAATAGTTTAAGAAAACCCCTTTCTGAATTAATCAAACAAAAACTTTAAACCACAAAGTTTAGAAAACTATTTCAAACGAAGAAATAAAGTTTGTTTAATATTTATTTTATTGTTGGTGTAAGGCATGGGAATTATTTGTCCAAGTGGTTTTAAAGAATTGGTATATTTTGCCATTTTTATTCTTACCTTAAAAAAAAAAAACGTTTACGCTTCACTGTTTTCAGCTTTAAGTGGAACAAGAAGCTAACTCAGGCGTACATTTTAAGTACCACAGCAAAATTATTTTATGGTTTTAAAATTTGTTATTTGACAAAGCGGTACTTAACTGCAAATAAAAATGAAATTCGAATATATTAATTTTTAAAAAATTTAATGCCCGTAACAAAGAAGAGAGGGTTGGGGTGACAAGTCTTTCGGACCACCCTGCACATTGCTTTTCTACTCAGATCTTTCCCATAAATAAAAATAAAAAAATAATTAAATTTTAATCTCATTTAAATTTACACTTGAACTGATGAATGCAGTTTGAGCGGTATTATTCGTTTGAGTTTTATTTTTGTTTGATATTGTAAAATTAATACTTTTTAATTTATCTGAAGAATAGAATGAAATGTAATTTTTTTTTTTTTTTTTTTTTTTTTACATGTTCTTTTAACCAGTTACTTAAGTTATTTATGGGGGGGAGGGGACAAAAAGCTTACAAATTTCAAATTATCTTATTTTGTGTTTCAACAATACGTGGGCGATCATGACTCTCCACAACTTCCTATCCTTTGTAGCTTTTTTATTTTTAACAATGTCTTTTTACTAGCTTTCTCACACTCTCTCTCTCTCCTGTTACCTACAAAAACTTCTTAAATAGGTCACTCGCTGTTTCCCTCTGCCCATCTTCAGTATCCTCAGTCTGTGATTGCAAAATTTTATCTTTTTTCATTAGAAATTTCAATTCTGACTCTGAGTATGTGTCCTTCTTGTTTCTATGCTACTTAAAATAAAATACTTTAAGGATCTTTTATTCTAGTTTGTATTGGGTGTGCACTGTATACATTTATCACTGGTTAGGGGACTGTCTTCTATCCAGACATGACTGTAAGCAGAAGCTACTGATTCTAGATCTGTATTCAGAATTGTCTTAACGTTTTGAGATGTGCATAGGTAGTTAATAATAGTATATTAGGCCTGTATATTTTCTATCTGCCATGTCCCTTCAGGACATTGGCAATCATTGCTTTCTACAATTTCCTGTCCTTTGTAGCTTTTAATAAATTTTGTCTTTTTGTTATCTGTCCTAAACCTTGTTCCGCCATGTGTGTGCTCGAGCTTGCTTGGTAGGTTATGCATTGTTTTCTTCTGTCACTCTTGTATTCAATCTGTCCTGTGAGTATCAAATTTTCCGAACCCTCTTTTTCATTATTTGCCCTAAAATGTTCGAGTCTTTTCCTGATGTTAAGTATCAGTGCCTTTTTCATTCTCATTTTCTCTAAAATTTTGTTGTTGCTCATGTTCCGTGATTGATATTCTCAGCATCCTTCTGCAGAACCACATTACTGTTGCTTCAAGTCTCATCTGTGAGGAGATTACAAATAGTATATGAGTAAACTGTACATTTATATTAAAAAAATAAAAATAAAACATTTACATGATGTGAAATAAATAAATAGAAATTATTTCTAATATCTTCACAAATGTAAGAGACTTTATTGTTTATATTTGTGTACCAAACTTTTCTCTTGTCAGAACAAGCAATAATCACCCATCATGTTAGAATTGAATGGGCTTTTGTTTTAATTCTATTTCACATGTGTTTTGGTGTAACATCTTATAGCACCCAGATCAGTTGACCAGGAGGAATAGATGAAAATGCAGTTTGTGCATTTTAAGATGCATCTGCTGTCCCTGTTCTTTGATATGCTGTTAGCATTGTTATTTGTGAGCTCTGTTTAGTTATCCATTCTATGAAATCCATGAAAGTTCTCTTTCATAGATGAAACCCATGCCACCAACTCAAGCAGATAATAATGATGACCATAAGTCTGCTTGTTCCTTCTGTTCATGGCTGGTGTGTACTACCAACACCCACCCACCTCTGTACTGGGTGGGGAACCTGATTGGAGGCCCTGCACAGTGCTTTGTGACTCCTATCTTCTCAGCATTTGCTTTTTTGCAATCTACATTGACATACATTACAAATTAAACTAAGTACAACTGACTATTATCGAATGAAAAATTTTCAAGGCTTTTGATGTCATTCTGGGGGATTTTTTTTATTCAAATTTATGAATTTGTCTTGTTGAGGCTATGTCTTGAAAAAGTGCTACATAAAATTCACTATTTTTTATCCACAATGTTGAATGTGTTAAAATTCTTTAACTTTTTAACAAGAATAATCTCAAGTTGATGTTAAAATTGCCAGAAAACATTGTCCATTTATTTAAGATGGAATGATCTATTATGACATGTCTCTAATTTGTATTTTGATACATTGTATTTATTTTCTATTTTTCTACTTGAATTATTCACCTATATTGCATATTATCCATTATTGTACATAATTAGGTTACAATAAAATTTGTATTTTATATGAATACTACTTTATAGAAATTGGGATGTAGTAGAGTGGGAGGCCCCCCTATCATAAATTTGTGGGTGGGGGCACAAGGTCCTTGCACCAGCCCTGCCTTTATTAGTAGGTTAGCATGTTCATTACATTACCATTCCCTCAGATAAATAATGAACTCTTCTGTTTTGATTGCAAAGAAAGACAGAAGGGAGTTTTATCAAAGATGATGTTTAGTTTTATAGTGAAAAGGAAAGCATACATAATAAGAAAAAAGAGGCAACAACGCTGTGTTTAATGGCTGCTTCACTAAAATGGAAAACATTGTTAATTTTCAGTCATTTCATTTGTATCCTCTTACTTTAAATAATAATTTCCATCCATAATTATGGTTGCTAGTGCAATATTTTGTAAATGTGAAACTTGAATATTTAATGATGCAGTATTTCCATGAATATTTTATAGTCATGGAACTTACAAGGAGCTTATTCAAGAGTCACTCAAAGTATGGGGTTGTTGAAGAAGGTTGTTATGTGAGCAGTAAGAGGCACAGTTTATAAGGATATGTGAGAAAGTTGACTGCTAAGCCTAGACTTAAACAGGTTAAGATTGTAGTGGTCAAGGAAAGCATCTTCTTGGAAGTCAGTTCTACAAAGTAGCCATTTGTAGAGATTATTTTCTGTAATCTGTATATAGAAAGATTGAAATATGCTTAGGAAAAATAGACTTTAAGAAGGAACTTTACATACTAATGTAATTATATTAGTTACCACTTACCTTGCTCTGGGCATTCTTATCTCTTTAGAAAACTTACATTACCAGTTATTAATGTATTTACACTGAAATGGCAACCTTTAGTGTTTGTTAATGCTAATTCCAAACCAGCATAGATATATAGTAATGTACAATATAACCTGTTTTGTATTGTATTTTTTATTATACCATGTGTTGGGGGTATCGGTTAGCTTAATCTGTACTTCGGAGTATCTGAACAAAATGAAAATGGTGGCACCCATGGGAAATTGTTATCAGTGTCTTTTATAGGCATTTTATTTCCTGTAAATAGCAATTTCCTTTTTTTCCCAAAATGGGCCTGTACAGCCAGGCAATAACACTGTTATAACAATGAAAATGTGAAAAATCTACTCAACAAAATTAGCTGCTTGGTGACTAAAGAGGTTGTATTTCACACCTGCAATAATGGAAAATTGGTATGATAATGACATTTTCCTACTCTTATATTTAGCTTTTTCCTGCATGTGGTTTCATAAATATCTAATGGTGGGGAGTCATTTGATAAGTCTTTTTTTTTTTTTCTTTTATTGGTCTGTAATATGTGTCAGTAGAGCATCATGATGCTAAGCAAAATGGATCATAATATAAAAAAAGAAAAAACTGGAGTGAGTTCTCATGCGTAACATGTTTTTTATTGCACTGAACTTAAGTATATTTTTTATGCGTGGATTAGTGATAGTAAAGGGAAAGCAGAGTAATAGACACTTAGGTTTTTTTTTTTAATTTTTTAATTTTTTTTTAGGTCACATGGATGATTGCTTTAAAATGTACTTTTCATAAAGAATTGTTTTATTTTGGATAAAACCTTTCTTGTAAGACTTTATCTTTTGTTTCTTTAATATTTTTTATAACTTTAATTTATGCTTTAATAGTTTAATTCATAACCTCTATCTTTTATTGCTGTCTTATCACATGAATCGTCTCGTTAAAATAAGTACCATATATTGGCAATGAACAAGTTTGGTGAGGGGAATACAAAATGGGAAATATCATGAATACCATGTTACGCTTGAAGAAATTTCATGATACCACCAATGTCTGGAAATTTGGTGTTTTTTGTACTTCTGTATTAAATTATTTAGTATTTTAGTGAAATAACATTCATCTATTTACTTGGTTGTATTCTTATGTCCACTATGCCTGTGTTATGGAGATGAATCATGTAGCCTGTGTACTTGGGTAAATCTTTTTAAAAGCAAATAAGGTCATACTCGGGTCATACAAAGCAATGTATCAAACATATGGCAAGTGGGTGTTATCATTTTGGTTCTGAAATTTCAATAAGTACCTGAATACTAAAATGTTATCAAATAGTATGGTACAGAACCTTGTTATGGTGTCATTTTTCCTTTCATTCAATTTTGTCTATCCTCTTACATGAAGAAAATCTTCCACCTTTTTTTTTTTTTTTTTCTATTTAATTGAATTTATTTCCTTTTTGATTGACAAACAATAAGATAAAATAAAAAATGGAGAACTTTGGTATTTTAGTACTCGTATACCAAAATATTTTCAAAATTTTAATAGACATCCTCATAATGTTTTGGATTTTTATCCTATGTCTCCAATGAGGTCTGTAAATGTTAATATGAAAATTGGATCATACAATTTCCTTTTTTTCTTTTTTTTTTTTTTTTTTTTTCTTTTGTATTGCAAAAAATAATTGGTGCAGCCAACTATGTTATCTTTCCTTTGTAAATTTCTGGTTATATGTATTTTAACCCTGTTCATGTTATATTGGCTTATCTCAAATATAAGCAATGATTAGAATTTGCTTGTTTTAATATGGCTAGTTTATCTGTACAGACAATCTAGTCACACTTCATTGTAACAAATTAGAAAATAAAGCAAAAAGCTGATGACTACTGTTGATAATACAATTGTAAATCTAGTGTATATGACCAATGCAGGAAACTGTTTCAAAATTTACAAGAAAAAAAATCATTTAATTCAAATTATATTTACAAAAAAGATCTGTCACCAGAATGCCTTGGAAAATTAGCATTAAATTAAGACATTTTATTAGGAAACACATTTTGTTTCAGTAGTGTTTGTTTTTTGTTTTACATTTTTAAGTATCTTACATATATTTATATGCATATGCAAACCTTGGTAGACAAAATGATTGCATTTGTTCCTTTTTATATAAGGAATCTCAGAAAGTGAGAGGCTTTATGTTGAAGGCATAAAAAATGGAGCATCAAATCTATCACTAAATCCATCTTTATTTCATTTTTCTTTGACCATATTTTGTTTTCATGATCACTTGTATTCACCTCCTGATGGACCTGTGAATATAATCTTATACTGACACAACTTTCATATGTATCAAGATTTTTAATAATTAATTTATGCAACTTAATTAGGATTTTTGTATCAATTAGAATTCAAAATTGTTTCTTTTTTTATCTGTCTTGATGTAAAACTAATTTTCCTTTGTATTATTTTATAACAAATCTTTTTAAGCACTTCATCAACAATGAATTTGTGGATTCTGTTAGCAAAAAGACATTCCCAACGATTAATCCTGCAACAGAGGAAATCATTTGTGAAGTGGCTGAAGGAGATAAGGTAAGTAAAATGCAAATATGAGTTTTTAACTTTAAAAAATGTTAACTGAATAAGTTTACATTAAAAACTTGTGGTTTCAAATATTTTTTATGAAGTCCAAGAGGAAATTACCTATTTTTACTATAACTTATGAACATATGTTTTTTTTTTTAACCCTTTGAACTTCTTCCAGTGTCTGTGCATCAGGGTAACCTTCAGAGAATTGAAAACTGAACCTTTTATTTAATCTATGGTGGGTAGATTGTTCCTGTTCTGTTGCCCAGGTTTAGGGATATCACAGCTTGTTTTCTTTTCTCTTTCTCTTCTCTTTCTCTACTTTTTTTTTATTTTTTTTTTTTAGTACTACCAGTCATGGACAGAGGAATGAAAACAATATATTCCACTAAATTAAATAAGGAATTCAGTTCTGTTCTCTGAAGGTTAACTTGCATCACCAACCACATAAGGAAGACTGGGTGGGGTTACAATGCCTGAAACTTTGACATAACAAAGATTAAGAATGCATTGGTGTGATTGTAAATAGAAGTAATACATGTGCAAATGTTAAATCTCTTCCACTTACAGACATGACTTTTATATGTATACATAGTTGTTTTTCAAGAACATGGTAATCATAATTTGTAGTTGTTGAGAACTTTTTATATTTTTTTTTTTTTTTCTGTTAGACTCGTTTTAAGACTTAAAATTCTCAGGGTGATAATACTTTTTGGATTTGTTAGACAAGTGAGAAAACTTGTCAAACAAATTTTATTTCTGCTTTTTCAGAATCATTTAGTTATATATACAAGGTGCGATGGATAAATTGTCGTCTAAATTACACAAAATGGAAATAACACTGGTATCTCATTTTAACAGATATATTTATCAAAATTACACAAAAATAACCTGAAGTACTAAAGAGTAAATTTTTTCAATAAAATCACCATTGGCTTCCAGATGACTTTAGAATCTCTTACAACTTTTTTGGATGGTCTCTCTGTTTAAGGTGGTGAATGCTGCGATAATCCTTGCCTTCAGATCATCTTTGGCGTTAGAAGTTTTGTTGGTCTCTCCCTCAACTGCGCCCCATACATAATAATCAATAGGTTGCAGTCTGGAGATTTAGGTGGACATATGTAAGGGGTGACATGGTTGCAGAATTTGTCTGACAGTCATGACTGGGTTCTCCTGCTTGTGTGGTATGGTGCAGAGTCCTGTTGCTAGACATAGGATGTTCCAGCAGACACCCTCATGACTCAGGGCAGCACTATCTCCTGAAGGCACTCAATGTGGGCATCGAGTCTGAGGCCCTGTGGAAAGATGGAGGCATAACATTGCCATCACTAATGATCACTCCAAACACCTTTGTAATCACCATTAGATTCTTTCAACTCTTTCCGAATCCTCTGCATTGTCCTCAGATTGACACCCAAACACACTGAAATGTTTGCATTGGAGTTTCTGGCATGATTATCAAGCTGTACAGCGTGCCATTTCCAAATTTCTGGCAGTGTGAATTGCTTCATGGTGCTCTTTTTCTCACAGACAGCGTCCTGGGTACGACGTTAAACTGCATCCAACAGCAAGGCCTCTGATCAAGAGGTTTTGAGGAAGCGTGGAACCACCTCTTAATTGCTGGTGTTCCCAGGTCCACCCAGACCCGGGGTGGTAGCACCTGTTGGGGTCCCAGCTATGGGCAAATAGTGAACTTCCAGGTCTTTCCCGCGTCCTGGGTATGACGACAAACTACATCCGCGTCCTGGGTATGACGACAAACTACATCCGCGTCCTGGGTATGACGACAAACTACATCCGCGTCCTGGGTATGACGACAAACTACATCCGCGTCCTGGGTATGACGACAAACTACATCCGCGTCCTGGGTATGACGACAAACTACATCCGCGTCCTGGGTATGACGACAAACTACATCCGCGTCCTGGGTATGACGACAAACTACATCCGCGTCCTGGGTATGACGACAAACTACATCCGCGTCCTGGGTATGACGACAAACTACATCCGCGTCCTGGGTATGACGACAAACTACATCCGCGTCCTGGGTATGACGACAAACTACATCCGCGTATTTGAAATTTATTTGAGTAGCTAAGCAATTAAATTTTATCAACAAAATAATTGCTTTTTTATAAAGATCACAAAAGACCAGAATGAAAATGAAAAAACATTATTACCAGCTCTACGTTTTTGGGAAAAAACATTATTACCAGCTCTACGTTTTTGGGAAAAAACATTATTACCAGCTCTACGTTTTTGGGAAAAAACATTATTACCAGCTCTACGTTTTTGGGAAAAAACATTATTACCAGCTCTACGTTTTTGGGAAAAAACATTATTACCAGCTCTACGTTTTTGGGAAAAAACATTATTACCAGCTCTACGTTTTTGAAAAAATAATATTACCAACTATACTTTTTGGAAAAAAAAAACTTTTTCAGCATTAAATGGCCCAACGAAGGTCGATATGCTGGTTAAATAATCAATCAATCTCACAGACAGTGACTAACTACCCTACTTTACTGTGTAATCAACAAAATCAAAAACAAACAATACACCTGCACAAAATCAAAAATATGAAATAGCGACGATTTGCCCATCACACCCTGTGTGTGTGTCTCTCTCTCATATATATATATATATATATATATATATATATATATATATATGTATATATAAAATTGTGTGTGTGTTATAATTTTTTTTTTTTTTCCATGTAGTAATGGGATTTATGTTGTGCAATTACTGATCTCCTCTATTCTTTATTTTACCTAGGCTGACATTGACATTGCAGTTAAAGCTGCAAAGGATGCTTTTCGTCTTGGTTCACCCTGGCGAAAAATGGATGCAGCACAGCGGGGATATCTTATGAACAAGCTAGCTGATTTAATTGAGAGAGATGCACAATACATTGCTGTAAGTGTATGAACTTTTTATGTAAATTTATTTAATAAAAGTTGTTACATTAGTTCTTTTGTAATAAGATTAGCTTGAGAGTACTTGTTTGCAGTGATGTGCAGAGGTTTGGTGATATCTGGGGCCAACTCCTTGATCGTATGGTCCTATGACTCAAGTAGTGGAGGGATCTATAAGGCCTAGTACTGATAAATGTGAGAAAGGAAGACATTTTAAATATGTGAAAATGGATGAGACCTAAAATAAACAATTTATTGAAATTAAATATAATCTAAATTTTTATTTCACTCTTTGATTGGATGCTCAGGACCGTCAGATCCCACCCTCTCTGCTTGTTTGTAAGGTTAATAGAAATCTTTGGTTTCATGCCTGCTTCCTGAAGAATTACTAGAACAGACAATTTATCTGAACTTTTGAGATTAAAAATGACTATTAGTGCCTTTGAAAATTTCATGGTTTTGCTATTTGAATTTTCTGATTTAATTATAATTAAGTTAATATTTGTGTGTTTTATGGCTATAAAATAACAAACTTTTCTTTATAGCATTGTTAAATATTTGACAAAATATAGTAAAAATCATAAGCATGAATGAAGGTGATTATTTTAAAAAGTTTACAGATGAAAATATTTAAAATTTACAAGTTTTCTATTTCACTGAAGCAGGCATTAAAAATGAGTGTGTGCTCTCTCTCTCTCTCAACGATGTTTCTGATATCTTTTCTACATCTTCTCACAATCAAAACTGAATAGTCCATTATCTGAGATATTGGCAGGGCATGATGTGCTGTGCTAAGGAATGAAGGGAAAAGCAGAATTATGACTATTATACACATTTATTCAAACTGGTCTTGTCATAGCTTACAGCCACATTACATTGAAACCCCAGTGCCTATATGACCACCAAAGTTAAGTAGCATTGAGCACGGTCAGTAACTCGATGGGTAACCACTTTGGAATACCAGATGCTGTAAGCTTAAATTTGTGTGTGGCGTAATGGCTCAGAATTAGAAATCAGAGCTAAATTCCAGTCAGGTTCATTATATTCACTTACACGCAAATGCTCTTGGGGGGAAAAGGTATGAATTCATATCTTCTCCCCTCAGCAATGGTCTAAGTGCAAAAACAAAAAAAATTATTCTTACAATACAAAATGTTTCAGCTTTAAATTACCCACAAAGGGTTGATAAAATCAAATTGATATCAGCCACTCTCGAATAGATAAAAAAAAAAAAAAAAATTGACATGGCTCATCTTAGTTGCAAAAAATCCTAATCTATCTTTTCTACAAATTTTTTTCTGATGGATAAAAAACAAATTTTTATTTGTTATAAAGTCACAAAGGTAGGTATAAAATTTATTCTCCCTCCACAGATTCATAAAAAGCTAAAAATTTATTTATTTATTTATTTAATAAATGATAATTTTATTTTTAGTCTCTTGAAACTTTGGACAATGGAAAACCCTACACGGTAGCCTATTTGGCTGATGTTGCTCTTATTGTGCAGTGTTATCGGTGAGTGACAATTTTAACAACAGACTTGTTTGTCGTCTCTTGACTGCAGTGCAATGTCTCCCACAGTGTTTTGGGGGGTAGGTAAAGATGGTGGATGAATAATCTAAAGCCTGGCATGTAGTTGTAGCTGAATTTTTATTTGAAGTTTCCACTGTTTGATTTGTAATTAATCATTACTAAATTGAGTATATTGACAAGGAATTATTATTTTTCAAAATAATTATGTCAAAAATAAGTTCTATAATTTGGCTGAGAACTTACTGATGTACTTATGTATATCTACATAAATTAGAATTTTGTATTTTTCTTCTGACAAAATATAAAGGAAAATACTTGAAATAGTATTGTAGTAGAGGCTAACAAAGTATGACACAAATCCAAAAGCACATAGTGAAAGATGCCTTCAGATGTTAAGCAAAGTATCAAGAGATTGGAAAATGTCCTTAGAAACAAGAAAAGGGTACTGGACCGTTTGGCATCACCAGTCCAATGACTTGATTTAGTTGTAGGGCTGTTAAGCACTTGAGCAGTTCCTTCCATGTGTCTCGGTTGCCTGCCAATCTCTGGATGATCTCTCTGTCCCCTCAGTGACATTGTCAGCCCATTTTTCTTTCTTTTTTATTTTTGTGTCTGCATATTTGCTTAAAAGGATACCTCATAGGATGATAGTGGAACGATTTTCGGCTTTGATGTAATTATCCCATTTCAAAATCCTGTACTTGACTGTATTCTTTCGACAGACCCGTTTGTTGCCTGATTGTGTTTTGCACTCATTTGTGATGTTTAGGATGATACTGTAGCATTTCACTTCTAATGCTTGGATAAAACTGTCTATGGTGGTACAAAACTTTATTAATGCTATACAGACATTAGAATTTGTGTGTTACATATATGAAAAAATCAAAAACAGTGGGAAGAAGAGCAAGGATAATAAAATAAACCCCCATAAAAAGGTGAATTGAAACAATAGCAAGAAGAAAATAACAAGAGGCTAACCAATTTCCGATCCTTGCTTTTCAAAACCAATCCAGGACAAACATGTAAATTGTATGACTATGACTTGATCTGTTTGTGAGGTTGTTCTGCCTCCACATTATGAGTTTCATTATTTACAATTATAAATGTCACTGTGAAGCTGAATATATAGGTAGAACTAATCAAAAGTTGGAGACAAGATTAGCATGTGCCAGCTAAGATCCATCATGGGAGATGCAATAATTTGCATAAGCTGGTTAATATTTCAGGTTCAGTGATTGCTGAATGCTTAATAATCCCGTGTGTAATAGGTTGTTTACCAGGGATTTCTTACCATAATCTGCAGAGGGTACTCAGATTACCACTGTTAGACATTATACATTAGGTTTAGGCAGTCTTCCCTCTGAAAGTAGAAGGAATGACTATTGTGCATACAATTTAGATGTTTGTCCTTGATTGGCTTCAAAGATGGAGTCTCTCTCTCTCACGCACACAAAAATGGATAGGAGAACAAAGAACTCAAGACTCCAGAACAAAAGTGTTTAGTGCAACAAGGGACAGGAGAGCCATGATCACCCACATCCTTAAAACAACAACAAGCTTTCTTAGGGGCAGTTGACCACTTAAATATTTCAAAATTTACATGACATTTAACTGCTACAAAAATTTTTTTTTTTTTTCTCCTTATCCTAAAATCTGTTTTTGTATGACAGTTAAATTTGTACCAAATTTTTAATCCTTGAAAATAACTTACCTGTCTGTAGGTATTATGCTGGCTGGGCTGATAAAAACTACGGTCAAACAATCCCTGTAGGTAAGTGTACTTTTGTTTGGCTTATTTACAGTCAAATTTTCACAAAGTAGGTATTAACCAACTAATATTGGTAAAATGTTGACAATAGATTTTTGATCTGTATACTAAGTAAATTTCATCTTTATATTGTCTGTTTTTATTATAAATATTTAAGATAAGTTCTTTGATGTGAGATTTTATTATGCAACTTGATAAGACTATATTGTAAGAAAGATTATATATCCTGAAAAGAGAAATTGGGTAATGTCATTGCCTGATGGGAATGCGCTAGAAACTGAAAAACTGAAGAGAAATTGCAAATATTGGCAAGATTAGAACAAGAAAAAACTGGCTTTAAGATAAGATTTGAGAAAAATTTAAAAGTGTAATAAAAAAAGTTGAATAGCAAGAAAGTGTTATGAATGTAAACAGGTAAAAAACGCAGAATATTAAGAACATTGGCTAAAGTTATGAAAGCAAACAAAATGCCATTTTTTTAGCCATTTTGCATTCAACCAGTCCCATAAATATTGGCTCTTAATGTTTAACACATGTAACATACCCCATGTGTACTCTCCCATATTATATAATGACATCATCGCAAATAACACAGGAAGTGAGGCAAACAGTGAGACTGAATTTTTTTTTTTTTTTTTTTTTTTAATGAGGCCCAAGAACCAGTTGAGGTAGAGGGTTACATAATAAGAGGCACAGTTTATGCAGATATGTGTGGGGAAGATAAGTCAACTGTAGAATTAAACATGTTAACATTGTAGTGATCAAGGAAGTATTCTCTTGGGAGTTATTTCTACAAGGCAACAGTTTGTGGGAAGAAGCTGCTCAAGTGGAACTTAATCTCACCAAATGAATTTGAAGGGAATGAGATCTGTTATTTACAGGGAGGATTAGAAAGTGTTGAATGCTAAAGGGTTAAACCTGAAAAATAAAAATAGTTTTCATATTTCTTTGACTAACTTACCTGATTCCTTAACAGCAACTTTTAATGATAAAATGTCTCTGTAGTCAAAAGAAGTTAGCAATTCTGTTTTGGGATATAATTTCAGATTGGGCGTTTCTTACCTCTACACCAATTTCTTGGTATTTATTGTTGTTTTCTTCCCTCTATCCACTTCGCTGTTTGTTCCACCTATCACAACTGTACATATAGTACAATGTACCCTGACAGAAGACCCCTCATCTCCACGTTGGTCTATTTATACTGAGGAATCACCAATCACTCACCTGGATGATAGATATATGGGCACCTCTCTTCGATCTGCCCAACCACATTAATATTATACACAGTTGCTAATGAACCAATTTATTGTGGAACAAAGTTCTCTTGACGGGACGGCATACTCACCTTCTCTCAAATCAGTCCTACATGCCAGACGAAGACAAACTCTCTTTCATCTAGAATAAGGCAAGTCCTGTTCACCATTTCTGCCATTTGACTCTGATTCTGGTTCACTATATCTGCCACAGTCTCGAATGCTGGGTTTGCCTGAAATTAAAAAAAAAATTCAGTAAGCTCATTTCGTAATAGTTCAAAAACTTTTTTGAAATGGATTCATAAAGTGAGATTTTTTATTTAATTTTAATTTTTCTTCCTCAGCTGGAAATTTTTTCTCCTACACTCGTCATGAACCAATTGGAGTGTGTGGACAGATTATTCCAGTAAGCTACATTTGAAATGATCTGCTTTTATCTTTTATGTTGTTTAATATCTTTTTTGCATTGTTAAATGAAATTTTAATGTCTTTGATATTTATGTGAATTTTTTCCTTCTGAAGCTATTTGGCTGACTATTACTAGTGACTTTCACCCTCACTAGTAGCCACATGTAAAATTCAGCATTAAATAATCTGACTAACTAACCTTGAAGAATCAAGTGGCATGAGGTTGTAGAAAATCATTAAGGGAAAATAATTTTGTTAAATAATGATGCTATTAAAATATTTTGTCAAAAAATTGCTGGAGACTTGTTACATCAATGTAACAGTAAGTTAATGTATTAGGTTATCATAAATAATTTCTATTTTTTTATCAACTTTATTCTTCAAAGTGTTACTATTGGCTCTCAAAAACAGAAATTACTTATGATTTGAGATATAAGTAATGTTAATTTTAAAACTGCAAAGCTTATTTTCAACTTAGAAATTTATCAGATGATAGAATTTAAATAACTTCCACTCTTTACAGAAATGCATCAAACTATGAAATTTGTTGGAAAGCTGCTTTTTATCTGAATAAAAGTGAGTAATTACAATTTTATTTTATTTCTTTACATAGTGGAATTTCCCTTTGCTAATGCAAGCCTGGAAACTTGGACCAGCTCTTTCAATGGGAAACACTGTTGTAATGAAGACTGCTGAACAGACACCCTTGACAGCTCTGTACATTGCACAATTGGCTGCTGAGGTAACTTTTTAAAATTGTTTCTTAGTTCTCTTATTGTTAAATCATTAGTTTCTTTCTTATTGTATTTTGTTAGTAAAATATGAAACTAGGTTCATTTGCTCATTTGGAAAAAATAATTTTTAATTGCTTCTTTGCTAAATATGTTAAAACATATCTACAAAAGTACATTGATTGTCTATACGAGTGAGTTTCAGGTCTCGACTTCAAAGAAAAAGTTATTTTTAACCCAGTAAAAATTTTATATTTACATAAGTCTAACTTTGCAAGGAATTAGCAGTTTGGTCATAAAGAAATATTGTTATATTGCTTGACTCTGTCTGTTACATGTATAAGTAATTCCCTAGTTATCCCCCTGACTTCCACTTTAAAGGTCTCTTCTACTTGGAAAAAAACCCTGCTTCCTGTAATGGTGAAACGATAAATGTCTGTTATTCTCCAGTCTGTTATCTTTTATCATTATAAAATAAGTATAACAAAACGCGCCTCTACCCTCTTAAAGAAATTTCAGGTTGTCAACTCTACTGTAAGTTATTTTCATAACTTGTTTTGCTTAGTCTCCCTCCCTCTCTCTCCCCCCCATATATATATATATATATATATATATATATATAAGATACAGTCTTCCTGTAGCCCATCAAATCCACTACACTCCTTCAGTTAATAATTTTATTTTGTTGGACCAATCTTTCCTATCCATTAACTCTGTCAATGACTATTCACTTCTCTAAGAAAAACTCTATTATTGTATAGTCATACCCATTGTTCCATTGTAGTACTATCTCATTATCACAGTGTCTAGGAAAGAAGGTGTCATCGTTGATATTTCAGTTGGTGTGTCTGATTTGCATGTCGGAGCACCAGAATGGTTGGTATTTGGTACAAATAAAGTGGGTGTGTGGAAGCTTTTTCATAAATGGACAAACTATACTCTTGGCTATCTGAGCTGACTCATAGACTGAGCCATGATGGAAAACTGTCTGGGTGATGATGCCATGAAAAGTCATTCAGTTCACAACACCGAATTCTGAGTACACCATCCAAGAAATACTGGACGCCCTCGAGGAATATGCCATAGGAATTGAAAATTAAACTTACAATTGTTATTGTTTTGACAGAGAAAGCAGAAAGGTGAAGCCTTTTGATAATGTTTTCTTATAGCAGCCTAAGCTCTATCAAAAACCTTCAATTTCTGTGAGAAATGTTGACTCACTAATTAGAGAACAAATTGTCACTGGTGTCTGGGACTGCAACACAAAACAACTTACTGAAAGTGCAGAATCTCACTCTACAACGGAGCATAGACATTTGCAGAGTGGCTGAGAAGGCTTCAGTCTACAGTCAAGGCATGAGGACAGACAAGATGTACATAATGAAAATAAACAAACCTGAGAAAAAAGTGTCATGATATTTTCTGTGCTTGCTCCCAAATGCAACGAATGGCAAATACTGCAAAGCCTGCCACAAAACTGACCACATTGAGTCAATGTACCGTAATAGGGAATCGAAGGCACATGGACTAAGAATCAGTGGTTACTGGAAGAATAGTGAAAAGAAAAATACAGTCGAGTATCATGTGCCCCATCTTGACACCACTTTGGAAGATGAAGAAAACTCAATGTTAATTCAAGTAAAAGAAAGTAAATATGCCAAATGCGCCATGCTGGTGTCAAGATCTGCTTCAGAAATGAGACCCTATAATGGAGTCCTGTTAATATGGAACAAAACACTAGTTAAGCTATTAGGAGTTTGTTGAAGAATAACAAAAACTCCAAAGACATGCCACAGATGGCCAGTTGAGCTTATTTTCAGTGATGAAAATCTGTAGTGTAAACGCAATGCAGATGGAGTTGCCAATTACTACTGATAATGGTACCCAAACTTGTCAATCAAAGAGACGTTTAGTGTGCTGTCTGCATAAAGAAAGAATCTATCAGGTTCCTCATGAAATAGTCTGGATGGTGAGCTGAGTGGTGTTAGCTATGCAAATGATTCCTTTTGCTAGCTAACCACTAATGGTAAAAAGCTGGAACATTCTCTGGTAAGATGCAGTGTGGTTGTATGCCGTGTTGGATGTATAATGTGATTGCCACGCATTACCTCGGATTTCTGTCTGTGTTACCCAGCGTCATTTGAAATTCGTACATCTGCTTCAGTGTTTGATTCTGGTACTGCTGATTTTTCTATCCCTCTTGAGGTGTGACACACTTCTTCGTTAGCAGATACCCAATCAACAATAAGAAAATACATCAAGATTGTTGCCAACCACTACTTGAACTCCAGGGGAGTGAATAGATGGGCCTTGTGAGATACAAAACAAAAGTTTTCACCATGTCGAAACAGTTACCCTCTTTTGAAGAGTTCAAAGAGGTGTTTGAAAATAATCTTGGAGAGCTACCAGGAGTGGCAACACTATCCAAGGCCTGATGCCATTACTGTTGTGATGCCCAAGAGAAGAGTGCCTATTTCTGTGTGTCTCAAGGAAGAATTAAGGTGATTAACCAAGCTTGGAGTTATCGAGCCAGTGGAGAGACCCAGCCCATGGATCAGCTCATTTGTCCTCGCAAAAAGTAAAATGGCACTCTCAGAATATGCTTGGACTCCAGTGGATTGAACAAAGCACTTATGCAGGAACACTTCACAATACCTATTCTGGATGACGTGCTCCATGATATGAGAGATGCCAAGATATTTACGATCTTCTGTCTTTATAAAATACATATAACAAAACACCTGCCAGTTTAAGAAAACTGTTTGATGCATGCATCTTTTTAATTGTGAGACTTTTATGCCCTATTAAGTGTTTCATTTGATTCTTTCAGGCTGGCTATCCCCCAGGGGTATTAAACATTGTGAATGGTTATGGCCCAACCGCTGGTGCTGCTCTGGCTCAACATATGGATGTTGATAAGTTAGCCTTCACTGGATCCACAGAGGTATTTATTATTTTCATTTTAGATTGGTATCATTTTTAATTTCCAAAAATATTACTACAATATGAAACCTATATAAAAAAAAATTAGAGGTTTTTCAAAAAAAAAGTTTTGGGTTTATTTGTTTTTTTTAATTCTTGTAAGTTTACAAATATTGACTCTACCAGCCCCAATCTAATAAATTTCTCCTTGTTATGCAAAACAGGCAACATTTTGTTCATGTAATCATCCCAATTCAAAATTACCACCCCCCAGACATTTTATCTGGTCTTTAGATATATGTGCTGATAATTTGTATTGTAGTTGTATTTCTCCCCCACCTATTTTGCAAACTTTTTGTTGAACTAATTCAATTTGCTACCATGTCTGTGGAGTTTCAATGTTATAATGTATAGGAAAATTGATGGGAACATTATGAGTAGTCTTTTAGTGTCTGCTATGGCAAATATTTTCATGGAGTTTCTATGAACAAAAAATCATTTTCTATGGCCTGCTAACTGAACAGGTATTTACAATATGTAGATGATACATCCTGGGTGTTTAATGAGGAGTTTGATGCAGAACTTTTTGATAGAATATTGAACAATTTGCATCCTTTTCTGCACTTTACTACTGAACAGGAGAACAAGTGTTCCTTATCTTTTTAGGATGTCTCTGTACAATGACATAACTCCAAGCTTATTACTTCAGTGTACTGTAAGCCCACATTTTCAGGTTTATATCGTTGATGGGATGCCTTCTGTCCCAGAAAGTATAAGATCAACTTGATCAAAATCTTAGTCCATTGTGCTCTTATGATCTGTTCTAACAAGAATTAAAACTGGTTTGATATTTTGTGATCTTGGCGACCTTCTGGACATTGTGCAATCAAGCATGAGTGCAAAGATAGATTGCACAGTTTCGTAAGTCCAAGCATTTTAGCACCCCAAAAATCTGACACGAAATGTCCCTGGTGTTTAACACTACCCTGGCTTGTTAAGACTGGTGTGATTTTTGCTAAGCAAATCTTCTCTAGTATTCTGCTGTTATTTTTCTACTGATTCACAAGTGATGTTCTAGTCTTGGCCAATTTTCAAGATTAGTTCAGTCATTAATTCTTTTAAATACCAGTGCTATGCTGGATATATAGACAGGACAACTCCACTCTTGGAGAGGGGAATTTCACAACATATTCCAGCATTTATCAGAAGAGACCAGCTGATGGATAATTTGTATAAGTCGGTTGCTTCTGGGTCTGAATCTCTTGTGCACTTAATAAATAATTGTCAGTGTGCCAGAGTGTATTGGGAGAATATGTTCACCATGTTGAGCAGATTGCACTCCAAATTTCAGCTTAGTGTTGAAAATAATTTTTATTAAGTCTAGGCAGCCTTCTCTGTCTAAACTGAAGGAATGGTTGCTTGGGCTTGATGTGATCTGCATCTAACATATTGTCATCAATATATTACAAATGTTTGTATTTTTTGTTCTTTTAATCCATACCTATTTCTTTTTTTTTATCCCCGATTGAGATTTTGACAAGAGAAGAGCCAAACCAGTGAACTCAAAAAAAAAAAAAAAAAAAAAAAAAAAAAACTGAAGGAGAGATGCCAATGAGCTTTCAGATTTTTCTTTGGATTTTATCAAATATCACTAAATACAGGGTGTGATGGATAAATTGCCATCTAAATTATTAAAAAATTAAAGTAACACAGATCTCATTTTAACAGATGAATTTGTCAAAATTACTCAAAAATATCTAGAAATACTAAATTGAATAATAAATTCATTAAATAAATTCACCATTGGCTTCAACCACGGCCTCTAGATGACTTCAAAATATCCAGCAGCCAGTCTCCTTAAGTTGGTGAATGTTGCCATAATACTTGCCTTCAATTCATCTTTGGTGTTACAAAGAGATTTTCTCTCTCTCTCTCTTTCTCCCCCCCCCCCCCCCCACACACATTATAATCAAGGGGGTTGCAGTCTGGAGAGTTAGGTGGTCAGATGTAAGGGGTGATGTGATTGCCGAAATTGTCTAACAGTCATGACTGGGTTCTTCTGCTTGTATGGCATGGTGCAGCCCTGTTGCCAGATATAGTCTTCCAGCAGCCATCCTCTTGACCCAGGGCTGCACTACCTCCTGAAGGCACTTGATGTAGGCATCCATGTTGGGTCTGAGGCTCTGTGGGAAGATGAATGGAAGTATAACATCAACATTACTGATCACTCCAAACACCCTGATGTTGACTGCATATTTGGTTTTCATCACTCTCTGTATATTTTGGTGGGGACACAGATTGACACCCAAACACTTTGAAATGTTTTTCTGGCGGTAAATTGCATCATGGTCTTTTTCTCATAGACAGTGCCCGACTGATCCTACTATACTGTGCAGTCAACAAAATCAAAAATGAACAACAAGCATGCACAAAATTAAAAATATGAAATGGCGACAATTTACCCATCGCACCCTGTATATAGCAGGAGCAACAGACAGTATATGCCAGCAATATTCAAAGCAAGGACAAATGGTAAACTTATAAATATGTAAGGTAGATTTGGGCAAGAAAAATTGTCTAGCATGACACAGTGAATCAACTTTCCTAGCAGCAATTGATTCAGTATAATCCTTCCACTTCATGTCCGTGGAAAACATTAGAATTTTTCGTCTTTTTAGTTATCCTGATTTTTCTTTTTCTTTCTTGCCACATCTAAAGATGACCTTTCTATCTACTCATCTTTTCTTTTTAGATTGGCCAGTTGGTAGCTAAGATGGCAAGTGAAAGTAATTTGAAAAGACTTACCTTAGAATTGGGTGGCAAAAGCCCAAACATTGTATTTGCTGATGCTGACTGTAAGTTGTATTCTTTTATTTAATTGTAAAGAATTTTTTCCAATTTCTTTTCAGGCATATTCTCAAGATTTAATTCAGTCAGTTATGTGCCATGCGTGATTCACACTTAGGTGATCTTGTATCTTTCAATACATGACTGACGAGGCAGATTTTTTCCCACAGTAGGTTGCCATCCAAGGCTATAGAACCTGGTCTGTTCTGCTATTTACCCATAGCTGGGTGGGGGGGAGAGAAGAGGAAGATTCATATCTTTCTCAAGGGTATTAGCACATAAGTGAAAGTAATAGATTCTACTTTAATTTGAACTCGGCTATGGAATACTTCTGGGAGTAATACAAAAGTATGTTTACATTTGAATTTTAAAATTGCATAAATAGTTAAGTTTAGCAGTTTGTGTTTGATAAATCCGAGCTAATAATTTACACTATTTACACTCTGGCTATTATCCACTTTTTTTAATCAGTATCACCCCATGCAAGGCAGTAAAGCGACTAAAACAATGAGTGGGAAGAGAAAAGAGTAATCAGGAGGACAGATAATAATTGACATTGCATTTAAATTTTTGAAGATTTAAAATTGGCTGGAAAGCATGGAACCAGTTAGGGGGTTCCGTAAACAAGAAGTGCAAGAAAATAAACTAACATAGAATTTATGGTTACATCTAGCCAGTTAGTCTGTAAATTGATGCGACCACAATGTCGGTCTAGTACTGTGTTTAAATTAATAAAAGTCTAGGTACCATTGTGAAGAGCTCATTTGAACACTTACCATGAAAGTATTTATAGACAGAGGCAATCTTACGGTAGTGGGAAAGTGACTGAAGCAGAGCTGCCAGATCAGGACCAATAATATTGCTGATTCTTCTCTGATCTTATCAAGGAGCTCAAGCAGGGACACTGGACTATATGTGGCAGCAATATTCTAAGCAAGGGTGAATAGTAGACTTATAGATATGTATGGTAGATTCTGGAGAGAAGAATCATCTCGCATGACATGGTGAACCGATTTTCATACCAGCTGAGCTAGCAATGGATTCAATATAGTCTTTCCACTTGATGTCAGCTGAGAGCATTTCAGCAACTGTACCCTTTGACCATCATCAGGTGTATATTGATCTGGGTGATCTACAGGGAATTATGAATAGTTAAGAAATTCCCTGTAGGTTATCGGGATCAATATACTCCTGATGAAAGCCAAAATGTCATGATGACAAAAACAATAGTGTGAATACAAATAATGTAAATAATTCCTTATCCCAGAAATTCAAGCAGAAACTTAGAATATAAGAATTAAGAGCTTATTTTCAATGTAAATCACTTTAAAAGGAAAAATTTTAAAATAATGAAAGTTTTTGTTATGAAGGATATGTGGATGGTTGAGGTGTGGGGGGGTGAAAATTTATGCTTGTAAAAATATTCAACTCGTCCTCAAGGAAAAGAAAAGAAGAAAAAGTGTGTATTGAAAATTTTTCATTTTCTCTCCTGTTGGTCAGGTCAGGCTAGGCTTAGTTAGGCTTGCTACTGGTAACATACAACCTGCCACATATCCAGGTAGTTGGCGTCTAAACCAGCTCCCCCCGCTAATTTTTCTGCTAGTGAGGAGGGTGGTATGTCACCAACTCACCCAGGAGGAAAAACACAACCTGTCAAAGGGTGGCTAAGTTTCTAATGGCTCTGTCTGTGTGTGTGTATGTGTAATGTATATAGAATTAACATAAGTAAAAGTTTGTCACTTAGCTGATTGATGTTACCTTATATATGGGTTATTATCAGAAACTTGCTGCTGTATGATATTCAGAGTCTCATTATCTGTTTCAAATTTTGTAACAAGCTGATGGCTTTTGGTGGTGATGATTCTCATTAAACTATATATGTCTAGGATGGGGTCTCAAACCTTGAATGGCAACCTTCCTAGAGATGGTATCATGATAAGACCACTAGGTGTACTCGGACTACCATAAGTGTCTGAGTTAGGTGCCAGGAAGAGCATGCAGCCTTTTTGTATGTTTTAAATGCTGTATATATAATATATATATATATATATATATAGTTAAATTATAACTTAAATTTTATTTTAGCTGGTATCCACTCAGCAGTGATATCAATTTTTTTTATTAAAAAGAGGTTTTTATTTTGTATGAAACTGATTAATAAAATACAGGAATCACTTGATTAGTGCAGTTAATGTGTACATTGGTAACTATAAAAAAAAAATTTTTCAATTACTAGTTAAACTGAGGAATGTTTTACCACACTAATCAAGTACTTTGTATGCACTAATTGAATTTTGGTGTATAAAAATTTTAGCAAGCTAAATGAAAACATTAATCGAATGTGCCTTAGTCAAGAGATGCCTGTATGCTCTAATAATGTGTCTACTATAATTTGACTCTGATTAATTTGTTGATTTCACCAAATGTTAATTTATATAGATTCTTAATTTTTTTCTTAAAGTGTTGTTAATGCACTTCTCTTTAATAACCAAACAAAAATTGATTTAATCCTTTCCCTCTGCCAATTGATCAACAGTATGTGTTAATGTTTATGAAATTATGATGCAGGATTGAAGAACACTTTTTTTTCTTTTTTTTTTTCTTTTTTTAAATTTTATAAATTGTTTTACATGAAAAAGAAATTAAATCATATATTCTTGATTGTTTTTATGGATCTAATGAACTAATATGGCTGAACATACCTGCCATTCTTAGATGCATGTAGCATCTTAAAGGCAACATGTCTAAGAGAAGGAAAATTCTCTTCCAAACTAGGGAGAAGACAACAGGGAAACCACTCCACTATCCTTCAAGAATGCATGCTAATTCATAGATAATAAAGAAAAGAAATCTAGAGAGCCATAATTGCTTACATCTTAAAGGCTCATGATATTAAACAAAGATATCTGTAAAATTTATCTAGAGTAGTAAATATAGAAAATTTCAATTCCCTCATCCTTCACTGTTACATTTAAGAGGATATAAATTCAACACTTGTAATTTTGAGATGTCTTTGAATTTCACAGACTGGTGTTACAGAATCAGAAAGATCTGTACCAAATAACAGAAACCACATCACTTGAGAACTTTCAACAGCGGTGACAACTAAAATGAATAGTACATGTAACTTGATGAAAAGATAATGATCTAATGAAGATGCTGTCCTTCCACACCATCCCCTCCCCGCACACACATGCACACCTAAAAAAAAGTCACGGAAGAAAGCCCCCCCTCCATCAATGCTCAAAAGAACATTAAGAGCTACTGGACTCGAGAAGCCTGTTTTTCTGAAAAATTGTTTTAAAAGATAGTTTAAAAATTTCAACCAACTGACTGCTCAATCAATAAATTCTGTATGTTTCTTTGTAAGGAAACAATATTACTATTACTGTGATCTTTCTAAGTTATCTGAATTAATCTCTATTTTTTTTTTTTTTTCTTTTTTTTGTATTTCCACCGATTCATTCTGCAGTCCCTTTAGAGAAAAGTCTTGTCCATTCATAATTTGATTTCTATGCAAACTTTCACAATTTGTACAAAATGAATTTTCTTTTCTTTCTTTCCACTTGTAGTGAATCATGCAGTTGAAACTAGCCATTTTGGCTTGTTTTTCAACCATGGCCAATGCTGCTGTGCTGGCTCTAGAGTCTTTGTTGAAGAAAATATATATGATGAATTTGTTGAGCGTAGTGTTGAGAGAGCACAGAGAAGAATAGTCGGCGACCCTTTTGACGCTGTCAGTGAACAAGGCCCACAGGTATGTACATTGTGTAATAGTTGTTGTTGTGCTTTTTGTTTTTTTTTATGCTAGAATGTTTTTGCAACACGCTAATGCGTGTTGAAATCCTCACAGTATTTAGTATTGTTGAAGTTATTACTAACATTTTTTTTTTTTTTTTTTTTTTTTGTCGAGATTTACAAACTTTAAATTTTGTTCAATTTTGCAAACCAGTCAATGAAATTTGAATAAGCTGATTTGTTTGTAAAAATACTTTGACAAAACCCCTACTTCATAGTTTTTCTTAATTTAATTTTATAGGACTTCATGGTAAGCAATATCTTTTTAACAAAATTTCTTTTTTTTTTTTTTTTTTCCTTTTTAACGGTGAAGAATAAATTTTTAAGATTTCTTATGCAACATAAAATTGGCCATGCAAAAATATTTATTTCTGGAGCCAAATTCCAACTTTTTAAAGCCTTTGGCCTTGTGATTTGTTTATAGTTCTTGCAAACGCAGTGCAAACTGAAAACTGGATTCTTGTTTTAAAAAAAAAAAATTGTTAAGTTATGAAAATACCCAAGTAAATAAAAATGTGTTTTTGCTCAAAAACAACTTATTTCAGCTAGTTTAGGCAAAGTTATATTAAAAAAAAATTTGATTTCAGTCAGTGTATGGTTAATTTAGAGGGTATGATGGATGGATGGACTAACAGAAGTTACAGAATATATATATATATATATATATATATATATATAATATGTATATATGAGAGACTAATGTTTACCTTATACAAGGCTCAGAAGCCATGTAAGATATAGGGTTACTGAAGGAGGTTTTTGTGTGGGCAGCAAGAGGCACAGTTTATGAGGACATGTGGGTAAGTTAACTGTTAACCTAGGTACCTCCATGAGATCGCTAAAAAAATAGCATAGTATGATGAAAAAGACGCCAAACTTGACGAAAATAAAATTTTATCGTCTAAATATTTGTTATTACGAGGAAAGATCAAATTTTATTTTAATTGTGTTTTCCTTTTTAGAACAATCTGAATTTTCATTTAAATATCCTTATTTCTCTTTGTATCACCGGAACTAGTAAAATAACATAATTTTTAGCCCTTTTTTTTTTTTTTTGTATGACACATTAATTTAGAAAATCTTGCAAAAATCAAAATAATTGTCGGCTGTTTATGAAACTTTCGGAAAGTATTCACAGATGATCGAAATTATCCCCCCCCCCCAACTAATTTTATAAAAACGCTAGAAATTCGATCACGTCAGGTTTAGTGATTACAATAGTTAAAAGCACAAAGTTTTGATGAATGCAAATCATTTTTTTTTTTAATTGGATCCCCCCTACCTGAAAATCAGCTCTGAATTGTAACCTAAACTCGATAAAACAAATATATTATTTAATTTCAAATGCTTTTATTTGCTTTTAGTTGTTTTTATGAATATGGACAATATTTTCTGAAAGCAAAAAAATTTTTCGATGGAAAATGAATTTTTAATACAATTGTTATTTTTTAATTATAATAGATTTTTAGATTTAAGTTGTTAAAATATAAAATTAGTTAAAAGCCGCATCAGGTTTTGTAAGTGTCCTTATGAAATAGATCTTTTTTTTAGTGTGTTGTAAATTGTATCGGTTTGACTAATCAGAAGATCCGCAGTTATTATTAAATGTAATTTTGTGTTTATAATCAGGCTCTAATTATAAAGTACGGAAGACCAACCAGAATACAATTAATTTGCATTGTTTGAGTTAAGCATTGTTCTCTGCTGTTAAGGCCTTTACTTTTGCAAAACACGTGTGGAGAAGTTTATTTGATTTTTCAATTTCAACCAAGAAGGGTACCTAAAAGTATCAGTATCATCTTATGAAATTTATATGATCTTATTTTTATATTAATCTCAGTTATGGCATTTTTTCCAGAAATGAAATATCAAAATTAATAATAAAATGAATGGAAATACAAATGACACAGTAAAATGTAGTAAATGTACATAAAATTATAGTATTTTATGTACACTTCTGATAAAATTGCATAAGAAAGGTACCTATAAATTAATTAGATACCTTTCTTATAAAATTTAATCTCATTCGTAATGGTCTTATTTTAATTTCTTTATAATATATTTTCCATAAAGCATTGTAAACATAAAGATGAAAGCTAAGTACAAAAAACAAAAAAAATTAGAGCGATGAAAGTTTTCCTTAAAAATAACGAGGTAAATAATTTGTTCACTTAAATGTAAAATATTTCACTTTTCTCCTTCCGTAGAACAAATTATCCTCATGGAATCTGTCAATGTCATTCATCACCTGTCAAGTGAGGCAAAAGTTTATGACCTGCTTTTATTTTCAAATTACATCTTTTTGGCGCAGAAGCTAAGCTAAGTTAAGCTTGGTTCAAAATATTTTAAATAAACATTATAATTTCTGATTTTCTTAAAATAAGTTTTGAAAAAATGATAATTGATATTTAAAAGAATTTCAAACTGAGATTTTCATTGATTTTATAAAATGGAAATAAATGGTTGCTATCTGTCAATTTTGATGACTCAAAAAAAAAAAAAAAATTTTTAATGAAATTTTTGGACGTGTTAGGAACGATTAAAAAATGTAAAAAAAATACCCCAAAAATAATTTGATCTTTCCTCTTAATAATAACAAATATTTAGACGATAAAATTTTGTTTTTGTCAAGTTTGGCGTCTTTTTCATCATACTATGCTCTTCTTTTTTTTTTTTTTAGCGATCTTGTGGAGGTACCTATGTTAACCCTAGACTTGTACAGGTTAGGATTGTATCAGTTTGACAAGCATCCTCTTAGGAGTTGGTTCCATAAAGTAGTGGTTCATTGGAAGATGACGTTCCAGTGGAACTTACTTCTTACTAATGGAATATGAATGAAAGAAACTGGTTTTCCGGGTCTTAGCTGTGAAAGTTGGAAATAAGGAATATAGTTCGTCAGAAGATAGTTGTATAATGCTTATCTGTATGGCCATATAATGTTGAAACCCCAGTTCCATGTGATCATTGAAGTTAAGCAATGTCAAGCTTGGGCTGTATCTAGATGGGTGACTTCTTGAGAATACCAGGTACTGTAAGTTTGGATGTGCAGGAGCTGGAATGGATAATGGCTTGGAATTGTTAATCGGAGAGCTAAGTTCCAATTCCAGTTGTATTTGCACTTACATGCTACCCTTGGAAAAGTATGAATCCATCTCATCTCCCCCCAGCTATGAGTTAATTAGTAAGACTTATCACTAAATTATCTCAAAAAATTCTTATCTAAAAATATTTTAACCTGCAATGGGTTGACAATCTGTAGAAAATAATCAGTGCTTATCTATAATTTTTAGTCTTTCTGCTTAGCTTGTGTATACTGTTTACTAAAATCCTCTCAAAATGATTAGTGTCACAAATAATTTCAAACACTTTTTCTTTTAGAGAGGCCAATAATAACGAATTTAAATTCCTTGAGGAAGACAAAAGGGAATGGATTATCCATTCCATCTTAAAGATTAAGTTATTTAGTGTCTAGTTTAAAATTGACAAAGATTCGACTTGGACTGTGCTTGTCTCTAGAATTTTAATTTTATTTTTTTTATATATAAAAATAATTCATAATTTATTCTCTGTTAACTTGGAGCATTACCTGCCTACCTTTCAGGGCAAATGAGCATACCTGGGCATGTCGGTTGAGAAGTGCTGGTCTTGAAGATCACCTCTGCATTAAGTTTCTGTAAATTTGTAAATCACTGATGCAAAATTTGTATCTCCTGCTTATTTTGTAAATTTTGTTTGCGCAATTTAGCTCTTTTTTTTTTTTTTTTTTTTTTTCATGAGAGAAGGATTTGACAACATATTACATCTCGTCTAAATGTGGAAATGTATCTTAGATGGAAACCAGGACTTCATTTTAGAGTCACGCCCCATTAGTATAAGCAAGTCATAGCCAAAGGGTAAGTAAAAAGATCTTGTATGGCAGTACACATCAGGAGAGATAAGGGGCACATACTACCCTTTCCACAACTAAATCCAGATAACTGACAGTGAGCACTGTTGAGGAGCAAAAACGTGGTGGCCACAAATCAGGCTACTATAAATTTTATCACTGTGTGGCTAGCTTTTTTTTTTCTTTATATATATATATATATATATCTAACACTTTCGCCCCAGCCCCTCGACCTCTGACGTCTTACTCTCTGGGTTGAGGTGTCTACTCGGTCTTAACCGAACTTAAGGGAGTGACCATAGGTCCCCTGAGCATCGATAGATCATTCAACCGGTACACTGGTTTTATCCTGCTTCCTGCCCACGTTGTTTGGTTTGATCCAGAAAGCAGAAGTGATGCTCATCCATTCACGGTCGACTGAAGATGTAGACACGGCTGGAGAGTCTGTGCTAAGAAATTTAGAATGCACCAATAAAAATATATACATCTGCAGTAAGCCGAACAAACAACTATTCAA
This sequence comes from Acanthosepion esculentum, assembly GCA_964036315.1. NCBI lineage: Eukaryota > Metazoa > Mollusca > Cephalopoda > Sepiida > Sepiidae > Acanthosepion > Acanthosepion esculentum. Next base: position 103,528,621 of record OZ038475.1, read on the forward strand.
TGGTTGAATTGTTAATGTCTTTTATATAGCAGAAAAGAATAGTATAGAAAAGAAACGGGTTATAGAAAAGAAAATAATTGACGTAAAAACTCATACACTGGATTCTAGACAGAGTGGGTTGTGATTAGCTTGTGAAATCATCTAAGAACGATATATGACTCTTGTGATGGAGAGATAAAGATTTATTTCTGTGCGCGGCTTAAAGTTTATAGTTGCGTTCCTCCTTGGCGGTAGTAACAGTAGTAATAATCTTTGTGGTAGCAGAAGCATCGGTACTTATATTAACAGTACATGTTAGCCGGGGTTTTGTTCCAATCCCTGGCGTCACTTCCAGTCTCCGATATCTCTCCACCCAGCTTGACTGCACTCGACGACAGACGAGCCCCAAAACAACCTTTTGATTATTCTAGCTTGTTCGACATTTCTGTTTCCAGTGGTAGTAATAATAGTAGCAGATTAGATTGTTGGAGTAATTCGCTTCTTCGTACTTGTATCAACAAAATATGTTGGCTCCAATCTCTGACCTCTCTCTCTACCCAGCTCGATTGCACTCGACGGCAGATGAGCCAACCACTCTGTCAACAGATTTCTGTGTGCATTTATATAGATAAACCTGACTGATCATAAATCGACCCTTGGCCTGCACGCGATTATCATGAGTGCTGCCTTCAACCCAAAATCATGTGAATTTCAAAGTTCCTCATAGCCTTAGTAAGCTCTTTCAAATTTTAACCGATAAAAATTATCTCGATCATCATCCATTGTCTTCCTAATGACCGATTCCAAATGGGCTAGATCAGATTCCCATCAGTAAACAAAATTGTTCTGATCTAATTTCGCTGTTCAAATCTACTCTAATTTGTTTGTGGTTCCCAAACTCTGTTATATATATATATATATATATATATATATATATATATATCTTGAAATAATTTAAATCGTAGCAAATGGGTTTGTTTTGTTTTTTTTTGTGTGTGTGGTACATGTGCTGATTTTCATACTCGGTTCATTTAAAGGCATTCCTCTTTGTCATGAATAACTGAAGTATAAATTTTATTTTTAAATTTTATCTTATTAGGTTGACAAGCAGCAGCTCACCAAAATCATTTCACTTATTGAAAGTGGTAAGTCAGAAGGAGCCAATTTGTGCACAGGTGGCACTAGAATGGGAGACAAAGGCTACTATGTGACACCCACAGTGTTTGCAGATGTGAAAGATGATATGAGGATTGCAAAAGAGGAAGTAAGTAACTTTTACAATTGCTCACAAGGAATTTTTGGTTGTGACTTAGTATATAAGAATATTTACATATTCAACTTTGATTTCTGTCAACACTTTTTTAAATATGTACACTAATTTTGTGGTTGGCTAAAAATGATTGTTCTATTTTTGTTATTGGATGGCATTAGGAGCATTTAGCTTTTAAATCTTTTTAAAAAAAAAAAAGTACAAAAAAGGAAATTGTGTCTAGGATTTAAAGAAATCTCTATGGACAGTGAAACGGTGTCCTGACTACAATTTTCATGGGTTGGAGTTTACAGGATTTTGAATTAATAAATTTCTTATAATTATATCTGCTCTAACAATGGTTTATTAGCTTGACAAAGTACTGGCCCGTCATTTAATATAGCCCATCCGATTGATAGAAATGTGGTTAGTCACTACTATTAGTGAATTTTTATAGTGATGTTAACAGTAAAACTTGGGCCAGCTGCTAAACTTTTACCTATTCTCTTGACATTTTTTGATTCTACTGTTTTATAGGAATTAAATCCTATATGTATTTTTCAGCTAATCACATCAGAAGGTTTGTTTGATAAACAATCATTACAAGGGAAAATACTGGCAAAATACTTGCAGATGTAGCTGTAGAACTGCCATGTGTTATTTTTGGACCATTTACAAAATAACAATAACTACCTTCACCATTCCCACAAATTTGAGAAAAAAGATTTTTGCAATCTAGTGTGAAATTATTTTCTAACAAATGAAAACATGATATTGAAAAAGTTCACACCTCTGTGAAATTGGATTTTTGAATCCCCTTACAGATATAGAAATAGCAGTGCACTGCTTCACAAGGTCAGTATGATCTTCAAGTGTGTGTACCCCCTCATAATGGAAGAGACTAGAGTCAGCAGCCCCTAACTAAGGTCTTATACATGCACACAATAGAAGGGATAAACCAGCAACTGCCTACTAAGCCTTTGTCTATGACAACACATTAGGCTGACCATCATGAAGTAAATCTCTTCACATAGCACTAAGAACACTTAATTACTTTCTAAAACAAACTTCACTGCAATGAAAATTGAACATTTTATTGCTTTGTATATTTCTGAAAAGAATATATAAATGTTACTTCAACTGATGTTCTGCTTCTACCTTTCCTCCAGAAAATAGCCTTTTATATCTTTCATTTGAAAGATGTGTTGTTAAATGTTTGGAATCCCAACACTCGGCAACTAAAACCTGGGTAAACAGATCCCAACAATTGCACATTCTGATCACTCTTTAGCTTGGCTTGTTTTTTTCTACCAATTCTGTCAGAATTATCATGGAACTGTTGGTTTAGTTGTACATGTTACCTACATGGAAAATCTATCCTTTTGACCCATCAACTATTATGGATAAGAAATATACATTCTTGTAGGGTCTAGTTATCTTTTTGGCTGATAAGCCAACTTTTTACTAGTATTTTTATTCTGTATGACAAAATATTCTCTTGTTTCATTTAGGTCAGCAGACCCAAGTCTCTGGTTTACTTCCTAATAATTAGAACATTTTGCTTGTTAGTAATTTAGATAAATATTTGAATTTTAGGATTTTCTTGGGTTAGTTTTATCTCCAGGCGAGTCATCTGGTTCTTGTCAGCTTATTTTCTATGGGTTGGAGTGTGCTTGGTTATCTGAGTTAAGTTTTTGTTTGATCCTCATGGACTTCTTTTACTAGATCAGTTTATTATAATCCATTAACTCTTAATTCGTTCTTTAATTCATCCCTTTGTACAAAAAGCCTCTTTCCTACAACCTTTTTATGATGAAAATATTAGTATCTCTACCTTGAGCCATACATGATACAACCTGTTAAGCCTGTCTAGGGATCACTGTACCATGTAACAAGGTGGAATTCCTACAAAGCCTGTCACATATTTACTTTCATTTTAGATTAGAATTTTTTTATTTTCTATTAAAGATAAAAAAGGTAACATTTTTGATATATTATGCATTTGAATTACTCTTACTTTTCTTAAAAAAAAATCTTAAGTGTAAAGATTTATGTAGTTTTTCTTTGTATAGGCATACATTATTTATTTATTTTTTTTTTTTTTTGTAACTTTTTTTTTTATTTTCCTTTTTATGCATCTCATTTATTTATTTATTTTTTTTTTTTCATGGATATTTCTTTTAAAATTTTATTACCATATTTTTGGGAATGTAAGATGCACCCTTATTTTGAAAACAGTTTTGCAGGCTATCCAATAAAAATTTAAATATCGATTAGGTAATTACCGGCATATTAACTGCATTAAGCACTCTGACTGGTGTGCATTTGAAATTTATAGTATTGTAATAACACATTCAAGTGAACTAAATTTTTTTTATTTTTTATTTTTTTTTTTTTTTTAACAGTAAGGGTCACCCTGTACAAGACCAGAAGATGCCACTTGAGATAGATGGTTACATTAAAGAGTAGTTTATATGGATAGGAGCGGAAGATGCTCTGTTCTACAGAGCAGTGGTTGGAGATTACTCCCCAGGGGTTAGACAAAATAATGTGAACACCTAGCTTATCAATTTATTTATTGACTCATAAGGTGTTGGACCTCCGTTGTCTTCTAAAACTGCTTTGATTCTACATGGAATCAAATCAAATGAGTTTTGAATTGTTTCTGGTAGGATTTATCCCATTCTTCAATCAAAATCTCAAAGTTGCTTCAGTGATGATGGGGGGGGGGGGAATCTGTTCTTCACTCTTTGCTCTAGAATTCTCCATAGTGGTTCAATTCTGTTGTGATCAGCTGATTGTGCTGGCCATGGAAGGTGTTTAATTATGTTGTGATGCTTATCAAACCATGACCCTTTTTTTTTTCTTTTTTTTTTTTTTCAGTCTGTGTGCACGTGCACATTATTATCTTGGAATATGGCACTTTCTGGCAACAGTATAGTAGCCATTGTAAAGACATTGTCATTAAGAATATCAAGATATTTATCTTCAGTAATTCTACCATTAAGAGTGTTGATAGGGCCAGAAGAATACACTGACTTCTGAATACACTGACTGCACCTCTGTAAGACCCCAATACAAGGCTGCCTGTTTGCCTAGGATGGTGACCCACAATGTCTGGGGATGGGATCCTGGTGGTTGAGGGTTTCAGGAGTCAGGGTTAGTTACTTCTGATTTCCAATACCTCACTTAGTCGTTTACTTGGACTAGATGGGTGGTCAGAGAGGCCTGATCTGATCAATCAATTCGAAGAGATTTAGACTGAGACATGGCTGTCAACATGCCAGTTTGTACATTTTATTTGGGAAGTGTAACAAATGGTTTAACAGGTGCTCAGATTTTTTTTTTTTTTTTTTTTTTTTAAGCTTTTCACCCCCAGGCAAGGCTGAAAGACCCTGTAACGCAAGGGGTTACAGAGGATTTGGAGCAAGAGCAGATAGGAGTGATAGAGGAAAGGATGTGGAGAAGGATAGATAGATCAATGCAATTGGAGATGTCGATTGATGTTACATTTGAATAGTTGGAGATTATAGTTGTCAGGGAAACAGGAATAGGGAAGGGAGTTCCACAGGCGTGAGGTGCGAGATATGAAGCTATTGGAGTAAAAGAGACGTCTACATTTAAGTTTCAACAGTGAAAGGGTGGGAACGGGATGCCAGCCTTCTATGACGCTTGAATTCATGGAGCCTGGGAACCAGCGATAGCAGCTCATCGGAGCAATTACCATGGAAGTATTTGTAAAAGAGACAAAGAGAGGCAACGGCGTGTCTGTGAGAGAGAGACTGCAAATGAGAAGCCAGATTAGGGCCAATTACATTGCCTTGGGGTTCTTGATAAGATCCAGAGACGAGTATGCAAACAGAAGGGGCTCCAGACCATATATGGCAGCAATACTCCATGCAAGGGCGGATGGTTGATTTGTAAATTTGGAGGATCGATTCCGGAGAGAAAAATTTCCTGGCCTGGCACAGGGAGCCAACTTTCCTTAATTCTTTCCCGAATATGAATATACTGGTTTGTGTAGCTCTGACTTGTCTGGGCGACTAGGTTTCCCCCTTGACACATCCCAATGTTGAGCTACGAGGTGGGTGGGGAGCTCAGGCAGTAAATCATAATACATAAAAATTATGAATAATCAAAATAAAAAGCCCAAGAGGTGTCTTTCAGACTCTGATTCTGAAAATGAAATCAATATGGAATTTCCAAGAATTTTTTTTTTTGTGCTCACATCCCTAGAAGAAACTCCACTGGCAAATCTTTCCCCTTTATTGATTGAAAAGGTACTATCCAGTAGGATTAATCCTAAAACAGTTAGAAAGTTGAGTGATGGCAATTTGCTGGTTGAGGTGGAACATAGGAAACATGCAGAAAATGTAATAAAGATGAAAACCTTTCTTAATATCATAATTAAAACCTTCCTTCCTTCCTTCATGTAAAACTGAATACTTCTAAGGCTGTAAAGAGTTGTCTCTGGCTAAACCTGAGGAAATTACATCTACTTTAGCGAATCAAGGTGTCAGCAATTACCATAGAATCTCAATTAAAAGAAAAGGAGAAGCAATTATAACTGACACATATATCCTTACTTTTGGCACACCTGACCCCCCCCCCCCCCCATAAAAATAGGGTATTAAGCCAATGGAACCATAATATGTCCTTGCTCCATTAAGATGCTTTAGGTGCTAAAAATTTAGACATCATCAGGGATAGCTGCAGGAATTGCCCCATATGTGGAAAATGTGGCCAAAGGAATTTGGACCATACTAAAGACAAATGCCATGATGAAGTAAGATGTGCTTACTGCCAGGAAAGCCATCCAGTATAGTCAAGAACATGTGATTTCTGGGAAAGGGAAATTGTTGAGGTAAAATATAAAAGAAACATCTCATTTTCAAAAACAAGGCAAGTTGTAGAAGGTTACATGAATGGTCCTTCCTACACAAAAATAACTGAAAATAAGACTGCAAATAATGTGATCAGCCTGACAAATACAGAGCCCTCATTGAGAAGTTCATACACTTGGGACCAAATGATTGGCCCAAATTTCAAACTTACCTAAAAAGTCCATATTTCAAGAAAATTGTGTGTCCTGGGCATGACTATAAACTACATTCCCGTTCTGAGCATGACGATAGACTACATTCAGCAGCAAGGCCTCGGATCAGGAGGTTTTGAGGAGTGTGAAACCCCCTCTTAATTGCTGGCATTCCTAGGTCAGTGAACACCAGCAATGAAAGTGTAAAAATGAGTTTTAATACCAACAATACATTTTTGGAGAAAAAAAAAAAAAATTACCAGCAATACATCGACTATATACCAGTTTGATGAACTAGAAAAGATGGAGGTGGAATGCCAGAACCCTCAAATGGCTAAAACCTTCAAAATGAAAGCGTTGGAAAAAGAAATCAAAACTACATAAGCTAAAGGCCGAAAACGTTTAAAGAGCCATGCAGAAGATAATTTAATGGAATAAAGGCAAATATAAATGAACTGCTTCTGTCAATAACACACCTGTCACCAGCATTTGTTTGCCTTCAGGAAACATTCAAGGTGATAAAGTGAATATAAAAGAATAGCAGCAATACAACCATGACACTGGGCTTTGTACATCTAGCAATACATCTATCCTAGTAAGGAATGATGTATCCCAATTAAAATAAATTTGACAACTACTATACCGGTATTACTGTTAAAGTGACCCTACATTGGCCAATAAACATTTGCTCAGTATATATCCCACGTAATGAATGAGTAAATGAAGCTGAAATCCATGAAATTATAAGGCAACTCTCTGCACCCTTTATGATACTAGGGGGACTTAATTCTACCACAAACAAAATCTGTATTGGATATAAGGAAAATAGCTAGTAAACATCATTCTAAAGCTATAAAACCTCTCTCGATAAAATAGCCGGCAAAAAGGATATCGCTGATCAATTAGTCAAAACAATCTCTTTAAATGAAATAATGCTGAAAGCTATAACCTATATATTTAGAGGAACTAATTAATCTTTAAAGAAAACTCACAATACAGCTGTGGGACCCGATGATAAAAAAAAAATCATAAAACAGCTGCCCAACAAATCATTACAACTGTTATTAAATTTGTATAACATGGATAAGTGGCAACTTCTCAGTTATGTGGAAACAGTCATTCATTATCCCTATTCCAAAACCTGGAAAGGTTGGCTCAAACCCTGAAAGCTATGGACCGATAACACTAACAAGCTACCTATGGAGAGAATGGTCAACAATGGGTTGACTTGGTACCTGGAAACTAACAGCCTAATCAGTGACTACCTATGTGCTTTTAGGGAAAAAAGTACCATGGATCACTTAGTACGCCTAGAAACCTTTGTAAGAGAAGCCTTCATTAGGAAAGAACATCTCACAGCAATCTTGTTTGACTTTGAGTCTAAAAGAAAGGCCAATTCAATTCATAGGGAATTTCCTGAAAGGCTGTAGGTTTCAAGTCCATATAGGAAGTATGCTATCAGAACTAAAGATCAAGAAGGGGTTCCACAAGGAAGCATTCTTTTGGTGACCCTTTTTTGCATAAGAATTAACTCCATAGTTAAAACCCTGAGCCCAGTGGGATGAGATGCACTCTATATGTCGATGATTTTCTAATTATGTACAGATCTCTACATACAAATACCACTGAAAGACAACTCCAACAATATCTCAATAAAATAAATACACAAATGGGCCACTGAAAATGGGTTTATGTTTTCCAAAATGAAAACCAAATGTCTACATTTCTGCAAATTAAGAAAATTATACAATGATCCATGTTTAAAATTAGTCAGAACAGAAATCCCAGTAGTGGAACAACACAAGTTCCCTGGCATTATCTTGATAAAAAAAAGATAACATTCATTCCATATCTAAAATATTTGAAAATGAAATGTAGCAAAGCCCTACGACTCTTGCATGTAGCAGACTATATTGAATGGGGAACAGATCAACTAATATTAATCAAGTTTTACAGATCACTACTTCACTCAAAATTGGATTGTGCTAATTCCATATATGGGGCGGCCAGAAAGTTGTATCATCAAGGCTTCAGATTAGTACTTGTTGCATTTAGAACATCTCCAGTGAAGAGCTTATACACAGAAGCTAATGAAACACCTCCAGAATTATGGCACACTAAACTGGCACTACAGTACTATGTAAAAATAAAGACTTGTTCTACTACCCAGCTTACAACAGTACCTTTTGAACTGAATTACTGCTATCTATTTCAACAAAAAGACAATGCTATACAACTTTACAGACTCAGGATGAAATCCATTGCTGGAGAGTTAGGCACTGCACACTCAATTGTACAAGAAATGACTGCAGCCAGTATTACACCATGAACTATCAAGTAACCTGAATTCTACCAGAATTACATAATCTCCCAAAACAAAAAACACAACCACTCACATTCCAGAATAAGTTTCAGGACATATTGGCAAACTTCCCTAACCATACACCCATCTATACAGATGGGTCAAATGTGCCAAAATATTACTCAAAAAAGGCACCTCTGAAAGGGAAGCTGTATTTTCACTGCAATCCGTCTTAGCTCTCAACATTATCTCAGAGAGCAAACAAAAAATTTTCTAAATTTTTGCACGCACTATCCACTCTATTGGCTTTGAAGGAAAAAAATCCAACAGCCTACTTATGAAAATATTATGCAAAATGAGCACTATTAACAAGCATAACGACATCAAACTCTGCTGGATTTCTAATATTTGAGTTAAAGGTTATAAGGAAGCAGATTTAGCAGCCAAGTCAGCTTTAGATGTGAATGTGGATACAAGGACCAAAATCCCATACACAGATTTTAAGGATGTCATTAATAAACACATTCTAAAAGGAATGGCAGCAGTACTGGGATGATAACCCACACAATAAACGCTTTGCAATCTAGCCCAAACTTGGAGAATGAGAGTCAGCCCCCAGAAAATTTTGTAAGGAAGAAGTGGTACTGGCCTGAGTACATATTGTCCATACAAGAATAACCCACTTGTACTTACTAAACAAAGATCAAACAGTACTCAAAGTGCTCAGATCTTGCTCTCTCAAGTCAAAAATATTATAAAATATGTATGAACTGTTCAAGAAAGTAAAGGTGGATGATATATCATTTCTCAAAACAGTATGACTATACCCAAAATTATAAACCAAATGAGAATGTCAAAATCAATTTCTCTACAAACTGTCTTTTATTTAGTCCACAGGTTTAGGTTGTTCTAATTCCACATGCCATGCCTTTTTTTTTTTTCATCTAAGTTTCAGTTAATTCCTTGTAGTAACTCAACTCCAACTACTTGTTCTCTCTGCTGTGGCCAGCTATTGAATTCACAACTTTTGGGGTCAAGTCACTTTTTGGATTACTCGACCAACACTTTTATCCACTGGGCCATGTATAATAAAAATACCAACAATACATTTTATCATCTACAAACTATATATCTAAAAAACACATTTTTCTACTGAAATTATAAAATTATGTACAAAATATCTGTTGTTGAAAGCATAATAATTACGTACAAAATATTTAGATTTCAGCATTAAATAGAAGTTGATCTGCCACTAAATTGAATCAACCCAACTGGTTCTGTTTTTGAAACAAATTGTGACAATATTTACATTTGTTATTGTCTAGGGACAATAGTGGAGAAGATTAAAGCATTGGTTCAAGAATTTGGCAGCATAGTAATTGTGAGTTCAATTACCGGGCCAGTAAAAGAAAGAAAAAAAGTTATATCCTTTGATATAAACAGCGGAATGAGCACAATCTGTGTAGATTAAATAAAGGGTTCCCTAAAGGTTACCCAGATTTGAAGACATCTGAAAAAAGACTGAAGAGCACAAGAGCTGAAATGTTGCAACAACAATAATAATAAAGATCAAGATATTAGTCGAACTGGAAATAATGACAATAACTACACATCCTTGGAATTTGGACAGAAATTGTGACGTCTAATAAAAAGTGCCCATGTAAGAGATTATAGTCAAACAAAATAAATCATTATTAACTGGTACCAATGGCAAGCCTTCATCTAAAAGTGATGCCATGTACATAGTGTAATTAGAGGAGTTTTTATTATAGATTCTTTCCAGAGAAGCAAAAAACTGATTTGCACAGTTATTCAACTATTGCATATAGGGCAAACCAAACATAAGTCTATGATTTTAATGTTTAATTTATTTTTTTGCTTTCTTTCATTTCAGATTTCTATACTTGATAAATAGCCGATCTTTAAAATAAAAGTTTTTGTCATTTAAATTTACTTTTTCCACTTCAGATCTTTGGGCCAGTAATGCAGATTATGAAATTCAAAGATATAGAAGAAGTAATTGAACGCGCCCACAACACGATTTATGGCCTGGCTGCTTCAGTTATTACAAAAGACTTGGATAAAGCTCTCTATTTGTCTAATTCTCTTCGTGCTGGAACTGTCTGGTAATTTTTATTTTGCCTGAATTATCTGTAGATTTGTAGCCCCACCAACTTTTTCTGAAGTGAAGTTTGTAAAATTTAGATTTAAAAAAAAATGTAAATAAAGTAAGAATTACATTAATCATTACTTTTGACTATAATAAACATTACATATTCAAGATTCCTTAAAACAATCTTTATATATTTTCAACTTTGGTAATTACAGATCAAAGGGACATAACTGTTTATCTCACTTTAATTTCAGTTAGTCTTGATAAGTGAAAGAAATGGTAGATTAAAACATCTGATTAACTCCAATAAAAAAAAATATTAAATAGATAAAAGTGTTTTTTTTTTTTTTTGTTTTTTTTTTCTTTCTCGGACAATTATTTCAGTTAATTTTGTTTTGAGAAAATGAATATCTAAAATATGACTAGCATTTATAATTCTTCTTGCTTAGCTCAAAACTAAAAAAAAGAAAAAAAGTAATTGTATTAGATAAAAATATTTGTATTACAAAATGTTTCCAAAAATAATACTACTTTAAATACAAAAATTTTTTTAAAATTCTGGAAATTGCTTAATTCTTATTCTTTTATTCTCTTTCTTTAATTTTTTTTTTTTTTTTTTTTTTCTCTCAGTAACCCTGTGTGTCTTAGTGGCTTTATCATCTTGCTCGGGGTGAAATGATTAAAAGAAAAATAATTTCATTACAAAATGTTTCCAAAAATATTTTTTACAAAGAATTTCATTACAAAATGTAAAACATTTTGAAATGAAATTGTCAAGTTTTTTTTACATCAAATTAATATCATTCTATGTAATTTTATTTAATTTTTTTTCATCAGGGTGAACTGTCATAATGTGTTTGATGCTGGTGCACCTTTTGGTGGCTATAAAATGTCTGGCAATGGAAGAGAACTGGGAGAATATGCTCTGGATAATTACACTGAAGTTAAAACAGTAAGTCATTTTCCCCACTGCATTTTCCACTACAATTAACGATCATCCAATTATCCTTTTCAAGTTTAAAATTGACAGCCATAATTTGATTCCTCATTTGATAAGGCTAAAAAAAAAAATTGGATGATTGGTGGTTAACATTCCATTGTTATTTAATTGCCTACTATCAAATTACCAGTAATCTTTGCCTTTGCCTTTGAAAAATAAGCAATTTCTCAACTGTCATCATCACCTGCAGAGGGTGCAGATGTGGGCTACGCACTCCTTGTTTCACTTGATCATACTAGTTAAAACCCTCTTAATTTAGAAATTCAAACCTAAACCTTTCCAGGTACTAAGTTTATTGTAATTAAATACCTTTAAAAAAACACTAGAAAAATCAGACCTCAGAGTACTTATGGTCTGTTAATAAAATCCAAAATACACAAGTTGGTTTTCTGGGCTTTCACATCAAATCAAGTTTAAACCAGGTATAGTCACTTACTTCTAAAAGGGTATATGCTTGTAAAATCCAAATTACCCAGCTTGCCTTGCTAAGCTTTTCATATCCACTTCTCAAGTTAATTTTCATTCTAACTGACACCAAGTAGATTAAATTACAGCCACAGCAATTTACATCCAGTTGTTTACTGATTACAAATTCATTTGCTGGTAAAAAAAAAATAGCACAATTGTTGTTTCTTCTATAACATTTCTCGTTTTATCCTGCTTAACAAAACTGCTATTCAATGAGTCACAAAGATATTTTGTCTTTTTATGGCTGTTCAGCATTTTATATATACACCTAATTTGAGTTTAGTCTTCAAACAAAATGTTACAATCATGTTTTTTATGTAACTGCAGTATAATTTGTCAAGTGTATAAAGTGCAGAGGACATGATGAGGTAGTCATTTTTTTCATTTATTTACACATATGGTGTTTTGAAAAGTACTGAACCATAGAAGAAAATATTACAGTAATTCAAACTTTTGGCTTTCAACTTTTAAGCAACTTTGAATGTTTAAAGTATTTGTACTGATGTTTGCATGCTTGAATAGGATCTGAAATGTTCTTGGCTGATTTTTGTAGATGATCCAGAGAAAAAAATTGTGAATGTCAGGGAGACATTAGGTGGGCATTAAAGTGGCCCGTATCTTCCAATCCTCCTAGTAAAACATTTCATCTAAAGTAGTCATTACACTAATAACAAAATATATCCCTTCTGTCAAATAAAGATCATCTAATACAGGGAATGCTGCTCAATTCACTTTCTGAAATCTGATCAGATACCACTTCTCTTTTTTTTTCTTTTCCTTTTTTAAGCACTTTTTCCCTTTTTGTTCCCCCCCATTTGTTTTCCCCCTATTTTTTTTTTCCCTTTTTCTTTCTTTTTTCCCTTTTTGTTTCTTCTTTTTTTCCCTTTTTGTTTCTTCTTTTTTTCCCTTTTTGTTTTTTTTTTTCTCCCCTTTTAGTTTCTTTTTTTTCTCCCCTTTTAGTTTCTTTTTTTTCTCCCCTTTTTTGTTTCTTTTTTTTTCTCCCCTTTTAGTTTCTTTTTTTTCTCCCCTTTTAGTTTCTTTTTTTTTTCTCCCCTTTTAGTTTCTTTTTTTTTTCTCCCCTTTTAGTTTCTTTTTTTTTTTCTCCCCTTTTAGTTTCTTTTTTTTCTCCCCTTTTAGTTTCTTTTTTTTTCTCCCCTTTTAGTTTCTTTTTTTTTTCTCCCCTTTTAGTTTCTTTTTTTTTTTCCCCTTTTGTTTCTCTTTTTTTTCCCCTTTTGTTTCTCTTTTTTTTTCCCCTTTTGTTTCTCTTTTTTTTTCCCCTTTTGTTTCTCTTTTTTTTTCCCCTTCTGTTTCTCTTTTTTTTTCCCCTTCTGTTTCTCTTTTTTTTCCCATTTTGTTTCTTTTTTTCCCATTTTGTTTCTCTTTTTTTTTTCCCCTTTTTGTTTCTCTTTTTTTTTCCTTTTTGTTTCTCTTTTTTTTTTTTTTTTTTCCCCTTTTTGTTTCTCTTTTTTTTTCCCTTTTTGTTTCTTTTTTTTCCCTTTTTGTTTCTCTTTTTTTTTTTTTTTTTTCCTTTTTTTTTTTTCCCCTTTTTGTTTCTCTTTTTTTTTCCCTTTTTGTTTCTCTTTTTTTTTCCCTTTTTGTTTCTCTTTTTTTTTCCCTTTTTGTTTCTCTTTTTTTTTCCCTTTTTGTTTCTTTTTTTTTTCCCTTTTTGTTTCTCTTTTTTTTTTCCCTTTTTGTTTCTCTTTTTTTTCCCCCTTTTTGTTTCTCTTTTTTTTCCCCCTTTTTGTTTCTCTTTTTTTTCCCCCTTTTTGTTTCTCTTTTTTTTTTCCCCTTTTTGTTTCTCTTTTTTTTTCCCCCCCTTTTTGTTTCTCTTTTTTTTTTCCCCTTTTTGTTTCTCTTTTTTTTTCCCCCCTTTTTGTTTCTCTTTTTTTTTCCCCCTTTTTGTTTCTCTTTTTTTTTTTTCCCCCTTTTTGTTTCTCTTTTTTTTTTTCCCCCTTTTTGTTTCTCTTTTTTTTTTTTCCCCCTTTTTGTTTCTTTTTTTTTTCCCCCTTTTTGTTTCTTTTTTTTTTCCCCCTTTTTGTTTCTCTTTTTTTTTTCCCCCTTTTTGTTTCTCTTTTTTTTTTTCCCCCTTTTTGTTTCTCTTTTTTTTTTTTTTCCCCCTTTTTGTTTCTCCCCTTTTTTGTTTGTTTCTTTTCCCCCCGTTTGTTTCTCCCCTTTTTTGTTTGTTTCTTTTCCCCCCGTTTGTTTCTCCCCTTTTTTGTTTGTTTCTTTTCCCTCTTTTTGTTTCTTGTATGTGTGGATCTCGTTTTACATTAAAAAAATTTCAGAGCATTTATCACTTGTTGATTTTGAATCCACAAGGCTGAAAGCAACATTGTTAAATAAGAAAAATAACAAGAACTTTTGAAACATTGTATTTTATTTTCTCTCCCCAAAAAAAGAGGTTACATGCACGAGATATAATTGCTTGATTTGAGTGACAATTTAAATTTTTTTTCTTTGAATTTATTGCATATTCAGAAAATAGGCATCATTTTTTAAAATCTCTGTATCAATATATATTCTCAATAAAACAAAAAAAAAGAGGCCACTATCAAATAAAAGATTTAGCTTCAAAGTCTGTCTATACTTTATGCAATTGAGACTAATCTTTGACAATTGTGAAAATCATATTTTAGACTTTGCCTTACTATTTTGATCCCAGATTCTCATAAAATTGTTTAGTTAAAAAAAACAATTTATATTGCCTTGTTTTTATGTTTCTGGTAAAACAATTTCCAGCTGCGCTAATACTGATGTTCTCTTTCTTTCAGGTAACCATCAAAATTCCTGAAAAGAACTCTTAAGATGACAATGAGTTCATGGCTCAAAAAAAAATATATCTACAGTTATTTTTTTATTCTGCATATAGTAAACTGAATTTGTAGTAATTATTTTTATAATGTATTGATATTTTTTTTCTTTTTACTCTTGATAATAGCAATTTTTTTAAAAATTCTTCTATTGATACTTTGTTCCTTATAATGAATAATTTTATAATAAATACTTGAACCATACACTTTGACATACTTTTTGTTCTTTTTATTAACATTTCAAAGAAATATTCTCCAAATTGTAGAGGTATTAATTAGGTTAGTATACAATCAATTATCCCTTTTTTAAACTGTTTAAATAAATCTGACTCTAAAACTGAAATGTTAATCCAAGTGACTAATAGTGTTGTTGATCAAGGTTCTGCATTACTTAACATTCAGTAGTACTTTGTGTACCATAACTTTTTATTTTCAATAATACTAGCATTGTTATAGCTTTATGTATTACATGATGCAAACAACTCTCTGGATTATTTGGGATAATTTTGAAAGTACTACACAATGGCAAGAAAAAGAACATTTACACTTAACATCAGGAAGAGACGGTTGAAATTTCTGGGGCACATAATCATGAAAGAGGGACTGGAAAATTTAATACTCACAGGACAAATTGAAGGTAAGAGTGAGGGCAGAGAGAAGCAATGCACAACCTACCTGACAAGCTTGAGTGAATTGAGAGATGGCAAAAAGACAAGTTAATAAGAGCTAAAAAGGACAGGAGATTGTGGAGAGCCATGACCACCAATGTCCTGAAAGGACATGGCAAAGAAGAAACATGGAATACTAATGAGCTGTTGTTGCTGCTATCATTACTAAGTGTAGTTGTAAAAGTAGTAACCATAAAAAGAAAATTGCTCAAATTCTAACCTGCTATCAATGCCAGTTTGGTATTTACATTATAGTAGGTACATAGATTGCAATAGCAGATATTAAATGTAATTTTGTGTTACATTCTTAAGGGGAAAAGCTTAGAGGTATCAAGTAATTTTGCATATTCATGACAGGATTTTTAATATTAAAACTCATTTGTAAAGATAGATTAAATAAGGAAATTTCATGACTGACATTTTTAGCAGATTTAAAGATTAAAGAATTTTCAGCCCTCCAAAAATCTTTCTTGAAGTTTTCTTTTTAGCCTCTTTTGAAAACTAAAGGATTAAATTTTCTAATTCCTGAAAGCAAAATACTGCAGTGTATTTCAAACGAAATTGAATTTTTTTAGATACTTAACATTATGATTGAAGATGCTTTCTGAAAATTAGAATGATTTTTAGTCTTTCTCTTTTTTTTTTCAGAAAATACAATCAAAATGATCAATTTTTTTTTTTTTTTTAAATTTTTCTAACAGATTCTAAACAAAACTTAATTCTCAGTTTTAAAAATCTTGCAAAAATAATATATATTTCTTAAACATTTGTGTATAATTAGCAAATTTAAAGTTAAATTAATCTGTTCTGAAACAAATATTACTTATAGCATAAAATTTTCTATACAAGCATTTCTTGACCATGGGGTCTTGTTATTCTCATGTCTCATTGATAAATTGATGTCCAAAGCTGTTGACAGGTTAAGTATGGTGGACCAAAATTGACATAAGTTTATGAATTCTAAGTAAAAACAGTTTGTTTTTGTTTAACTACCAGGTAATTTTTAAAAATTAACAATACTTTAAGCAATTGTTTAATATTTTATTGAATTTTTTTAGATACTTAACATGATTGAAGATGCTTTCTGAAAATATATTGAAATTTAAGATGCTATAAAAATTTCTTAAATTAATAGCATTTCATAAATTATTGAATTACCTCTAATTTTTTAACCCTTTCTATCATGTTCGAATTTTTTTTTTTTTTTTAAATTAATTTAACTTTCAATTTGCTAATTTCCCTAAATATTTTACAAAACTTTAAAAAAATCAGAATTAAGTTTTGTTTACAAAAAATGGCAAGATTTTTTATCACTTTTTTTTTTTTTTTTTTTTTTTTTTTTTTTTTTACAGTAAAAAAAAAAAAAAAAATATTCTACTAATCGATATACAATTTATGGAATGCACCAGAGTATTTTGCTTACTGGAAATAGTAAAAATTTACTTTTTAATCATTTAGCTTTCAATTAAAGCTAAAATGAAAGTTTTTTTTTTTTTTTTTTTTTTTTTTTTTTTTTAAATTCATTTTTAAAATTTGGGTATTGAGAGTTAGTGGAGGTACCTACCACAATTAATAAAATAAAACTTATTTCAAATGAAATAAAATATAAAAATAATTAAACTAAACATTAAGTTTAAAATGAAATAAAAGGTTACCTTTCAAAGGTTTTTTTTATTTTTATCAAAAAATAACTCGCAAAAAAGAATAAATAAAATTAAAAAACTAAATTTAAAAAAATTTTTTTTTTCTTTAAAAAAAAAATAAAACTAAGGTTTATGAGCGTAAGGGGGACAACCCTTGAAAATCGTGACCTAATGACGTTGCATATGAAACCTCATACTTAAAAACAAAACATTTAGACACAAAATTATTTTTAATTGCAAAAAAATTTTTGGTGGGATATGTATTAAACTTTTCAGTTTTCGCTTAGTAAATATAGTCTTCACTTAATAACCTAATAATCTAACTTTATCGATGCTTAAGAATTTTAAAACATTTTTGAAACTTTATAATTAAAAAAGAAAAATGCAAACAATTCTTGTAAAAATTCATTATTCATCAAAAATTTTTTCAGATTATGTCCTTAATATATATTATTTATAGAAGCAGTCATAACTATTTAAATAATTAGTTTTATTGAAGTTTTTATTTTGTGATTTGAAGCAGATTTTTTGAAAGTTGGTAATAGTCTTGAAAAAAAACAATTGATTTACATTCTCCAAGGTGTCCTGCTTTTAACTAAAAAAAAACAAAAACATTAGCAATTTTAAATTCTAGAAAATTTTATGAAATTAAGTAGGCAGGTTAACAGAAAAAAAACAATTTTTTACCTAGATTTTCTAAAAATAATTTCAAAAATAAATTCATTCATTCATTCATTTGTAAATGAGTTTTAAAGTTTCATTAAAATCTGACAATTTTATTTTATTTTTTTAATTTTATTTTTTTTCTTGTAAGAGTTTCACAATTAATGTTTTTCACCGGAAACAGCGGCACAAAAATGACCATGTTGTTGACAAAAAAAGAAATAACACAAAATTTGAATGTGTTAGAAAGGAGTAAAAACAAAAATTTTTAAATAATTAAAAAATACTTTCATCTTTCCTCTTAATAATAACAAGCATTTTGCTGATAAAACTTTGTTTTTAAGTTTGGGGCCTCTTTTTCATTACGGTATGATCTTTTTTCAGAAAATTATTGGTGGTACCTACATTATAGGAACTACAAGAAGACTAAGGAAAGATTCAACATCAAAGCAAGAAGTGTTCCTGTAGAATTTAGCTATTAGTATACTTGGGAATAGTGATCCCTTGAATGGTGGTACAGAATATTAAAATTGAAGAGTAGAAAGCGTTCTCTTCTGCCATGGCAGACTTGGTCAAAGGAGGCCTACCTGCAACTACAATGCTATCATTTAATTTTCATAATGAATAAATAAAATGTTTTAAAATATACATATGAAAAAGATAGAATTAAAATTGTGAAAAACGTGTATTTTTTTTTTTTTTTTTAGTAATTAACAGTATACACTTATTCTACATATCTACTGGCAGTAGATACCAAATGTAAATACAGATTTTTATAATTTTTAAAAACTTAATTGGTTGATATTTTAGAATAATTTACTGCACAGTTTACACATTAACAGATATTTCAAAAGCACACTAGAGCATTGCATGCAGCCTCCTATATTTGTGTTCATTAGATGATTGTATGAAACAGCTAATAATTGCTTTTCAATGGATAGCAACATGAATGATCCCAAACTCTCCTCAGACAACAGATTTCTTAACCTTGTCTTTATGACCTTTAGCTTTGAAAATGTCTTCACATTGGACTTTAGTAACTGATAGTGTGCTGATTTTATACAGTTCTTTTTACTTTTTTATTATTAAAACAGTTGTTTGTGTTTGTTTCTTTATTGCATTTTTATTTGATACAAAGGGCTCACTCCAACAAGGACCTACTTGACATTGAGCAAGCTGATACTCTGGCCAGTTTGCTACTGCTTATAAGTGAATACAGGTTCTTTCAACTAAAACCTTATCTTGCTATGAAAGGTTATATTGTAATTCTGTCTTCTGACCTTTACAAAAGATAATACACAAATTTTGCTCTTCCAAATGTGATTTGAAAATATGGATTAAATTTGACACTGCTTACATAAGGAAACAATAGGAAAATATTTTATAAATTTAATATTAGTATATATGTATGTATCTCTTAAAATCCCTCCCCAACATTTTTATTTCCTAAATCTTCACTCAATACATGGCCCAAGAGCCACTTAAGCTTAAAGTTTGCTGTGGAGAAACTAGATGCAGATATATCTAGGTTAGATTGCAGTTGACCCCTAGACTTAAAAAAGTTAAGATTATAGTGATTAGGGAAATATTCTCCTGGAAGTTTGTAGTAAAGTGCCTGGCATGATGAGTCTTTGTCATAAAGATTAAAACTTGCATATTCTTCTATGTATTTTATCAAGAATCTCTAAATACATTGCAGAATCAGCAGACCAGATGTGACAGCAATATTGTTAAAATTGGTGGAACTATGGAGTGTAGGTTGTCTGAATACTTTCCATTCATCTTAAAAGATCTAATTTGAATTCATTCTGCATGGAATTTCAGAATAAGACTTATAATAGGATTGATGTCAGATTTATTGACCCACTTACTCTTTTTGGGACATGACAGATTCATCAACACAGCTCGAGTAGACAGCTAGTTCTGAAGTAAACAATTAAAATATGAAGCAAAAAGTCATTCGTATACAAGAAATAAATCATTAAAACTATAAACAAACTCTATACACTGGCATGTAAAACTTTTGGCCACCTTGGGAAATTATTATTTTTTTTTTTTGTTCATTTTACCCCTAAATCAAGAGTGATTAGCAGTATTCTTTACTCAGTACATTTTATGATTGTTAATGTCTGGCAAACAAGTTACTGCATTTTCATAAATGCTGTATGGTAGATGATAAGCATAGTGATCCTGAAAAAAGACCATGCAAAAGTCATCAGTGAAACTTTTGCTTTTCAGCTCTTAAATGAAAAGGAAAAACTTTTGCAAAAGTGATCTTTATTATTATAGAAAGGGTTGCATTCTGTGTTGTCAATGGCTTCAGACCCAATGCCACTTCATAAATTACATCAACAAAAACAGATTCTTTTTCTTATTCATTTTATTATACAAGACTGATACACATGGTAGCATTGATTCTAGAAGGCAATGAAAGCATGAACTTCAGCGGAATACATGCCCACTCATTGGTGAAGCATTTTGTCACGTGCCTGTCTATTTAATCTAGGTGTGGAAAGCATATAGATACTTCAAAATTCCTGCCAACTTCATACCATTTTGGTCTTATATCCAAAATTTAGATAAAGGCAATCCATCACTGTCAGAGTACCACACCCATGAAGTATAACTGACCAATTGCTGGCTATTCTGGCCCAGTCTCCACATTCTGAAACAAAAGTATAAAACATTAGTAATTAATGGTTGCTGCCTTTAGCTTGAATAATTACCTTAGTTTGATGTGGTATTGAATGGCACAAGATACAGATTTTTTCATGGGAAATGTTTTCCATTCTTCTTGGCAGTAATCCCAAAGCTCTTGGAGATTATACAGTCTTTGTTAGAGCAGTTGTTTCAACAGTTCACACCACAATGCATCAATTATATTGTGATCAGGACTTTGTACAGGCCAGTCTTCTAAAAGTTGAACATCTTCAGCCACCAGAAACATTTTTGTTGCACATGTGTGGCAAAGAGCATCATCATACTGAAAAGTTCTCCATTTTCATAGTCTGGCACAAGATTAGACCATAGTAAGCTAATATAGTTTAGTTTTTCATAAACTTTTACCAATTTTCTTCTAACATTGCTTTTGACACAACCCCACACCATTACATGCCCACCACCAAATTTTACTGTCTTTGTGCTGTATCTTGTATTTTTTCTTTCTTTCTCCTACTGGTCTTCTTACATATTCTCTGGCATCAGAATGTAACTCTATTTTGCATTTCTAATTAAAAATTATTTTTTTACCATTTTCCAACATCCCAAGTAAGATGTACTTTTCACCATTTTAATCTTCTATTCTGATGTTTTTGATTAATGATATTTTTTTTTTTTTTTCACTTTTTTCTTCTTTTTTTTTTTTGCTGCTATACACCCTTTCAAGTTTTTTATGGCAATACTCTGTGTGCCTTTAAGTGAAATCCCACTCATCATAGATTCTCAAAATTTCATATTGGCTCATTTTCATATCCAAAAATAAACAAAGCAATTTCTAAAGAACTAATGGATATTTTTAATTTATTAATCCAACAGATTTCATCACTTAAACGTTATTGGCTCGGGACATGGGTTCAAAGTCTGATGGAGTGTGCATATTTTTCTTTAATAAGACAAAAATAAATATAACATTTAATAAATAAACGGAACATCTCTTCAAATATGCATATCCAGTAAAATAACATTTAAAGTGATAAACTATATGGCAAGTTTTTAAATTCAACTGACAAAGTCTGTTTAATTTTTTTTTTTTTTTTTTTCAAGTTGTACATCTAAGTTGTACATCTTAATGAAAATTGTGAATAAACTGTCCAAAGGTAATGGTTTCTTTTAAAGTACTTTTGAAATCTCAGTTACTTCAAGGACTGTCAGTATGGTAGACAAGATTGTGTTGGCTAATGTCATGAATCAATTGCTAAGTCTACTGCTAGGAAAGTAAGTTCACTATTTTGTGCTAGAGAATTTTTCTCACCAGAATCTCCTGCACATTTATATGTCTACCATGTGTCCATGCATCGAATATTGCTACCACATCTGGTTTGGTGCTTCTGTTTTATATCTAGAAATTTTTTACAAAATCCAGAGAAGAATTGGCAATCAGCTTCAGTTGCTTTCTCATTACTGTAATGTAGCTTCCTTTTGCCTCCTCAGTAAATATTTTCTCAATAATTCTTCTGATGAGCTTTCCTTGATGGAACCTTGACTTCATAAATTTAATTGCAGTACTTGATTGGCAGTTAGGTTTCATAATTTCACTATTGAAATTACTAGTTGTAATCAATAGCTTCTTGCCTTTCTTGCTTGTAGAACTCTCTTTTAGCTTCCTGCTTTCCTGTCAATTATGATGTTCAAAATTTCAAATGCAATATCAATTGTTCTGTTCTATCTCTTTGATTCCTGTTATACTATTGTCCTCTCTGTTTCTTTCCCTCTCAGTAACCCCCTGCATCCTAGTGGCTTTTATTGCTTTGTTTGCGGGGGTGGGGGGTGATTAAAAAAACTGCAAAACTACTTTTGAACATTGGAAAAATACAACAAAGATTAAACCGACAGATCTTGATAGTTTTTTGTTTAATTCAACTATCAAGATCTGTTGGCTTAATCTTTGTTTAAATTTATTCTTCTTGCCTGAATATATTATCTCATATATAAAATAAGACCAGTGTTGAACTTTCAGAAAATGTTCTGTTGGGATTGGTTAAAGCATTTTATTATCATATATTTTAAGGGATGTAAAATTAACCTTTATTTTTTGTGATTAATAAAAGCTTACTATTATAGTGATAGAAAAACAAATAAATAACAAGACTGAAATTTCACCCTTTCTAAAAAAAATAGGTGGATAATCAGAATCACTAGGCCACAAAGCTATATTTCAACCAACCAATCAGAAAGCATTTATAGCCAAGATATAAGGAAATAAATAAATAACATTGAGACCAAAATTTTACCATCTCTAAAAATAGATGTATATTCTAAATTACCAGACCATAAAGCCATAGTGTAACCAACCAATCTGAATGCTCTCACAACCAAGATATCAAAACAGTATTTTTGAAGCAGATCTATATATGTGTTTATATAACCAGATGGAAAATCAACCAAAACCAGAATCAATAAATAAATTTTGTCCATTCTTCAATGATGCAGTCATCGTAACATAACCAGAGCTGAAATGTGACATTTGCGTGACCAGCTGGCGACTTGAGAAGACTACACCATCCTGTTACATGTAAGAAAATACACCCTTTCTTTTTCCACTTTTAAGCAGGTGGCTACTAATATTGGGTACATACACACACGTCTATTTACTTCCTCCAGACTCTCTCTATCTCTCGTATGTGCCAGGACTCTTACATTTGAACTCTTGAAACTTCAACTTTCAACTTATCCTTCTGTATTATTTATTATATTGAGTTATATAAAGTTTTATTTTGTATTTATTATTACTCTATGTCCTTAATTTTAATCATTACACAAGGCCAATATACACCCAAATCAATTATACTGATATATGGAGGTAATGGACATTGTCAGAAGATAACCTCCACAAATCTTCTCACAAGAGCCCTGACTTTTGCTGCTCTTAACTATGTACTTATAGGAAAGTGGTTTACTCAAATGTTTAGTTTCCAACTCATTTTCCATTAACCTTTGTGATAAAATTCTTGTCATGCTCCTTCCCAGTTTTTGAACAGGAGTAGAGTTTTATCACTTGTTTACTGTTTAGAATTGGGTTTTCAGTTCTAGATAAGGTTTTATTTTATTCTCTTTTACTCCTAGTAACTCCTTTCATCTTAGTGGCATTGTTACCTTGCTTGGAGTGTACTGATTAAAAATAAATAATTTAACAAAAAAAAGTAGTGCAAAATTATAACAAAAATCAGACACTTTGTTTTGAATACAATATATTTATTCAAGTTTCTAAACTGACAGTCTTCACTCTGTCTCTTCAGCCCCTCAACCTCCGGCATCTTCCTCTTTGGGTTGAGGCGCCCACTCGATCTGAACCGAACTCAGGGGTAGCTGGACGCACGCTCCCTGAGTACCCGTAGATTGTTCGACCAGTCACTGGCCAAGTTCCGCCTGCTGCCACGTTGTGTTAAATTTTAGATCCAGTAGGTGGGGGGGTATTGCCCATACGCTCATGGTCGATTGGGGATGTAGGCACGGCTGTGAGGGTGGGCGGCAGGAAAATTAGAATGTGGCGAAAAAAGGAAATAATATCTGCAGAAGCCAAACAACAATGGGTAAAATATTGATGTCTTTTATATAAGGAAACAACAACAGTAGAAAAGATTACAGTAAGGATAGAAAAGCAATTAACATAAGAAAAGAGGACTACTCCTCTACTAATTTTCCAACAGAGAGAGGTGTGTGTGTGATTAACTCATTCCAATCGACTTAGGAGGATGTGTGGCTCGTAATTCCAGCCCTACGTGGAAGTGTAGCTTTTCAGTTTGTTGTCGTAAGTGACAAACGTTAAGTTTCAGCGGCTTTTCAATGCGACTGCTAAAACGATGTTGATATTTCTTGAAGTCCTTATCTCTGACTCATCACTGGACCGACTCACTGCAATGACAGTCTCTCTACTCTCTCGATGACAGTCTCTTTTGTCTGTCTTTCTCGTCAGCCTTTCTCGTCGGCCTTACTCGTCTGCCTTTCTCAGCTGCCTTTCTCATCGGCCTTTCTCATCTGCCTGTAGCACTGCGACCCGTAATGGCCACTGCGGGTGCCCACGCATGTGACGGCACGCATGTGATGGCACGCAGTGACAACGATGTGCCGACCAATCGTGGTCTCTCCCGTCACTTTGAGAATTCTCTCCCGACTGCCTTATTAGCAAAATCTCAAGTTAATATAGCAACCAAAGATTATAAGCCAGGTTGTTCACGCGCTTAACATGAGTGTCGCCATAATCACGTGTATTTGCAAAGTTTTCTGTTGCTTACTCAGATCTATTTCAAATCTCTTAGTGGATAAAATTAATTCGTTCATTCCAATTGTTTTTCAATGACCAAATTCAGCGGATACAACTTATGTTCAGATTAGATTTCGCTAGCGGTAAACATACACTGATCTTACCTCCCCAGTCCAATTTACTTCAATATGTTTTTATCAAAAATATTGTTTTCGCCTATTTCTTTTTTTAACGACCCAAATTAAACATTGCCTCCTGCTCTTTGCATTTGTTTATAAACAAGTCTTCACCAACCCGATTTGAAATTCACTCTTTATCCATTAGCCGTCTTAGGTTTCATATATCATTGTTCTAGATTCTTTCCTATTAATAGCGCTGACACAGTTTGTAACTTCATGGAAAATCGTGTTTTCCAGTTTCAATCAATAAACGTTATATTTGCATGTGTGCATTCATGTGGGTGTGTGCGTCAACCTCTCTCTGTTACAATAGCAACTGCACCAAACTTGTGTTTTTCAAACTGGGGTCTGGAAAAAGTTATTTATTGTTTTTAATATGCATTTTTAATTTCAAATGTTCAGTTGCTTCAAATGAAAATCTTCATTTCTTCCACCCCTGAGAAGGAGAAAAAAAAAACTCTTCCTACTTTATTATTTGTTGCCAAAAAAAGTTTCCTTCCTCTTCATATTTTATAAAATAAAATATTTTTTCTATGAAAGAAAGTTGTACTGAAGACTGTGATATATTGATATTTGATAATAAAAAAAACAATGTGGGCGAGAGACCTGTTACCAAAAAGTTTACTATTGTAAAACAATAACTATAATAAAGCTTTGTGTGAGTAACTGATAGTCAAGTCTATCACTGTCAGATGATCATTAAACATGGTAAATTTATCTGCTCATTTCGTTTAACACAGCTGCTATAGTTGTCACTGGCTGCATATATCTGCCCCACAATCACGACAATAGAATAAAAGCTAAATTAACATCATTTCTGATCAGTCAGATTACAATCAATTTTCAATTCTTATTTATTTTTTTATACATATTTTTTAAATTAAATCTTGTGAATATTTTATAAATTGTTTTTACTTCTCATTGTGGTAATGTGCTTGATCCACCATGGGTGTCCTCAACTTGTAAGAGATTAATAAATTTACTATGCAGTGAAGCTGAAATTTGTTTTATTTCCTTATATATATGTTGTATATTTTTATTTACGCTTGAATTTCTGGGACAAGGAGTTAGCATTATTTATACTATTTATATTCAAACTATTGCTCTCATTTTTGTTGTTGTTATCACATTTCAGTTGTTGTGCCCCCTGGCCTTTATCAGGTGCATATTGATGTAGGTAACAAACAAGGAATTCTGAACTGAACCCTTTATTTAATCTCATTCCACTGCCAATGTCTTGTACTGGGTTTTAAGAGCTGGATGATGTTCCTAGACATTGTCAGTAGAATGAGAACAGTAGATTAAGCAAAGCATTCAGTTTAGAATTCCTTGTAGTTTATCAATAATGCTATTTCTGAAGTTTACCTATTCACATTGGGAAAAATGGTTAATGTAGGCATTCTTGTTCATGCAAAGTAAGAATAAAACAACGTACGATTCAAAAGTAGCATTTACTTAATCTAGGATTACACAAGAAAGACCACAAAAAATTTATAAGTGAGTAGTTTTTCACAATTTACACTTATACTGTAAATAACTTTCAGGAATCAGCCCCCCCCCCCAATATAGTCTTCCATCATGATTTTGTTAGATCTTTGATAGCCAGAACATTCTTGAAACTTCTTACTAAACTGCTCCCTATTAATTATCTGAGAGACCCCTTTCTGCCTTCCATTAGCATGTCTGATGCTAACTTCAAGAGAGTGACCCATTGCACATTCATGGCTCACATGAAGTAGAAAGTTTATATTGAATCCATTGCTAGGTCAGCTGCAAAGAAATTTGGTTCATTGTGTCATGCGAGACAATTTTTCTTTCTGGAATCTATCTTACATATCTATAAGTCTACCATTTGGCCATGCTTAGAATATTGCTGCCACATATGGTCAGGTGCTCCTGCTATTTATTTAGAATTTCTTGATAAAATCCAAAGGGGAATCAGCAATATTATTGGTCCTAACCTGGCGGCTTGGCATCAGTCACTTTCCCACTGCCATAAATCTACTTCTCTGTGCCTTTCTATAAATATTTTCATGGTAATTGTTCAGATAAGTTCTTCGGTATGGTACCTAGATTTTGTGAATTTAAGTGCAGTACTAGATTAGCAACAAGGTATCATCGATTTACAGTTGAACTAGTCAGATTAGATGTAACTAAGTTCTATACTAATAGTTTCTTTTCCTGCACTTTTGCTTGTGGAACTCTCTCCTGCCTTCATGCTTTCAGGCCAACTTTGATCTTCAAAAATTTAAATGCAATGTCAATCATTATCTACTGACCTGATCACTCTTTTATTGTTCTTGCTACTTCATAATATTTCATGTTTTCTGAATCTTTCACACCCAGTAACCCCTTATGCTTTAGTGGCTTTACTGCTTTGCTTGGGGTAAATTCAGTTTTTTAAAAAAAGTTCTAGAAAATTCTCCTTCAGCAACTTAGCACTAAATCAGTCTGGAATGTAATGGAAAATAGGTTAGTTTCAAAACATTGATGTCCCAATCATAAAAGCTAAGTTTGAAGAGAATAATAGTCATTTCCATTGCTTTCTAGATAGAAGCAATTAGGAAATAACACTTAATTTTGTTACACAATGTTATAGTTGTATAAAAAAAGAATATATCTGTTAATAAGTTATTACCCAGAACACATTATTACCACCCGTCACATTTTGGGGATGGATAGTAATAATGTGTTAGGAAATTAGTTTTAAAGAATAACAAAGTAAAACCTGAAAGAAATCAAGCAGATAAAGTTTTGTTGTTAAACATTAGAACTTTATAAATAAAAAAATCACTATTCCTACTAAAATTCATTATTGGTGGCCACCATCTTAACAACATTAGATATGCAGATGACACAGTGTTGAGAGCAACATAGAAAGGAAACTACAGGAACTGCTACTTAAGGTAGTGAAGGAAAGTAAGAAGAAAGGACTAAACATCAATTGTAAGAAAACAAAATGTATGATTGACAGCAAAAAGAAGAGCCCAACATGTGAATTAGAAATTGGTGATACCAAAATTAAACAAGTGCCAAAATATGGGTGATGATGGAATGTAACTAGTTTGGTTTGTGGAACAGAAATGCACCAAATTCCAGATTCCAATTTAATATGTCTTTCTTTTGCATATGAGTATTTCTACTCAATTACTGTTGTACCTTTTTAACCTTGGTAGCTAGACATTGATAAATGACATAAAAAAATAATTGATCTTTAGGCCAGCTTGACTTGCTTGCAGATTCTGCATATATATCAATATTATGTTATCAAAAGCTTAAAACAGAAAATAATACAACCACTGATGTTTACTAACAGTTTTTTCATTGTTTAATGCTATAAAATAAAATAATAATAATATTATTATTATTATTATTATTATGATGATGATGATATTATTATTAATATTATTATTATGATGATGATAGTAATATTATGATGATGATAATAATAATAATATTAAAAAAACAAAAACACCACCACCGCCTGTAGCTTATATTACATCCAAATCTTCATTCAGTAAAATAAAGAACTAATAATAGAAAAAGAAACGATACAAAGGTTTTAAACCAGTTCACTCAACTAATGAAAACTTCTAAAACAATTCAAAATATGATTAAGATTTTCATTCGACCAATGATTTTGTTATCTCCAATTTGTAATTTGCATGTTGGGCTGTTCACTTTGTTGACAAACAGAACTTTTTTAAAAAATCCTTTATTTTTAACAAAGTAATCAAACTTAATGTCATTTAATTATGTGCTTTACCTACAAAAAATATACTGAAAATTTTAATAATGAAAATCTTAATAGACTGTAAATACATTTGATAGGAAATTTAATCATACATTTTGTTTTCTTACAATCGATGTTTAGTCCTTTCTTCTTCCTTTCCTTCACTAACTTAAGTAGGACTTCCTGTAGTTTCCTTTCTATGTTGCTGTCAACACTGCATCATCTGCCTATCTAATGTTGTTAAGATTGTTGTCACCAATATTGAATTCAGGTAGGAATAGTGTTTTTTTTATCTACAAAGATCTAATGGTGATTTGTTAAGCATAGTTTAGTGTGGCACAAGGCCGAAATTATGGGGCATCCAGTGAGGATTGAACTCACTACTCAGTCGTAATTGATATAACGAGACAAGCTTGCTAACCATTACACCACGTCAAGGTACCCTCTAGAAAGTTCTAATATACTCTTTTAAATACCTATAACACTGTAACAAAATTTTCATTTTTTTGTCTTTGGTTAGTAAGTGTCATTTCCCTTTTGCTTTCAACATGCCCTGTGAGTATCAAATTTTTCAAGCCCTCTTTCCTCATTATATGACCTAGAAATTTCAACTACCTCTTACTGATGTTAAGTATAAGTGTCCTTTTTGTTTCCCTTTTGTCTAAAACTTTGTCATTGCTCACATGTTCAGTCCATGGTATTCTCAGCATCCTTCTGTAGAACAACATTTATGTTGCCTTAAGTCTCTTCATCTGCGATGAGATTGTCCAGCATTCACTACCATAAAGGAGGACTGGCACTACGTACAGTAATTCTTATATGCTTCAATATTGTAATACTGTGCTAACCTAAGCTAAGAGGGGAGGGCAGTTGTTATATGGTGATGATTAGATAGTCAGTCAGTCTTGTGAGGCCATTTCTAATGTAGCTAGTTAGATCCTCACTGGATATTCCATTATTTTTACATTGTACCAATCTAAAGCCATTTTGTCTTGACTGATGGTACAGCTGTATTGGTAATAAATCAAAGTTACAATAAATACAGTAAATAAACTGTAATTAAAACTACTTGCTAAAATGGTTGGCTCCCTCTACTTCTCCAGTAACTACCAGACTCCACATGCTATCTGCTATCTTTACAAGAGTCAGATCAGGCCGAAAATGGAGTGCTGTTGTCATATTTGGGCAGGAGCTGCTAAGTCCCCACTTTCCAGACTTGATAGAGTTCAAAAGCGCCTCTGAATCCTTGTGGGTGACAAATTATTTTCCACTCTCCAAGCTCTCTTTCACAGGCAGGATGTGGCAAGCCTCTCACTGATCTGTCACTACTTCCATGGAAGGTGCTTGGACAAACAACATTCCTTGATTTCGCCAGTTTTAACCTTCACAGCCATGCCACTTACATTATGGCAAACCACCCACATCCCCTCTGTATTCCTTCAGTGAGAAGTAAGTTCCACTTGAACAGCTTCTTCCTGCAAATCACTGCTTTGTGGAACTGACTCCCAAGAGGATGTTTCCCCATTATTAACCTGTTCATGTCTAGAGTTAACCATTATCTTCCTTTTCTATCTGTATAAACATAACCCTCTACCTTCAGTAGCCCCCCCCCCCCGGGTCTTGTACAGGGTGAATCTTACTGTAACAGTTTCTGTATGTAAAGGTGTGTGTGAGTTGATTTTTGGGAATGTACATGATATCTGCCCTCTTTTACGGCAGCAAATGTTGGATGGTCTCCACAAAGATGAAGAAGAGACTTGAGACAATAGAGGTATGGTTTTACAGGAGGATGCTAAGTATACCATAGACCAACCATGTGCACAATGATGAGGTTTTGGAGAGGATGCAAACAAGGAGGAAGCTAATAATTAAAATCAGGAAGAGGCAGATGAAATTTCTGGGACACATAATGAAAAGGAAAGGCTTGGAGAATCTGAAACTCACAGGGCAGATAGAGGGAAAAAGAGACAAGGGAAAGGAACACGTGACATACTGAGTGGGCTTAAGCAAGTGGATGATGAACAGGGTTCGGGAGAGGTAGCAAAAGGACAAAACATATAAAGAGCTACAAGGGATAGAGGGAAGTGGCGAGCCATGATCGCCTATGACTTGAAGGGATACAGCGTATAAAGGAAGATCTTTTCATATTATTTTTTTTAATATTTGCCATGTTCAAAGAAAACTGTATTTGATATCTGGTTAGTTCATACATTTAGTAAATGTCATTACAGTTTACATAGGAAAAGTACAAGGATATTGACTAATAAAAATGGGTATATAGCTTCATTTCTTAGAAAGTCTTCTGATCACTAGTTGCTTCTTTAGGATAAAGAAGTCCCTTGGCTTATGTAGACAACTGATATATTGTACTTGACTAATTATGACCTGTTGCAAAGTATTGAATTTATCTGTTTTTACGAGATTTAAAATGAATCTAATTTACATTTTACTAAAACCAACAGCAATTGGTGAAAACTTTTCTTTTTATACTCACTTACATTCAAATTTCATAACTTCCATGTATGCTACGTATTGCTGCTGTGGTTTCCATAACACTTAGTATGTTTTTACAGGATGGAGTTGCTAACCCCATGCCCAACAGTTGTACTTCTCATAGACTGGTTACCAACCACAGCTAAAAAGTCCAGTGTGCCCTACTATTCAAACCATAGCTGGCGGAGAGGAAATTGATTCATAACTCTCTCAAGGGTATTTGTGTGTAAGTGGATGCAATGAGCTTGACTGCAATTTGTACCTGGCTCTCCAAATTCTATATTCCAGTTTGCTATCCATTACGCCGCCCACGCATCATCATCATTATTACTATTCTCCTCTTCCACCATCACCACCACCACCACCACCACCATAGTCTATTTTCTAGTGTATCTGCAAATTTAAAATTTTATTTTAGGTTTAATTTTTGACAACTTTTTCTTGGACTTTGCTGTTCATGTTGAACCTCTTATTACTATATTTATTTATTTATTTATTGTTTGGATTAAATGTTATGTTGCTCTAGGATGTAGGGCATCATGGCCCTTCACAAATTCCTTTTCTTTATTTGTGAATTGTCATGACTTGGTAAAGATAGTGCCTTTTACACAGTTTGGAATTCAGTGTACTCCATCTGAATTGGTAACCACCAAAAGCTAGAAAGCCCAATCTACTCTGTTATTTAACCCATAGATGAGGGAGAGGTGATGCATTCATGCATTTCACAAGGTTATTTATATGAAAGTGAATACAACTGACTAGATAGGAATTTGAACTTGGCTTGATGATTTCACTTTCCATGCTGATCACCATTACACTCCCTGCACGTGTTTCTGCAATTCTTCAGGATGTGGGCGATCATGGCGCTCCACAATTTTCTGTCTTTTGCAGCTCTTAGTAAAGTTCCTTGTTTTGCTATCTCTTCTAACCCCTGTTGTTTTAATTACTAAAATTTGAATTTTACTACAATGGTTAACAAGCTACTCTTATTCATCTGTTGCGCATAAAGTCTTTACTATTGTGTCCTTGTGCCAGACTAAGCTATACTTATTAAATGATCTACACAGGGTTAGGACTGTTTCGTTAAGTAAGACTGTCAGCCTTTTGTTAATACAAATTATTGACCTTGTATTGTTATTTTATCTGCAAAGGGCCATCTGTTACTTCACATAAAGCCACAACCTACAGACCCTCCACCACCTCCATTATTTTATTTCCTTCCCTCTCTTAATAATATCTACTTTCTCTTACACTTTTATTATATACTACAACAATAATAATAAACAATGCTACCATGTTCTTTCGCTTCTCTTTCTCTCCTCATTCTCATTCTCTTCTCTTTCTTTTACCTTTCGCATACTTTTTTTACTCTTACTCATTTGTAATAATTCATGAAAAAAATTGTGAAATTCAAGTGGAAAAAGTAGGATTTAATATTTCTAGAACAAACTCAATTTGAAACTTTGTGCATGCACAGTTAATTTCTATTTAAAAAGTTCTAAAATCATAATTTAACAAATTTATGCTGAAATTATACTTCCCTAGTCTAGCTGGACCAGGGAGTGTTTGTTTAAATTAATAAAATATCAAGGCCCAGGGGCCCATACACCAAAGCTTTGAGAGAGTACCAGGATGCGGGGCGGGGCCTCATTACTTGGCATCTGAGGTATCTTCAAAAAGGAAAGTGCCAAGGGGGCTTGAGCAATTTCTGCATGGCTGAGTGATATCCCACTTTAAACTGTGACCTTATGTCACATTCTCTGTGAGTTGGCATTTGGATAAATACCTATTTCAGTGTATTATCTGTTCTCTGTTCCTTTTTGAATTATAAAGGAAGCCTGGATGACAGTGATCATAGGGACTGGACTATTTCTGTCCTTCACCCATCTGTACATATATGGGCACCCCACATTAAACTGATCTTGTGTCACATCCTAACATCATGGAGAGATTTACTTCAAATGGCCCAATTACACAATTTTTATTTTTTTTAAGCAAGTTCATCCCAAGCAAGGCAGTGAAGCCACTAAGACACAAGGGGTTAATGGGTGTGGAAGAATTAGAAAACAGAAATATTACTAAAGAGTGGGAACAAAAGAAGGACAGTAGATAGTGATTGACATGGCATTTAAATTTTTTTAGATTAAAGATGACTGGAAAGCATGGAGCTGGAAGAGAGTTCCACAAGCAAAAAGTATGAGAAGAGAAACTGTAGAAGAGAAGATGACTTACCTTGTGTGGCAAAGTGAACATGTATATATATGCTTGCGGTGCAAAACGAGTCAAGGAAAGGTAAAAGAAATATGGCCACCCTGACACCTTAATTTAAGAAAGATACGGTCTCAGAGCTAGAAGAATGGGCAAGAGTGGTTGAGCATATGCAAATTTTTTGTGAGATCAGCTAAGCATAAAAAACATCACATGAAAGAGAATGGCCAGTTCACTTGTGAACATGGTGCTGCTTGTACAGAGAGATTTAGAGAGATTACTTGGGTCAGTTTCACACAGAAACTGTTAGCATAGAACTTATGGTTACATCTAGCTAACTCAACTGTAAATTGATGAAAACTCATCACCAATCTAGATTATATACCCAAAACACATTATTTTGTCTAAATTTAAAATTTTCAGCCTCTCTTGTTCAGCATGTGTAGTAGCATCAACATAAACAAATGTCCAAGAAAGTCCTAAGGGATGAAATGCATTACATGAAAACTTTTTCCACTTTGTCACATATATATATATATATATATATATATATATATATATATATATATAAAGAAAGAACAGTAAGATATAAAATCCGGTGTTCTTATAGATATTTTTAGTTTTACACAATAGTGCTCAATGTAAATTTACAGAGCATTAATATTATAAATTAATTGATTTAAAATATGTTTTTTTCGCTACACAGTGATAACCATGTTTCAAAAATGGAAGCTAAAGCCTTTGAATTTAATTTTATTATTAAATTAAAGACATTAGTTCCATAGGAAATTTAATTTTGTTATTAAATTAAAGACATTAGTTCGATAGGAAATGGAACTAATGTCTTTAATTTAATAACAAAATTAAATTCAAAGGCTTTAGCTTCCATTTTTGAAACATGGTTATCACTGTGTAGCGAAAAAAAAACATATTTTAAATCAATTAATTTATAATATATATATATATATATATATATATATATATATATATTATATATATGTGTGTGTCATACACACAGACTGTTCCACTGTATCACAGCTCATCAGTGTAGCTAGACATCCAATTGCCTCAAGCCAGGATCAAAACTTAACCAATTTGGCATCAGTCGGAGATTTTTCCCCTGAGCTAGCAGCTCTCGGCAGAGAGGAAGGTGAATTTTTACGTATTTATTTTAGAATAAACATGTCAGTGATTCAGAGTGCTCAATTCATAGAAGAGCTTTTACATCAGCAGTAGCAGTCACTGTTTACAAATTCATGATTGTCATATATATATATATATATATATATATATATACAATTATTTCCCCTTCGAGTATTAAGTTCCAGGATCTTGGCATCTTCAGGAGTAGTGAATATAGCTATTAATATATGCAACCAAGGCACTATAGAGTAGGGCTGGTGATGGTAGAGAAACTTCAGCCCACTCATGTTTTGCTGGAATTGAAAATGAAGCAGAAAACTAAATTTGTTTTTTTCACCTCAATTTATGACAATGCTATGAGGTTGAGTGGAAAAGTTCATTGGATGACTATGAAGCAGTGATGCTAGAGCTGTGAAAACATGCTTGTATTAATTTCAACTCACCAATAACTGCATTGTTTCTTTCTAGGTAAACTGACATCTAACTTTTCAAAGAAAACTGTTCACCCTGTTGGTCATAAGTCATCAACAGCAGATATGACATTATCATCACTGCAATACAGATTCCCAGTCAAGTGTTTTTTCATGTTGGGGAACAGATGATAGTCAAATCAGGAAAATAGGGAGTGTGATCAACTAGTTTATAGTGACAATCATGCACAGCAGCCATTGAAATCAAACATTTGTATGTTGGAGCATTGTCTTGATGAAACAAGACCCCTTTTGTCAATTTTTCTGGGTGTTTGGTCTTGAACACCTTTTGTAACTATGTCAGTAAGTTAGCATAGTACTCACCATTGATGTTATGACCCTTTTGAAGGTGTTTTCATTGCATGAATTGTCTCTTTGCCTTTCGCTCAAAGGGATGAACAGTCATCCTGGTTTTGGTAACATTCAAGCAA
Organism: Acanthosepion esculentum; assembly: GCA_964036315.1. NCBI lineage: Eukaryota > Metazoa > Mollusca > Cephalopoda > Sepiida > Sepiidae > Acanthosepion > Acanthosepion esculentum. The sequence continues at coordinate 103,564,127 of OZ038475.1, forward strand.
CTGGATCTGCCTCAAACAATGTCAGATTTTCCCATGATGTTATCAAGCAGGTGCACTTTTGATCAGGTGTCAGAAGACGTGGCATCCACTTAGGCAGAAACCTTTGTCATTGTTCATTGTACAGAATATTCTCAACTCTCTCACTGGATATACTGATAGCATTGGCTATTTGATTTATAGTCAGTCACCTGTCTTCCATGATCAGATGGTGATGGAAGACAGGCAATCTCAATGTTTTCCTCAGTAGTGGCAGTTGCAGGATATCTTAGATCTTGGGTCATCTTCAAGACTCTGCCTTTTCCTCTTAAATACAGCTGCCCAGTTTTGCACTGGTGGTAAAGCTGAAACATCATCATGTCAGTTTAAATGACTTGGGAGTCTAAACCCTTTTTCTGCGGGTACTTAATAATACAACAATGCTAAATTTTGTCTATTTTCAAGAGAAGTTGCTACTAATTACATTTGAAGTCTTCTTTGAACAGACAGATGTCAGCTTACCTGGAAATAAATAATGCAGTTATTAATAAGAAGAGTTGAAATTAATGCATGCAAGATTTCACAGCTCTAGCATCACTCCTTCATCGTCAGCCTATGAACTTTTCAGCCAACCCTTGTATTGTGCTCAATTTGTCTAAAATTATTAATGCCACTAATTTTCAAAATAAATAAATAAACTTTATCTTCCCCTTTTTATCAAAACATTAGCTTCTAAAACTTTTATATGAGTCTTATATATGGAGAAAGCCTTGGTCTCATTACAGATAACAGGTACAAATAAAACAGCAAAAAAATATGCAAGATCTTCTCTGTCTAATTACCATGCTCCTTCAAGACATAGGCACTCATGGCTCTCCACAACTTCCTATCCTTTGTAACTTTTAGTTAGGTTTGTTATTTCAACATCCCTCCCACTCTCTGTTCTGCCATCCATTCCATAAATTCATCAGGTAACTCTACCTCTTGCCTTCAGTATGTCCTGTGAGTGTCTAATTCTCCAAGCTTTCTTTCCACATTATGTGACTTAGAAATTTTCATTAGTCTCTTTCAGATTCTAAGTATGTGTCTTTTTTTTCTATTTTCTTTAAAACTTTCTCATTGCTCACATGTTCAGTTTATGATATTCATAGCATCTTTCTGTAGAACCACATTTATGTTGCCTCAAGTCTCTTCTTCATCTGTAAGGAGATTGTCCATCACTCACTACCATATAGGATGACTAAAATTATGTAATTGCTCAGCACTTTTTTCTTTATTTCTAACGAAATTTTCCTGTTTCTTAATACTTTGCATAGCTTTTGGGTGGCATCTTACAATTCCAATGCATGTTTGGATTTCAGAGTCACATTACCATCACCTGTTAAAACACTTTCTAGATATTTACATTTTTGTACTTGCTTGATTTTGGTATCTCCAATTTAAAGTTCACATCTTCAGCTGTTCCTCTTGCTGATGTGTATTCCTTTCTTCTCACTTTCCTTTACTAACTTCCGTAGGTGTTTCTGTAATTTCCTTTCTATGTCTGCTGCCAACACTCTGTTATCTGCATATCTTATGTTGTGATCACCAATAATGATTCCTGGGCAGGATTCTAAGTCTCTCAGGATCACCTCACCGCAAAGGTTGAATAATTCTGGTGGGAAGACATGTACTTTCTAGTTTTGTATATTTACTGAATCCATTTTCTATCCACATGTGAAGGTGGTTTTCTCCCACTATGAGTTCTGGATTATTAAAATATCTTACCCAAGTAAATCCAGTTTTCCTAGAAGTTCAAACAGATCTTTGTATTATAAAAATCTGTCATTATCATCCAGGGGTGAGCAATTAATGGCTCACGGCAGAGTTTTCTGCAGCCCACAGAAGCATTTGGCAAAAAAAAAACAAAAAAACTTCCAAATCAAAAATTTTCATAAACTGATCATGGTGAACTGTGAGTGCCAAGGCTAACTTGAACTGAGACTTGCTTCCCTTGTGTCAAAGAAAATTAGCTCTGTGTTATAACAGCTGGATACCTACTGTGCATGTGTTCATTCATATGCATGCGGTGCAGTCGATGTTGATATCCACATTGCTAGCAATTCTGTCTCATTTCAGTTTCATCTTTGGAATGGTAAGATCTGTAATGTTCTGTGAACCATGGGCCCTGCTAAAAAGTGCAAAATCAAAATAGAATGCCCTGTGTTTAATGAAGACTGGACACACAAATATTTCTTCAGTAATTCAGGGAATAAGGCAGTGTGTTGCCAGAGTCAAGGAATACAATTTGAAATGACAATACCAAACAAAACATGCTGAGTTTGGTAGCAAAATGTGTCAGGAAGAAAGCTGGAAAAAGCTGCAGAGTGTGTTATGAAGCTGAAGAAGCAACAGGTCATATTTACAAAACAATCAACACTTCAGGATAATGCTACAGAGGCAAGCTTCATGGTAGCATACAACCTTGCTAAAAACAACAAGCCATTTTCTGATGCACAAACATCCTGTGCCCTGATGCAAAAAGCAAATTAAAAACCATTTCATTATCAAGAAGGAATATAGCATAGTGCATAGACTTAATCAGTGACAAACAAACAGAGCAACTGAACTCTGTGAGCAAAGATATTTTTTTTTGTTTTCTTTAGCACTGAATGAGAGCACCGATAATCAAGACACTGTATAGTTACTTATATTTATTCACGGAATTGATAAAAATTTCCTCATCACAGAGGAACTACTTGGTTTGGAATTGATTAAAAATACAACCACTGGTCAGGACTTGTTTGATTGTCTGTGGATTGTGTGGAGAAAAGTGCCTTGTCATGGAACAGAATGACAAGCATTACCACAGATGAGGCCAGAGCATTTACTGGAAAAAATGATTAAACTTTTAGAGAACAAGTTAAAAGCAGAACACCAAGAGAGTGATATCTTGTCTTTTCATTGTATTTTGCATCAGGAAAGCCTTTGTAAAGTTGCACTGGACATAAAGCATGTGATAGATCCTGTAGTGAGCATGGTGAACACAATCAGAGCAAGGGTGCTCAAACATCAACAATTTAAATCTCTGCTTGAGGATATGGAGGCCGGGTATAGAGATATGATTTACCACAACAATGTTTGGGGGTTGAGCCTGGGCAAAGTCCTAAAATGGGTTTGGGAATTACAAAATGAAATTCTCCTCTTTCTGGACATAAAGGGGATTTCATGTGATTTTTCTGACCCAAATGGGATGTGAGGAGTGAAGAAATGATGTTTGCAGCTGATATGTTTGAGAAATTAAATGAACTGAATATGATGTTGCAGGGAAAGGCTCTGTTTGCACATGAAATGTTGAGATACGTGAGCTCATTCAGAACAAAACTAGTTCTATTTGCAAGGCAAGCAGATGAGGGCAAGTTTCATCATTTCTCTTTTTTAAGAAAACTGGAAGTGCCTGTAAGTGTTTTTTCCAAGGTTAGCGATCATTTGCTGAGTTTGAAGGATGAGGTCACAAGCAGATTTCACGGCTTCAAGAAAATTGAGCCTTGTCATCTTATCTTTCTTTTTATCTTATTCTTTCACTGGTGATATTGATATTGATACAGTACCTGAAGAGGTGCAGCTTGAACTAACTGACATGTAGTCAAATCAGATGCTAAAAGAAATTTTTAATTCTGTGACATTAAGAGAATTTTACAAATTTTTATCTACTGACAAATTTCCATGTGTGAAGAAATTTACTGGGAAAATGTTTTTTATTTTTGGCTCCACATATATTTGTGAGCAAAGTTTTTCTTACATGAAAATCAACGAGAGTAAAAATAGATCCTCCATGACTGACTTACCTGCAGGCAGTTATGGGGATCTCAACAACCAACCTCACTCCTGATTTCAAAAGAATTGTAAAAAAGTGTTGCATTAAATTACTTGTACTGGCTGATGTGTAATTTTCACAGAAATAAATTTAATGACACATTTTTTGAGTACCACTATTGTTTGATTTTTATTTATTAATATTATACAATTATATATTATTATGCAATGCAACACCTCGCATTAAATGAAATGTAATGTTAACTAATAAGTATGTTTTAGAAGGTGTGGCCCTCTGCTAACCAGGGCCCTTTTAAAGTGGCCCCCAAGCCAAAACAATTGCCCATCCCTGGCATAATCTATAAAACATAAGTATACATCTTTATGCATATATATTGTTTATTCTGATATCATTCTGAGAATAAATATTGCATCTTTATTCCAGTGTCTTTAACAAAGTCGCACTGTTCTTGTCCTATTTCCAGTCTAATAACAGCAAGCAAATGCGTATTTAAAAAAACAAAAACATTTACATTAGGATCTTCTTTTTCTATGTATTATGTCTCTTCAGGACATAAACAATCATGGCTCTCCACAACTTCCTATCCTTTGTAGCTCTTAGTTTTTTGTGTTTTTACCACCCCTTCTTACTCTCCATTTTGCCATCAGGTAGGTCGCCTGTAGCCTCCTTTTGTCCCTCAGCTTGCCCTGGGAGTGTCAGATTCTCCAAGCTCTCTTTTCTCATTATGCGTCCTAGAAATGTCCCTATTTTTGCACTCTATTCATCAAAATTCAGATAAGTTTTATCATGTGGTTCATTAGGCTGATTGATAGGACAAGAGATTGACTATGATCTTCAGGTATGTTACTACTGTTGTATATTTAATTTATTATTTACTTAATCTTGTTAATATTGAACTCGTCTAAGGCTGATAGCATTTCTATTACAATCCCATCTGATCCTGCGATTGGCCAGTGTTGATCTCACTTCAGCCTTTCATATTTCAGGTCCTTCCTTATTTTTGTTTATTGCAGGTTTCCCTCTTTCATTGTTGAAGTGTTATCTGATATATTCGGTTCATCTTTGATGTATTTTTATTTTTTCTATTATCAGCATTCTCTCTTTTGACATTATGCATCCTGTCAATGAGCACATCTTTTGTTTGGGGAAAATCTGAATTTCAAATCATGGACAAGAAACCACTTTGCTATCTTTCCCAAGAATGCTTGTTAATTCACAGATAATAAAGAAAAAACTCTGTGGAGAGTCCACGATTGCCTATGTCCTGAAAGGATATGACACTGATAAAAAAAAATCAAAGCTTAAAAGAATGGTTATTAATACTTATTGGTAAAATCCTTGACCCATAAGAGAGAGGGGTGAGTGATTGAACCTTGAAATTATTTTTAGTATATAATGAGGACTTTGATATTTAAAAAATTTGCTAAAACGGATCAACTTTGTGATTAGATTTACATATGTGTATATATGTTGGACTTTGCCATACAGCTACATTCGTTGATGACAGCATGAAAAAGGAATTCATTTTAAATAGGTTGTGACCACACAACATTGTGAAACATTGGAGTAAGCAGAACAATAGAGGGAAGGAGGTTTGTTAAATCTGACTGTAATCTAGGAGGCCATTTTTATTTTTAACTCTTTTACTGTTGCATTGCTGCCTGGTTGTGCTGTCCCAGTTTTAGAAAAATAGTATATTGCTATTTAATGGAAATAAATGACTATAAAGATACCTTTCCTTTAAACTAAATACAAGGCCCAAGAGCCACTCAGTGCAGAGGGTTACAGAATAGGGTGTGTGATATGGATGTAAGAGTAAGAAGTGAAAATTATGAGGATATGGATGATAGATAACAACTGACCCTAGACTTGAAGAGATTAAGACTGTAGTGTTCAGGGAAACATTCATGGGGGAGTCTGCTCCATAAAGTAGCAGTTCTTTGTGTTATATTCTGTGCTAATAGGAATACATATACTTGAAAATAAGGTGGATTAAATAAGTAAAGGTTTATTGTAAAAAAACAGTACAATAAGAATAAAGGTAACAGTTATGCACAAGGTCATCACAAGTCAATCCAGTAGTGAGTGCTACTATTAGAAGGTCAATAGTTCTCGTGTAAGTCTGAGTTGTACTCAACAGATCCCAACTAGACGGTATCTAGCAACTGGTGCATGCAGTCACATGTGGCACAAGGCCGAGTTTAATGTGGGGTTCCTAAGGCCATAGGCTCAGCCAAAAAATCCCTGTTGACCTCGAATAAATGGGATCGGGTCTGTCTACCTCCCTGGACGAGACTCTGCCGTTTGGCATAGCCTCATCCAGGTTCTTCTCTGCCTTCGAGCAGAGAGTCTGATCAGTACAGATGGAAAAGATTCCAGCTAGACTCTGTAGTCTGTTGACTTACAGATACTTATAGGTAGTTACTACTTATAGTGTAGTCATTCATGGAGGTAACAGGTTATTCCATTACATCACTTTGGAAGAAGCTTTCAAAGTGGAATGTTCTTCTTACCAAAAGATTAGCTAGAGAATGAAAGTGATTCAGCTTTGTGGACTTAGAAAGGTGGGTCTTGGCTTTAAAGGTCAGAGCACTAAAGTGCTTCAGCTTGTTGGAACATCTGACATTGAAATAGCCATAGAGTAGTAATAGGCATGTGATAATGAGTCTGTGAGAAAGAGGCTGTAAGGTAGAAAATAAGTCACTTTTCACCCGGCCACATACAGTGATTTCTCATGGGCACTGCCATTTTGGTTTTAATCAGATACCCTGCAGTACAGACTAAGCCAATGGTTCCTAAACAGTGCAGTGTGCCTTATAAGTGCAGCAAAAGAGGGTAACAGGTGAGGCGGAATGATTGAAAGAAAGATTTAGAAACAGTTTCAAAAAATTCATATGCCAATAATACATATGATTTCAAAATTTAAACTATTATTATGGATTGCTTCTAATTGTATGCATGAGTCACAGTATAAATAATTATTGGATGATTTTATCATTGTGATATTTTTGCATTATATCAAGTATTAATAACTATGGACTGCAAACTGGAGGAGAGAGTTATCAATGATAATGTTCTGACTTTGAATCCGTGGTTATCTCTCTTTAACCCTCTCTCTGTGTTTATTTTTAAATATATCTTTATCACATAAAATTTGGCAAGGTGTGAGCAAATTTAATTCTGAAAATCTGGCCCAGAGAAAAAAATGTTTGGGAACACTGGACTAAGCTAACTGAAATCCCCAATGTATAATGTAATAAAAATATGTAAATAGATATTTTATAGTATTTTTTAAATAGTATTTTATAACATTTTCTTATTCACAGGAATAAAATAATAAACATATGGACAAATCTGTTAAATCTCAAATCTGCTACACCAGGGTTCATGAAATAAGATTCTACTGTACTCATAAATTCTTCATTTTTATCCTCAGACCTTTACAGCCAAGACCCACCTTGCTAAGTCCACAAAGCTGAATCACTTTCATTCTCTAGCTAATCTTTTGGTAAGAAGAACATTCCACTTTGAAAGCTTCTTCCAAAGTGATGTAATGGAATAACCTGTTACCTCCATGAGTGACTACACTATAAGTAGTAACTACCTATATCAGAAATAGCAAGAACTAACTATCCATTAATACAGTAGAGGAATATTTGAAATACCAAACAAAATGTTTTTCCTTAATATTTAGCAAGTAGCAAATCAAATTTTCATAGTTTTTTGAATACTTCTGTCAAGTAATTGCAAGTAGTTTCTGGTTTTAGTCAGAATATTTATGCTAATGACAAAAGGTTTTATTTGTTTACTGAAAATAAAATTGAATTTTGTATATTTTGTACTTTTGAAGCTTTCAATTTTTTAAAAAAATATTTGCCTTTCAATTCAATCTTAAAAATTTTTTTTTTCATTTTTATTTATCCTAAACCAGAAGGAGCACTCAAGAGAATATATAACAAGAAAATTCAGAACTTAATATATCTATAATATTTTAAATGGGGTGTGTCAAAGCCCCACAGTACAAATGTTGTGATAATGGCCCACTGTAGAAACTAAAGGTTAAATTCATTGCATTGTGTTAAACATTTAAGACTAATGTTTATAATAGGATTCATTATGTTTATGAAGCATGCTCTTGGAACAGTGGTTGAAAACATTAGACTTTCCATGAGAATTGCCTTGAATGGAATTTTAATATATTACTGAGTTTTCAAATGTCTGTCTATGAAATATCTTGACCTGTTTCACTAGTTGTTGTCATTGTTCATTTGAAAAGAATGTCATTTAACTCCCACACCTTCCTTGACACGCCCATGCAGTAAAGTCACTGAAGATATCTTACCTTCAAAACAACTCAATGCATGGGTGGAGATTTTTCTTTCTTTTTTTTTTTTTTACAGTAAGGTTCACCCTGCCTGTACAAGGCCTGGGGTGGGGCACTCGAGGTAGAGGGTTACGTTAAGAGGTTGTATATATGGATAGGAGGGGAAGATAACAGTTAACTCTAGACTTGAACAGGTTAAGATTGTAGTCACCAGGGAAACATCACTAGTAGGATAGGTCCTTGTCTCTGCAAGAGAAAACTCAAACTCCCACTACCTCCTCCCTCCAACATGACAATGCCATTGATATTTGCTCTCACTAGCACATTCGGTCAAGAATCCACCAACACGTCACCAGCCTTAATGCATGTCTAACAATGTTTTGTTTTTTTTATTCTTTTAACTGTTTACTCTTTCTCTTTCATCTTACCATGTATTGTAAAGTAATTCACATAGAGAACTTTAGATGTTTCCAAATGAAAAACTGTGAAAATATTTGGTAGGTTACATGTTCAATGTTAGAAAATAAAAACAAAATTAAATAATTCCACTAAGAGGCTTGACAATGCTGTCCTTGTGTTTCTGATTAAAGTTGGTTGTTGGTTGATTGTTTTTGCTCTATGTGTCATTTAATTCCAAATATTTTATATGCAATGTTATTTTTTATTTCAATTTTTTTAAAATAACAATGGAGGGAAAAGAGGTAGATTCATACCTTTCCAAAGGATGTTTACGTATAAGTGAATATGATGAACCCAGCTGGAATTGGAACTCAGTTCTCTGGTTAACAATTCCAAGCCATTATCTATTACACAACCTGCACATCTAAGTATTCCCAAGTATTCACTCATCTAGGTTGCTTAACTTTGGTGATAATTTCAACATAATGTGGGTGTAAGCCTCTGATTAAAGTAGCTTAACATATTTAGAATCTCCATTTCAGGTATTAATACAATCAGTCAGTTATGTGCTATGCATGATACATGCTTAGTAAATCATGTATCTTTTGATACATGACTGATGAGGCAGATTTTTTCCTGCAGTAGGTTGCCATTTCTTCCTGCAGTAGACCAGTTGCCATCCAAGGCTATAGAACCTGGTCTGTTTTGCTATTTACCTATAGCTGGGGGGAGAAGAAGAGGATTCATACCTTTCCCAAGCGTGTTAGCACGTAAATGAATGTAATGGATTCAAATGGAATTTGAACTTGGCTCTCCGATTCCTCAATTCAAGCCACTATTCATTACTCCACCATATACCAATCTAAATTCTTGTCAAATAAAGAATAGAATTTAATTGGGAAACATTTTTGAAACAGAATCCTGCATTTAACAGTGTTTCTCAACCACAATATAAAGATGTAATAAAAAAAAAAAAAAGAAAACAGCCATCAAACCTCTTGGCCTTTTCATGGAAAACATTATTAATGAATCACAACCCTAACCATTGAATCTTCTACTCTGGAAAACCCACCTTGACTAACAAAAAAAGTCTTGCCAAACACCCTCAAACTAATAGCAGTCAGTTCATCTAACTATAAAACAATACATACAACTATCAAACTCTGGTTTGAAGGTAATGGGTTGGCTAAAAAGCTTGTTTTATTTTTGCCATTAGATAGCATGTTAGTTATAATTAAAAAGGGAACCTTCTATTATAAACTCCTTTGGAAAAAACAAATAATTGATTCAAACAAGGGCTGCTCCAAATTAAACCAATAAAAAAGCAACAGTAATTGAAATGTGTCTGATTCCCACCTATTTACATTTAATATTACAGTATGGGGTAATAAATAAATGACATGGCTTCTTAGCAAGACCCTCACTTCCAGCATCCATGGCTTTATAGTGACATAGAGCTTAGGGTTTAAAATGAACAGTTGATTTGCCCATGCCAAGAAGATTAATAAAGGATGATAATGATGAGGAAATACACAAGTAATTTTAACAAAACAAGGGATTCACAAATTTATTCATGAATTTATTTGCTTGAAGTAGGGTCAGTAGCTCATTCCAGGAAAATAAATCAGAATTCTTAAAGTTCATAGTTTTAATGTATTGTCACAAAAAAGAAATGTTCTAACACAAAATAATATTAAAAAATATTTAAGACAAAGGTAAGAGAGTTCATCGTTTACTGAAGGGATATATGGTTTGCATACATTTAAAAGTAGATGGAGAGAGAGTTTGAAATACTTAGCTTTCTTGGATTTTTGAGAGAAAATTCTTTGAAATATTGCATGCTGTTTAGAGGCTGATAATATAATTCATGAGTACTTTTAACACTGGCAAGTAATTTTACACTGGTGAGTACATCAATACTCCTTGCAAGGAACTAAAACAAAACATTTCACATGACTTTAGACACAATTTTTATCAATTTAATTTTTCTCATTATTTTAAATCAAACAGAATTTCATGTAGGCATGCTACTTTATTTCCTTCTTTTTCTTGGCTTGCCAGCTAATTTTTTTGAATTCAAGGTTTTCATTGGTCAAAATATTTCATATAGGCTTGCAAATTTCTTTCCTTCTTCTTGGGTCACTTGTTAATTTATGTGAAAGGTAAAAATCTCACATAGGCTCACAAATTCCTTTCTTTCTTTTCTTCAATCTTCTGAATTTGAAGGGAATGGGTGAAGTGAGTTATTATTATTTCACACGGCTTTGAGTCCTGTGCCCTCAGGATCATTAAGGGATTGCATTGGTCTGATCTTGTGTCCAATGAGCATCTCCACCAGAGGACCAGCCAGTTGAACATGATCACTCAGCGCCATGTTTGCTGTGATGACCTGATAGCCACCCTACCATAATCATCTACCTGTTCAACCTGTCACCTGCAAACTGGTGACAGCTTCATGGCAGTCCATGCAATTGCTGGAAAGATGTCCTCCATAAGGACCTCAAGTAGATTAATCTAACACTGAAGGATGTTCTGACACTCTAACAAGACTGTGAGAGCTGGAGGGCAAGGTGGCCCTCATGGTATGAGATTTAACAGCAGCAGTATGAGGTAACATAACAACATCTTGATAGACATTAAACTATCAGATACCTCAATTTTGCATATGAGACCCAGGAAATATTTTTTAAGGTATTTTTTATGTCATCAAGTATATTAGTCAGGGTCAGCCTTAGGGTTGCTGGCACCTCGAGTGAGCTGAACTTTGGTGCCCTTACAAGTATAATTTTTAAAAATTTTCACAAGGAGAAAAACTATAAATGTAAAATAAAAAGTTTATTATAACACACAACTTGATACAAGCAAAAGAAAACATTTATTATCCTACCTAAAACATTTCTACTAGCCAAAAGAAATCTTTTCATAGTACATTCTGCACATATCTTCTTTACAAGATCATTTTCTATTGACAAAGTAGTCAAAGAATTTAATCTGTCTGGAGTCATCGATGACTGCAAGAATGTTTTTGTAAGCTTTAGTTTACTAAAGCTTCTCCCTCCGGTGACCACAAATGATCATTATGCTTGCATTGCCCACTCATTCATATTTCTGTTATGGTGTGGTGATCACCACACCATAACAGAAAGAATTAATCAAATTCTCAAAAATTTTATTCCTTTTAAGAAATTTAATTTTAATTTAATATTTTGGTATTTTATTTATGTTTTCACATTTTTTCCTTTTTGTTTGAAAGATTCCAAACACATGACATGGTGGCATGATCGCGTCCTTGACCTTGATGGTACCCTGGACGACTGCCTGAGTTGCTAATACATTGAGCTGGCTCTGATACTAGTTGAGAGAAAGAGTTTCATATTCCATTAGGCTAGTGTTCAACTTTAGTTGATGATGATTTTTGCCTCATTTGTGGTTTTCACCATGTACTACCTATTTGAATTTTCCATTATTCTGATCTTAACATAATTCTATTCATAGAAAAGTTTCAGTTGCTTGGTAGATTGCGAAAAGCATCTGCAGTACTTCTTTGCATGAAAGATAAAAAAGTAAGATGAAATTCTGAAGTTGGCAGAGAATAGTGGAATAAAATGGTAAATATATTGTTCAATAAATTCCATGAAAAAAATGAAAAATTGTGTCTTTTATCTTATAAATGAAAACAAATCTTTTGGTCAATCCAAAAGGACTTGGGCAATAGTCATATGGTCATTTGCTTGGTATCACTCATTGAGATCACAATAGGTAGCATACTGTTTTTTTTCTTGAATGTGCCATGTCCCTTCAGGATGTAGGTGATCATGGCTCTCCACAATTTCTTGTCCTTCCTAACTCTTAAAAAACTTTTGTCTTTTTGTTATTTCTCCTAAACCTTGTTCCACTATCAAGCTCACTAAGCATGTTATGTATTGTTTTCCTCTGTCCCTCTTACCTTCAATCTGACCTGTGAGTATCAAATTTTACAAGCCCTTTTTTCTCATTATGTGCCCTAAAAATTTCATCTGTCTCTTCCTGATGTTAAGTATAAGTATCTGTTTTGTTTCCATTTTTTCTAAAACTTTGTTGTTGCTCACATGTTCAGCCCATGGTATCCTCAGCATTGTTCTGAAGAATCAGATTTATGTTGCTTCAAGTCTCCTCTTCATCAGTGAGAAGATTGTTCAGCATTCACTACCACATAGGAGGACTGATATCATGTAAAAGTTCAGTTTAAACTGACATCTTATTTTTTCTATATAATTATAAACTCTAAGAAAATGAAAATTTCACTGAAATATTTTGGAAAATTTTCAAGTTTTCATTTGAAGTCAAGAAAATATTAACTTTAAGCAAAATGACCAAAATATATTGAAAATAATGGTGTCAGTAAGATATGAGGTAAACTTAAAATAATTGAGGTACAATATTGTATATCCCTTTGTGGTAAATCCAGATTCTTGTAAAAACTAAGCAACCCTTTATTGTATCTGTATGTTCTTTAGATATTGTCATACTAGTAACCTCTCATGACTTTTGTAACAGAGTTCTTTTAACAACATGTGATGCACAAGGCTATATTCATGAGATGCTATATGAGAAATGAAATCATTCTGTTTGGGAACATTTGTTAAATATCATTTGATGACAGGTGCTCAAAAGTTATTTACTAAGTTTAGCTTAGCCTTGCAAATGGCTACATTAATGGGTTCTGCAGAAAGGGGAAAATAAACTACACTAGCGAACTGGTCTTTGAGACAATCTTTTAACCAACAATCTTAACAACAATGCAGATGACACAGTGTTGATATCAGATACAGAAAGGAAAATACAGGAACTCCTACTGAAGGCAGTAAAGGAAAGTGAGAAGAAAGGACTAACCGTCAATTTTAAGATGACTATGTTTGTCAGCAAAAAGAAGAGCCCAATATGCGGATTACAAATTGAAGATATCAAAATCAAGCAAGTACAAAAATTTAAATATATGGGAAGTATTTTAACACAGGACAGAAAATATGACACTGAAATCTGAAGGTGCATCAGGATAGTGAAAGATGTCTTCCAAAAACTATGCAAAGTATTAGGAAGGAGGAAAATCTCATTAGAATCAAAGAAAAAAGAGTACTTAACTGTTATGTGATATTTGTCCTCCTATATGGTAGTGAATACTGGATAATCTCCCCACACATAAAGAAGAGGGTTTCTACAGAAGGATACTGAGAATACCATGGACCAAACATGTGAGCAAAGTTTTAGAGAAAATGGAAATAAAAAGGACACTTCTACTTAAAATCTGAAGGATATGGTTGAAATTTTAGGGCATTTAACGAGGAAATAGAATTTGGAAAATTTGATACTGGTAGGACATACTGAAAGCAAGAGGGAGATAGGAAAACAGTGCATGACCTAATGAGCTTGTGTAAATGGCTGTGAGAAAAGGGATTAGGCGGGATAGCGAAAAGACAAGATTTACTAAGAACTACAGAGGATAGAAAATTGTGGAGAGTCATGATTGCCAATGTCCTGAAGTGACACGGCACATAGAAAAAGAAGCTTAATAAATTAGTGGTTCACTCTATCAGAAATTAATTGTTCTAGCTTGTTGTCTAGGCACTTTTGCAAACAAGGCCAGTACCCAAAACCAGTCTTTTAATGTGTTTCGAGTTCAATTTGCATTGGTGTGATCAAAAACTGGGAAAGACCTGGTGTATGTCCAACAAAGAAAATGTGCGAAAATGAAATAAAATTGATAACTATAATAATAATAACATGTATAGCTGGCCACTCATATTTGAGGATACCCGTCTATTAGGCGGCTAGCCAATCCCTATTAAAGACACATTTGTGTTTATTCAACACCCACAGGGCCCACCTGTGGTTTATACTGCAACTATGCTGAGCAGATCTTAGTTACAGTTTCTGGGAAAGAGTGTGTTATCTAGAGTGATCAACAATTTGAACAAGGCCAGCTTGCTCAAGTCTTCAGACATGATGACAATTCATGCTAGCACAGCTATCGATGACCCTAAGGGTTCCATCTACCCAATTTCACTCACAAGGCTTGGGTCAACCCGTGGGGTATGATTTTCAGGCACTTTCCAAAGGTGCCGCATGCTGCAACCAAACCCTCCAGTCCAATAACATCAGGAAGTATCCTTTCTAACAAATTGACCATGGTGAGGTTTGAACCCAGGTCTTATGGTCAGAATGCGAACGTTCTAACCACTCGGGCAATAATGAATAATAAAAAACAAAGAAAAAGAAATATATTTTATCATGAGTTAAGGAACCAGAAATATGATTACCCCACTTGGCTTCTTTTGTTTTTTTGGTTGTTTTTTTTTTAGCAACATCTCTATATTTAGAATGCAATTTTATGGCTTCAGCTACAGATATTTTGTACATAATTTTATACTTTCAGGACAAACATGATTTTAGATATATAGTTTGTAGGTGATAAAATGTATTGCAGGTAATTTTACTATAAAAATGTAATTTAATACTTTAGTGCTGTATTGATGGTCATTTTGCTATAAAAATGTATTACTATTGGTCATTTCTTATGAATATATTACTGTTATTTTTACCATAATGTATTTTTACACTTTCTTAGTCAACCACCAAAACAAAAATCAAAACACTACTTTCCCATAGCCTGGACCCTAACAGGTGCTACCACCTCAGGGCAGGGTGGACCTGAGAATTAAGAGGTAATTCCATGTTCCTGAAAACCTCCAATCTCTCAATCAAAGGCCTTGCTGCCAGATGTAGTTTATTGTCATACACTGTCTAATGGTGTTTCACAAGAAACACCATTAGACAGTGTTGGTTAAGTCTACAAAAAAACAAAAATTTTCCTTTTCTCCCTAGCACCATGATGTGGCATGACATAGAAATTACTTTCCTGCTGGAGAATGTTTCGTTTCCCTGGTTCACTGATGACTGATCTCTCTTTCCACTTTCCAACGTGTGACATTTGCATTGTGTCTTCCAAATCCTCCGCCTATGAAGTAAATCAAGCTTTTCTTTGGTCATTATAAATCAGTGCAAGGCTGACTTAAGCTTGATCATTATCACCATGATAACACTCCATCGATAAAATAAGGCAGGTTTTTCTTTGGTCATTCCAACTCTGTGCAAGGCTGACTTGAGCTCAACCATAATAATGATGCTTATCCTTACTTACCCTAACTCCAGCACCAAAATAAAGCGGACATACCCAAGAGACATTGAGAGCTTTCTTTCACTACAGTTAATTTTAAAAAAGAGAATAAATGGTTCATAGTAGAAACCCATGTTTTTGTATGCTTCTTCTTTAATTGTTTATCATGTGAACATGCAACCACTTATAATACATCAACCTTACAATCTTTAAATTCCATAGAGCAAAAGTTAAAAATAACACCATGGTAAGAAATGAGAACATGAATCCTATTTCCAATATATTTATTTATTCATTCATGGATTCACTTGGCATCGTCCGGAATGGAGGTAGGTGACATTTGAAACATTTTTATTGCTACTTCCATTTTTTTTCTCATGACAGACTAATGGAACAGATTTTCTCCTCAGCCAGCAAGAATTCCATTGGCTTCTGATGCTATATCCCTCAGGCTCTGTTTTACTTTTTCACTCTCTACAGGCTAGATCAGGAGTGGCCAACCTTTTGATTCCATGTGCCAATATTTTGTATGATTAATTTAAATGCGCCACACAGACATTCACTTCCTTTCAGTATGTGTTGTAATATGGACATATTTTAAAGTTATAACAAAAAGAAATGGGACAAACACAGGTCAAACTTTTAGCACTTTCGCAAAGGACGTGCAATAAATATAAAATCACTGAAATGAATGAGTAGAAGTGGCTTAGTTTCTTTTCATCAAAAGGATGCAATGCGCCGCTTGTAAGCATCCAATGCGCTACTTATGGCACATGCACCACAGGTTGGCCATCCTTGGGATAGATTTTAACTACCATCTTGCCACCCTCTATGGGCAGTTTGGTTTGGTTTGGTTTGTTTTATGGCATATCAACCACAATGGCTGACAAAATTTTTATTGCTCGTAATATTTTTTTTTAGAAATGTAAAGCTGGTAATATTTTTTTTTCAAAAAAATGTATAGCAGGTAGTTTTTTTTTCAGAAATGTATAGCTGGTAATTTTTTTTTTTTCAGAAATGTAATTTTTAAAAAAAAAATGTATAGTTTGGTGTTTGTTTTGTTTTGTGGCATAGTAACCTCAATGTGTTATTTAATGCTGACAAGATTTTTATTGTTGGTAATTTTTTTTTTTAAATATACTGCTGGTAATATTTTCATTTTTCAAAAATTTATTGCTGATAGTAATTTTTTTACAAAGTATTTCTGGTATTAAAACCTATTTTTACACTTTTATAGTGTTTTGAATCAGGTGGGGGGTCAACTGTTTGCCCATAGCTGGGACCCTAACAGGTGCTACCACCCAGGTCAGGGTGGACCAGGGAACACCAACAATTAAGAGGTGGTTCCATGCTCCTCAAAATCTCCTGATCAGAGGCCTTGCTGTTAGAATATGTATATACTGAGTGGACATTTCTACAAAATCTAATTAACTCCAGATGATTCTCCTTTTTATATAATAATCCCTGGGCCCAAGAATTCTTTTTATATTAATCTCAGGGCCCAAGAATCCTTTGAGATAGAGTGTTACAGAGTAAGAGGTACTGTTTATCGGGATATGTGGAAAAAATAACCCTAGACTTGAACTGGTTAAGATTGTAGCGGTCAGGGAAGTATCATCTTGGGATTTGGTTCCACAACAGCAATTCATGTGAAAAACTGCTCAAGAGGAACTTAAATCTCATCAATTAAACTCACGCAAAGACACGGATACACTGTTGATAAACATATATATATATATATATATATAGAACATCACATAAAATTGAAATTGTTGAATGCTTCATATGAAATTGGTGATTCGATAATTGATCAAATTTAAAAGCAGTCAAGGCCATATTTTTAAGAAATAGAATACAGAATAAAATTTAAATTATTAAATTTTAGGATGGGAATTTATATTAAATATCAATACTTCAAATGATTGAGTTAATTCAACTGAATTACTTTTAACAAAAGTCATGTCACAGTGGCTTGCCACTGACAATCCTGTGACTGCTTATATAAGCCTATGATTAGGATTTTCTACCTTCCAGCCAAGGGGCACTTGATCCTGAAAGTTTTTGTTTGTTGCTTTACTCTATTTTCCTTTTACTACTTCTAGACAGTGAGTGGTTGCTTTAAAGATCTTACTTGCAATGCCACTGGTTATTTCAGTCCCAGACCAAGTTCTTTATATTGCAAACTTGTGTTAAATACAGACTCTTCCAGTAATATAACAAGTGAGCACTCTCTAATGATGTTTAGTCTGGAGGTATTTTCCCGTTTTTTTTAATCAATTTTACCACAAGCAAAGCATTAAAGGTGTTACTGGGTATGGAAAAATTAGAAAACACCACTAAGGGGTGAGTGTAGAAGAAGAGTAATCAGGAGGATAGTAGATAGTGATTGACATTGTATTTAAATTTTTGAAGATTAAAGTTGGTTGGAAAGCAAGAAGCTGGAAGGGAGTTCCAAAAGCAAGAAGAGCTATGGTTACGTCTAGCCAACTCAATTATATATTGATGAGACTTTGTTGCCAGTCTAGTACTGAGCTTATATTCATAAAGTCTAGATACCATAGCAAAGAGATCATTAGAATAATTACCATAAAAATATTTATAGAAAAGACACAGGGAGGCAACTTTATGGCAGTGGGAAAGTGACTGAAGCTGAGATGCCAGATCGGGACCAATGATATTGCTGATTCTTCTTTGGATTTTATCAAGAATCCCTAGATATATAGCAGGAGCACCAGACCATATGTGGCAGCAATATTCTAAGCATGGGTGAAGGATATAATTATAGATATGTAAGATAGATTCTGGAGAGAAAAATGCCTTGCACAATACAGTGAACCAGCTTTCCTAGCAATGGATTCAAGATAGTCTTTCCACTCAGCAGAGAATGTTACTCTGAGAAAATGCAATGAGTCATTTACATGGAGGTTAGCATCAGCCATGCTGATGGAAGGCAGAATGTGGTCTTTCAGATGATTAATAGAGAGCAGCTTAGTTTTGGAGGCATTAACTTAAAAAAAGTGCTCGGTGACATTTGGATGAAACTTTGTCATTATCATTATGATAATCCTGTAAGTATTTTACCATAGAGTAATGGTTAACAAACTTGCTTCACCGATCATTACTACTGTAGTGAGTGTGACTCACTGTGTACCTTACAATTGCAACCATGCACCAGATCTACTAAGTAAATACCTATATAGTATATATCAACTATAATCTTTATCATAAATGTCATTGGCTATTTACTATATTAAGCTTTGTTTGGATTAAATGTGCTAGTGATGACTTATGTGTCTAATTGGGTAACTATTGTTCTCTGGCAGGTGCCTTTGCTTATGTCACTTGTATTAATTCATCAGCAGAGGAGGACAAATATGACATGGTCTTTCTTGTAGGTTATTCACACATATTTTAGTTCTTTGACATTAGTAAAAGCTGACATTTATGATTTTAAAGTATGGCAACTGATTGATAAAAATGAGTCCCTCACCAAAAGGTAGAATTTATGATTTTAAAATCATAACTAATCGTGACTAAGTAGGAATAAAAAAAACTGTCCTCACCAAAAGCTGGCATTTATTATTTGAAGGTAGGGGAGACTAGAAAGTTGAGTTGAAAAAAAAAAGATTCCCTACTAAAGACTAACATTTATGATTTTAATGTACAAAAGACTAAAAAATGATAAAATAAAGAGTACCTTCCAAAAACTACCATTTATGATTTTAAAGTTAGGAAGATTAAAAAGTGATAAAAAAGTTCCCTCACCAAAAACTAAAATTTATAATTTTAAGGTATGAAAGACTAAAATATGACAAAAAAAAAGTGTATCCACTAAAAGCTAAAATTTATGATTTTAAAGTATGGAAGACTAAAAATTAATAAAAAATGTGTCCCACTAAAAGCTAACATTTATGTCTATATTTCTGAGATGACATATTGTAATTAATTATATTACTTGGACTGTTGTCCTCATCTTTATTGCCATATTCATGATGTTTCAGTCATTGTACGCTACGACCTTCTTCAGGTGATTAGAATTTTGAACTGAATCAAGTGTACAATGGACAAAATGTTGTGAATATAGCAATAAAGATGAGAACAACAGTCCAAATAATGTAAATAAGTTAATATTTATTATTTTAAACTATGGAAGACTAAAATGTGATAAAAATGTGTCCCAACAACAAGCTAATATCTATGATTTTAAAGTATGAAAGATTAAAAAGTGATAAAAAATGTGTTGCCACTAAAACTAACATTTATGATTTTAAAGTATGGAAGACTAAATCATGGTAAAAAAAAAGAGACCTCTCCCCCTCAAAAGCAAATATTTATTATTTTAAAATCATAATTAATTGTAACTAAAAAATAATATAAAAAGTGTCTCCACTAAAATCTCACATTTATTTTTTTAAAGACAGCAAAGGTCATAATGTCAAAATAAAAACGTGGCCCACCAAAAGCCCTAATTTATTATTGTAATGTATAGAAGATGAAAAAAAGGATAAAAAAATGAGGCCCCACCAAAAGTGAAAATTTATGATTTTAAAATATAGTCATTTATTCTAATTCGTTAAATATTGATTATTTACAAGTAAGTTCTTTGTAAGTTCTATATTTAAAACATAATGTCAATTTTTTTGTAAGCCTGGGCCTGAACAATAAATACTGCCTTTAACCTCCTTAGGGAAATTTTGTTAGACAACTTCAGGCTATAAGATTTTTATATAGTACAGATATTGCCACAAGAAGCAAATATGTTATTTTTTTTTTGGTGGTGTAAACAGTACTGGTAATATCTCTCATGAAATCAAAATTCTATTTTGAGAAGACAGAGGATCTGAGAATTCTCTTCTTCTTTGTGCTGCATACCTTCAGAACATTGGTGATCATGGCTCTCCACAATTTCCTATCCTTTGTAGCTCTTAATAAATTTTGTCTTTTTGTTATCTCTCCTAAACCTTGCTCTGCCATTCATTTCGTCAAGCTTGTTAGGTTTGTGTGTTGTTTTCCTCTACCCCTCTGGATTTCAATCTGACCTATGAGTATCAAATTTTCTAAGCTCTCTTTCCTCATTATGTACCTTAGAAATTTCAACTGTCTCTTACTGATGTTAAGTATAAATATCTGTTTTGTTTCCATTTTATCTATAACTTTGTTATTGCTCACGTGTTCCATGCAAGGTATTCTCAGCAGCCTCCTGTAGAATCAAATTTCTGTTGTTTCAAGTCTCTTCTTTATTTGTGAATAGATTGTCCAGCATTCACTGCCATAACAGTTCAGTACTCTTTGTTTTTAATGATATTTTCCTGTTTCTTAATACTTTGCTAAGCTTTTGGAAGGCATCTTTTGCTATCCCAATGCCCCATTAGATTTCCGTGTTGCACTTTATCTATCAATTGTATCTTTTTTCTTTTCTAAGATTTTAAGATGTATTTTGTTAATATTCCACAATTTCCTCCTTTAATTTTATATAGTTTTCTCCCAAGCTTCTTCATGGAAATCTTGTCTAATACAAATACTCTCCAAGTAATAATAATTTTTTAATATTACTATGATCTAGATCATGATTATATACAAAAATTAAAAAAAAAAATTTTCTAAATTTTAAGAGCTGGGGTTCAGTTTGCTATATAAATTCATTGTAAACTGATCCCATACACAAAGCCCCCTACCAAATGCTTATATTATGTGAAAGTATTTTCTCACTAACCTTACAAAATCTCAAATAATTTCAAATTAAAATAAAAGAAAGTTAATATTTATATTATTTAAAGCAGATTCTTATATTCTTCTAGTGTTGTGTTAAAATAATGCTTATATAAAAAAAATTCAGAATAATTTTAAAAAAGCTGTAAAATATGTCCTAGCGAGACAGGCTTAGTAACCATTACACCACATTGAGGTGCCCAAACAGCTGTAAAATATGAATGTAAAGCATATTCTTAATTATCTTTCCCCATCATCATTATTATTATTATTATTATTATTGTTGTTGATTACTCCCCATACTTTTCTTTTTTGGTTTACACAGGATAAACAATTTATAATGATTTTACATAGTAAACTGAACACTAACTTTTAAAATCTAGAAAATTAAAAAAAAAACTTCTATTCATGCTCTGGATTGTATAATCAATATGAAAAAAAATTTGGAAAAAAAATGAGTATTTCTTGGGGAATTGCATTTCTGTAGAATCACTGTACAAAGTTAAATTGGTTTAATTTTGTCTATTTCGTCATATTGTTATGAGGATATTTTTACTGACACTGGATTTTGCCCGAGCCGTTTCATTGTCTATACAGATTTTTAGTATTATGACTCAAATGGTTTAACAGGATCATCTGCTGTCTAGTCATATTTGCACCAGATGCACTCACTGGAAGCATCAACACTGTGCAGCACAGATGGACAAGGGTTTGTGAGGGTGATCAGCTGAACCAGCTGGGGTGATCGTCTGTGAGATAGCTTGCTTTTGTGCTATCTCTGACATTTCATCAATCCAGTAATTCCCTACCTGGCTCTATGATAATCTTATTTTCTAAGTTAAATACATGTTGCATTGCTGGTTTATTCCCCTTCACTGACAGTTTCTGTGTCATTAATCAGTTTTATTCTCTCTCTCTCTCTCTCTCTCTCTCTCTCGTCTGGACACATGTCATGTTGCAGGCTTTAATGTACAAAAAACAAAGAGCAATGTTTTGAATACAGTTTTAACTTGTACACTCCGGCCTTCTTCAGCTGATATTTCTTGGAACTTCAAATGGAACCCATTATTTAGTCCGTGGGGGTTAATTGTTCGAATTCCACATGCCATGCCTTTGGATATCTCAGTTTCAGTTAATTACCTTTGCTATCTCAGTTCTCCAAGTTTTTGTTCCCTCTGCTGTGGCCAAGTATTGAACTTACATCCTTTTGAGTTAAGTCACTTTTGGATCAATCAACCAGCACTTTTATCCAGTGCGCCTGTATTCTTGGGGATATTGGTGAGTGATATGACTCAGAGAATAAAAGTGTTGGTTGATTGATCCAAAAGTGATATGATGATAAACTACATCTGGCAGCAATGCCTCTGATCAGGAGATTAGAGGTTTTAAGGAGTAAGGAAACACCTCTTAACTGCTGTTGTTCCTAGATACACCTGGGGTGGTAGCACCTGTTAGGGTCCCAGCTATGGGGAAATAGTGAACTCACAAACAAAAACAAGACTATGCAAGTATAAAAATACATTTTTATAGTAAAAATACCAGCAACACATTTTTATATAAAAAAGATTACCAACAATACCTATTTATAGTTAAAATTACCAACAATACATTTTATCCGTAGTTGAAGCCATAAGATTGTGTAAAAATATTTAGATTCCAGCATTAAATAACCCATAGAGATGTTGATATGCTGCTAAACAAAATCAACCACTGATCCAAAAGTGACTTTTATTTTTAAGCATTCAACCCCAAGTAAGGCGGGAAGCCACTAGCATGCAAAGGGTTACAGAGAGTTGGAGTGAGAGCAAAGAGGAGTGATAGAGGAAAGGATGAAGTGAAGGTTAGGGGATAGATCAGGGCATATGAAGATGTCGATTGACGTTACATTTGAATAGTTGGAGATTATAGCTATCAGGAAAACAAGAACTGGGGAGGATGTTCCACAGGCGAGAAATGAAGCTATTGGAGTAGAAGAGATGGCTACATTTAACAGTTTCGACAGTGAAAGGGTGAGAGCGAGATGCCAGCCTAGTTGAACACTTAAATTCATGAAGTATGGGAACCAGCGAAAGCAGTTCATCAGAGCAGTTACCATGAAAGTATTTGTAAAAAAGACAGAGGGAGGCACCGGCATGTCTGTGAGAGAGCGGCTGCAGATGAGATGCCAGATCAGGGCCAATTATATTACATATCTGTCTTTGGATTTTATCAAGGACCTTGAGACAAATAGAAGGGGCTCCAGACCATATATGGCAGCAATACCCTATGCAAGGGCGAATGGTTGATTTGTAGATTTGAAGGATTGACTCTGGCAAGAAAAATTTCCTGGCACAGCACAGGGAGCAGACTTTCCTAGTGGTGGACAAAGCTATTGACTCAATGTATCCGTTCCATCTCAGGTCAGTGGACAATGTGAGACTGAGCAGTCACAAAGAAGTGCTCTCGTGGAGTTGAGCGTCAGACATTCTAATGGGAGGCAGGGATGGTTCTTTCTGGTGAGTAATAGAGAGCAGTTTTGTTTTTGAGGCATTAAAGTTAACCAGCCAATTCCTTCCCCAGTCCACAACTGATTGGAGGTCCTTTTCTAGACAAACAGCCAGGTTAGTTTTGTCGGCAACACTAGATTTGTTTTTGAGGCAGGAGTAAATAGTAGTGTCGTCCGCATAGGTGCCTACTTGGGAACCTATGACATCAGGGAGATCGTTAATGAAGATAAGGAACAGAGTAGGGCCGAGGATGGAGCCTTGGGGAACACCCAAGCATTTGTGGGATAGGAGCTAGAGGAGAATCCATTGAGAACGACCTTCAATGCACGGTTTTACAGGAATGATTATATTAAGTCAAACAATCAACCTGTAATTCCGTAACCCTGAAGCTTGTGAAGAAGGCCGGCATGCCAAACCCTATCAAACGCTTTGGAGATATCTAGCCATTTCAGTTATGGCTGGAAGCACATCAGCTGTAGAATGGGCAAAACAGAAACCATCTTGCTTGTTGGAGTGCATATTATGGGATAACATTATGGGATGCATAACGACTTCGGCTTTGATTAAAGCTTCAGAGACTTTGCTGAAGAGTGGTAGGATGATAATTAGAAAGGTTCATTAATTGAGGCAGTAGTTATATAATTTGGAGATGGCAGGGGCCAGTTCAGGCACACATTTCTTCAGGACAGTGGCTGGTATCCCGTCTCCAGCACTTGTGGGGGTCTAATTTAGAGATGATGCCCAGAACCGATGACGGGGTTATGTGTAAGTCGCTCAATCGAGCCTCAGTTCTAAGGGGGAAATCGGGTGTGGGTATACCAGAAGAGTCGAGCATTGAATTGAATGAGAATTTCCGAGCAAAGCATTCAGCCTTGTCGGCAGAAGAGGTCAGAACCTTAAACTGGTTGAACAAAGGAGGTATAGAGAGGTTGCTATTGTTAAGTACACTCTTGCAGAGATGCCAATAATCCTTGGAGCCAAATTTGCGAGATGCAATACGTTCTTTTATTCGAGCAACAAATCGTGACTTTGCTTCATTGAGGACACGCTTACACTCGTTATGGGCAGAGACATGTTGCTACAGTATAGGTGGAAGAAGTGATTCCTTTGGGCAATGACAGCTGAGCAAGAAGTGGAGAACCAGGGGGGAGAGTGCAATTTGACCGTATATTTCCTTAAGAGGATGAAAGCCTTGATTCAAGCTTTAATCCAGGAGGGGACCTTGGAAGCACATTCTTGAATGGGGAGCGTGAAGACAACATCCCAGGGGATTTCATGAATGAAATCCCGGAACGAGTCCCAGTCTGTTTGTTGGTAGCAGAATGATGTTCTAGTGGTAGGAGGTTCTTTGCAGGGGGTGGAGTTGAAGGAGATGTTGACAGATACTACATCATGATCGGAGTTGCCAAGAGAGTAGAGCTGCATGATGCTACAGGACTCGGGGATGGAGGTAAAACATAGATCAAGAAGAGAAGCCTTACCATCCACGTTGTAGGGAAAACATGTGGGGAAGTCAACTATTTGTGTGAGGGATTGAGAAATTGAAAAATTAAGGGTTTGTATGCCTGCAAGGTCAGTAGTATCGTTTTTAAGCCACTTGGTATGATGGGCGTTAAAATTACCAAACAGGAATTTGCAAAAAAACGGATGGAGAGAGAGAGCCTTGTCAATGCTGTCAGAAATGCATTCGAATACACCAGTCTTGGGAGGATGGAGAGCGATAAAGGAAGAAGAGGTAGCTTACAGCATTGAGAAGAGATAGCTGGAGACACATATACGAATGGTCTGGAGCTTCAAGAGACAGCTCTCTAGCCAGTGGGAGATGGTCCTTGATGTAAACACCAAGGCCATGCATATGTGTTTGAGAGTCTTTCCTAAGAAGAGGAAGGTAGCTGGGGATTGAGAGGTCAGAGGAGGGGGATAGACGAGTCAAGGTTGGTCTCACAGAGAGCCAGTATATCCGGGCAGTTCGTAACAAGGAAAGATTCCACACTGCAGAAGTTGGTTCTAATGCCATGGATGTTAGAAAATGAAATGTTAAAAGGGTTTAGGTGATTTTTTTAAGGGCTGGTTTAGGATTTCTTTTTGGATCGTGGTTAGTTTTCATGATGTGTAATTGCGGTAGCAAAAAAAAAAAAAAAGAAAGAGAAAGTCTGAAGTAGAAGAAGCAGACAGGACTTAATCCAATGAGTTGTGAGTTCAATGCCTGGCCACAGCAGAGGGAACAAAAACTTGAAGTGTTGAGTTATCAAGGAGAATTAACTAAAAATGGAGATATCCAAAGGCATGGCATGTGGAATTAGAACAATCTACCCCCATGGACAAAATAAAAGGTTCAATTTGAAAATTTCAAGAAATATCATCTGAACTAGACTGGAGCATACAACAGCTGAAACACTGTGAATATGGCAGTAAAGATGAGGACAATGGTCCGAATAATGTAAATAGTGTCTCAGAAATATTGACTGAAGTTTTAACTTGGTTTCATTTCTTTTCTTTGTTACACGTCATCAGTGAGTGTATTCAAATCTGCAACATCATGAGGAAGATATATAGCTTATACTTATGACATATGAGGTTGAGTCATCACATCAGAACTAACTACATATTAGTCCCTGGTTATGTTAGTTAGGTTCATTTTTGAAACATTGCAGGATTGAATCCCAAGGGTATCAGCATGTAAGTGAATGCAATGAACGCAACTGAAAATTTGGACTCGGCTCTCGAATTCCTCAATCTAAGCTGCTATCCATTACTTCACTGATCATTCAGTTTTCTTACTATTGCCTTGTAAAATCCTATCTATTGCATCACATGATTTTCTCCATGCAAAGAATATGATACTCTTTCATATTGAATATGAATGTTGTTTAATACTGTCTTCTTTCCTTGATAACTATGTTGAATTGTGGCATGTACTCAAGTAGAACCTTTTTCTTTTTCCTCCTCATCATGCCATGTCTCTTCAGGCTTGGATGATCATTCTTATCCTTCGTTGATCTAAGTAATATTTGTCTCCTTACTATCTCTTCCTGCCCTTCTTTTGACATGCATTTATACAAGCTCATTAGTTAGGTTACTCACAGTTTCCCTCTTGTCTTTCAATGTTCTGTCAGTGTCAAATTCTCCAAGCCCTCTTTCCTCACTATGTGCCCCATTCAATTCTCTGTCTTATTCTAAATATAAGTATCCTTTTTGTTTCCATTTTCCTTAAAACTTCTTTGTTGCACATATGCTCAGCCCATGGTATTATCAGCATCCTTTTTTTTAGAACCAGATGTCTATTGTCTCAAGTCTCCTCTTCATCTCTGTGGAAATTATCCAACATTCAATGCCATATTGGAAGATTGATATTACATAGTAGTTCAGCACTCCTTTTATTTCTGACAAAATTTTCTTGTTTCTTCGTATTTATTGTTTGGCAGTCGTCTTTCTCTATTCAAATGCACTTGTATCGTGTTTCCCAATGTCTGTTATAAGATTTCCCAGATAGTTAAATTTCTATATTTGCTTGATTTTAATGTTTCCAATTTGTAGCTCGCATTTTTGGCTGCCCTTTTTGCTAATGACTATACATTCTGTCTTCTTAGAATTGATAGTCTTTCTTCTTTTTCTTTTAAGTACAACTTACTGGTCTGAAATAAATACAACAGTCATCAGTTAAAAACTTACTGACAAACAAGATTCAATAATTGCATTTAATGCATCCTTTTTGTTTACAAATAAATTAGAAATAAGCTATACTTGTTTTATTTGCACATTTCAGCAGGGGGTATTCTGGAATAAAAGGTTCGAGCTATCAACTATGCTGATGATACAATTGTTTATTCCTGTCTTAATAGTCTCTGTCTTTTTTACAAATACTTTCACGGTAATTGCTCCGAGGAGCTGCTTTCGCTGGTCCCTAGGCCTCATGAATTTAAACGTCCTACGAGGCTGGCATCCCGTTCCCACCCCTTCACCGTTGAAACTGTTAGATGTAGACGTATCTTCTACTCCAATAGCTTCATGTCTCGCACATCTCGCCTGTGGAACTCCCTTCCCTATTCCTGTTTCCCTGACAAATACAATCTCCAACTATTTAAGTGTAACGTCAATCGACATCTCCAGTTGCCTTGATCTATCCACTTCCCTTCTCCACATCCTTTCATTCCTATTTGCTCTCACTCCAAATCTTCTGTAACCCCCTTGCTTTGATCGATCTACTGTCTTTCTCCACATCCTCTCCTTTACCACTCCTATCTGCTCTTCCTCCAAACCTTCTGTAACCCCTTGCGTGCTAGTGGCCTCCAGCCCTGCTTGGGGGTGATACGCTTAAAAAAAAAAAAAAAAAAAAAAAAATCTGATTGGTTCGATAAGGTCAAATTGGCAGCTGATCTCAAAAGTAACTAAAATGTGCCGTTAACTGTGGCAAGGAAGGGTTTGTTATTTTTAACAACTCTAAAGCAAAACTTCATTTTTATTAATCATTTCAGACCATTTTCTGCTTTCTATCAGCCTGGCTAATGCTAACTTCCAGGTTAGTGACTTGTAGTGCCTTCTCGGGCTAATGTTCTCTGCTGACATGAAGTAGAAAGATTATATTGAATCAATTGTTAGGTCTGCTGCTAAGAAAGTTGGTCCACTATGTTGTGATAGACTTTTTCTCTCAGTAGAATCTATCTTACGTATTTATAAGTTTATCATTCGCTCATGCTTCAAATATTGCTGCCATATGTGGTCTGGGTCTCTAGTTATATATTTAGGGATTCTTGATAAAATACAAAGAAAAATTTGCAATATTATTGATTCTGAGCTGGCATCTCAGCTTCAGTCACTTTCTCACCATCATAATGTAGCTTCCCTCTGCCTTTTCTATAAATATTTTCATGGTAAATTTTATGCTGAACTTGGTTCTATATTGCCTAGACTTTATGAATTTAAGCGCAGTACTAGATTGGCAGCAAGGTCTCATCATTTTACAGTTGAAATGGCAAGATGCAACTCTAAGTTCTTTGTTGACAGTTTCTTTACTTGCACTTCTCACCTGTGGAACTCTGTTCCAGCTTCTTGCTTTCCAGCCAACTTTGACCTCCAAAAATTTAACTGCAATGTCAATTATCTACTGTCTTCTTGATTCCTATTCATTGTTCTTTTTCCTTAATAATGTTTTTTCTTTTTATTATTCTTTCACGCTCAGTAACTCTCTTATGTCTTAGTGGCTTTATTGCCTTGGTTGGGGTAAAATGATTAAAAAAAAATTAAACATGTTTAAAGCAAGCTATTAGAACATTTCAAAAGCACTTTAGCTATAAGTAGAAAACATTCTTCTTCAACTATGTGCTTCAAGATGTGAGTGATCATAGCTCACCACAACTTCCTTTCCTTTGTAGCTCTTAGTAAGGTTTGCCTTTTCATTATCTCTCCCAATCTCTGTTCTGCAATTCATTTGCACAAGCTCGTTAGGTTGGTTACATGCTGTCAGTGTCCTAATTTTCAAGGTTCTCTTTCCCCTATGTGTCCTTGAAATTTCAATTCTTTCTGACTCTAGGTATAAGTCTCTATTTTGTTTTCCTTAAAACTTCCTTGTTACTCACATGTTCAGTCCATGGTATTCTCAGCACCCTTCTGTAGAGCCACATTTCTGTGGCTACAAGACTGTCCTACATTAACTGCCATAGAGGAGTACTGATATTACATAATAGTTCAGTACTCTTTTTTGTTCTAATTATATTTTCCTGTTTCTAAATATGTTATCTAGTTTTTGGAAGACATCATTTGCTATTCCAATACACCTTTGGATTTCAGTGACACATTTTCTATTCTCTGTTGAAAGATTTCCTAGAGATTTAAATTTTTGTACTTACTTAATTTCAACATCTCCAATTTGTATTTCATATGTTGGACTTGAGAAAGCCAAAGTAATAGTGAATAAACACAAGCAACACCAGTGTTAGTGTCACCATGGATGGTGGACCACTAGAATAAGTGTCCAGCTTCAAATACTTGGCAGCAACCCAGTCAAAAGATTAGACCTACAATGTAGAAATCCGCACATAGATAACCATAGCCACAGCAGTGATGTATGGGACTCCATATTTAATCAAGCCTTGTGTAATCTTTTGTCCTTGTGAGGAGACATCTAAGTAAAAGTTTTTGATCAACTTGAAAGCAATGAAAAATATTCTTGAACATCTGATATTTATAGACAGGATTACAAATCACTGTGAGTTCTTCATTGGGTGCTCCATGATTGATGAGGACATTTTTTAAATCTAGCTTATTCTGGAAAAAAAAAAAAAAAAAAAAAAAGGAAAAGATTTCCACAAAGACTAGCAAAACACTGATAAACTAATAGAAACTATTGCAATATGTAAGAAAATGGATTTTAAAAAATCCAATAGTGTACATTTGTGCTATTAAATTTTAAAGAATAGGCAATCCTACAATTTTAATTTATAATGACTATATCCAAAATAGAACAGGATATTCATATTATAGAGTGAAATAACCAATCAAATGAATAAATGAATTTATTATGCATCAAAAATTGATTTATAGACAGAACAGTAGATTTTTTTCTGCAGAATTTCAAATAAAAAAATTGGTGGATTAATAACTGCTCCCTCTTACTCTTGATAGCATAGTGTTGATGGAAGTGTCACATCTTGACTTTGTATTGGTGTCCCAAACAGATTTTTTTCCTGCAGAATTTCAAATTAAAAAAATTGGTGGATTAATAACTGCTCCCTCTTACTCTTATTTTGACAGACAATTTATTGAGATGCTTTCAATTCAAATTTACTACATGATAGATTTCCCAAGCCTTGATAAAATATCTCAACAGCCGTGACATTTATCAGATTCAAGAGATTTAATGTCATAGAAATTTTTTTAAAGTTAGTTTGGCTATCATTTGTAACAATCTTCTAGAACTGATATAATACATACCTTAAAAGTAACAACTTTGTCTTTAGATTTAAAATCCAAATTTTCTAAACTCTCCCTCAATGTGATTGTATAAAAACATTGCAGTAGTAAATAACTTGGTATATGCCAGTATTTTTTCACTAAAAGAAAACAAAAATATTAATATTTACCTAAATTTTGACACAAAGAAAAATATTACTCATCAGAAGGATATAAAATTGAAGATTAAGGTGGAAAAAAAAAATCAATAAAAACAAACAAATCCAGATATTTGTATTCAAAGTTGGTAGAATACAGAGTTTTATTATATTTTGTTTCAACAAAATGTTTTTGTAGCTTTTGAAGAATTTACAAAATGGTAAGATCAAGGAATTAAATACTTTGAAGCAGATGATGTCTTTCTACACAGCTTCCCCCCATTATTAATCCATCACTTTGCTTATTTATTCATTATCTGTCCTTCCATCTACACTGACATTTTATTAAAAACAACTGAACCCTACATATTTGACTGACCAATGATTAATGAGATTCTTCCATTAATCTTTAGTCAATTATCATGGATTTGGGAAGAGGGGGGAACAGAGCAGGGAGCTTGGTTTTTGAATTATGATGGATGAGAACAAATTAATTTTAGTCTAATAACAATTAGTTAAACCAAACTGCATGCTTCTGTAAATTGCTTTTATTCTGTACTTGTTGAAAGTAGAAGGAAAGCAAGTACACATGCTATTGGATTTTTTACTAAATTATAGTTAAGAACTTGTTTTTGGTTAATGTGGGAAGCAAAGGAATTGATTAATTTTTGTAATATTTACCTTGACCAAAGAAATGTACACAGATTGGCTACCACCAGAATTTCTGGTAAGTCATCCTTTTCTTATATAACACCCACCATTTTTTCCCTAAATAAAATTACTGAACAGCATGAAATTTATGATGGAGAAAGAATCATTTTTTTATTTTAATTTGTGCATTAGAAGAACTTAGTTTTGAGTATGTTAACCCTAGAAAGCCTGAAAACAAATTGATTTACAAATGTTCCACCACTTGGTCATCTTTATGACTAGTTTCACAGCTGTTCACCAGGTGGCAGTGATGCTTGGTATCAACAGATATTACCACAGGCATTTGTGGTCTGCAGGATGATTTTTTTTCATTCATTTTGGGAAAATCAATGTCCATTTATATTTAGTTTCTAAATTGGTATCTTAAATGATAGCACAGGTATCTTAGGGTTAAACAGAATTCTCAAATAGTGAGATCATGTTAATATAACAAATAGACTGATTGCTCATAATAGGGTTGTGTCAAGGATCAGCACATGCCCATGTGAAAATGTTTTAACAAAAATTAACCAACACTTTAACATAGCTGGTCTATCAATAGAGCAATGTTGCCAACATTAAGGTAAATCTTGGCCAAATGAATCATGGCTAGGATATGAACACTTCAACATTCTGAAGTTTCATTAACCAGCATTTATTCACTTTGCAATTTAGTTATGGATTTGATGCATAATTATATATTGAAAGAAAAGGATGATATAAATAAATATATTTACATAAATCTTGCCATTAGTAAAGACTAGTTTGCATTGTTGGAAACTGAGTAAATAAACAAAGAAAAAGCAAAGGATAAAGAAAATTAAAAAAAAGATATTCATATACAGTTTAATAAGAGAGCAAAATTAAATGGAAGATCTCATTTTAAATATTAGTATTACATTATATGAGACAAATGTGTAAAGAATTTAAATTTACCTTACCAAAAGAAAAATTTTATTATATATATATATATATATATATATATATATATATATATAAAAATTCATTCAAACATGTTTCATTAAATATGTATTTTTATAATCCTTTTTAGTTCTTTAATCAGCTTCTTGATGTTAATTTGAAATTCATCAAGGAAGGCACCATAGTTTATACTTCCCCCAAGTACTTTTGATCTCCTCTGAGATCACCTTCAGGTGTGAATTACAAAGACAAACTTATTGTAACTGTGATTGTTGTGAATGTGATTTTTGAAAACATGCATGA
The DNA here is from genome assembly GCA_964036315.1 of Acanthosepion esculentum. Taxonomy (NCBI): domain Eukaryota; kingdom Metazoa; phylum Mollusca; class Cephalopoda; order Sepiida; family Sepiidae; genus Acanthosepion; species Acanthosepion esculentum. The sequence goes on from OZ038475.1 coordinate 103,596,951, forward strand.
ATGTGCTCTGTTATAATAATTTTAAATTTATCAGTTGTAGATACTGTGTTTTTTTCAAAACAAGTGTCTTTGCAATACACCCCCGAGAATGATTTATGGAGGAGAGCAAAAGTACTCGGGTAAGAAAAAACTATGCACTTTCCTTGATGAAGCGTGTGTGTGTGTGTATATATATATATATATTAAAGAAAATGTCGTGTGTAAGCAATAAATCTGGTTTTACTCCAGAAAAATAAGAGAAAAAAGTTATTTTGATGTTTACATTATATAAATCAGTTGGATTACATTTAATGAGTACTAATAAAAGCAAAATATTTTGTATAAATTATTCAATGTTTTAAAGATTAATTATACTGTCAATAAAAGTGTGTGTGTGTATATATATATAACATAAAAGCAATCTAACTTAGCCAAGTGTTAAAGGGTTTATTAAAACAGTTAAGTTTATCATTAATGTTTTGCCTTCATTTCTCTCCCAAAGTTAAAATATTGCACAGTTTTATTATCTTTCACACTTAACAGCCAAAAGGTTTTCTTTTGGCTTGTTAATGTTTTTGTCAACTTCAGGAACAAAAAGCAAAGATATTACATAAACATTTACTTTTGGAATTAGTTCCACTTTTTATTTTTACCCCATATTCAAAATAAATTTTTGCAATTGCCTTCTCACATTTTAACAAACACAAGCTTTAGTCTTCCAACTGAACTCCAAACAATCTGTTAACAATTGGATGAGAACTATTTCCATCCAATTATCTATCAATGAAGAAGGAAAGAGCAACCTGGTGATAACAGAACACACAAGTCGTATACAAGAACATTTTGTTGTAAACAAAGTTAATACAGAAAAAAAAAATTGCAAAATTTTGCTCTTAGACAATTAATAATGAAGTGAATGAGAGATCTTAAGATGAAAAATATAAGCAAATGGTAAAATTTTATTTTCATAGGATAATTCACTAGCATTTGGCTTACAGAAAATACTGGATTATTCTGATGAACGAGGAATTAGATTTTATTTTGTCAGAGGAAGGTAATATATTTTTTGTATCGGCAGTTTGTCTGATCCAAGTCATGTATTTTTACCAGTAATTAGGAAGAAATTATACTCCTTGAGGCCTGTGAGGGATAGTGTATCATTTCTACACTGTTATATAAAAAAAATTATCTGGAATTTTATATTATCAACATTAGATAGAAACAGTGAGGTAAAAATCTAAAATAGGAGACAAAACTAAATAGACATAAAAAAGGATCAAATTGACTAATCAACAGCAGATATTCCACTCATAGAATAAAAGAGGTTAGTACTTCCATTTCAGGTGATTTGCAATAAAAAAGAAAAACAAAAGTATGCTACAAATCATAAAAGGTTTAAATTAATATAGTAAAATAATTCATTCATATATATATATATATGGAAATAATTCTGCAGAGCAGATTAATCAAATTAACATTTTAAATATAAATTAAGCCATAGAATTTAAATTAAAAAAATGAAATGTAAATTTGCATATTTACTTATTTTGCAACTGATTTTTTAAAAGTCAAACAATTGTAAAATAATCATATACATTTCTGAGTCTCACTTCAGTATAAATGTGAACATATATGAAAAGTGAATATTTTGAGTAATAAAAAAGTATTGCTGTACTTTCTATTATGCATATCATAAATGAAAAGGGAAAAAGAAATAAAAATGATATTGCCAGAGTTCATGTAGTAGCCAACATACAATAATGGAAAAAGAAAAAAAAGAATAGGGAGGATACAGAAAAAGGAAAGAAAGACCATTTAAGAAAAAAAAAAAAGGACCTTAAAAGAATAAATTTGCAACAGAATAAAAGGTAACAACAAAACCCAAAACAATAAGGTCATTATTTAAGGAACAAAAAAACATTAACTATTCATTCATTTGGTAATGATTTTGTTTGTTCACATGTATCTACAATGTATTTTGTTTATATTACAATATGTACAAACTAATATCTATTAAAATGAAGAAATTTATACAACTGTAACTAATGAAAGAATAAAGAAATATAAAACCAAGTTGACTGTTTATATTGCGTTAGAGTCAACACTTGATCAGTGGTGGATGTAGCCACTTGCCATTAGTTTTTAAATGCTCTCATCGGTAACTGTAGTAGTTTATATAAAAACAGAATCAGCATACAAGTATTTTAAGTTATGGTATCTGGTAATCAGTGAAAATAATAATAAACAAAAAAATTATTTTCATATTTCATTTTCGACCAACTTATTCCTAGATTAATTGATGAAACTCATAACACTATTAGTCAGCAGTGAACCCATAATAGGATCCTCTACAGGACTACATCAAAACTAATACAATAATTCATTTTTTTTCTCTTTTATTTTTTTTTAATAAAGTGTTGATTAAAGTTTCTAATAGGAAAACAAGTGAATACTTTGAGAATGTACAGTGCCATCTCAAAGTTAAAAAAAAACCCCAAAAACCTTGTATTTTTTGTTTTAAAATGTGCAATTGCTGAAAACCAACATAAAATCTTTTATCAGAACAGAAATTGTTGAAAGGCTTTTCCTGTATAAAGCTGCCCTTTAAAAGCAACTAACATTTTTTTTATAAGTTATATAAGGCAATATTATATAGAACAGTCTGCCCACCTGTTTACTTGGCATATGTATGCATGTATGTTTTCAACTGTGCTTGTTCTTAACAAATGTTCAGTCAAACCAGGAGTCAGATATATCTGGAGAGAAACTACTACTTATATCTCCAGTCTCATCAAAACAACAAATATCACCTTGAGTTACTGTCTCAGTTTCATTTGATTATATTAGGTGTTTCCTTCACTTTGATTTATAGAAAGATGTCTATCAGTTTTTTTTTTTTTTTTTTTTTTTTTAAACAGCAACTTGTCAAGTGAGATATTTAAGAGTGGCTTAAAAATCTCTCACCTTTCCAATGCCTCACGATGATCATGAAAATGTTCGAACAGAAATTAACAGTACCTGAGTTTGCAAGATGAACAGATAGAATACTTATTGTGTTTAAAGATTCAAAGGTTTGGATTTGCGAAAGAAACTAATTTTAAAAAATTAGTCAGAAAACTAGTGTCTTGAGAAAAGATACTGGATTTAAATTTGGATGAGAATCCAAAAGAATGATCAATATATAAGTCAATTTGGAAAAGCTTTGATCAGCAACACACAAAAAATATTTTTTTCTTCAGATTGCCTTACATATTTACCGCACACACACACACACATATATATATATATATATATATATATATATATATATATATATATAAGGGAAGATGATATATAAATTTTATATACCAGAAGAATGTTAGGAAAATTGAGGAAAAAATTTTGTGTGATGCATTTTGTCCTTTAGAACTTCAGTTGAGTCCGATGAAGTCTGAAAGGATGAAATATGTCACACAAAAATGTTCTCACTTTATCGTGAATTTTTATATATATATATATATATATATATATATATATATATATATATGTGTGTGTGCGTGTGTGTGTGTGTGTGCAGCAGGTAAAATTTCAGATATAAGGGTTGTCTGGAAAGTTCATGCCAATTTTTATTCAGTTATGTCCCAACACGTTAGAACATGTCAAATTTATCAACAGATATAATATGCTTACATTTCCAATTAAAGCACACTTCCAACTATCTCTTGAGAAAGAAAGTTTAAAATTACTTCATTCGTGTCAATTTTGCATCCCTATGAAAATGGAAGATAAGAAGTATTTTAGACACTTGATGCTTTTTTTATTTTTTTTTTTATTTTTTTACTGTAAAGGCAAAAATGCCTTGCAAACAATAAAAATATATGTGCTGTGTATGGTGAAGGTGCTTTAGCTGACAGAACCGTATGGAAGTAATTTGCTAAGTTTAGAGTTGGTGATTGCAGCTTATTGATGAAGAATGCTCAGGCAGACTCCCCACTACTGATGACAACCAAATCAAGACACTGACTGAGAATAACCTGCATTACACAAAATTGGCAGAAACACTAAATTTATCAAAATCCACCATCCATGAGCACTTAGTGAAGCTTGGGTACTCAAATCGCTATGATGTTTGGGTACCACATGATTTGAATGAAAAGAATCTTTTGGATCACATTTCATGAGTTATTTGTTGTATAAACACAATGAAAATGCACCCTTTTTGAAGCAAATTGTGATAGGTGATGAGAAATGGATTATTTGCAACAATGTTCAGCAAAAAAGATCCTGGGATAAGTGACAGGAACCAAATTTAGCTCCCTCAGAAGCAGGTCTTCATCCAAAGAAAGTCATACCAGACATCTGGTGGGATTAGAAAGTAATCCTGTACTATGAGCATCTGCCAAGTAACCAGTCAATTGATTCTCAAAAATACTGCTCACAACTGGACAAATTAAAAGGCAGCAATTCAAGAAAAACACCCAGAATTGGCGAACAGGAAAGGTGTTGTTTTCCATCAGGATAGTGCCAGACCTTGCGTTTCTTTGGCGACCTGGAAAAAATTGTTGCAGCTTGGCAGGGATGTATTACCCCCACCTGCCATATTCACCAGACATTGATCCTTCGGATTTTCATTTATTTAGGTCCTTGCAAAATAATCTCAATTGTAAAAATTTTAAATCTTTGGATGACATTACAAAACCACCTTAATGAGTCCTTTGCTATGAAACCACCCAAATTCTGGGAAGATGGAAAATTTAAGTTGAAAGAAAAATGGAGAAAAGTTGTGCAACAAAATAGTTCATATTTAAGTGAATAAATATTTAATGGCATAATTTTGTATTGTGTTTTAATTTCCCTTAAAAATTGGCACGAACTTTCCAGACAACCCAATATATATGATAGAAAGCAATACTGCGTAGTAATTTTTCAATGAGCAAGCAGGTAAAACAAAACCAGCTGCTCATAAGATTTGAATTTCTAAAAAAGAAAAGTGACTTTATAATCATCCTTTAAAATAACAAGATAAGTTCTAAGTGGAAAGCATATATATAAATTAGCAAAAATTGTTTACATAGCAAATCAAATACATGCACACGGAATAAAAACTGATACAGGGACAAAAAAAAAAAAAAAAAAAGAAAAAAGAAAAAAAAAAGATGATATTTTCCATAAGTGACAGTGAATATAAATTAAATACCTTTTCTGTATCCCCCAAATTTAAATTAGCATAAAATGTGATCAGCAAAAATAGTATTGGAAGTGGTGAAAAAAGAAAAAAAAAACATCACCAAAGAATCCAATATATAAAGATTTTGAATTTTCCTTCTTCATAAAAAATAAACAATGTCATTTACACACACATATGTATAGGCACTACTTTATACATATGCATGCAAAAATTATATAATTTTGACCAATATATGACAAATTCAGTGACCTGATTGACTATGTATATACCTGCATGTTCCACATTAGTGGACACAAAACTTATTACCAACAACAAAATTCTAGGATTTAAAATAAAAAGATCTTTATAAAGAAATAGGCAAAAGTGTAAAATTGCTTGGATTAGAAATGGAATGTTTCTTTTGCCTTTTTGCTTTGAAAGCAAATAATCTGCTTCAAGTAAAATTATAGAATATATATATATATATTTTAAATATTCATATTTCAAAAAAAAATAATTTTAATGATGTGGTTATAAGAAGATAGAAGTTGAAAAAAAAAAAAAAAAAAAAAAAAATGAAAACTAAAAAATTAAGAATTGAAACAAAATTAATGTTACAATTTTCATTTGTTGCTATTAAAAATTGTGGCCACAGATCTGTTTGGAGCATATACAGGAAGGGCTTATCCAAAGTGCATATGATCTGTCACCAAGAGATGCAGCAATGAGGATGAAGGTAAAATTAGATCATCAGTAAGGCCCCAAAAGACAGGTGAACTTGTCCTGTTCTTGTTCAGCACTTGGTCAACTCATCAAAATAATCACTTTAGTAGTAGTAGTAGTAGTAGTACAACTTTTTACAATTTTGGGATTTTCTTACATTTTTTTTTTTTTAAGCTTTTGTTTTTGGGCAGGACCTCTGCATTGGACATTTCTGTGGGGGAAACACCTGGGGAGAGAAAAGAAAATATATAGAAAAGCATTTGCTAAATATAAATGAATAAAATAAATTACAAATCATATTTACATTTGACCATATGTTATTGAGAGCTATCTATAATATAACTGAGCCAAAGCCAATCTATATGTAACTGATCCAGGAGATCAGTTATTCCAGTAAATCTTATGGAGGAAGAAAAGGAAAAAGATGAAAGATCTTTGTCATATTTACATCACCATAATAACAATAACGGTCTAGAGTAGTCGGTGGAGTGGGAGGGATTGATGTAATATAAAACTTCTTATAGCTTTTAATAAAGACCATCCATTTTGGTATAGCACATTTTGTTTGTATTTTTCACCACCACACAAGACAATAAACTGATGATACATTATCTGCACAGTCATTGCTGAACAAATATGAAAGCTGATAAGAAATACATTTTGTCTAGCTATAATGTAATAAAAAATGTCAGGTACCATAGTGAAGCTTTATCACCATTTCTGTCACTGGTGGCATTTGTTTGGATGAAGTGACCCCATTTTGTATTAGGATGATCAACAATAGATCTGAAAATTATTATTAGTTTTTATTATTCTGATAAATATTGTTCATCTTTCACTGAAATATAATGACAATTTCTTTTTGAAGAGGCATAACTTTGGTAATGTTAAAACACTAGTGGAAAAGAAACAAAAATAATCGTGGATAAAGAAGCATAATCAAAAAACATGTGGACAAGCCAAAATATATTTGAAAATGTGGATGTTGTAATGTAAGCAAAGAAGATTGGGGTGGGGAAACACCTAACCAATTGCTCTCCCAGCTACTATGGGGGTAATAAGCAGGGAAGGGGAAAGAGACAGGTGGTAACAAAAATAACTGTCTCAGAAACCACAGCAACTTGAGGGACAAAATGCCCACAAGAGACTGTCTTGCCAACTGCTGGTTTTCCCATGCTTTTATTGGTATGAGGCATCTTACAAAGACTGGAATCTTGACCAGTTGCAGAGAGGCCTGTATCTAGACATGCCAAACTTTTTTGTTGCTAACAGGAAAAACCTGGTTTTAACTGGTGCTGACAAACATGTCTGTATGTGATCCGAGGTCTCTTTTGTGTCAGTACTGACATGCGTTCACTACTGTGGAGAAAGAAGCCATTTCTCTTGTTGATTCACTCTTATAATTAAAAGGTTATTGATAATTTCTATATTTCAGCTTGTCTTCTTCAAACAGAAACTTCGGACCCTTGAATTATTTATGGTTGTGAGATTTATAACAGAACCATGTAAGGTTTCTTGTGAAGTGATGAAGCACATAGGTTTAAATATGTATCAGTTTATCAATTTAAAGCATTTAAGCTGATAGTTATTTCCTTTATACATAATTTGTAAATAAATGTATTTCATTGACCAAACACATCTCTTAAGTAGATATGCTAATGCCTAAGTCATCTTATCAGATCATGGATACATTTTTGTTACTCTTTTCTTTCATATATTATCTATTGCAGTTAATTCTGTATCTTTTAAAAAGTGAAAGACCCAAATGTTATATATAGTTAGAGATTATGAAACATAATTGGATTATATTAAATATACATTGTAGGTTGATAGGAAAACAGAAATGCAAATCAAATATATTCATTATTTATAAATAATGTTAAAGTAATCAACATTGAAAAAATTTTTTTTGATAAGAAAAATTATGATTGACAGAAAATGAACATAGATTTAAAGTTTATCTGATTATCAGCATTTAGTTGAAGAAAAGCAAAAATTCTTTCAATACAAAATAACAAAATTTGTATGTTTTGCACTTAAAAAAGATGTCAAAAGTTGGATACAAACATTTTCAAATTACATTTCTTTTCATAAATTAAAAAAACTTGCATTCAGAAAAACAAGCTTTATAAACATGTGTCATGAAATTTAATCATGACATTTGAGTGCACATATAATCAAGAAGAGAATGTGAAGGAAATTAAGCATAGCTGGCTATCGAAAAAAACAAAAGATTCAGCTTCAGATAATGAAGTTAAGATGTGTCTTCTCAAGTTATCCTCATCTGATCTGCCTTTTATCCAAGATTAAATACAAAGCAAGATAGACTAATCTCTCACTGATCAGCTATCTTCAGCTCTGCTTATGTTTGTAATTTTCCTCATATTCACTGTACTGCACTGGCAACAAAACATGAGGAATCAGCTTCTATGACAAGGCATCATGTCCTAGTCTCTTTAGAAAATGTTTCTTTTCAAGTATCAAGACTGATTCCTAATTCAAATCTTAAATGGTAAAAGACATTTAAAAATAATATAGCATTATTTGAATGCTTTCTTTTTTTTTTTTTAAGGAGAAGGACATGTAAGTCAGCACTACTTTAAAAAAGAACATAACAGCCTTTATATAGTGTATGAAAAGTTCTTGACTTGATTAAGATGGGATGCTAAAAAATTAGGTGGGTTAGGTTGAAAACACATCAGCAATCCCTTGTATCTATATGAGAAATGTTTCAAATAAAAGAGAAATTTTTACTTGCAAAATTCTCTGTAAGCTAGATGATTAAACTTATGTGATGCAAATATAAATTAAAGTCTAAAGAAAAAGACAAGTAATATTTAAGCTGGTGTTTATGAAAAAAAAAAGAAAGAAAAAGAAAACCATTCATTTCAACACTGATTTTAAAAGAAATCAATATCAAAAAATAGATTGAGCATTTTTTTAAAACATAAAATAGCATTTCTGTTTTAAGTTCATTATTGAATAGGCATCAAATCTAGCAAATTAGTTCTTTGGTCTCTTTCAAAATTGAGAATTTAAAAGTGAATTATGATTTTCAAACCTTTTCATCTAATATGTCTTCTTTTATGTGCTGTGTCCCTTGAAAATATGGGCAGTCATGACTCTACAACATCCTATCCTTTGTGGCTCTAAGCAATCTTTTGTTTCCTTACTATCCCTCCCAGTCTCTGTTCTGCCATTCTAATCTCATGAGTTATGTTGCTGTCTCCTTTCAGCCACCCTTGCCTTTAATGTCATGAGAGTAAAATTCTCCAAGCCATCTTTCTTCTTCATTATGTATCTCAGAAATTTCCTTTTTGTTGCCATTTCCTTTAAAACTTCTTTGTTGCTCAAATGTTTGGTCCATGGTATTCTCAGCATGTCTGTTGACAAACATCTGTTGCCTCAAGTCTCCACTTATATCACTTCATTCACAGTTATATAGGATTGATATTAGCAATTCAGCAGTCTTTCGGGTTTCTAATGAAATTGTTCCTGCTGCTTAATACTTTGGTTAGCATTAGAAAGGCATCTTTTGATAAGTGTCTCAAATGCAAACTTCTCATGGCTGAATAACCGCAGAACAGAATAGTGTTCAAAATCTGATGCATTTCCACTATTTAGGGAAATCAGGTTAAATGTTACTAGCATATTACTATGACATATCAACTTTCATTTTTCTGTTATTAGACAAAATTTTATCCAGTTTTCAGATTTCACTTCTGATTAAATAATTTGTTAACAAGTAACTGGTGTGTGACATAATCCATGGGAAATGACAGGAATATCTTTTTCACTATCTCCACTCAAAAATAGAGAAAATATTACTTTCTAGTTGTTTACCAATTCCTACACAACAATGAACATTTATGAAGCAGCCAGATGTCTGACCTTTGTTTTGATCATTTATGAACTTTACTTTGTAAACAAGATTGAAGTCAGCAACTTGATATTTCGAGGAAGCAATAAGCTGGCCCTAAATTAATTCAAGACACTTGAAATGCTTATAATTATTACAATTTTATTCATACAAATAAGGTATTTATTATTTTTTAAAATTGAAATAGTGTTAAGAATTATATAGTTTCAGAACTACTTCATTCTTGCTATACTGGAAAATCAGGTCATTTTTTACTGGAAAAAACAAAAACAAATTGTTCAATTTGTAATTTAAATTACAAATTAAAATAGTTGAAAATAAAAAATTTGGGGATAAATTACAAAAGAAAAAGAATATTTTAACAAAAAAAACAAACATTTCCTCTAAAAGGAAAGAGCATTTTCATTAATTTTTTAAAAATTAGTTCATGTTACACTTTTATTTTCAAAGTGAAAGTGCTAAAAAACCAAGTATTTCAAGACATAAAATTTATATTAATATTTATCAGAATTATGCAAGTCCTTTCCCTGCTTGTTCTGAAAATTACTCTAAGCAACATGGTAAGAATCCTTATTTAAGAGGGGAAAATACAAGTTGATTCTGCATTAAAAAAAAGAAGAAAAGAACTTGGGAAGAATTCATGTTTAATGTAAAATCTATGGAAAGTGCTAAATGAAAAAAATCTGTATACATGATCATAAATACAAACCAACGGTTCTAATTTGAAATACATATTAAGTGCAACTAAGGTGATGCTTTGGAGTTTTCTTTTGATCAGTATAACAAATTGCTAGTTACATACCCCTGTTACTTAGGCTTTCCATTCATCTCAAACACAGTCAAGTCTTCATCATCATCATCTCCTTGATCCAAAGGTGCCATTTCCAGGTCAGATGCTGGGGTAGTGATGATGCCATACTTCTTTGACTTGCTTCGACGACGACGTAACCTTAAGAGAGAGAGAGAAAAAATAGCAGAGATAAAAATAAACTGATAAGACTGCAATGTTCTCAGAATAAAACATTTGGTACAAAGCAAAATCTTTACAACTTGAGTACATTCTTGAAGGCTTTGATCAATGAAACTTCCAGGTTTATTCAATGGAGTTACTCAGTTGTCTTTGTTAATAATGTTATCAAAGAGACTAGCATGGGAGTTTGTCTTTATATCCAATTATGTGTTAGCTATGAATAGAGAATCATATCTACAATACAAATATCATTAGTTTTTCAAAAAAATAAAATAAGTCATAAGTATCCAGTAATATGTAATTAATAATAAAATCAATTTAAGCTAGTATCCTTTACTATATATTACATTAGTTACAAAATAAGTTATTTAATTGGATTTTATTTCATTATAAATAAGACAATATGTGCATAGTGAATTAATGCAATCTGACCAAAGCTGCATTAAATTTAGTATAGCATGAAGAAGCGTAGACACATTGTAAATTACTATTAAAAAAGAAAATGGTGTAATTCTTCTAAAAATTTACACTACATTTCTAGATTATAATTTTCGACATGTCTGCTTTCTCATGGATTAAATTCTTACTTAGAATACAGAATACTTTTTGATACTTGTAAATTATGAGAAAGGTAAAGTCTTAATAGTAATGGTAACATATTTACAAGAGTTAAAGAATATTATGAGCATTTGAGAATATCAGCAATAAGTTGAGTGTTCTTGAATGCTTCATGGTAAACTCAGCAAAAGAAATGGACAGAAAACTTGCAACTTTATTACAATTAAAGCATTATTTTCAAAAATTTTAACATGAATTAAAAAATGAAATGTATAAGATTTAATTTGAACAAAATTCTTAAATGCACTATAGCACACTGTGTATGCTTCCATGCCACAAAAAAGACCCAACAGCATAAGTCTGTTTTTCTTCGTCTTTTTTCACTTGAATTTCTGCTTTTATCTACCATATTTTCTAACCAGTTATGTATATTGGCATCACATCATGTATGTATATTTAAGCAACAAATAAAATACAATCACATGGAAATGTGAAAAAAAGATCTGTCCATGAAGAACAACACTAATTTGTATCTGGAAATAGGATTAGTTTATTTTGTGATGGAGGATCATTTAAAAAATCCTACTTAAAATCATTTAAAGAAAAAAATGTGTAAGATATTATCTCTTTATAAGTAGTTATCATTATAAAAATTTTTGACTGAAAATAATTGTAGGGGATGAACAATTTTTTATTCATTATTGATTTTACACAAAGGAGAGAAGTCATACAGTGATTAAATGTTTGTGCCAGAAGTCACAAACTAACTAAATTGGTTCCTTTGAACTAAGTTGCCTAAGATGAAGCCAACGAAACCCTGAGCAGTGTTTGTGCATATTCATTAATTTTAACATTTTTTAAAATGCTATTCTTTTACATAGTCTTTAAAAAGATATTATGACTTTTACAAAAAATAACAATGTTAATGATGATTTAATGCAAATGTTCAAAACCCCCAAATCTGTATTAAGCTTAAACAAAGTTATATAGACACACACATACTATATATATATATATATATATATATATATATATATATATATATATATATATATTATATAAAACACACCTAAAATTAGTATTTCAATGAGGAAAGAGGACTTGGAAAATCTGATACTCACAGGACAGACTGAAAGCAAGAGAGACAGAGGAAAACAATGCATAACATACTTAGTGAGCTTGAATAAATGGGTGGCAGAAAAGGGTTTAGGGGAAATAACAAAAAGACAAAATTTACTAAGTGCTACAAAGGACAGGAATTTGTTGAGAGCCATGATCACCTATGTCCTGAGGGGACACAGCACATAAAGAAATAATGACTAAACATCACAATACTGATTTGGAGAAATGGGTCAGCTAATTTTTTTTTTGTAATCATTACATCCCAAACAAAGCAATAGCGCCACTAAGATGCAAAGGGCTACTGAAAGTGAAAGAGAAGACTTTAGAAGGAACGAGAAACCCAATCCTAAATCCTAAAATCTCTACTTCTGTTCAAAGACTGCAGAGAATGTGAATGGGATGATAACAATACAACTTATATCTACTATATATAAAAACACTAATTTCTTTTTTAGTTCTTTATAAAGTGTTTATATAATGCTATTTTCCCAATGTGTTTTTGTTTAACCAATTATCGCTTTTATTCAAAATCAAGCAAAGGAAAGTAGTTAATGTGTCACAATTGTCAGTTTAGAAATATTATTAGATATCAAAGTATTTTTCAAACATTATTTTACTTCACTTATTTACATGGTTATAAGGATGCATATGTAGACTATTAACTGCTTAGCATTAAATTAAATACCAATTAAGGTACCTAGATCATAATAAATTACTTTGTATTATGATTTTTTACTTTCTTTTATTTTTGTAAATTTTAACCCTATATTTCTATTAGTGAAGAAATTGCCATGTTTTTGAATTGGTAGAGTATATTTTGATTTATTTTAATTATTGTTTGTATTTGTCTTATTGTTATAGATGCTATTATAGATAACATTTCAGATAGATACCCTCTGGTCACTTTCAGGCAGTTTTAATTTTTTTTTTTTTTTTAATTAGCTGATATGATATCCTAGAGACAAAACAAAGCATTTCTTGCTCATTTCTGCTGAATCAGAATATCAATTTCCTTATAGGGATTGAACTCACAACCCTAGATTACTGTATCACTTATATATGCTATGCCACCATCTTGAAGTACATCAAGTAGTGTATTTCATAGTTTTAGCTTTGGTTATCACAGTGGGATTTTGTCATTTGGACTCATTATTTTATAACTATAATTTTTTTAATTTAATTTTCAAAGTATAATAATAATTAATTAAGAAAAAAAAAAGAAGTACAATAATAAGATAACCAAATAAAACAATTAGAATGCTTGATGCTTAAACCTAGAATTTCATATAGATAAAATATAACTTAATCTTTACTTAATATGCTAAATATGACAACAGTTGTAATATTTCTGATTAACCAATTTGAATAATAGCTATATCCAAGCATCTGTTGGCTGGAGAACAGCAAACATAGGAACATATTTTTGTTTGTAAATTTGATGAAATTTTTTCTTTTACAACCTTGTGTCTTACTGACTAGATAGATAAAATTAATGAGAACTTTTTAGTCATTATCTTTTTCAATCATCCACTTAGTAATTACCTATCCACCTGATAAAATGTGTGAAAGTAATTACAATTATCAAGATTTCTATTAAGTTTCTGTAGGTGAAGGGCCACAAATTGATACAATTAAAATCTACTAAAATGGTTAAACCAGAAAAGCAGAGAGTAAAGTGCTTTGATATTTATTCCATTATTCACACTGTCTTGTAGATGTTGCATGACTGCTAGAGATTGAAAATCAGGTAAAGATGCAAACATTTAAAAAAAAAAAAATTCTTTTTATTACAGAACTGCACAGAATAAAAATGATTAGAGATAAATAATAAATTCTGTTAGTGTCTTTCCAAAAATATACATAGACAAATGACAACCTCTTCTATTGAAAAGAAACCTTTTTTTTTTTTAGATAGTAGCTTGGTCACATCAATTTACAGTAGAAATTGCTAAACGAAACCAAAGGTCCTATGCTAACAGTTTCTTCTCTTGCATTTCTCACTTATGAAGTCTCTTCCAGTTTTTTGCTTTCCAGTCAACTTTAAAAATTTAAATGCAATGTCAATATTCATTTTCTGTCTCCTTAATTTCTGTTATTTTATTGTTCTCTCTCCTTAATGATTATTTTTCTTTCACACTCAGTAACCCTTTGTCTTAATTGGTTTATTGCCTTGCTTGAAGTGAAATGATTATTAAAAAAAGAAGAAAATGAAAATGATTCAACAGCTTTAATGAAACATGTATAACATGCAGAAGGTAATTATGAGAAGATGCCCAACCAAAAAAATGATCTGGTTAGATTTTGGGAAGTGGGTTGGGCTAAGAATTTTTCAGCAGCCTTTTATTTAACAAACTAGAAAAATGGGGATATTTCTTTCAATATTTAAAATATAAATTATTTAAGATTATAGTGAGAAATTTTATTTTACAATGCAAAAAAAAGAAAAAGAAAAACAAAGAAAAGTAAAAAGTTCCAGAATACTGAACATTGATTGCAGCAATTTGTACAGGCCTAAAATGAATAGCAATGAGATTAAATAGTTTTTATTATTTTGATGAACAAAAAGAACAGTTCATACCCATATTCGTTTCATTGTAATTAGGTAATAAAACGTCCTAATACTGGACCTAAAAATAGTTTATAATAAAGAAAATAAGTTTTTATATGAAAATAACATTAGAAAAAAAAAGAAGATTCATAGCCAAGTAAGTAAAGAATTTAGAGACACATACACTTATGAATGGCTAGTCATATATAATGATATTTGCTTTAAGCAATGAACATAAAAATGCATTTCCTTAGTTTCAAACTACAAACAAAAGAATCAAGAAGTAAAGAGATTTAATCTTAGCCAAATGTGACTGGTATCTATTCACAGGATAACAGAACACAGAAAACAAATACCTAAAGCTTTATCCAGAAGAAAGGCAATGAAGAAGTATTTTTGTACAACAAATCAACAGATATGTTATTACTTTGATAAGGGAGACAATACATTATTCTTGAAAAGATGTGTGTGTGTGTGTGTGTGTGTGTGTGTGTGTGTGTGTGTGTGTGTGTGTGTGTGTGTCTACCTAAGGAAAGCAGATAAAGGAAAGACAGAAGCAAGGAAGTTGTACCTGGATAGACAGAAATAAAAATTGGAAAAGTTAGTGATGCAGGGAAAAATTATTGTGAAGAACAAGAGGAAGAATTATGGCCCAAGAAATCAGTTCAATCAGGCATAAAAAGAAGCCTGAGTGAGGCTGAAGAATGACAAGAGAAGTAGCAAGCTGGATGCTAATGAGAAGTAAACAAATATCTAAAAAGCTGATTAGCAGCTAGACATGGCTGGACAGATAAATATATAGAATTTTGAGGTGCAGCCAAGTAGAGTTCCTAAGTATATTCTTTATAGAAGGCACTTCCATATCCATTGTTAGAATTTAAGAATATTGAAGAGATAGAATTTAAGACTTTGAAGAGATAGAAACCATTATTTAGCAAATGAAACTTTTTTGAAGGCTATTCCGTTGTGTGCAATGATCTAAATGTATATAATAATAATTTTGGTATTTGTGGGTTATCTGTCGCCACTTTTTATAAAAAGTAAAACTGGCTAGAACATAAGACTACTGACCTCGGGGAGGCTGGCTTCCATCATTTCATAGCTAATCACCGATACAATTTTGTTGCTGTAGATACTGAATACCACACTCAGAATATTGAGCGTTTGTAGTGGTCGTTCAGAGTGAAGGAACAAGTGTCACTGAGGAACAACACCATCTTGAGGCCTACCTGGCTGAGTTCATGTGGAGAAGGCAGCTACCCGATGGAGACAACCTATTCAATGCCATCTTGACAGCTATTGCTGCATTCATGCCACCCAAATAATATGATTAATATTTATTATTTAGAGAAAAAAAATATAATTTAAGAAACAAATAGTATATTACCGACAAATCTGTTTTTGTGAAAAAGTTGGAAAATCAATTTAAAAATCGGTGATGGATAACCCACAAGTACCATAATATCTTATATATATTGGTGAGAGACTTTTCATCCATCTAACAAAAATAAAGTTTTGAAATTGATTACTTTGTTCTCTTTTCAGCTACACTCACAGAACTATGTGACAGTTGCAGTAATCAGAGAGTAAGAATCAAAATTAGAATAATTACTCAAGTGGCTAAAGTTAATTATTTTTGTTATTTTTCATTGGTTGGTCAATTAATGAAGTTTGGTACCAAGCAAATATTAACATTTTTTTTCTAATATTGTGTGTATGTGTGTGTGAGAGAGAGAGAGAGGATGGGTATGAGAAGCAAGAGGTGCACACCAGACACTGACCTTTTGAAAACAACGCAATCCACTTTAAATTTAACAAAAAAAAAAAAATAAATAAATAAAATAAAATAAAATAAAAAAAATAAAATCATAACATCAAAAATTAAAGATTGATTACATTCTTGAAATAGATGCTAATCAATACAAAAAATTAGCAACTGAGAGTAGAGTGAAGATTAATGTTTTATTAAATGATGGAAGCATTTTTTGATAATGCCAAGCAAACATCTTATTGAAAATATAATGCAAAACATGAGTGGTGGAAAAAAAAAAAAAAAAAAAAAAAAAATCTGATTCATTCTCCAATAGTCAATATTAAGTAAAAGCTGTACATATTGTTTTTAATGCATGGCCGTCAGCAAGGAAGAGATGATGCTAAAGGTTATGTGGAGATATAGAAAGGTTAAAGAATAAAAAGCAATGTTTCTCTTGAGACATATAGCAGCTGACAAATACAAGAGAAACACCTGCTAGAAAATAACCTTAATAAAACATTGAAAAAGATGCATATGAAATGTTATGTATGAAAAACACTAAATTATTACCTTGAGGAGTCTATTTAAACTTAAAAGATAACAGCCTATTCAATATATTAGTTCAACTGTTATCATATTCATTAGGGAGGGATTTTATAAATCAAATTCAGTAAATCTTATGCAGTGAAAATACAAATAAAAATATTAACATTAAAAGAAGAGATTTGTTTTCTTTTTAATTGAAAAAGTTAAAATTTGTAAGGATAACCTTTAATATTAAACAGATGTAGTATTTTGTTTAAGAAAGATTTTTTCATGTATTATTGCAGAGTGGTAGTCAGGCAGCTTTCAACAGTGGAAAAGCTGTTTTATTTCAATGGGAACAGGTGCACAATAAAGCTTCAATTCATCCAAGATAACAAAAATTCAGTATTCAATTTATAATAAAGTCATTTTAAAGATACATAAAAGAATAAAGTTGGTGATATTTTTTATGATCCTCGTCAATGCTGAAAGATGGAGAGATTTTTAAAAATCATCTAGAATGAAAAAAACAAAAAAAAAACAAAAAAAAAACCTATATTTTTTCTTTTCTTTCTTATTGGACATGTGTTCTAGCAAATGTGCATTTAAACATGTATTGCTAATACAAAACATTGACATTTGACCTTACTGTTCATGGAATCTATGTAAGAATATGTAAACTAAATTTATTTATAAGAGGTCTTGAAACGGTGATTGAAATAAAAATTATTTATAAGAGGTCTTGAAATGATCATTGAAATAAAATATAAATAAAAACAAATCTATTAAAACAATTTCATTTAAAGAGAAAATATATCATTTTAACAGGGATCAAAAAGCCAAAATCCAAAGAAAGTGAGGACTAGAAAGATAATTAATTTGTGATAAGGAAAGCATCTCAATGTGATGACTAACAAATATCAGTAATAGATGCAACATATGAAAAGCACTTGAAAGAGATAATTAATAAATTCATTTACTGATGAGAAATAAAATAAAAAAAGTCAGTACCATGTGTGATACATGCTTAGGCTATCATGTATCTTTTGATACATGACTGATGATGCAGATTTTTCCCCGCAATAGGTTGCCATTTCTTTCTGCAGTAGACCAGAAGAACCTGGTCTGTCTTGCTATTTACCCATAGCTGGGGGGAGAAGAGGATTCATACCTTTCACAAGTGTATTAGCACGTAAGTGAATGTAATAAATTCAACTGGAATTCAAAGAGAATTTATAAAATGTTTTACTCACCAAGAATAAGAGGGAGTGAATAAATTTGAGAAAGATTAAAGATCACAGTCAATAGATTTCTTGCTTGATGATTTAGCCAATCAATATCGATTGAGAACAATATTAATTTGGTATTACCAGTATGCTGTAGCTGTTATCATCCTTTTGATATACACAGTAGAATCAGATTTAATTACTGCAATTACAACTCTTAAACTATTCTGTTGATGAGTAGAGAGTGTTTTCAGAATTGTCTCTTCTAGAAAAGCAGTGTGCAAGCTAAAACAATTTTATGATACTTTATCATAAAATTGTTTTAGCTTGCATACTGCTTTTCTAGTAGGCAAGTAAAAATTTGCAGTGAAATTTCAATTAAAATTTCCCATCAACCACTGCACCAAATGATACGAAAACAAATGCAAAAAATGAGAAAAAAAATAAAAATAAAGAGTACTGTTAGTGAGTAACACAACTATTTTTCAGATATATCATGGAAAATGGCTATGCAGAAGGACAAACAGCAAAGAGTATAAAACTTGCTTTGTGCACAACATCCTGGACATTATTTACAATGTGCAAGAATAGACTATGTCAGCAAGACCATAGATATGAACAACAGCATTCAGGAGAAGCTTGGCAGCAGTAGGGCTAACAAAGTAGAATCAGGACTTCATTAGCATCCTAGTGTAATTTATGCTTAGAAGAAAAAATTAAAATAATGGAAGCCAACTATTGAATCGGAGGAATGAATTAGTGTTCAAATGTCGACATAAAAACAAATTCAAATTTCCCTAATATAATTCTGCCTTAATTAGCTACCCTAAATTACTCCCCCGACTGCAATTCACCTCTAACTCTTCAAATGTTGACATATAAACAAATTCAAATTTCCATAGGGTAGCTAAATAAAGCAAAATTACACTGTCACTCTCTCTAAAACCTTTTTATGCTATATTAATTATAATTTATAAACTTTCTTCTATTTAGAATATTCCCCTAATACTCTTTCCATTAATCCCTTACATCCTTATATATTTTTAAAATTAATTTTTAATTTATTCTTTCCTATTTCTAATGCCCCCAATTTGTCTTCATAGGGTTAATATTCTGACATTATTTAATACACCTTCTCTTTAACATAGATAGTTACCACCTCCATGACCCCTGTCTGGTGCCTAACAGCTGACTTAAACATTGAAAATGGTGAACTCTGTATTAAGTATTTTCGGCAAGTTAAATTTTAAGTTGACCCTTTAGCTTCCAATATCACTTTCTTACAGTTAACTCCTACTTCCTGCTGAATGTGAACATTATTCCACATTTGGATTGAAAAGACGACGACCACTTTCATTGACTGCTGAAATAGTCTATTCCTCACATGAGGTAAAAAGATTTTTTTTGATTATTTATCATACAGCTCTGTATAAATAGAATACATCAAGCTCTTTTTTGTGGATCAGTTTTAATATTTTTATATTACTAGGACCCAATTGGATCATATACCGACAGATTTATTTTACCTTTATATATATCTATATATATATATATATATATATATATATATATATATATATATTAAAAAGAAGAGAGGTACTGCAAACTTATTTTGGTTGTAATGTGGATTAAAAAAAAATATTATCCTTTATTTTTCATAATTTTACAACACGTGTTTCTGGTCTTGCGACCGTCTTCAGGTAAAGGGTGGAGATTTCCACATATTAAAAATAATTAATTTTTTCTTTGTTTTTCAATGTTAAATATTCTCGATACAAGACATTCTCTGTTTTTGTGTTACTAATCCGAATGTCTTTCTTGAAATGGCAGTGAAGAGTTCTGAAGTGGAAAGTCAGACAAAGAAACTTCAGATGAGTCAAGAGTAAAAATGGAAGAGAATTTATAAGCAAAGCATTCTACTTTACCAGCAGAAGATGATAACACCTCAAATTGAGTGAAGAGAGGAGAGATAGAGGACTTACCCTTATTTAACAACTATTACAGAGCTACCAGTATTCACAAGAACCAAACTTGTTAGGGGCTATACTGTACCTCATTGTCAGCAAATAAAGTTTTAGCCTCATTGAGGACATGTTTACAAGTATTATGAGTGGACACAAGGAAGTGTCTGATGTGATGTCTGAGATGATTTAAAGATCACAGCTTTTCATGCAAGAATAATTAAAAGTTAAAATGGTCTGAACATTTTTTCCTTCACTGAAACAGATGAAAACCAGTTTTTCATTTTGAGTTAAAAAATAAAGAAACAAATGACAAATTAAACCAAAATAATAAATTGTATACAGTATTTAAAAAAAAAATAAAAAAAAAATTCTTCAACTTTATATAATTTTTATATTTTTTAAATTTTTAATCAATTCACTCCAAGCAAGGTGATAATGTCAATAAGATGCAAGAGGCTACTGGGTGTGAAAGAGAATGAAAGACTTTAGAAGGAACAAAAAAACAAATCCTAAACATCTACTACTATTCAAAAGACCAGAGAAAAGTGTGAATTAGATGATAGATGGACCTATCTACTCTTATTAAACTTTTTCCTATCATAATTCTAAATGACAAATATAGACATAAATTTGGAGAAATTATTTTGTTTTTCAAATTAATTATTTAAGAACAGAAAAAAATGGTAATCTCTGTATGTATAAATTCAGGTTGAGAATTAAAAAAGAAAAGAAAAAAAAAAGGTAATAGTGAAAATTTGTACTTTATGCAGCTTATTTTAAATTTTACCAAGAAAAAAAAAATCAAAAGTAAATAAATGAATCTTGCTAAAAGGCCTAAGTTAAAATTGCAACCAGTTTTATAGTATTGAAAACCTATGCATACTATTGTGACATAAGTTTCATTTTCTGTGCAATTATACACATCAGTTACAGTGTTTTATTATTTGAATGTAAAATGTTTTTGCTGTCTATCTACAATGAATAGTAATGTATTAAAAAGGTAGCAGTCGAGTTGGGCTTAATTGTTTAATAGCTATTAACCTCATTCCATTCTCCGTTTTGTATTTGATGTACAGAAAGGTTAAATAATTGAATGCAATATAATAGAAGTCATAATTTAAGATTTGTAACAGGCAAAATTTTAAGTATGTTTATACTTATGTTTATGTTTGAAAGCATTCAAATAATCTTAAAGCCTATTTGGCATCTTCATGATTTATGAATAAATGTTATAGAATAATTTTTACTTTTTTCTAAAAGGATAATTTGTCTGTTTGTAGAAGTCCATGAGACAAATGTATTTTCCAATGCTTAAATAAAAAACATCCTTCAATACAAATATAAGCAGAATGTGGGTAAAAATAAAACAACAGGGTATTTGAGAAAACTTTTTGAAGTGAATATTAAATTTTTTTATGATACAATTTGGCAGGAAAGAACAGTCAGTGATAAATTTGTAAAAACAGAAATAGTCCTCCATTTCAATAGCAAAAAGAAAGTACTTGACTAAATATTTCAACCCTCAAATTAATGAACAATGTTAATAAAGGATCCAAAATACAAAGGACATTTACACAAATTTGTCCCATTAGCAAATCAAATTTCTATCATGAAAGGTTTCCTTTTCTAAAGTATGCAATTAATTCCCAACAGTATGACCAAATGCCCTCTCACATAGATTATCTCTATTGTAATTTCATCAAATTAGTGGTAAGCACATTATTTCAAACAGTTTTAGACAAGTGTAGTTGCTAAGCAACTATCATTTAGCAGGAGCTCCACATCAAAGATAATTACATTCAGAATATGAGGGTGGAAAAACAAATTTTTACAGATATGGTTATATAAAAAGACAAAAAGATGTTTATATAAAAAACAATACATCATGCAGCAAAATCTAAATATAAAGATGTAGTATCCTTTTAGCAAGAATTTCAATTTATGGCCATTGCAAATACTGCTTTTGTCTTGCTGTTGATAAAAACCAAAAGGGTAGGGAGAGGAAGTAACACAGCAAAAGAATCTGCTGAAAATTGGTTAACAAAGTAAAAACAACACTCAAGAAATTATATCATGAAATGAAAAAAAAAAAAAACCCTTTTAAAAACTTTGTGGCTACAGAGATACCGAGCTCATTTTCATTACTTTGCATGAGCGGTTAAAAAGTTGCAGTTTCAATCTATTTTGAAAGAGGGTTGCAAACAAAAATAAATTTTACTGAATATCTGTAAAAATATCTTGAAATGTAAATTTTACAATAACCTTGATCAGTTGTTTATTTTAAAGTCAAAAGGATAATTATATATAACTTTTCCTGATATGGACACTTGAACACTGTACAATCACATTGCTGTGTTTAACCTATTGTTAAACTCACAAATAAAAAGAAAATATTTCTCTCTAAATAAAGTTTTTTTCTCAGAGAAAAAGTGTCAGGTCTAAAATTAAAGAAAAAGAGAAAAAAAATAATTGCACCAAGCCATCTTACATTTATATATGAATACAGACATATTGAGATAGATTTTGACTGATAATAGAAATTCTTGTTTCAGTACTTTTTGAGAAATCAACAATACTAGTACAAGAGATAACTGGATTCAAATTTGAAAATCAGATAAAACTAGAGCAACATTAAATATTTTTTCTCTCACACTCACAAATCCGGAAAGATAATTGATAGTAATAAACAGTTCTTAATAAATGTCAATACTACAGTTAAATATTAAATAGAAAGATCGAGATCTAGTAAGGCCTATATTTTGCAGAGATAATATGAAGCGATAAAAATGTTTGGTTAGAATTAGTGATAAGAGAAATTTGTAGTTTGTTTTGTTTTATGGCATAACAACCTCAATGGGTTATTTAAGGCCGACA
This sequence comes from Acanthosepion esculentum, assembly GCA_964036315.1. Taxonomy (NCBI): domain Eukaryota; kingdom Metazoa; phylum Mollusca; class Cephalopoda; order Sepiida; family Sepiidae; genus Acanthosepion; species Acanthosepion esculentum. Next base: position 103,620,219 of record OZ038475.1, read on the forward strand.
AAATTTTCATTGCTGGTAATTTTTTTTTTTTTTTCAAATATTTATTGCTGGTAATAATTTTTTTACAAAGTATTTCTGGTATCAAAACCTATTTTTACACTTTCATAGTATTTTGTCAACTTCTTTGTCCATAGCTGGGACCCTAACAGGTGCAACCACCTCAGGTCAATGTGGACCAGGGAACACCAACAAATAAGAGGTGGTTCCATGCTCCTCAAAACCTCAGAGGCCTTGCTGTTGGACATAGTTTATTGTTTTACCCAGGACGCAGATGTAGTTTATGGTCATACCCAGGATGGTTTGCAGTTTGTAATAAAAGTGAAAACAAAAAACAAACAAACAAAAAAAAAACTATGCAATAAAAACAATAAGTTCAAGATTGTACTTAAGTGAGGCATTAATGGTTCAGAACTTTACTGGTTTGTTGGAGATGTTCTTTCAAAATTTTATATGGCAAGGCTTTTTTTCCCTCCCTTCAAGGGAGAGTATAAAAACTATTAAAACTGAATAAAGTAAGTTATGAAAGAAAGTGCAAATTACTATATATGTAAGAAAATATGTCATAGATATAATTATATATTCTAATTCATGTGCATATGTATATGACTATGCATAGCATATTTACAGGCATGTAACCTTTAAAAATATAAATTTGGATTTTTAAAATGACACTTAATTTTAAATATCAGGAAAAAAAAATTAAAATCCTAAAAATAAGAAAAATGCTAGAAAAAAGTCTTTTGGACAAGTAAAACAATGTATATTAGAAGATGGAGAAGACTGTAGGTCAGAGACTTCAGGTAAGTATATGGAAAAAAAGACTTGCAATTAAGCATAAAAAAGAAAATCTACTGCTCCAGGGATGTTTATTCTTAGTTCTATTTTTATAATTTCTTCAAGATTTGTTATCAATTTTCTGATCTAGACTTAGCATCAGTCTTTTTAATGTTATTAGATTACTATATATTTTTTTTTCCTGTGCAAAGATAAAAGAAAAAGATGAAAGATTAGATGACAGGCAGATTTTCATGACAGTATTTAAGTTCTTGAATATTTTTTCCATAACAGAGCTTTTCTTTTTAATATAATCTTACCTGCAGTATGTCTCTTTACAGCAGGTTCAATACTTTTTGGTAAACAGTCATCAAATCCAACAACAAGAAATAAAAAATTAACAATTTTTCTCTTAAATTGAGTGAGGTTTGTATGAAGGGAAAAACTTAGCTGCTCATTATTATTTGAATAAAATCTATGGATATAAAAATGTTAAAAATGATGGCATTTATTATTCATTTGAATTTAAGACTGCTTGTGCTGTTGAGCTGGTATCCAAGTTAATCTCTTTTGGTTACTCTAATTAGAGGTAAATTCTTTTATTTATATTTATGAGCAATTTACTTACATTTTAAATGAAAGGAAAAATATTGGAATTAACTACTAAAATAAGAAAAAATAACAGATTTGATAAAATTTTGTCCATGCTTCTCTAACCAGTGTTTCTAATAAAAATATACATTTAATAAATGAAAAAAATTGAAACATTTTTTAATAATGTGGGAGTGTATGCATGCTAGGGCTAAGCAGAGAAAAGCAAAAGTTCTTATGTAGTAATATACCTGCCATACATAGATGTAGTAGTCAAAGCTTATGATAATATGATGTATGTATACTTCTATGTTAGAGTAAATAACTTGTATATTTCTTTTAGTAGAAAGAAATACATTTTAAAGTGGGGAAGATGTAGTACATCTCCCACCTCATTCTGAAGCAGGTTATCATTTTGATGTTCTATGTACAAACAATAATAGATTTGTTGTTGAGGAAGTAAATACTCTTATTGAGAAGCACTGAATAGTATGTAAAATGTTTGTTAAAAATATCGAAATATTGATTTATTGTGTAGAGTTTGGAGAAGAAAAGGACGGTAAGGATATTTTCACTGCCAGAAAAATTATAAATAAAATTAATAACAGAAACATGTAAAAGCAGACAATTTGTGTCCATACAAGTTTCATTATACTTGGATTGATAAAAGACCATATTTACAAGCAGATGGCCCTAAAAGAGGAGGATGGAGAAAAAAAAAAAAAAACTGATTTAGTGTAATAAACTTAATGGCTTTATATAATTCTTAAAGATTGGCAAAGAGAAAGGTATGTGGAAAATTTAGAGACTATTATTGAGGTTTTAATTTTTTCAATTTTAGTCTCATGGATTTCAAGATTAGACATTAATCTAAAGCCAGGAATTGGTCAAAGATTAAATATAGTGATAAAATGTCATTTCTACAAGTGAAGAATGGAAATATATACTTTTCTTTTTACTATTTTTTTTCTTTTTAAAAGTTTTCTTTTTGCCATGTTTTTCATCAGTTAGTCTATATTATCCCCATTTACTAAAAGAAATTCTTCTAATTTCATTTTTGTACAATTCTGTCACAACCAATCTACTTCTTTTCCTGAAAATCTCACCTACTCTTATATCTCTCCAGTGTTCAACCCTGTCAGAGTTGCATCCACTTAAGTATTCTCACCACCATACTCTGTTACTCCTCACTCATTCCACTAATGCATTCACCTTACTTTTCAATGGTGAAAGAAAAAGCACTCACTCAGAAATGGCAAACACATCCATTCCCAATAATGCTGCTATATACAACTCACTACTAATAATAATGTAACCCAAATAACAAAACATTACATCATCTTGAACACCATCATTTAATGTGGTTATTTTTTCATTAGAAGAGAAAAAGCTTCCATACTTTGTTAGACAAATGTTAAATAAATGGGTATCTTGCAAATTTTGGTTACAATATTGAACATGTTCATGCAAAGAAATTATGCAAAAACAATGATGCTCCTTCTGATTTCAGAAATCTATTTAGCTGTTTAAGATATTAACAGGGAACTTAACATTAAATAAAAATCAAGTCAATGGCTATGAGACTATTGTATATATTCGTGTGTAAGCTGACTTCATATATAGTGTGAACCCTGAATTCTTTTGCATGAATTTTAACCACTCCAGAAAAAAAATTTACCATGTATAGTGCAACTGCCTATTTTTTGCATACAAAAATGATCCTGAAAACTTGCACTATAGTACAGTATTTGTTAGAAAGTAAGGAAAATCAATTGAAAATACATTCTATATGGTAGAAAGAGTGAAAATATTCAAGTTAAATAAGTTTAAGTACATTTCTGTGATAAATGAAGTAGGAGTTTCTCTTCATAAAACGTAAGAAAATTATAACAGATTTTATTCATGAGGAGAAAAATAAAACCAAAAATATGAATGTATAAAGAAAATAGTGAATCAGTTGTAAAAGACAATAATGGAATAAGAGATTTTGTTATTGGGAATTTTATCCAATCTTGTCAAATTGTTTCTATTAACATAACTCAAATCATTGTAGTCCTACATTTAATTTTAAATTATCAAAATAAAAATTTCAGAAGCAAAGATAAAATATGTACTGCACAGAATGTTCCTGTTTTTAGCTAATTCTTTTCAAAACCTTTCATATTGCTAATGTTAAAAATAAGCCATGTAAATTTCTGATTTTTTTTGTAATGTTCATCTGTAGCATCATTAAAAAAAAAAAAGTGTTAATCTAAGAATACACAAGTATATTTTTTGTTGTTTTCATTTTTCCTTTTTTTTTATTGATAAAATAATTGTGAAAAATCATTTTACCGAAATAAATCAATTCCATAGCATGTGTGTAAATATTTTTTTAGTATATAATATTTTTGATTATTTTGTTTGAAATAATTTTACCATATCTTCTAATTCCCACAGATTTAAATATTACAGACACCTACAATGTGACTATTTCTGCTTTATGCAACAGCTCAAAATATAAACTTTGTAGCTAAATTTATAAGCATTATCATGAAATAGTAGCTGTCAGTATTAAAATTAATATTAGAAAAGAATTTTGAATTCTATTAGTTACAAATCAGAACTAAATACAGCAAAAATATTAAACAAAATAAAATAACAGGAAAATGAAAAAAATAAAATAAATAACTGGCTTTCATAAAACTTCTTATGTAAATTATTATAATTCTTGAATAAAAAGAACTTTAAAAAAAAAAACAAACAATATTTGTGAGTTAAGAGGAATTACGCATTTTATTTGTCATGATTTCTATAAAGTATAATTTCAGTAAAGAAAAATTGCATGGAATATCACCAACTGTAGAAACAATTGCAAAGTATACTGCTGGAAATGTTTCATAAAATATGGGGTGGGGTTTATTATCCTTATCATAATGGTGCAATTACTATGTGTCCAAAAGTTGAATGGAATTTGTGCTTTAATTCAATGAAGTCCTGCAGCATAAATGTCCACATCCAAGTGCTGTATTTCGACACTATATAATTAAATTACATAAGTCAATGGTAATAATGTATTTGATCTGTTTTCAGTAGAAACAAAAGCCTTAAAGATAAAAGGATGTGCACATAAATAATTGAAAACTGCAGAGGTGATTTCATAATGAATTATTAAGCCAGAAAGTGGACTGTATTGCTTTCATCATTGTTGTCATCTTTCCTAAATCTTGTTATGCAGACAGACCTGTGATAGCAGACAGTGTTGTCAGTCTTAATTAAATAGAAGAATAAATGGTGAAGAATAGGATGTAGACAGGCGTGGCAAGTATATTTGATGCTTCTGGCAATTGTGGATTTAATTGCCTTGGGTTATGGAGAATATTTATGTATTCTGAACATTATTCACTTACATATTTGGGTCTTAAATAACTTATTTGACAAAAACTTATCCTGACTTAAAGGATATATATTGTAATAGACAGATAAGCCAACCAGCTGTCATGCTCTTGGTAAAGTGATTAAAATTTGATGATCATCTTTAGTATTATGTTTGATCAAAACTAAATGGTTGACAATTTTTTAAAACTAAATCAATATAGACATGCAAATTTAGAAGAATTATAACAGTTACATCTAGATTATGTGCAACTATTTAATATTATACTGCCAACTACAGTTAATCTTTATAGCAATTAAAAGTGGCATGGTTTTATAGTTAGCTTACTTTATACACAAAACAGTTTAATATCAATATTCCTAATATGACTTTGGAAAAACAAGACTGGTTTTATAGAAAGTTTAAAATGAACTCATCTGATAAATATATACTCACTATTAGATAACCACATTAAAAAGTTTGATTACAGATTGTTGATTTCAATACCTCAGAATGACTGCAAAATACTTACCCCTTCCCATTTTATAGACAGGAGAACACAAATGTATTCTGGTATTTCTTCTTAGCTAACAAAATAGAGTGGTTCTCAGTTTCATCTGACTCAGTCCCAGTCTGTCTTATCTTGAAGTCAGAACATTGTTAACTTGTTCAAACTTGTTTTTGTGTACCAATGCCAATTCTTAGTTTGTTAACTTTTTGCCATATTACTGTTGCTTTGCCTTTCATATATTGTTTGCTTGCTTTATATTATCTCTTTTTTTCCCCTTGTTATTGCAGACTTGAACAGTTCTGTTACTTATTTTGCATTTGACCAAAGCTACTCACTCTGTACAGATGGTGAAATAATAGTGTATATATTCTGTTACATAAATGACTAACATTAACAAATGAAAATTATATTTTTAGGATAATTAACACTGGTTGCATATATACTTGCATTTAACTTAAAAAAATAAATTATTAATAAAAGACATGAACACATTGATCTGTATATAGATTTGAAATTGGGACAAGTTGGCAAATTCATTTTATCAATTTAAACAATATATGTCTATGTTTATCATAAAATAAATACAGCCTTCATTATGGAGAAATTACATTTAAAAAATATTTTATTAATAATTACTAATTTTAGATCATTTTGGAAACAAGAACTATGTTAAAAAGCTAGAAAGAAATTGTTTTTAGTAATAAAAAAAATGTTTATTTTACATGTTTAAAGTACGTGTGTTTACAAGCAAATGAAAGTATTTTTTTCACTTACCAAGATTACTACTCCAATCAAATTAGCGGCATTTAAAATTTGTATTTTCAACATAGTGGCTATATATAAGAAACTGTTTCTATTCCTAGTGTCTTGCAATGGTCATATTCAACATAGATGTAGCAGTCATTCCATATACACACACACACACATGCAGTCATCTACAGACAGTTTTGCTGTTTCACAGCTCATCAGTGTGGCTAGACATTCAATCGCTTATTAGGGGTATGGGGCCATTCTGCAAAATTAAGAATCCTTAAAGAGTTATATCAAGCAAAACAAAATTACTCTTTTCTTTTTCTTGTACATTAAAATAATTAAATTATTTAAATAGTTACATACCTAAAAGTGTCAACATAAGCTTAATATCATCCTTTTAAAACTAGGAAAGATTTTAAAATTGTTGTCACATATTTAATAACTGGAAGTGTTATTAATAAAAACTGGTTTTTACACTAAGATAATGAAGAACATTTTTCTAATATTAAACTTTTGGTATTAAATGTCTTTTTATTTTAATACACATAATAAAGGAATGTTATGCCTTTCATTAAAAATGGGTATTTACATTGTATTGTAAAATTTATGGGGTTGGGTAAATTTAAAAAGAAATATATAAAAGAATTTCTAATAGACTTAACATTAGCAAACAGTTTCAAGCTGTGGTTTATCTTTTTGTGACAATTTGTCACGGTTTATAAATTTTTATATGCAAGATTCATTTAATAATAAAAGTTTTAAATTGCTTAATTAAAGAGCAATAGTGTTATTATATTAGATAAATTTTTATTTCTAGTTTTTTTTTTATACAACTTAAATGTCATGCTTTTGAAGACTGCATATCTTTGCAAAAGATTATGTATCATTTTTGATAATAGAATCATTGTGTATCGTTTATCTAGGCAAGAAGAGTCAATACTGAATTTACTGAAAAAGCATAGTGTTGTAAAATTTTATAAAGAATTTGCTTTGACCTCAATTTCATTTGTATTAACAACTGATTATTTATTTTTATTGGTGACAAAGTTTTAAATGCAAAATAATCAACAGTGTATATTAACTGTATTGTAACTGTTCATTACATCCAATTAAATTTGACACCTTATTAAAAAAGGAACAATTGCTTTGTTCACAAAAATGGTTTATTTTGATATAAAATTAAACAAGTCTGATTAGAACATTTTAATGTTTTTTTTTTTAATTCAAAAAATTCTTAATTATACTATTGTTATTTTATGATTGGATTATTTCATTATTTGAATGGTGAAAGCGCTAATTTGGTAAATGAAAGGCTCCAACTGGACAAAAATAGAAAATAAAATAATGTTGATGTAAGTGTGCAGAATCAAAGTATATCTAATTAAAAGAGTATTAATGAATTTATTTTCATTTTAGTACTAGCTAAACTGATGATATCTAAGGGCTTAAAAAAAAATATAGAGACAGTAAAACTTACTAAATAAAATCACAACAGGAACTAGGATAACATATAGAAAAAAGAATTAGGTTTAGTGTTGGAGTTTTAGATTAGTTTCACTTTTACTGACCAATTTATATGGATTGATCAAGACGTTTAAAAACTATACCAAACCCCATTTTTACTCAGGATATTGATGAGGCAACACATACACAAAAGTATGTTTCTCTGAAGGAAATAATGAGGTATACAACTTTCAGGATACATTGATACCTCTTCTATAAACACATTTATCAAAACCCTGTTTGTACTATTTTTCTTAGACTACAGGACCTCTACAGTGCAATACATGCTGAACTTCTTGATCAAAAGTTAATGAAATCACAATAGGAGAAAAATGGATACAACAACAAAGACTTGCTAATGATTCTCAAGAAATAAGAAAATCCAGCTATTGAAGAGAAAGGCATGTCATGTTGCTTTTAATTCATGATTGTTATGTATGATTTAAATTAGAGAGGAATATAGTTTATTGTAGTCTTGGATACAAGTGTAGAAATGTTATCATAGTAAATCTGCAGCATGTTTTGTGGTTGGTATATCAATAATTGAATTTTTACTGGAGAGATCACAGTTCAAACACGTCATCGCCATTTTAGTAATTTAGATATAACTTTTGTGTGCATAATGTGGTGGTGGTAGTGTTGTCAAAAAGCAAACCCATTTCTGCAATTCTTGTGGCTGGAGCAGCAAAAAATGCCAGAGAAGATTTTGCTCCAATCACACTTTAATTACTCTTTAAGCTTCAGCTTCAAGAGAAGATCATGATTTGAAAACTATAGACAAGTTATGAAGTCAGTAAAAATTACACACCTGTTTCAAGTGGAAAAATTCAACTACAGGTCATATTCTAATTGTAAGGATTGCAAATGGAGGAATCAAGTCAGTCAATATAAGGATAATAGGAACTATATATATTTTTTTATCTAAGCAAATTTAAGAAAGTTTATAATTTTAAAATTAGCATGCAAATTTTCTTAATTTTATTTTTTTAAAGTGAAAGATATTTATATGTTGTTCATTTTAAAAGAGCTAGTCTGTAAAACTTTACATGTTTTTTAATTTTATTGTTTTACTAGAAATATCTCCAATACACCATTATTTGCCTAGTTATCATTCTTTATACTGTTTGGGCATTATTCTATTTTTATTTTTAGAGACATATATAATTATCTTTAATGCTAACACATTCTTTTTTTATTCTACCCCTCTGACCAATATCATGAGTAAACATGGTATTTTAATGAATGGAGTAATTGGGTCATTCATAACTTGTGTATGTTGTGAAGTGTGAAAACTATTTCTCATTAATTTCTATATATTAGTCCACTAGCCCTATTTTTCTGTTATTGTTACAAACATTTGTTTTGTAATAAAATTTTTTAATGAAAGCATTACTAACAAAGGGATGTATCAAAACCATACACTAGATTGCTACTAAGCATCAAAGACTGAAGAGAAAGAATCTTGGAAAGCAAATAAAATATGAGAGCATGTTGAAAAGTTTGGAGTTCTACCAAAAAGGGATTCCCCTTCACAAAAATCTGATGTTTTATCAGTTGGCCAGATTTTGGGAAGTGAACCAGGCCAAGAGCTTTTCAGTCTTCGCTCATCTATCAACCAATTGTCAAGAAAATCTCAGAAATGTCTATGACCAGCACCAGGGAAATGTGAGGATAGAAAGAGTACAGGCAAATGAATTGTCCAAACCCAGAGAAATAACAAAACAAATGATAAAAAAAATGCCAGCAAAAAGTGATAAGAACAGAAAATGTTAGGAAAATAAAAAGTTTGTTAGAAGTGAAGACAGAAATACATTACAATAGATAACCCAAATAGATACATTAATTTATGGAGTGTCTTTGTTAACATTAATACTGGAAGGTAGATACTTTGATAGCATAATTCAACCATACTAGTTATAAAACAGAATTCATAAAAGCGAAAGCTGATGAAATCAACAGAATTGTTATTTGCCAATGATAATTACTGATCAAATGATTTTCATTTGCACCAATCAAATTCAATAACAAAATAGCTATTTATAGTATAAAAGAATGATTCAATTGCAAATCAAGTTATTGTTAATTAACAAACTCACACACCATACTTGTTGTTGTAGAAAACATCATTGCAACTTTTCTACAAGTACGTATCTATGGAGTGAGACAACAAATCCAACATGTAAGGTCCATGGGTAACATTTGTTAGGGAAACCATAGTCTTCTAAATAACAATAGATATCAATATTTTATTGATATCTATTGTAGTACTTTCAAATATTTTGTCAGATCAGTTTCTTCTAAGACCAAAATTTAATTTTACTCAGATAAAAAATTGGACAATGACTATTCACAAAATGGTGTAAACGATGCGTTTGCAATAACAGATTTCTTATTGCAATATCAATTTACAATTAAAACTCTTCAATCTATAATCAGCCAATTTCAGCAAAACTCATCAATTATATGATTAATATAACTGATTTTTTCCATCAACAAATTAATCAATAATTAACATATTTGCTGTCACAAGATGAATGCATGCATCTTTTGGCATTATGTAATCAAGTACCCAAGATAGCAGTGAACATATTAAACAACTCCAGTGATAACCACATTGGGTACCCCATACGTTTGGCCTTGTGCCACATCTAAGCTATGCTTGGAAAAAAATCACTATTTAACAATATTTGCAAACAGTTCCGTTTTGAGCATAAATGAGATTAAACATTTAAGTATGAAAGTATTGATGAATGCATAATACCTGGTTAAATTTTGAATTTAACAATGAAATGTCTTAAGTGAATACATATTTGATGGCAAGAGGAAATTATTTTAAAGAAATGTATTTTATAAAATTTCATTTGTATAATTTCTGATGAATGATTATTTTTTAAAATTCAAAACAAAAGTTTAAAAATAATTTCTTAAACCAATATAGAAACATACTCACAAAGACATGGTTAAAAAAAATGACAACATATCGAATCTAAATAAAGTATAAATTATATAGCTTTAAATAAAATGTTTGAATGCTTTTGGTAAAAGTAGTGACTTTTTTTTTATTTGAAGAAAATAGTGCAAGACATCCAACATTTTAGATCACATGTATTTTGATAAAATTATACACTTTTTAATTAACCCTGTTTATTCTAAGATTTGAAATAAAACAGCAATGTTTCTTTTTTATAACAGTGAAAATTTGCATTAAAACTTTATTTAAAAACAGTAACACATAAATAATGACATGTTATTAAAAGGCAGGGCTGTGTATTCACTATTGCAAAAGAAATATGCAATCTACTGAACCTAATCTCAAAGCCCATTCAACAACACTAAAAAAAATTTTTAAATAGTTAAGCGCTTAAAATAAAAATAAATAAGGTTATGAAACTGAAAAATAAGGACACAAGTTAATTTTAATTTTTTTAAAAACAACCTAAAAATTGAAACATTTATGCATTGATGAAACCTTTGACTTAAATCATTGTGGTTTTAAATTTATAAGTTTAAATATATAAAACAAGTTCAAATGCAACAAAGGTAACTTCAATTTTTATAAATATTACTATTCTATTAAATTTAGATTATAATGTTATAATTTCTTGCATAGAATATGTTACTTGCAGAGTATCTTTTTATGATTTAGTTGCTATTTTATATTATTAAAGATGAAAATAGAAAAGTTATTAAGTAATCAGTATAATTAAGAGTGAGAAAATCAACAAAGTGAATTCAAACGAAATTTTAGTGTTTTCCACACAAGTAAACATTAAAACAGTTCAAAGTTGTCAGGACTGAAAAAGCTTTAGAGTACATCATATAGGTCATGTGACACATTAAATATGACTGACCGTTTATTACTTTTTAAAGACAAAAATTATTTGTTCAAATCTAAATTAAAAAGAGAAACTTATAAGGTGTATAAAAAAACCACCAAAAACACACTACCTTAAAAAATGTACTGGTTCATTGGAAATAGTTTATTATATGTAGTCATCTTATTAGAAATACAAATTTTAAATTCCACTAATTTGATTGGAGTAGTCATTTCAGAAACTAAAAGAAACCACTTGCATTTGCTAATCAAAACAATTTACAAAACCTTCAGAAATTGCTCCTATTGTAATTAAAGAAAATAAAAATGATTATAAAAACAGAAAAAGTAGATTTTTCCATTTCTAGACAAAATGTCTGATTTATAAAAAACAAACAAAAAAAAACATTGAAATCTCTATCAAGCAGGCCTGAAGTTTTAGCAAAAGGAAATGTATTTATAACTTGAGTATGAATGTACAATCATATAAATTCACTGATATTATTTAATATCCATTCCGACAATTTGCCAACATAGGCAAAGAAAGACAATATATTCAGATAAAAATCTAGACAGTGCCCATAATAGGATTGTCTTCTCTTCCATCCTTAGTTATCCTCAGTCACAGCTGGAATCTGGCCATTAATTGAATAAATGGTTAACATTCCACAAGAGAACAGAGAAAATTTTACTTTCACAAGAGTGTGTCGATAACAATACTGAAAGGTGATTTAGGTAATGCAAATAAGAATAAACAGTTTTAATTATTGAAATTGATTTTAGATAAAAGTACAGGCAAGAAAGGTTGTTTGTATATTCAAGAGTCTACAGCCTGCCATGTAGTGATTAGGTGAATTTTGATCTGAAATTTTTGTTTGGTGTGTGGTGCTCAATCTATGCAGTTATTATTCAATACTGAATTAAATGCAGTGGCAAAAAAACAAAAAAAAAACAAATTGTATTAAAAAAATATTTGCTGGCTAAAATATATGCCTTTTTCATCATTTACTTGTATAGATGAATATTCTCAGATTTTAAAAATATAAATGTTTGTGAGTAAACTGACCCAAACAAGTTTCACTAAATAATTGCTATTGTTGTCATGCTTAATTCAACAATATTTCTTTCTTATAAAACCAGCAGGTATGAAATCCAGTTCAGTATAATACAACAAATTTTAGTATCTATAGGATAAGTAAATCCAGAGATTTGCTAAAAATTGATAAAAAAATGCCATGATGAAAAAATATCCCAAACTTAATAAAAAAAAAAGATTTATTGTCAAAATCTTTTATTATTAAGAGGAAAAACCAAAGGGTATTTTGATTATTAAATTATATTTTTTGACCTTTTTCAGAATGTTTGAAATTTTGGTTAAGAATCTTGTATTTCTTGCATCAGTGAGGGAAGTGGGGAACTAAAGATTAGTACAGGAAATTTAAGTAAAAAGTACATTTACTAATCATAAATGGAAAACTTACTACAATTCAGACCTCCAATGTTTAAAAAAAAAAAAAAAAAAAAAAATTCAAATTTTTTGTGTGTGTGTATAAACATGCCAGTTGTGATTATGGATGTCCATACACAACATTGTCAGAAAATGAGCAATAACTATAATAAGTTTAAAGCCAAAGTATGTAAAATTCAATAAGACAAAAGATTATGAGGAACATTTTCCTAAATTTTTAAGATTACTGTGTAGTTAAAAATTATAAGAAAAGTGCTTACATTATATTCCTCAAGTATTTATTTTTAGATATGTCCACCATAGAAGAATATTAGATAAACTGCCGTCTGTCACTCAACCTGTCAATACCTTAAACAAACACCTACCTCCATGTTAAAAATGTATTTCTGTGATATTTTAAACTAAAAGTAAGATTTGTTTCAAATCAGATTAATTAAACTTTAACTCAGCTAAAATTCCTCAAATAAAGTTTCAGAAAGGTATATTTTATTTTTGAAAGATATTCTAATAAAGAGAATTACATGATGACAGATGGCTAAAAATGGTGCTAAAATCAGCAATTTTTAGTAATTTCAAAATAAAAATTCCTTTCAGTCAATTTAAATTAGTTAAAATTTAAATACAGAAAAAGTATTTTGCTTATTGGAAATATTAAATTTAATTTATTAGCTTGAAATTAAAACTAAAATAAAAGATTCAAGAAAGATTTTTCATTTTTTAAAAACTCATTTATACCTTACCTATCAATTTTCTGTGGTGGTACCTACTATAGGATTATAATTACCAATATGAAAGTAAAAACATATGCTTACTGTGTTTAGCAAATGTATCATATACATAAAATCCTTCTTTTATAAGTTTTCCTTAGATTATTTAAGCCAGTTTAGTTTTTTTTTTTAATGATCTTGAAAATACTCTTTTTGCTTTTTGTTAAGTATTGTAAGTGCAGATTGAATTGTGTGACATTGTGCTAATCGTGTTTTTATGGTCCAATTTTAAAACAAATAATTTGACCCCCATTTAACACATCATAAATTAGAAACTAGAAAAATGTCTGAACAGCCCATCTATAAAATTAGTGAACATATAAAGTATGGCGGATGATAATACTGAGCAAATTATAACTGGTGCTGAAAATTATCATTAAAACTAGAAAGCAGATTATACAGATTTAAAAAATAAACTGTATGCATTATACAGTTTTTTTTTTCAAAAAGGAGAAGTTCAAAACAATGACATATACATTTTTTTACAATACATTTTTAGAAATTTATAGCTTGAAAACTTTTCAAAGTATTTTTCTAATAGTACAATAAAAGAAAAATCTAGTCTTGAATGAATATAGTCATCTGAATTTCAGATTCCTTTAACTGAACAGGAAGCATTTTAGACCTCAGATTAAAAAACAAAAAACATCTTCATTGCGTAGACAAAAGAATTATTTATCAAGCTGTAAATTATGACAATTCTTTCCTTCATTAATAGTCAAGGCAATATGATTTAAATAACTTATCCAATCATATCTTACCATAAAATGTTATTTCAGATAGGGCTTAACTTTCCTAAGATGATTTTAAGAGGACCTACTGGGATTTATTATCAGTAGACATACTCCCAACATACAATGCACAGATGAGAGAAAACTGAAAGAACTATTAGACAAGATAGTAGATTGATTTGATTAATAGGATATCAGTTCCTTATGGGTCATTTAATGCTGAAATTGAATTTTCTTCGGAGTGTTGAAGTAATAAAAACATGATATATGTTATTCTGCTTTCACAATTGAATACATGGTAGATAATCTTTTGTGTATATACAGGATGTGATGGGTAAATTGATGCTATTTTATATTTTTAATTTTGCACATATGAATTGTTTGATTTTGATGACTGCACAGTACATTAGGGTCAGTTGGGCACTGTCTGCGAAAAGAAGAGCACTATGACACAATTCAAACTGCCAGAAATTTGGAAATGGCATGCTGTACTGCTTAGCATTTGTGCTAGAAGCTCCAATACAAACATTTCAGCGTGTTTGGGTGTCAATCTGAGAACAGTACAGAGAATTCGGAAAGAGTTGGATGAGTTTAATGGTGATTACAAAAGTATGGCAGCTTGGAAAACTCACTATGCTTATTCTTATAACAAAAGAACTGAATTCAGTTCAATATAGAAGTCTACATCAGTTGCCTCAAGGAGGTAGTGATACCCTGGGTCAAGAGGGTGGCTGCTGGAAGACCCTATATCTGGCAGCCACACGAACAGAAGAACCCAGTTGAGTGAGGAAGCAACAAAACTCCTTGTAACACAAAAGATGCACTGAAAGCAAGGATTATGGCAGCATTCACTAACTTAAACAAGGAGACTGTTCAGATTCTGAAGTCCTCTGGAGGCTATGGTTGAAGCCAATAGTGATTTTATTGAATAAATTTACTCATTTAAAGGGTAAATTTGGTAAATATATCTGTTAAAATGAAATGTCAGTGTTATTTTCATTTTTGTGTAATTTAGACAATTTATGCATCGCACCCTGTACATGTTTGTGTGGATATAATTACTAGAGGCAGTAATGTGTGTTTTATGTTGTAGTTTTGCTGATGTCATATTTTTGAATAGAGTTTGATTTCTTCAAGAAATTGTAGTATATTATATAGATTAATGCCATGAAAGAGTTCTTTCATGTTGATAGTTTGATTTTGTTTAGTGGCATATCAATCTCTATAGGTTATTTAATGCTGAAATTTAAATATTTTGAATACAATTTTATGGTTTCAACTAAATATATTTTAAATGCAATTGTTTGCCTTTAACTATGTATAATATGTACTGTTGGTCATTTTGCTATAAATAGGTATTGCTGGTATTTTTATACTTTCATAATGATTTGCTTTTGTTTGAGAGTTCACTATTGTCTAATAGCTGGAACCATAACAGGTGTTACCACCCTGGGTTAGGGTGAACCTAGAAACGGCAGCAATTAAGAGGCAGGTCCATCTTCCTCAAAACCTAAAATCTCCCTATTGGTGACATTGGTGTCAGATGTAGTTTATTGTCATACCCAGAACTAACAAGGTAGTAGAGAAGAGTAAGAACAAAGGACCAACTTTATGAAGACAATGCATGGTTGTCAGCAGAAGTGACAACTCAAATTGCAAGTTACATATTGGAGACATCAAAATCAAGCAGCTATTTAAATTTAATTATCTAATTAACTAAGTATCTAGTAACAGATGATGACAAGTGTGATGCAAAAGTCTAGAGGTGCATAGGAATTAGTAAAAGTGCCTTTTAGAAACTAAGCAAGACATTAAGAGATTGGTAAATGCTCTTATAAATAAAGAAAAGGGTGTTAGACTGCTACATAATCTTCTATCCTCAAAATAAATAAATGATACATTCTGTCTGAAATCTCTCTAACTCAGGCCGCAGTTGCTGTACATAGACATACAGAGTATGATGGATAAATTGTTGTCTAAATTACGCAAAAATGAAAATAACATTGACATCTCATCTTAACAGAAATATTTACCAAAATGACACAAAAATATCTTGAAATACTAAAAGAGTAAATTTATTAAAATATATATATATATATATATATATATATATAAATAAAAATAATCGCCATTGGCTTCAATCACAGCCTCCTGACGACTTCAGAATCTCCTGCAACTCTTCTGGATGGTTTCTTTGTTTCAGTTGGTGAATGCAGCTATAATCCTTGCCTTCAGTTCATCTTTAGTGTTACAAGTTTTGTTGGTCTCTTGCTCAACATAATAATCAAAGAGGTTGCAGTCTGGGGATTTAGGTGGCCAGATGTAAGGGGTGATGTGATAGCAGAAATTGTCTGAAAGTCATGAATGAATTCTCCTCCTTGTGTGACATGATGCAGAGTCCTGTTACCAAACAGGGTCTTCCAGAAACCACCCTCTTGAGCCAGGACAGAACGTGCCTCCTCAAGGCATGGTGTAGGCCTCAGTGTTGAGTCTGAGACCCTGTGGGAAGATGAATGGAGGTATAATATCCCTATCACTAGTGATAACTCCAAACACCATGATGTTGAGTGGATATTTGGTTTCCATCACTCTCGGTACACCCTTTGGGGAAACAACAAACCACTGGTTGCTCTGTGTGTTCACCTGGCAGAAATTTTTCTCATCTGAGAAAAACCAAAGCATGTTTGGTTGGAGGTGATGCTTGAGTTTATACAAAAGTTTTGTAGCATGGTCTTTCCTCTTATCCTTCATGGCTTGGGATAAAAATTGACCTTTTCTTATCTTGTATGAGAAATACTGAAGACTTCATGCACTACCTTCATGATAAGAAACTCAGACACTCCTGTATCCCTGCATATGAGATCAGATGGCAGGATGTTCAATCTCGCCCACCTCAGAGCCAGGATCAAAGTATGCGAGGCCCTTGTCAGAGACATGCTGTTTGCTGACGATGTGATGGTAGCGGCTCACACCCAGTGTGAACTTCAGTCATTGATGAACCATTTCTCCCAGGCCTGCAGAGACTTCGGGCTGACCATCAGCCTGAAAAAGACAAACGTCCTGGGACAAGGTACCAAAACATCACCAGCTATCACCATTGATGACTATGAGCTTGATGTGGCACATCAGTTCACGTACCTTGGCTCCACCATCACTGACATCCTCTCCTTAGATGCAGAGATTGACAAGAGAATCAGGAAGGCTGCCACAACTCTTGTGCGCAGTGTACAATGCCTGCGTTTTCAGCAAGGCTTGGACCACGTATGCCAAGCAAGAAAGGCGCCTGGACACCTTTCACATGAGAAGCATCTACTGCATCCTGGGGTCCTGTCTCGAGAAGGTCTGCCCAGCATGTTCACCCTGTTAGGACAGCGCAGACTAAGTTGGTTAGGTCATGTCTACTGTATGCCAGACAGCTGCATCCCCAAATACCTTCTGTATGGAGAGCTGGCCTCTGGAAGGAGACCTGCTGGGCAGCCACAGCTGCAGTACTGTGATGTCATGAGGCACGACATGAAAGCTGTGGACATCAACACAGAGTCCTGGGAGAGCCTGGCAGCCATACGATCCAAATGGAAAGGAACCATGACTAAACACCTCAAGTCCAGGGAGAAGAAGCTGACACAAGTCACCAAGGAGAGGCGGGCCCGCAGAAAGCAAAGTGACAGCTCCAACAGACCAGAGACAGAACACATATGCAACCTCTGCAACAGAGATTGTCACTCCCACATTGGCCTCTACAGTCACAGATATCGATGCTCCAGCCAAGCAGACAACTAGGATGCTACCCATGGTCAACCCTGACTGACAGAGACCTACCTGTATCCTTGGCTATGGACCTGATTGAGTTAGAGGGATTGTTGTCAATCATAGCCTGGATCTCACCAACAAATTCAGGAGTCCTTTTCTTATCAAAATGATCAGAGTGTTTTCTGGGTTGCTGTATCTTCATAATCACCATTAGACTCATCAAACTCTTTCTGAATCCTCTGCGTTGTCCTCAGATTGACATCCAAACACTCTGAAATCTTTGTATTGGAGATTCAAGCATGAATACCAAGCAGTACAGCATGCAATTTCCAGTTTCTTGTGCCATGGTGCTCTTTTTTCCTCATAGACAGTGCTCAGATGACACTACTATACTGTGCAGTTGACAAAATCAAAAGCAAACAACACGTATCCGTGAAATTAAAAATACAAGATCAACAGAAAATAAAACAAAATTAAAAATAATTACTTAACCCAAACTTAAACTTAGAATTAATAGAAATATGAACAAGTAAAAAAGTTTCCAATTATTAACTTAGAAAATGATGCAATTATATTTTTTGTAATTTATATCATGTGATATATATTATATGAATTAGTAAGAACCCCCAAATTGCCAAATATTAATACATCAAGAAATAATATATTAAACCAGTTTGTTGCCATATAAAAAATATTTTGGTGAAATAAATCAACACATAACTTTTGTCCATTTGTATTCAGAATTAAAAATATTTTTAAAAAAGTTGCTATGTGTGCTAACATAGAAGTTAAATCTAAAAGTCAAAGAACCTATTTTGTTAATGCTTAAAATTATTGCAAAATATTTGGTTTTGAAAGGAATTTCCCAACTTCCATCAATCTGATTCAGGCAGTAGTGTTAATCTTAAAAAGAGAAAATACATTTTTAGTATTAAACTTTTCAAACTAAAGCAGTAAGTTTTATGTCCATTGTTGAATCGTCTATCAGTTCATAAATCAAATATATAAATATAATCAACCTCAAAGAATCCTATGAGTAGGTATCCCATATACTTTTCATTATATATAAAAACCTTTAATACAGGCATAGAGATCTTGACAAGCCATAAAAAGGTATCAAATTTATCTTGGTATCTCAATTAGGAACAGAGTAATAACCATTCAAAGTTTATAAAAACTTTTGCTTCATGTGCTATTGGGCAAAAAGTCAATTTTAATAGTGTATAACTGAAGATGCAGGCTCCAAACAAGTTAAAAATTATTATAAATGTAATGTTATATAGGTAGTCTTGAAGTAAATGAAAGATAATGCTAATGAAATCAATAATTCTTAGATTAAACCAGCCTAAATTTTGGAAACATTTTGTTCACAAAAGCAAAATTGTAAAAATTATAATACAGATATGTAAATTTGACTGCTCATATAAGTTTAATTTCAACAGTTAATGCCTTCATATACTTCATTGCACAACAGAGATGAAGCTTACCCCCCCCCAAAAAAAAAACCTATATTTATATCACATAAAAACAGCCAGAAGCACAATTTAGTTATAGGGCAAAAACAAGTAAAACGTAGAGCATACTGAACATGCCATATAAAAGTACCTATTGGAGGTACATGCCTGAAACTTTGAAAGTTTACTAATTTGGGGATGAGGAATTCAAAGTATCCCTTTCCACTCCAATATCAAAACTTTTCTAATTTTGGAGACTCATGTGAAATTATGTAATTTTCAATGCATCAAAAACAGAACAGTAATAATTACAAAACTTAGAAATTTATTTTACAAAAGAAAACATACTTTATTATAGTGCTTTAAACTATTTCAGTTTTAAATTGATAGAAAAAAATTGTCTGGACATTGTGAATGGTTCTCTTTTACATCCTCTTCTAATTGTGATTTGCTGAATGAATTTCCTTATAAGCCTCTGATATGGCTAATATTTTTGGAACACTCCATATCCAGCTATCAATTGAAACTGGCATTACATCAAAATCCCATGTGAAGACAAATGTTGATTTCACTTGTGCAATATCATCTGATTAAGGTCATTGCAATTAATCATTCTGTTCTTTGTTAGTGTTAAAAACTTTCACAGCACTGAATGGAGATGCAATATCAATGATTCAGTCAATGTAAAAGTTGGAGTCATAATATAATGTGACCCATTGGCCTTGGTGCTCATAACTGAAGATCCCCTAAGGTGGTTCTTCATCATAACTGCTAGAGTATTGTTTAATACTTGGAATCACCGAGTGTCTTTTCATTTCCTTTATCTTAGAGATGTAGATGAATCAACTGATTTTCTTGTCATAAAGTAGTTGTAAACAACAGCTTCTGGCTGAGATTTGCTTCCACTGGCTTTCTTTTGATACCTAAGAGAACCTTCAGATATCTAAGTTGATCTTTCTGTGCTTCCTAGCTACTGTTGTACATCTTTAATTAACTTTACAGACCATCATGCTTGATGACTGAGTTAATGTTTCTGTTTCTTGGCAGCAATTTGTCACTTTTCCTTTTTTGCATCATTTTTACCAATTCTTTCCTGTACATGAAGTTTCAGAAGTACTTCTTGTTGCTTGCATCTTTGTTGTAGATGTTTTGCAAACTTTCTTGAAATGCCAAGAACTGATTGTTACTCAGTCACTGATTTTGCTTCCAGCCAAGATGTAATCTGGTTGTGCTTGAGCATGTTTTAGGTTGATTGATGGTAAAGTGATGCATATCATTTTATAATACAAGGGATTAAATCTTCATCCACAAAATAAGCATTTCCAGGTTTATCTTGATTTTGAATTTGAAAGCCTTGATTTTTTTGTGATATCAGAAAAAATTGTTAATTTTAATTTATTCTGCAGGAAACAATTATAAAAAGAGACAGGCATTTAAGAAAGATTATTATTATGCCATTGTGAAAACAAAGAAATTTATATGTTAAAAAAAAAGAAAAAAATCAATATCCTGTATTGTCAGCATATATTTTTTATTTAAATTATTCAAGCTTTAAACATCTATGTAAATATGCAAAGATTCTAAATAGTAAAAGCAACAATATTTAACAAATGAAGATAGACTTCAGACCTTCTAAAATAATAATAATAATATATATATATATAATTGTTTAATTAAAAATTATAACAAATATGTTATAAAATCACTACAAAAATAGCCATTTCGTTTCAACACCTCTGGTGTCTTATCAAGTGATGATGTTGAATGTAGAATAAAGGGTTTTAAAAGTTTCAAATTAATTAACGATCCTTCGTAAGGGGAAATGCTGTTACATAAGCAGGAATGACCAATCAAAATACAAGTATACAGGAATTCAAAAAACTTGACAACAAAGTAAGGTTATAATAGCTATTAAAAGCTTTAAAGTTGGGGTTTTACTAAAATAGAATTTATTCTAACCAATAAGTATTAAATTATATGATAAAATTTGATATTAAAATTAAAGGTAAAAAATTACCAATTTTAAAATCTAAATTTAATCTCTATTAAGTTTAAAATTATAAAACTACTGATGAGAAAAGAAAAAATACATATGTTATTCAATTTATTTTATTTTTTCATTGAAATTACATTAAAACAGACGCTAATTTCATCTGGTCTTCCCAACAAAAATGTATACATTTTAATTCCAAGTGCATGAATAGGGTGTTCACCTCTCGCGTAAAACAATATACACACTCAGATTATAATACATAAGCACCCAGACATATTTAGATATATACACACACAAATATATATTATATATATATATATACACACACATGTGTGTGTCATGAAGTAGAATGCGGAAATTATCAGAATTGTTTTTTTGGGGGACAAAGTACAAATTTACTTGAAACAGGTTATCAAGTAAAATGTAGATAATGTAATATAGTAAAGAGAAAAATTATTAATTTTATTTTGATCAATTTTCTTAATATTTGGGAAGAATTCTCTAAAGAGAATTGTAAAAATTGTTGGACTGATGCATGCCTATTGAGTTTAATGATAATAAAAAAATTATATATTTTGGATTCTTTTATCTTAGGCATTACAGATATTAACAATCATCCAATCGTAGATGATATTTTCCTTGACTTTCAAGTCTTTACTTATTGCATAAAAAAAAGAAGTTAGAGCATTACCCACTGTCTTTACTTGGTAATTTTACAATATTTTCTGTAGCCTAAAAAAACAAAAAAAACAGCTGAAGTATTTTCTACCATTGATGTTCCTACAAGAATGTTAGAAAACCTTATTACTCAGAAGGGAGGGGGGTGTAATTCATGTATATTTTGTGCATGAATTGGGTGGTTAAGCAAGCATTCAATGGCACATCTCAACTTTTCTGTATAAGATAGCCTGCATAAATCTGACTAGTGAATCAGTGTCTATTTAGGTGTATAGACATTATGAGTTTAGGAGCCTAAAATACCATCAAGTGTGTAAGAATAATTACCTACATTGAAAACAAAAAAATTTCTCAACTTCATTTACCACAACAGGCTTTTAAAATTTTATTTTGAGAATCAAACTGCTAGGTTTGCTTACTCATTTCTAAAAAGTGCAAAAGTATATGGTTGAAAAAGATGTATTTGACTCCTAGTTACACTACAAAAGAAGCATTAGAAAATGCATAACTGAAGACAAATGTTCAGATTTAACTTCAAATATAAGCATAAAAGACAACTAACAGAATATATATAATGTTTCAGTTTTTTTAAATGTTTAGAACATGGACTTAACACTGAGGTAGGCTTAAAGTAAAACAAAAAAACACCATGAAAATATTTCACACATCTTTTTTTTACTTTTATTTTTAGTGGATACCTGTATTTGACGAGATACTGTTTATTTTAAATGGTATTTATTTTGTCTGCTGGTCTGCATACTTGAGAAAATGTAATAAAGAAAATCCACTAAAAATAATGTTTGAAGTAATAAAAATGTCAGATTAAAAAATAAATCCATTAATCCTATATATATATATACACACACACACACACACACACACAGCAAATTCACATTTTGGCAAGAATCAATAGTGGTGATTTTTTAGAACTTTCTGTCTAAGCTATTTTCTTTTAATATTTATGAACATGAAAAGGATTTTATACATAATTTATTAAATGCATTACACAGAAATAATTTCAACCACAATTTCAATCTCACAATGCCACAATTATTAAAAAAGAAAATAACTTAAATGGAAAGTTCTTGAGAGCCACTATCACACACACACACACACACACACATATATATTATATATATATATATATATATATATAAAAATGGTCACAATGCTTTTCATTTTTACTTAGCAAACAGAAATTGAGAACTATATATATATATATATATATGCCATGACAGTTTACTTTAGCTGTACTCTCACAAAAATGATTACATTATCAATTTTTAGACTAGAGTAACCATTTTCTTGCACACTTTCATCACAAAATAAATAGAATCAAAATTATTATGCAAAAAAATAAGCAAATTTACAGTTTTATACAAAAATAAACTAAGTTTGACTCAAACACAACCTTAAATAATGCTTCAATAAATTCCAAGGGAGATAAATTTGGTATAGTAAGTTTAAATTTGTGTCTGAACCCGTCTTGTAATTAACCTACTTATTTCAGGCTTCAAGGCTTTCTTCGGGTACAATGGGTCAAATAGAAGAGACAAGTACAACTCGTGACAAAATAGTCAGATGATTAAATTAGTAAGTTTTAACTCTAGTTCAGTGACCATATGGAAAGAAAAAGATGAACCCCCCCCCAAAAAAAAACATTAACATTGCTTTGCTACAACACAATGTTAATTGGTAACAACTCAGCAGAAACCACAGAACAATGAGAATCTCTTGAATTAAGGAATAAAATTTGAGTAAACTTAAAAAGAAAAATTTTACTAGTTGAGTCAGTCATACACTTTCTGAAGAGACGAGGTATTCTTTTTAGGATGTTTCGCTTTATTTTGACATGTACGGAACATGACCATTATTGTCGTTGAAACAAGCTCGAAATAATCATGTCATTTTAAGACAAGCTCAATGCATTTTTCTTAAATGGCTTTTTTTCTTTTTCTAATTCTGACAATCGATTTCTTCACAGTATTTACGTAAAAAAGTGAACAGTCTCAATGGGGGGGGGTAGTTTTGGTGACACGTGGCATGTGTGGAACAGCTGTGGTGTGGAAAGAACACTGGACACGTTTAACAAAGATGGAATAACATTGTTATTGGTAATGATAAGAAGAATAAGAGAATTAATTTTAGAAAAGAGAACACAACATTTGAATGAAATATTTCTTAAGTAAAAAAAAGAAGAGAAAAAAGAAGCTTGAAAGATGACACATTTTGAAAAAAAAAAAAGAAAACAAACAAAACAAAAATTCCAATCTGTCACACTAAAAAACAAATCCCCCAAAAAACATGACAAGGAAAATTTAAATAATTTCTCTAGATCCGAAGAATTTTCATCATGAAAGTATAAGAAAGATCACGCAAAGAAAGAACATCCAATCAATATGCTATTTTTTTTTATCCATTTTTAACTACGTGAGCAAAAAAATTGTTCCAGATGGATAAAAAATTCTGATTTTAAGAATTCTGTTAGAGAGAGTTTTATATTATAAAATAAAAATACGGCTTTTCAAAAATCTAAAGCAATCGCCAAAGAATATAAAAAAAATAAAAAGTGAAATTATTATTAAAAAAAAAAAAAGATGATTTTAAAAAAAAAATATATTTATGAAAGCAGGTGAAAATTACCTCACTTTCCTTATGCCTAATAATTTAAAGAGAGGAAGAATTAGTAGAGAGGTTTTTATTTACTTAATGACCGAATTAAAAAAAAAAAAAAAAAAGAGAGAGAAATAATAAAAAATGGATTGTCACCGGAGCGTGACAAGTAAAAAAATATATTTTTATTGTAGTGAAGACAAGTTTGACCACAAAACACATGAAATAACTTTCGATAGAATATTAACAAAAAACAAAACAAAACAAAAAGAAACTAAAAACAATACAGATCGAGACGAATATTTATGAAAAAAAGAGAAAATAATTTATTTCTCTCTACCTACAATGAAGAAGAAGCCTTATGAAAGGATCATGGGGGTCAATTGGGTTCACTAACAACAAAAAATACTTTCTTTTTTAGTTTTATCTGCTTATTTTTCCAGAGAGTTTTAAACTTCTATCCTTTCTGTTCTGTTTATGAGAGTTTCAATCAAGATGTCATTAAAAAAAAAAAACTAGGCACAGCTTCCTTTTCCGACACTTAATGTTTATTAACGTTTAAAAAGTAAAACTAAAAGTTAAAAGATAAATGTTTATTTATTTATTTTTAATATAAACAACATTAAAATGTCAAAAACGTTAAACAACAACATTAAAAATTAAGAATCGGAAAAGGACGCTGTGCCTAGTTTTTAAATGATTTGTATTTTTTATAACAAATAAAAATACCTCCAAAATAATTTATTTTTGGAGGTATTTTTAAATGTCATATCCCTGCTGGGTGTAGGTATGCGATCATGGCCCTTTATAGATTCCTTTCTTTCCAATAACTGCCATGACTTCTTAGGAAAGATAGTGGAGTGGCTTTCCCGTTGCCTTCTCGGTGAAACTAGAGATGCCACTTAAGGTTTGGAAACCCCGTCTCTCCGGCTACTTAACCCATAGCTGGGGTGAGAAGATATGGAGTCATGGACTCAACAAGCCTTTTCCAATGGAAAGATGGAAGTATAGACCAATTTAAAAAAACCTAAACAAACAAAACAACCATTTAAAAACAAACTTAACAGATATAACAGCGAAAGATGTAAATAAAAGATTTTAGTATAAAAAAAATTAAACATCATTCAAATTAAAACTTAAAAATAAGTATTTGCTGACCACGCTTAAGGTGCTAAAACTGGAAGTTTTTTTAGTTACTTACCGGACAGCTTTAACAGCGAAATAAATGACCACTACAGATGTAACCCCGATCAGGACATATAAAGTCCTCAGTAACATTCCTTTGTTGTTTTGTATTTGCCTCATGATGTTGTGGTACTTGGACGTGTGAATGTTGGTGTTATTGTTACTGTAACAGGAGCTAGAGTTCTTGTCACATCCTGATGTAGTGGTGCTACCCTGGGGCAACACTGTAGTACTGCTGTGAGTATTGTTACTGTGGAGGCTGTTCTTATTGCTTGCTGGTGTCACACTGTGCCCGGCTCCAGTGCAACCACAGTACATCAATAACAAGAAGAGGCACGTTAAAGAAACATGATTAGTGTGACAGAGCAGCTTGCATGGAACACCCGACATGTTTGTTAAGGGTTGTCGTCGTTTTCTAAAAATGTGGTTTTTTATCACTTGGAGAAATCGACTCCACACAAAAAAAGAAAAAAAAAGAAGAAATCTTTCTAGTTATTTTTTCTTTATAGTTTTTTAGGTTCCCCTGGATAAATGGATAAGATCCGTGTTGAATCAGCAAGGAAAAACTGAGAGAATGAGAAGCGCCGATTCTCCAACGAGCCTGGTTAACATCGCATTGTGACTGAGTTACTACAACGTGACCAACATGGACGTCGAGCTATTCGGTAGTGTTCGGTAATCTCCGGAATTTCCCGGCTACGTCATTTTGTCGTCAGCTGAGGGGCTCCTTAGAACATTCTGTTAGAATTGCAGTGTGACTTATGTAGTTATTTTTTATTTTTTAATTCTCACTGAAAGTTGACAATATACTTGAAAGCAAGAAAATAAATGAATGTTTTAAAAATATATCTTAATTTTCACAAATGTTTCTCGTTTTACTGAAACTTATCGGAATTTAATTTTTTGTTTAGATAACTTTTAAACACTTTTTTTTAACAATATGGGATATGACAGTGTATGACACACTCGATGTTGTTATGACAATATAAGAAAATGTAAGTGAATTTCAAATTTTAGCATAAAAACAAGCAAGTAAAATTATTTTGGCAGGTATTGTTAGATAAATAAAGCATAAATCATTTATTGAAGTAAACTTTAGTCTCCCAAGTTTAATTTCTCGTACTTGAATTAAGTAAGTTTATCGCCCACCCACGTCGCTATCGAATAATGTGACGCAAGGTCGAAGTTTGGTTTAAAAGCAGGTTTCAACAGCAATACTATGGAAAAATTGCCCAAGCTCCCTCGATATTTCCCCCTTTTGGGGACGCCTTAGGCAATAAATACAGCCCCCTCCCGAAGAAGAGGTACTGCCTGGGGCGAAGGCCTCATGGAGCTTAGGCATAAATGTATTTTTGAAACGTCCCCGGGATAAAGTAAGCAAAAAGAACGACATTTTCTTTATTTAAATTTTAGTGACTGCAAACCATTTCTAGAAAATGTTTAATGGTTGAAACTACACTTTTCTCTATCTATACTTCCTACTTGTACTATTTGAAAATAGTAACCTGTCCAAAATTTTTAAAATATTTATTTCATAAATATTGAATACAATTTAATGACAAAAAAAATAACACATTTTTATATTAATTATCTTTAACATTTTGTGGTAACCACCACCGCCATCATTCATAGAAAATATACAACAAGCATTCATTGGTTAATCACCTTCAATCTAGCTCGCTCAGTTTCGGTCAGTTTCGACCAATCAAATCACCCCCACGCGACAGGTCTGTTTTCGCGCCAACTAAAGTTGATGCAGACACGTGGTACAACATACTATAAAAACCAAACACGAGTGATTCTCGCTCTCTTTTTGCTCACTCTCTTCGTCGTTCTTTTCGTCACTCTCGCGTCTCAACTCCGCTGCCAAAATGTGACCCTTAAGGAACTCCCGTCTTGACTAATCCAGTCAGACGTAAAAGAACTTTACAACTAATCACTCAAGTACATTCTGAACTCTTACCAACTTGTACAATACACAATTCCAAACACTCAACACGTACTCATTCTTCTAAACTACAATTTAATAGTAAATCTAATCCTAATGAGCTCAGTTATACATATTTCCTAGTCAAAGAGACGTAACTCCGTCTAACCTTTCAGTATACATGCATGTACATCAAATACTTAATAAATTCAATTGTTATGTTGTTGGGATAGTCCATACACCGTGGACCCCCCCCCCCAAAAAAAAATTTAATGAATAATTCGTAGCAAGATTTGCAAATCGGGTCCGTTGACACTGAGTCGACCAATCAGGTCGGTTGATACATATTCTTGCCAAGGCGCGAACTTCGAAACGGAAAGGAACGCGCTGTTTCTTAGAAACTACCAGTTTGCGCGAATATCTGAATCGACAAACACACGTTTCGTCGATCAGCGAATGTGTCTCCAAGTCTGCCTCTATGAAACCCAGCTAACCTGAATAAGCAAACTCATCGAAAGACGCTTGAGATAATATAATATAAAGTTGATTTCTTCCCATTCAACTACTACCAAAGAAATATTGTCTCATTCAACTTAAAGGTACGAATTATCTTTTTCCTTTAATTGCACACACACATCCTGTACGAACAATTAACCTCAACCGAATCGACCTGATACGAACAAACGAACTATTGCACACACACATACACACACACACACATATTCTGTACGAACAATTAACCTCAACCGAATCGACCTGATACGATCGAACTATTCATTCATGCCACATTATTCCAAATCACAAAACTTGTATATAAGATGTATAATAATTATTCAATTTGTTTCCTCGTTCAGTAAATTGTGTTCTTATTATTTGTTCTTGTTTTGTGTTGCATAATTTGAACGATTTCTCTCTTAAAAATTGTTTGTGGAAAAAAGTAACACGCAAATTACCAGGCCTCATGATTAAACCCTGTGTATTCATTGATTATTATATAAATTCATTGATCTTTCCACTACAATGTTTCCAACCCTACGTTCTGTTTTGTATTTTATACCATGTGCTAGTTTACGTCAAATATAAATTGCATTGTGACCACCACATTGGATAGCGACCTCCAGCATAATGGCATGATCCTTTCCACGCCTTTCCTAGACAAAATAAAATAATTGTGGCGGGACCCGCAACATGCACGTCCACATCATATTTGGAAACCTCACCGTTTAGGGGACCGCTACAATTTCATTGAATTTTGATTCGAGCGTATTCAGCTTCTTTTTTAGTAGCTACCTGAAAATGATAACATTTGAGGAGATCCTGAAACAGCTGAGAGGCTTTCTTGTGTTCAGGAGTCTGGAACTACGAAGTGTAGTCCTACACACATATCTTGCATTATTACCCACAAAAAATAAATTTAAAAAAAAATAAAGAACTGGTGTAAAAAGAGAAAGATCAATGTTCAAACAAAACTTAAATTAAAAAAATTCACATGAACAACTAATCAAAAAAATAAAATGTTTAAATTCGAATAGATTTCAAAACCATTATTCCCTGGAAGCTTCGAAAACACTTAAATAGGCCGACAAAAGAAGTAGTGTATAAACAAATAATTAATTCTTTTCTGCATTCAAAACGTCTTTGTCTAATTGTTTTGCATTCAAAATTTTCTTTTTTCAAAATTACCACATGTACCTGTAAAAATGTTTTATGAGGGGTATACTGTTAGCGGTCTTATTATAAATACTCACTAATTAATGAATGTTACTAACTGAAAATAATGAGAATTGACTACAAATATGGTTGTTTCGGTTTATAGTGGCGTGGGGCTTAGGGAAAATGAACAGTTGATTTACCCACGCTAAGAAGATTAACGAAGGATGATAATGACATTGACAAGGAAACACATGGATAATTTTAACAAAGCAAGATAAGGTATTTATTCAAGAATTTACACGCTTGAAGTAGAGTCAGTTGCTCGTTTCAGGAAAATAAATAAGAATTCTTAATGTCCGTAGTTTTAACGTATTGTCATGAAGGGGAAATATTCATATAACAGATTAAATGTTCGAACACAAAATAATATTAAAAATGTTTAAGACGAAAAAACAAAAACAAAAAACAAACAAAAAATGGTAAGAGCGTTCATTACTCACCGAAGGGTTATATGGTTGCATACATTCAAAAGTAGACGAAGAGAGGATAGTTTGAAATACTTAGCTTTCTTAGATTGTTGAGAGAAAAAGAAAATTAATTGAAGTACCGCGTGCTGGTTAGAGGCCGATAATATAATTGGTAACACTGGCGAGAACTTCAACGCTGCTTGCGAAGAACAGAAACGAAACCATTCACATGACGTTAGACGCTCTTCTCTAATTAATTTAATTTTTCTGCTCATTTTATATCAAAAAGAATTTCGTGTAGGCTCGCTACTTTTCTTTTCTGCATCTTCTTGGCTGACCGGCTAATTTCTGTGAAGGCAAGGTTTCCATTGGTCCAAAAACAAACTACACGCAAGCCACCAATCTGCTACTAATACCTATTACTTTTTTTTAAATATAAAAGATGAAATAGTGAATAACATTTCAATACAATTATTTAGTAGGAATTTTTGTTTGAAGCACAGTTAAATAGTTCATAATTTTACTTTGATATTTTTGTTTTTATTGATTTTTTAACGAAATGTTTAACCAGAAAGTGTCTGTGTGTATATGTGTGTGCGTGTGAGTGAGAGAGAGAGAGAGAGAGAGAGAGAGAGAGAGAGAGAGAGAGAGAGAGAGAGAGAGAGAGAGAGAGAGAGAGAGAGAGAAGGGGGGACATACAAAAAGTTCTTAACATAGTCAACGACAGGTTACGGCTCAAAACATGACCTCTCTGTTACAGTCACAGTGAAAAGCGAAAGAAAGCAGCTTTTTGAGCGCTACTCTTCCTTATATAATGGGCGCGCTGACGTAATTGTTGACAAACGGCTCCAGTGACTTTTAGTTCATATGAATAAAATTTTGTTTCTTTTAAAAATTCAAATGAGTCTGGCAGATCTTTATAAAAATTTGTATAATAAAAAAGAAATATAAAATTATATAAAAAATAATTAATGAGTAAATAAAAAATAATACAGTAGTAGACTAGGTTTATTACACTTTATTTTTGTTTTACAAAAAACATTTATTAACAGAAGAAAAAGTTACTAACATTTATTCTTTTCATAAAAACAAACCCCTGTAATAATAAGGCCAGACGGCAAGAAAAATGGCTTGAATAAAAAAGAATTTGATGTGTAAAACTTTTGTATATGTGAGGCTCCAAATGATGTATTGTAAAAATATCGCCAAAATCAAGCCTGACGGTTTATGCATAAGATTTGATTTTGAAATTTGTAAAAAAAGTTGCTCAAGTCGCAGCCTAAATAAAGTTTACAAAGAGGCGTGGTTGAAAAAATACATTTGTGATTTTTTAACCAAAGTATCAAATTTGTGATTTATCTGTGAGCCGAACGGTTACTCTGTCTGGACGGCGGACAGCTTTTGGGGAAAAAATGTCGCGAAGGGAAGATACTCCCTGGAAAACAATATCGCTTGCAACATGACGTGCTGAACTTGTAAGGACAAACAATATTTGGTATTTTTTCTTTTTTCGGTGTCAGATAAGGCATATAACATATTTCTACACGTTTTTTTTTTAGTTGGTGCTCTTTTAGAAAATGAAACTTTCATTTAATTTCTTCTCCCTAGCCGTGTTTTATTTATTTGTTGGGATTGTTATGAGTTTGAATTTGTTATCAGAAGGTTAGTTTACGGGCACGTTCACCATATTAATCCACAATAATATAGAATATAGGCATTCAAAACGAATCAATTACAAGGCGATTGAATAAGAAACAACGGTAATTAAGGTTTCAATAAAAAAACAACAACACACATTTAGAAAACTTGTGGTTTGATAATGCAAGAATTGACCATGTATAAATTAGGTGTCTTATTGATTTACAGTTCAAAATTGTTCATGTGTTAAAGAACTGGTCAAATAGAGTAAAATGGAAAATATTACTTATACAGAAATTTGTGTAGTTTGTGTGCGTGATTAAAGTAGGGTATAAATGTCTTAATTTTCTAGAGTTGTTTACCTGGGATTGTTCTGTGTTTATCTTTTGTTAAATACAATTTCTATTTTAGTAGTGTGTAAGAACACTTTTCTTAGAAAGTTGTAAGTGAATTTTGAGAGAATAATGTTGGTGTTTGAGTCAGCAGTTGATGCGCGAAAAGTTTCTTAAGTCAAAATAGTGACACGCATGGATTCGTGTGGCATCTCTCTGAAGCTAAGTGACTGACTGGTGAATTGGGTCGAAATGGTCCTTTTTATTTGTTTCGGGAATCCAAAGTAGGCTCCAGTGAAATTGGCGCGAAAATAGGTTTTCGACAATCGTTACACATTTTGGTGTTGCAATGTGATTGGTTAAAACTGATTTTGATGGCAGAGTATATTTTATCACGGGGGTGAGTAGAAAATATGGACGATTCTATCATATTGTTTTTAATGTTTGAATAAGTGCATGTACCTACGACAGGTAGTGTTGAGGCCTCCCACATATATATGGTAAACCCAATACCCAGTTCTAGACAATGATGTCGTAACAAGCACAAGTACCCGCTGAATTTGTACTTAGTATTCATTTACCACCCGTTAAAAAAACTTTGTTTTTACAATTGCAAGTAGTCTTCGCGATTACGCAAATAACTTCACAGAAGCTCAAATTTGCCGACGTTGTAGAAATTCTCCCATCTGATATAGGTTATAGATCATTTACAGAACGCAATCGAAGAGAGTATCATTTGATACTTTAAAGTCAAAAACTGCCATAATGAAACGCATAGGGACCTTCAAAGAATCACATTTGTGGAAATTATCAATAGACATAGAACTGAGAAACAGGACACCATCATACTTATATGAAAAATCATCCGGGGCAGAATCACGTGGTAGGAATATTTTTTACAAATATTATATTTAGACAAATTACCAACAAATATTAAATCTTAACTAATTAAACTGTTTTAGAAAAACTAGCAGATACTGCTAACAATATCCAAGAAAACCTTTGCTAAAATAATTATAATGGCAAATGTTCGAATGAGCTACATTCCTTATTTCCTACCAGCTCATACCTTCACGGCACTGATCTGCCATGTCATATTTACAGCGTTAAATTATCATCATTCTCTTCGTATTCTTTTAGTAAGAAGGAAGTTCCACTCAGACAGCTTCTTTCTCAGAACTGTCACTCTGTGGAACACACTCCCTAGAAGATGATTCCTCAATCACTACAATCTTAACCTCTTCAAGTCTAGGGCCAACACATCCCCATAATATGCAGCTCTTCCTCTCCCACCCCCTTACAACCATGTAATTCAGTAACTCTCTACCTTAAGTGGCTCTTGATGAGCTATAATAAAAAAAATTGAATGTGGCTACCAAAGAATTTGCACAGGACCATTAAGAAATAAGACAGTAATATAGCTGATGACGTTAGTTGGTTGGTCAAAGATGTATAAAACAAAATGAACGTAAATTACTATAATATTAAACATTGCAATTTATTCCCATTATTTATACTAGAAGGTTTGGAATGTTAAGAAGGTGTGTATTGATTTGTCTGTATGTTTTTGTTGGATAAAACTTCTTATTTGAAATGTATGCTTTATGTGCAATAAAGTTTGTAATATAAAGAAATATGTTTTAGACTTCGCGAAAAGAGAGAATCTGTTGAACACATTGATAAAAATTCATGCTATTGTTGTTACCTTTAGTAGGTCGTTGATGTTTCACCGCAAGCTTGTCTCAAAGGGTTAAAGTAAATATTATAACGATGGTATGGTTGCAAAGGAAAAACAAGCAAAGATTAAAATTTCAACAGCATGTATTGATCAATTTTCAGAAAATATACATAATTGTATGAAAAGGTGACAACATTGTTGATAAGTAGTTCTTTAACTGCCATTGGTAAGGGAAGCAATTAGGTGTAGGAGTGTCGTTGGTCAGGTCTGGAGTTGACGGATTTGTTGAGTTGGTTGGCCGAGGTCCAACTGGTTATGACGGGAGAGGACTGGAGCAGATTAGTGAAGACGCGTGGTCTCACGAGTGAGATGTTGTTGGCATGGTTGACCCGTCTATCATCAGTATTAAAATCGACGCCTGTGAGGTGTGTGGATTGGCTGGCGGTTGCGTGATGAGGTCGAGGTTTTGAGCCGAACTGTCAGCGAGGCGTGTCATTTTTATATCTGTGATTTAACAGATGCTGGTTCCCAGGCTCATCCTTTTTTTTTTTGAGGCAACTCTCGTGATTACGTTTTTAGATTTTTATTTGGATTTGTTTTGTGAACCGACTGTGATGCTCGGATCCCTTGCGCAGAAGACGGATTTTTATTTTGGGTTTTCCTTTTTTAGCGTTCGCATCCGGCTGACGTCTTTGGGAATCAGAAAAATATCTTGATAAAAGTGGTATAACATAAGTGTTCATGTGATGTACACAAACTGGCATTCATGAGTCAATTGACTTTTTGTAAATACGAGCTAGTGTTTCTGAGTCAACAGACAGCCTGTTGAAAAATAAATCAGGATCACAGATTAAATTTCTTTCTTTAAACAATTATTTCAAATCAACTGTGATTGCCTAACATATCTTTTTATATCTAATTATCGACTCTCTAATACGTCCGTGCCAATTTCTGTTTTTACTGACTTTCTCTTGAGTCTACAGAATTGGTATAAATTTACTGATCCTAGGTTTTTTACTAAACAAATCAACTGTTGCGGCCTCTTAACAACATTGAACACATAGTATATCATAACAACTATAAACACTAGATCAACATTCGGCAAGGAAATTGCATTCATTTAGCTGCACACAGCAACTACGCATCTGATTTTAACAAATATGTTCAGCAGGCAACACAGCACAAACAGACTAGGAACACATAATCATCACCATTGTCATCAGTAATAACAATTCATAGAATGTTGGTATCTTAGTTCTTACGGAAAATAAACGCAAAAGTGTACAAGACTTTGCGCATTACCATTTAAAACTCAGGAAACAACTTTTACAGCAAGCAACGACGGCCATTTTGTTGGAAACAGTCCCAATGTTATTTTTTTCATAGACTAAGATAGTAGGTACACATCTTTATTGGACGCAGGAGCAGAATTAACTCCTTTAACATATATCGCCGGACATCACATGGAAACGGAAAGCAAAATTATGAATTTTTAAACAAAAGAGTTACTTGGGGTTACATGTGCTTTTATATGGGAATTTACCACAGCAAAAGTTAGGGTGCCTGTTTTAGGTGATATATTAAAATTTCATTTTTATAACTTAGGCTTTAGTGTAGTAAATAAATGTTTAATCGTCTAGGTTGTTTTTTTTTAAACTGCTATCTTGAGAAAGGTATATTTTAAAAGCCAGGCGGGTGGTAAAAATAAATTGTTACAGTTGTGAAATGCTATTCTAGAATTGGCGGTTAAAGAACCGCCAAAATTATTTGTAAATTGTTGTGAATTCATTTTTTGAATTTATGGAGAAATAAGTTTTCATATTTACTGACTTATGAGAGACGTGCTCTCAAGCTCTTGTAAAAAACTGTGAATGGCTTCAGAAAGCAATTAAGCGTTGAGGAGGAAGCATTAGCGTCAACGTTTCAAGGGCGGAGGATTAGTCCAGCGAAAGGGGTCATAAATCAACACGGGGAAAGAAACAAGAGCCGACAACTATAGTCAGATTCAACCCCTAGGCCAGGGAATTCCTTTCTGCGTCTTCCTAAGAAGAATTTAAACGAAATGATCATCCAAATTTTAGCTTTCCAGTAAAGAACCAGATAACACCCTCGAGACAACAAAACGTGAAGCTCCTTCGTGCCAAGACGTCCCTATTCAGTTAAAGAAATTAGGTGGGGTGCGCTTTGTATTTTCTGCCTTGTGAAATGTTTTACTTTCTCAAAGTTTTTTTTTCTTTTTTTCACTTTTAAAAGGTGTAATCTTTTTTGTTATTGAATCCTTGTGTTTTCCTAAACTAAACTGTAACCGCTTTTTTGATGGTAATCCCTTTTTCGTAACGTTAGACATTTGTTATCCTGCCTTAATAGACGCACAAAAGGAAAATTTTGTGCAAGTTTTTGTATTGTACCATTTTTTGCCCTTACTTGTGTATTAAATGATTTTCCTTTGAAATTTTACGCAGCATGTTTGAGTCTTATTTTGTTATTTGCGCCCATTTTGACCCCCAAGGAGAGGAGAAGCGCGTGTTCTCTTTTTTTCCCTTTCTATTCCTACTAACTAGGTTTTTTGTTTGGCGCAACAACTTAAATTTGGTGGAGAGTTAAATTTTTTACATTTTGCACAAAAATGACGAATGTGGTCTTGGTGTGAATTTTAATTTTTTTTTTATTGATATGCTGATATTCTGATGAAATACGATCTCAGTGACAATATAAAAATCGAATTCTAATCGATAACAAGGCAAATGCCACCATCATGACAAGCAACAAAACCAATTACACAACAACATGATTTCCTGCTGTTATCCAATCAAAAGACTGACTAACTTTTTGTGGGCATAACTATAAGCATTTTACTACAGTGTATTAAACGTAACACCAAACATTATATAAAAACTGCAAGTCAATCACATCTAATTAAGGCATACCGCCAAATAACAATTACTGAAGTAGATATACCCCTCCAACCCCCCCCCCCCCAAAAAAAAAGAAGTAACAACATCATTCGGCTTTTTGAATTATCCAAAATGCTCTTTTTTTAAAAACTATTTTCGGCTTATCAACCTTTTGCAGAAAAGCCAGAAAATATCTTTAGACTGTAAGAATTTTTTTTTAGAGTTAATAATTGTTTACTCATATAAATCCTATTAATTAACACATAGCTGGAGGGAGAAGAGATGGATTCATACCTTTTTTGTGTGTAAGTGAATATAACAAACGTGACTGGAATTGGAACTCGGCACTCCTATTTCCAGTTCCGAGCCGAGGACAACGACCGAAAGTCATACGCCCTAAATAAATAATGAACATAAACGATATCACCTGGTCTGGTCGTGTCTCTCCGAGAAACATTACAACCAAAACCTTTATATCCGTGCTGTCACGCGCTGCTTGCTTTTTTTCATATGTGCTATAATTTCTCTGTAATGGAAAAATTCTGATGAATATAGATATATTTGGGTATAACATATTGTATATCGTATTAATATATTCTAGTGCAATATATGAAATGTTTTCTAACACAATTCCTTTTTGGAATGAATTTATTTGAGATATTACATTCCTTTCTCCCGTTGTGCTAAGGTGTTAGTATATCATGGGTAATATAATGCCTAATGTTGGCCCTGGAGAGTGGTGAAAAAGCAAATATTCCTTCTCCCTTTCTAAGCCACCCATTTGCTGTAAGCTGATGGTGAGTCCTTACAACATGTGCCTTTACTTCACTATAACTGAGCCTAAAATAATCAGGGAGTATGTCTGTTTGATTTTTATCTATATATTTTTTATTATTGCACCCCAAGCAAAGCAAAAAAGCCACTAAGATGCAAGGGGTTACTGGGTGTTAGAAAATACGAGGAAACAATATTATGGAGAGAAAACAATAAAATAACAAGAATTAAGACAGCGGAAGATAACGATTAACATTGCATTTAAAATTTCAATTATCAACGTTGACTGGGAAGCCAGAAGCCAGAAGAGAGTTCCATAAGCGAGAAGTGCGAGAAAAAAACTGCTAACATAGAACTTACAGTTACGTCTAGACATTTCAGCTGTAAAAAGATGAGACCTTGCCGCCAATCTAGTACTGTGCTTAAATTTATAAAGTTTCGGTACTATAGAGGAAAGTAATATTTATTTTTAAAAATACAAAAATGTGGCACAAGGCCAAAAGGGGCAATAGGGAAAGGCTGGTCTTCAATCTGTCTTATCTTAAATTTAGTTAACCACGATTAATGAACCAAACATACCACAGTATTCTTTACGACAAAACAACACATTCTTATTCACCATTCTTTCTACAGCCACCATAATACCTCAAAATATTTATGAAGTCGTAACTAGTTCCCATATGTACAATTTGTCTGTTGAGGAGGGTGTATAAAAGTAACAACTTTTAAAAACGAAACCCCATAGAAGAAAGTTCATCAGCACAATTGCCATGAAAGTATTTATAGAAAAGGCACAGGGAAGCTACATTATGGCGGTGGGAAAGTGACTGATGGCGAGATGCCAGTCCCAAACCAATAACATTGCAGATTCTTCTATGGATTTTATCAAGAATCTTTAAATATACAGCAGGAGAATCAGACCATCTGTGACAGCAATATTCAAAGCAAGGACGAATAGTAGACTTATAAATATGTAAGATAAATTCTGTTGATAAAAATGGAGAATGTACAGGCGTTTGTGTAGATATTTCCGGCTCTTATTGATTTTTGTCAAAAAGCAAGAGAAGCTGAGATTTATCTAAAATTTCATTTATCTGGTATTTTTTCACTTTGGTAGCTATCTAATTGTACGTTAACGATAAAAGATCCCACTATATCTTCTGTGAAATGTATAAATCTTATTGCCTGAAACATTATAGTTGCAAGAATCAATTGTTGAAATGATAAGGAGTGTTCTCTTTCAAAGTTAGTTTTACTAAGATCTCGATTGCTATTTATATAACAATATTTGGACCAATGTATTCTCTGGCAGTGTCAGAACCAGAGGAAGTACAGGAGAGCAATCATTTTCCCTGACCACATTCTCCAGGAGAGGCATCTTTTCAACAATCAATTTTAAATTTAAAAACTCATTAGTTCCCTCATTAGTTCACTCGAACTCAACTATTTTTTAAACAGCAATATGATAAATTCAAGTGATGAGAAACTGACAATCATTAGTATATTTATATATATATGTTTGCCACTGGTATTTATTATAGTCTGCTCACATTGTATCATATATTTCTTACCTGA
Organism: Acanthosepion esculentum; assembly: GCA_964036315.1. Lineage (NCBI taxonomy): Eukaryota > Metazoa > Mollusca > Cephalopoda > Sepiida > Sepiidae > Acanthosepion > Acanthosepion esculentum. Next base: position 103,659,097 of record OZ038475.1, read on the forward strand.
CCAATGTAGCGTTACAAAATATAATTATTTTATTTTGACTCAGCTACAATTTATGCACATGTCAAAGGGTAAGAAACGCGTTGTGTAACCGTCTGGCTATAGGTGCGAAATTTATGTCGTCTCGCCAATTAGAAACAATTCTTCAGACCAACATCACATATACTCCATAGTATATTTTCTCTCGCCATTCATCGCCTAATTGACATAACGGACGACCAAGTCAGCTTCTAGTAAGACCATAATTCATTTCGATTTTTCATATCTGCTAATAGGTATCTGGTTAACCGATTGGACAAACTATGGTCACATTACGGTTCTGTAAATATGTAGATAAAACGTTTACTCTTAAACAAATATACATGTTTTTGTTTGCACATTTGAATAGAGTGTTATCATATTGGGGGTCTGGTAATGCGATATTGGATCCCGATATAGAACTACCATACGTTTATTTCCGCCAGACTTTCCAATAACAATAAGAATTATCCTTTAGCCGGCTCAAGCACATAGAGATATGATTCCGTTCGAAAATGGGTTAAGATAGATTGTCTGGTTTAGCTACGATCTCCATTGAAAGACAGGTGGCTACAGACATTGATTATTATAAAGCAAAAGATAATTTTGCAAGAATGTATCCTAGACGAAGAAGCTACTGTAGTTACTTCATAAATTTTCATATTGTTTCATTTTGCCCGCATTTTACATGTAAACTATAAAATAATAAAATAACATACGTTTTAAATATGTTTTGTATTTACAAATGGTATTGATTTATGAGTCTAGTGTAAAATTTGTTTTATTGTATTTTCTTTTTGACTACAAAAATAACAATTAGGCACTTCCGTTATCGTTGTATCTATTTTGTGTTTTGATTTTCAATACAAAATAGCAACTATGTACTTAAAAAAATAATTTCACCCCAAGCAAGGTGATAAAGCCACTAGAACGGAAGAGGATATACTGAGAGTGAAAGAAAAACGAGAAAACATTAATGTGGAGAAAGAACAATAAAAAGAACAGGATTCAAAGCGACACATGACGACGATTGACGTTGCATTTACATTTTTGAAGAATGTTGTTGACAGGAAAGCAAAATGCTGGAAGAGAGCTCCACGGGCGGGAAATGCAAGAGAAGATTCTTATTATTAGAATAGTATTTCCTTTAAAAGTGTACATTCATGTTTTGATTTTAAATAAGAAATAAAAAAAATAGAATGAATTTAAAATGATTCCGTATCTATCCCGGCATTTTTAATCTGCTTCCTTCCTCTCACATTAGAACGCGGCTGTCACTGTTCTTTAACCCTGTTTAGTCTTCATGAAATTTGTAATCAGTTCTCATTCCTTGTTATATACAGTAACTCAGGCATTGGAGTCACAACAATTTTTAGCGAAGCTTCTTTTTTCTTTTTAAAAAAAGAAAAGTTTTTCCTTTGTGAAGATTAGCAGAAATTAATACCTGCATGTCCCGCTTGTTTCCGTGGCCCCAAATAGACATTACGTAGGCTACCGCGGAACCAATGACAATCGCTTACGTGAGCGTATAAAGGGGCTGCAGCAACACCTTTCTTCCTTTTTTTTTTTAAATTTATTTTTTATCTCTCCGGACATTGCTCATGTGGTTCGGCCTCTTTTTCACCGGTTTGATCCTGTAGAAAAACGTCGTGTTAACGTATCCCAAAATGTAGCCTTCACAACCAGGACACATTTCATCGCCCTGAAAAAGGACTCATACAATTATGTATTTCAGGTACGGACATTTTATACATCAACCACACTTGTACATTTCTTTCTTATTTGTTTGTTATAAATTGTTTTCTGTGTAGCTCGCACTCAATGGTTCGGTTTTATTTACTGTTTGTAACCATTCTCGCATGATTTACCTTTCTCGCTCTTTCCCTTCAGATCTGCTTTTTACGACTACTAGTATTAATGGGAGCTGATAGTATCACTTGTTACTTACAGACAGCATGACATGCATCTTTGTTTGAATGTAGTTTAGAGCCTTACGCTTCAAAACTTTAGCAGAGAAAAGGATAATACCCGCAACACCTTTAGAGGTAGCACTTAGCCGCCACCTATCAAGCGACCTGTCCTTTTGCTGTCACAAGAGACTAGAAAGGAATAAGATTAGTATTTGTTAACAAGAAGTCCAAAGATTGAGGTTAATTGATATCAACAGAACAATGGTCTTTTATTCACTAGATTATTTTTGGATGATAACAATGACTCAATTTCAGAGACGAAAAAGTTTCCTTAGTTTAGTAATGAAGCAGAATAGGTTTTTCCCGATATATTGGGACGGGCAGTTTTTGTGACAAGCGCATATCTGGACAAAAATCGGATAAAATAAAATTCAGATATCAATTGCGTCTTTTTAAAATAATCAAAAGCTAATTATAGTCATACTATGCTTCATATTATATCTCTTTCTCATTCACTCTGTATCATAACCTGTCGGCCGGAAGTGAACGCTACGAAAGCAAAATTAAAAATAAAAAGTCACTCCCTGTGCAGGGACCGCGAGTTTCGTATCCAGTTCACAGAAATATAAATAAATAAAATGAAATAAAGTCAACGTTGGCGCCAATCACGAACATTGTCGCTAAAGCAAAAACATGACAAAAATGCCGAGTTTTGTATTTTCCCTGACTGCTTAAAAGGACTCGCTCGGCAATCCTCAAGCAATTCACAGCGGCCTCTCGGTCAACTGACCTGGCGTAAACTTCAAAGCGAGGTCACTACACAACCAATTCTTCCATCTTCCCGATCAGATTCCTTCGCCCACAAGCATCACCTCTCTTGCCTACAAGACACATTCGATATTGATCCTGTGTATGCATTAGTAATACAGATAATTTTATTTTAAAATATCTTGTTTTTCCTTTTTCTCACCTCACCAGCAATGCATTGTTGCTTTTCGTTTGCTTCTCTTGCAACCATACGCAGTATATAACATTGACTTGTGGAATCTTCTACGTTTGCCAGTTACCCCCGCTGGGAAATGCACTCTTCCTGTTGTGAGTTTCACCACCATCATACTTACAAAATATACAACGAGCATTCATTGGTCAATCACCTCCAATGTAGCTCGCTGATTGGTCAGTTTCGACCAATCAAATCACCTACACGCGACAAGTCCTTGGTGGTCGAGATAAAACAGACCAACCGAGTCTCACAATTTTTCCTGTGTTATTCCTGCTGTAGGTCGCCCTACGCTGTTATGGAGGGGAGCAACATTTTTGTATTGACAAATGATGGGCGCTTTTCGACCAACATTTTATGAACATGTTGTTGTTTCTGGAGGTATAAATTTGCATGTAGTATTTCAGTAAACTTTAAATAATTAATAACCCGACAATCCAACCACACGCACATTACTTTTCTTCCATGGAACTCAGCTTTTGGGAATGGTTGTGAAGATTTATCCTTGTCAATCCACTGCCCTTTTTTTTTTAACAAATTAATTCACCCCAAGCAAAACAATAATGCCACTAAGACGCAAAAGGCTACTGAGAGTAAAAGAAAATGAAAGGACTTTAGAAGGAACTGGAAACCCAATCCTAAACATAGAACAAGGATAAACATCCACTCCTGTTCAAAAGGCCAAGAATGGGTGTGAACTGGACAATAGGCAAATCTATATACTCCTATTGAGGAGAAAAAAGTAATCAGTAAATAATGTTTTATAGTTCAGACAGAGACATTAGAAGTATACAGTTGAAGTAGACGTTAGAAGGAACTGGAAACCCAATCCTAAACATGAAACAAGGGCTAAATCTCTACTCCTGTTCAAATGACTGGAGAGGAGTGTGAACCGAACCATAGGCGAACTCATCTACTCCTTTGAGCATTGTCATATATAACCCATTTTTCATCAACTGTTATGATAGATTTCAGGAACGCTTAGTTAGAATGTTATATTTATCATTACATTTGTTTTCCTCTCAAAACAGAAATTACTTATGACTCAACCTAATCGTTCTAAGAATTTATTTGCAGCTTAAATACTATTCTATAATACTTTTTCGTGAAAGAAGTGAGCAAATTGCTGTTTCACTCGCATCACACAATTCTTCAATCTTTTTACTGTACATATATCATGCATGACATTTTTTGTTTTACATTACCCTCAGTATCTTTAGACGAATCTATAATACGCCCGGCTATGATATTATCAGATAACGACATTTTATTAATTTAATTTTCATATTCTGTTCCAAAAATTCTTCATGCAATTACTTTGCAATGAAGTAGAATGAAATATTCCGCAATTGCGTTTGATTTCGTCTCTTTCGTAGTAAATTGAGATATTACATAATGGCGTTCTTGTACTTTATTTGAAACTGAACATTGTAATGAATTTAGTAATTGTTTATTTTTAAACATGCATTTAAAATACTCAGTAAAATTGTTATTAAGATTATTGCGTCTTGTAGAAAAGCATCTTTAAAGCTTAGAAGGGTCTGTAGAGGACCGTGGGGGTGAAGATGTGAAGAGATATCTCTGGGTTAAGATTTCCTGCTGGCCGGTCCAGCTACATAGGAATGTTGGACTTTAATGAAGTCCAAAGAAGATAAAGAAAACAAACAAGACCGATATACATGGGTAAACAAATATATATTATGGGTAAACAAATATATTAATACACTAAGACATGAAAAGTTACAGGGTGTTTGTATGGAGAAGTTATGTGTGTGTGTTGTGTTGAGTGTCCGTACGTACGCGTATTGTCCTTAGCGTGTTCCCAGAATATGGGAAACGCTGTATCGGTGAGAGGTCACATATTGGTGTAAGTGGAAAAATAACGATTTTACCTCGTCTCCGTGCGAGGTAGCGGCCCAAGGCCTGGGTCGAAAAAGAGAGATAGAGAGAAGGGTCAGCCAGTATTTATAGTCAGGGGAGAGAGACCCCCGTTGAAGAATTAAGGAACTGAGGAGGAGCTAACTCCGACAATACCTCCTCTCTGGATTAAAAGTTGTAGGAAACGAACTCTTAAAATGTAAAAAGTTTTGAAAATTATTCTTGTACGCTGAAAAGAAAATGTGTCTGTGATTGCGATGCGTGATTCGACGAAATGTGCTTGTTGTCCTCAGGGTGCTGTGCATTTCTCTAGTGAGTCAGAGTCGGGGCACGTCCTGGAAGAAACGTCGGTAGTGTTCAGCGTTTGTTTTTTTTTCCAATGCTCCACGTAGAGTTGGGTTTGTCGTCCCGTCAACCTGTTTGCTGTTCTCGTCGTACTTTTGCTTGAAAGATGAGGTTGTTTTGGGGATGCGAGGATAAAATTGGCGCCCAAGATTTAAGCAGCGTTGTGGTGAAGTTGGTGGCTGCTGCTGCTGCTGCTGCTAGGCTTGGCTGTTTCTTGTGGTCAGCGACGATGGTCGGCCAAGTAATGGTGAGAGGAGGGAGCGCGTCGCTCTACCCCGGGGCCAAGTTGAGCTGATGTAGAATTTCTACCGAGTGTCGAATGAAAGTTGGGAGAATTTGCTATTATTGACGGTAAAATATCGTTCTCGCAAATTCTTAGATAATTCGTGTTGCATCATTGCAGGGTAAGATAAAAGACGGTGAGTCGCCTTTGTTTGAGATGTGGTTCACACTTTATCTATTTCAGTTCAGAAGAAAGTTGAATTTAGTTAAAAATGGCGTTGCGTTCTCAGTTTGGTAAGCCGGGTGAAATTAAGGTCAAGCGTCGCCGAGAGAAAGAAAAGGTCAAGCAAATATAGACCAGTGCGAAGAAAGAGTTGTAAGGCTCGCTCATAGTAGTAATTGCAGTTTCCACGTGTTGTAAGAGTAATTCCTTTTGCCGTGAAGGAGAAAATTGTTTTGTAGACATGTTGTAGTGAATTAAAAGTTCTTTCGTTAATAGAGTACGGCGTGCGTAGGATAGAAAAGAAGTTTCCAATATTATGTTGTTTTGACTGGCTCTCATTTGGAAGGTCTGTATAAGAATTTGCTTGTACATATATATCGTCTTGTGTGTGTTAGCAGGAGTTGAAATCACGTCGGGTAGTCACCATTATGTAGTGGACCGCTGGGGGTAAAATGTGAAGAGAGCTCAGAAGGTTAAACTTTCCTGCTGGCCGGTCCAGCTACATAGGAATGTTGGACTTTAATGAAGTCCAAAGAAGATAAAGAAAACAAACAAGACCGATATACATGGGTAAACAAATATATATTATGGGTAAACAAATATATTAATACACGAAGACATGAAAAGTTGCAGAGTGTTTGTATGGAGAAGTTATGTGTGTGTGTTGTGTTGAGTGTCCGTACGTACGCGTATTGTCCTTAGCGTGTTCCCAGAATATGGGAAACGCTGTATCGGTGAGAGGTCACATATTGGTGTAAGTGGAAAAATAACGATTTTACCTCGTCTCCGTGCGAGGTAGCGGCCCAAGGCCTGGGTCGAAAAAGAGAGATAGAGAGAAGGGTCAGCCAGTATTTATAGTCAGGGGAGAGAGACCCCTGTTGAAGGATTAAGGAACTGAGGAGAAGCTAACTCCGACAGGTCCATGCTTTTACTTGACAATTTCTCATCATATAAAACGCATTTTGGACTCTGTTCATGTTCATTTCCACACCAAGTCATTGATAAATAATTTTCACTATATAATTGACGTTTCTTTTTTCATGGTTTAGACCGAATACGTTTGCCGTTGATTGGTATTTTTATCATCTTGTACTAGTTGTTAGTGATAGAGTAAAATAAATGGAAAGAATACAAAAGCGGCAAATGGAGATGTTTAAGCCGGGATTTCTCTTTTCGTAGGAACGTGTGTGCGCAAAGTTCACATGAAAGTTAGCGAGAAACTTATATTTGGAGTAGAATACTTTGTTGGTTTGATTTGTATGACGTTTTATAAAGTTTTACGTGAAAAAAAGTCTGCTCCTTAACATTAAGAGCGAAGACATTATCAACCAATGAGGTGTTCGGACGCGATTTTTTCATGTGTTTTGTAACAAAATACATGAAAAAATCGCGTCCGATTGTAACAAAACACCTTTTGTTTCTGTGCCTGATTATGGCGACACCATGTCTAGCTGAAGGTCAAAAAAAAAAACATTCTGGAAAAAAGAAAGGATTGAGAAAACCCCTACCAATCAAAAGAACGGAATTTGAAATCCGCTATAATTTGAAAAGATAGATTTGTGAGTCTGCCAAAGTAAATATAAGAAAGGTCGTCGACCTGTTACATTGCTATTCATTTACGACTCAGATCAGAGTGAATAGTCAAGATAAATGTTAGTAGGCAGATCTGGTTATTGCCAGTGGAGGACAAGAAAAGAACTTTAGACTTCGAGATACCATGTGGCCTATGATAATTCCGGACAACATGCGAAACTTTGTAAGAAATTCAGTCGTCCACGTATTTTATATATATAAAAAAATCTGTACGACTGAATCTCTTACAAATGGTGACCTCGACGATGAAAATCAACCTCTTGATGCCTTTAACATTGCCAGACACCGTTTTCACATAAATACAACTCGACGTTAGAACATTTCAATGGTCACAGAATTTATAAAAAATTTAATTCCCTAATAAATCTAAGTTCTTGTGCTAAATCTAAGTTCTTGTGCTAAATCTAAGTTCTTTTGCCAAACACAAAAACCTAGTTAGTAGTAATAGCAAGTCATAATAGGCGCAAAAAAAGAAATAACTCAACCACTGCATAAAATTTTAAAAGAAAAACATTTAATACACAAGTACGAAAAAATCTACAAATACAAAGTTTGCCCCAAAATTTCCCTTTGTCCACCAATTAAGGCAGGATAACAATTTCTGATAAAAAGGATTACCATCGAAAAACGGGAAAAAAATTACGATTTCAATTTAGATAAAAACAAGGATTCAATGACAAACAGAAAAAGCAATTCAAGAAGGTAAAAAAACAAAGGTAAAAAAACAAAAACGAAAACACCTACACTTACTCGTCCCATGAGCGTCTCTGGGACATGTAACGTTAGAAAAGTCTCTTTTAAATTCACAGTTCGTGCTTGTGAAATTTAAAAAAATTCTTTTCATTCTTTGTTGTCCAACCGCAGGATAATTTTTTTCTTTAGTCTCTCTGCAGCTGGCTTCGGTCGTTGTACGCTCCGGCTTTCTTCAGGTGGTTGGAATGTCGAACTGAACCCTTTATTTCGCTCGCTAGGGTAGACTGTTCTAGTTCCACGTGCCATGTCTAACGGATGTCAGTTATCAGTTATCTCCTGTTAATTCCCCTACCAAGTTCTCCACCGCCTTAACCAGGTATTGAACTCACACTCTTCAGGTCCTGTCACTGGATCTAACTAACTGTGCCATGTGTCCTTGAGTACATCTGTGTGTGAATTTCTGGGTATTATAAACCTAATGTCTTCAGCAATCATTTTTTACCAGTGATCATATTGCAATTTTTTGTTGTTGTTATTATCGCTTTTCTCGGGCACTCCTTATTACTAGTTCCATATTGAATTCATTTCTATGCTTGGTCGGCTCAGGAGATTTTTGTGGTCTAGCATAGTTTTTATTAGACGGCCCAAAGAATATTTTGAGTAAACCTTTATTTATAATAATTTATGTGAAAAGAAGTATGATGATGAACACCATATTTCTTTTCACATAAATTATTATAAATAAGCAAATTCTTTCTGTTTTAGTTTCACACTGAGTAAGTATCCATTTTATTGTGCGGCTAATAAGTTAACTAATTTTTATTTTTTCTGTATAAGAAAATGAACATAGTATATTTATATAGGAAATAAAACCTATTTTCAACACAATTACATATATACCAGATTAAAACACGCCCAAACTTTATTTTCTACCCAATAACAGATAAAATTAAAAACTATTTAAAAACCTTGTCTCAACTACAGCGATTTTCTGTGAATCAACTACCTTTGATTTTTACCGCTTTTACCGCTTTTTGAAATCAAGTACATTTTTAAAAATAATATACCAATGATTTATTTTACAGGCATACTCATGTCTTCTTTATTTTTCTTTTATTATTGTTTGGAATTAGGACATTCGGATTTTTAATATAACAAAACTTGGACATTTTGTAATGAATCCGGACAAAAATAAAATAAAAAAATATATATGCAAAAATAGAAAGAATTAAAATAAAAATAAAACATCTGCACTTTCCTTTAAAACCTTATCTCTTTCTTTCTCACTCTCCCTTTCTAAACTTCTTTCTATATACTTCTTTTTCAACTAACGAGAAGGCACACTAAGAGGTAAGAATAGCTATTTCAAATATAAAGAGGAAAATGAAAAGACTGAACCCGACCGAAAAACGCGGGAAATTTGCGGGACCAGAACCTACTTATTTATGACTATAAATATACCAAAAATAAGACAGGCTCCACGCATAATTCCCGCTACAAAAAAAATAAAAAAAGAAAGAAAAGAACGCCGAAATTTAAAATAATTTGGGCCAATCAAAACAATTAACACAAAGAGACTTTTGATGTTAGCCGCAACCAATGTTCGCGCCAGAGTCTGGGAGCCTGGTCAAAAGATCTGGGTGAGATGAGGAGAGTGACGACAAGAGACGCAATGCTGGAGAAATCAACCATGCGTGACGCGTGAAATAGTTAAGTGGTCATCTGCTAATGATAATTTTGCCCTACTTAGAGCCGGGAAAACCACAGTAGATTGACAATAACATATTTCTAAGATGGCTACTACTACTAGCAAGTTCTGATTTCGAAACTACCCACTACCGAACCTAAACAGACATTTTTCCAGACTACAACCAATATCAGCCTTATAAACGAACATTTTGCTAAACTGAATATAAAATATTTATTTTACACCCCTGAATCAATTCGTTTTCATTCCAAAATTTCTGGTAAATAATAACAAAAAATATCTGGCACTACTAACCACAATTACCTATAAATGCTACTGTGTTCAATGCGACATAGATTTTCCAGAGGGAAATGAGACATCTAAGTTATTCTGTGACCAAAAGAAAATGCGACTTTGCGCTCTGTCTTATATATACCTTTTTTTTAGGAGGAGTTCTTTGGCACGCAAGTGGGATAATCAAACATTCTCAATATTTATTACATTTTTTTTACTTCATTTTTTAAAAGAAGTGAACTATTTTGGGACACTGGTGGGACCCCCATATTAACAAGGCCGTGTGTCGCATTCGAAGCAGCGGTGGACAATCAATTAAATAACTCTATTCGTTTTACTCTTGATGAGAAACGTAGCAATTTGATATTTTTAAAAATAAAGATTTTTTCAAAAGGGTTGTTTGAATATGAGTACGTCGTATTAAAATTCAATTTTAAAATATTATTTCTAATTCTAATTACTAATAGACTATACTTCTTTTAAAACAAATAAATGTATTAGAATTGTTTTATTATTAAAAAATTATTATTAAAATATCAAATATAAATATGTATGTTTCATTTTTCAGCTTTCTTTAAAAAACATTATTTAAGGAAAATTTTTGTTAATGTCGGCAAAGAATAGCTATTTCATTTCTTTGATTAAGTAAATTTTTATTTTTTATAACCCTAGTTATGTATAATTTCTCATGTATGCACAAAGGACATGGATCATTTAATGACCTACATATTCTAGCTTTTTTTAAAATTTCCATTTCGCAGTTGGTGTTTTATTGGTTTCTTTTAAGTGCCAGAAATATTTAGATAGGGACGTCTGATTTTGGTATTTATTTATTCTAAAAGAACTTTGATGTTGGTTAAAACGTTTTTTAAATTCATGTCTTGTGCATCTAATGTAGATTTTTACCTTGTCTGTATCCTCAAAAGATGAGATATAGAAACAACCCTTCTGGAAAAAATCTTTATGTATACAATCACATATTTAACGGAAAAAAAATGTGCCGAAAAACTTTTTGTCATTGAAAAAAAAACAAAAACAGACGACATGCGAAAAACGGATGTCATCATTTGTTCATTTGTTGAACAGGCACCCCTACCCTACCTTAACTTAACATCATTTCGAAAGTAACTCATATTTTGATACAGTAGTTGTCAGTGAAAATGAATACCCTACCAACCCTTGTCAAAATGATTGAATTTCCCCGTATCCTTAGAAACTAATATTAAGAATGTATGTGCTCACAAAACTCAGTAAATTTCAAAATAAGTTATTCCAAAATTCGCTTGAAAATGAAACAGGTCTAGGGATTTTAATTTAATTCTGTAATTAAATTTGAAGTTTTTAGTTTCTGTTTTTGAAACATGGTAATACCTGTGTAGCGATGGAACCATATTTTTAAATTAGTAAATTTATAATATTTATGCTCTGCAGAATTGTATTGAGCACTGTTTTTTAAAAATAAAAATAATTAATAAGAACACCGGATTATAAATCTTACTGTTCTTTCTCTTTATTTTGCAACACACTGGGAAAAAAATCAACAAAAGGTCGCCAAAAATCATTTTCAGCTCAAAACACGATACTCAAAAACTTTTGGCGTGAAGACGAAATTGAGCAGCAGGACGGTCAAACATCAAATGACAAAAAGTGGTTTCTGAGTCGGAGGATCCGTGCATCCTTCCGGTTAATAAATTAACCCATTGAAAATAAATATTTAACATTTACAATCAATGGGTCGCTTTCCTGCCAACAATAAAAAGACATGCTTCGTGATTCTTTTGAAAAGTATTTAAGTAAAGTCTCTAGACGAACAAAACCAATAAGGAGATAGAAACGGATACATACGACATCAGTTCACGATGACGCGGCTTCATAGAGATTTCCTAAATCATTCACCCGTCAGTCTCACCAAGCTACGTAACATTTATACTCTTCCTCATCAAGCTACGTGACACCCACCCGTCTTCCTCACCAAACTACGTGACATTTACACACTTCCTCACTAAGCTACGTGACGTATATACTCTTCTTCACAAAACTACGTGACATTTACATTTTCCTCCTTACTTTCACATTTGCCACTTTTTCTCACACATACACGCGAAGACATTACATTTCTTTTAACCTTAAGAAACAACTACAAACAGGACTTGAAAGAACACTCATACACGCCACGAAAAATTTAATTGTAAAAAAGATGAAAATAAAAATATTTTATATTTAAAAACCTTTCTCGCCTTTTTCTATTTGTAGGTTGATTCAACCCTGCAACAATCTATTCAATATTAAAGAAAAAATGTTCTTCAGCTAATTAATAAACACATCTGTGTCACTTTTATGGAAACCGATTTTATTAAGACTAATAACAGCATAGAAAGTGTAAGCGCATAGTTTATAGGAAATAAACCCTATTTCCAGCATAATTACATACCCACATACATACCATATTAAAGCACGCCAAAACTTTATTTGTTACCCAATAGCAGACAATATTAGAAACATGCCAAATGATTCCACAATGCAACACACACTGTTTAAATCAATATCTGTTGTTTTGAAATTAATATCACCATGTGAAATATTTGAGCAATCAGAGAAAACTAAATTCCTATTTTTCTCGAGCCTACTTTCGACTGGCAAGTGGTTATTTAGCTCCCCCCCTCTCACAAGAGCGTGCTGAAAGAAACATATGCCGGCGACTTCAAATGAATCATCTCCAACAGCATGAACGGCCAGTCGGCGACTTCAAATGAATCATCTCCAACAACAGCATGAATGGCCAGTCGGCGACTTCAAATGAATCATCTCCAACAACAGCATGAACGGCCAATCGGCGACTTCAAATGAATCATCTCCAACAACAGCATGAACGGCCAGTCGGTAACTTTAAACGAATCATCAATAATAACAACAAAGGCAATCGGTGAATTTTCGCAAACGATAAAAGTCTTTTTTTAGTCACAGCTTTTGACTGTGACCCAACTAGTTAAAAAACTAGTCTCAACCACAGCTATTTTCTCTGAATCGGTATCTAAGGATTTTATCTCAACAAAAGATTATTTTTTAATCATTTTTTACTCTTGAATTCATGTACATATGTTAGTAAATACAAATGATTCATTTCACAGGTGTAACCATGATTTCTTTATTTTTCTTTTATTATTGTTTGGAATTTGGGCTTTCTGATTTTTAATATAAAAATTATGGACGACTGAATTTCCTATAAATGGCGATCTCAACCTTGAAAACTAAACTCCTAATGTCTTTACAAGTTAGCCAGATCGTTCAGCTACCACACCTTTTTGTTTAAATCTAGGTAACCTCTTTACCAACATGACAACGAGAAACCTGATATCAAAGGTAACCGTTTTAAATCATATCTGATAACATTATAACCTTTTAAATCAACTCACCCTACTTTGAAATGTATCTGATTTCCGGGACGGTAAAAGCTTATACGGCGAATTAATACAAAAATATATTTTCTTCCTTACATATAAAAACAACATTGACAAACAAATATTTAATACATTTCTCTATATTCCATCTGTTTAAAAATTTAAAGAGCATAATGTATATAGATAAATACATTTGTTATTTATTGATGTAATTTGCTGTCTCTATTTTTGCCATCAAACTACAAATATCTGAAACCAGTAGGGTCTATTTCCCAAACATAGTGGACATACACCAAAAATTCAAAAGCCAGTGGCCTTTTTCCATTTAAATCACTCATGTTACGATATTCTGGCTAGTCATGTCAGCGGAAATACGGCAATATGTACAAGCTTGTGCCACCTGCGCAACATATGCAGATTGTCAACCAGCAGAACCCCAGAATCACGGAACTAGCCAAAAGACCCTGGCAACGAGTCTTTGCAGGCATTCTCTCATGAGGTGGAGATGGATATCTAGTCACAGTGGACCAGCACAATAAGTTATTTGAAGTTGACAAGTTGAAAAATTCAACCTCACACGCAGGAATCAACTGCCTAAGAAGTAATTTTGCCAGGTATGGTATACCAGATACTCTTTTCCCTCTGATAACGGACCCCAATTCTCATGTAACTCATTCAGAAGTTCTCAAGAAATTGGACGTTTACACATGAGACGATGTCCCCAGGCAACAGTCAGGCAATTGGCACGCCGGAAGCTGCAGTCAAAATTGTAAAACGAGTAATGCGAAAATGTAACCATCAGAAGAGGACCTACTACTAGGACTGTTAAATCTTCGCACACACACCAACTGAAGATCTCAGCACCAGACCGGCACAAAAATTTCTTGGTCGACGCACAAAGGCCATGATGCCAGCTGCAAAAACTATGCTAAAACCCAGCTATCTGTACACATATGAGGAGGCGCAAAATAAGTAAAGAAGGAAATTGATGTAACATAGCACAAGCAAAGAACTTGTCGGAGTTAGCTCCTCCTCAGTTCTTTAATCCTTCAACAGGGGTCTCTCTCCCCTGGCTATAAATACTGGCTGACACTTCTCTCTCTCTCTGTTTTTTTTCTTTGTCTTCTTTGGACTTAATTAAAGTCCCACATTTCCATGTAGCTGGACCGGCTAGCAGGAAATTTTAACCTTCTGATATCTCTTCGCATCTTCACGCCAGCGGTCCGCTACAAACTCAGTTAACTTTAGATCGGCGATAATGTTCGGGTCCAGCCAATGAGACCGCACTCAAGAGAGTGGGAAGAAGCCACAATAATAAAAGAAAAACACTGACTGGCCGATCATACGAGATTGAGAAAGCGAACGGACAGAGATGCCGTCGTAACAGGCGGTTTTTGCGCCAAACAACACGATCAACGCACTCACGTCCACAACAGAAACCGGCATCAGCTGACGATAGTCAGTCAGAGGGGGAAAATCTTACCTCTAACAAAGAAATAATCAGAGAGAATGAGGTGGAACCAGGAGGAAACCTGCAGCCGAGTGAGGCACCAGTGCAAACACGATCAGGTCGAATCATAAAAAGGCCTGCGAGATACACTGAATGACAATACTCACTCAATGTTTCAAACAAACCCCCCATTAAGAACTAAACAAACAATCCTCTTTCTCCCCATAAGGAGGGAGATGTTACATGTAGGAATTTTTCCTGTCCCCGTTTATATTATGATCTTTCGTTTAGGTAATTCTCCGGAAACTTCCTGTAATGATGACTAAACAATAAATTTGTTATCGCGCCTAGCTCCTTTGTCGTTTTCACTAATAACAAATACATAACGTAACAACTCAGCCTAGTAAAGTTTTGGTAACTGTCCTGGTAAAATGACCTTAAGAAAATGGAAAGTTGAAAAATTCAAAGAGAGTGGGAGGGAGAAAAATTCGAAAGACTAACAAACAATATAGAAAAGAAACGCTATTTTCAACCCAATTCAACCCACATACATAGCATTAGCGCAAACTTTATAACAGACAATATTTGCAAACATGCCAACAAGATTCCACAATACAACACACACTGTTTAAATCAGTCTATTGAATATGAAATATTTGAGGAATTAGGGAAAACTAAAATCGTATTTTTATCGAGCCTACTTTTGGAAAAAAAAATTCTTATAAAACCCACAGATTTCAACTTTCATGAGCAGAGATACGAATGGCTTCAAGCCGTTCAAGCACAAGAGAAGATGTAGCTACATAGTTTTTTCCTTCATGTGCTGAGAGAAACATGTGTTGGAGATTTTAAACTAATCATCTCCAACAACAGTAACAACAGCAGCAGCAGGAATGATCAGTGAATCTTCCCTAATGATTAAAGTCCTTTCTCTGTGGACTAATTACCCAAATACTTTGACTCAACTAAAAACTATTTTTTTTACTCATTTTTACCTCTTGTGAAATCATAAACATTTGTTTGTAAATACAAATGATTTATTTAACGGGTCTAACCATTATCCAGGTTTTCTTTATTTTATTATTGTTTGGAATTCACGTCTATTTTTAGAGATTGTGAAATTTTGATCTTGTTATTATTGTTTATTCACTATCCTACTTCATGGTTGTGAAAGCTTTCTGATTGGTCGGTCGAATTATCTATTCTTAGAGATGGCGAAATCTTGGTCTCTTTGTTATTATTTATTTTTATTTATGTTTCTATCACCACATGATTTGCCTCCAGGTTTGCACCAGATTATCAGTAAAACTGGGTACAGAGGTGACCTGATATTACTCCCAGTTGATTGATCCACTTCAGTTGTGACCCCAAGGATATGTGTGCGCATGAGAAATTCGTTGGACAGAGAAAACAACTGCACCTTGTCGGAGTTAGCTCCTCCTCAGTTCTTTAATCCTTCAACAGGGGTCTCTCTTCCCTGAGTATAAATACTGGCTGACCTTTCTCTCTCTCTCTCTTTTTAGACTTAGGCCTTGGGCCTCTACCTCGCGCGGAGGTGAGGTAAAATCTCTCTTTTTCTACTTAGGCCAATATGTGACCTCTCACAGATACAGCGTTTCCCAAATTCTGGGAACGCGCTAAGAACAATACACGTACGTACGAACACTTACAACACACACACACATAATTTCTCTATACAAACTCTATGTAACAGTCCATGTCTTTGTTTAACTTGTTTTGTTATTAATATATATTTGTTTACCCATGTATATCGGTCTTGTTTGTTTTCTTTGTCTTCTTCGGACTTAGTTAAAGTCCGACATTCCCATGTAGCTGGACCGGCCATCAGGAAAGTTTAACCTTCTGATATCTCTTCACATGTTCACCCCCCACGGTCCGCTACAACCTTAGAGGTAGGAGACGTCTTTCACACATCACAAACAGAATACATGGTCCATATACTGGACTATAGGTGCTGTGGGCTGTGTACAAAAACACTGGCTGCTGGGAAGTGACAAAGTCAGATGCTGATAAAAATGTTAAGTAATGACAATCTGTCTTTTGTTATTATTTAATTGACACTCTCACTTTATTAAACTAGTTGTCAACCAAAGCTAGAACTTCCAGTCTACTTATTTAACACATAGCTAGGGAGTGAAGAGATGAGTTTCAATTTTTCCAAGACTATTTGCGTGAAACACTGAAAATGCGTAGAATTTGAACTTAGCTCGCTAGTTTCACATTCCACACCCATGGATCTAAACACTATTCACACAATATCAGAAAATTGAAATAGCTTCTTTATATTTACATTGTGACTTACACTTTATTAGAATATAAACTTGTGAAAAAAGAAGATAAAAATAAATTAGACAAAAAAACGGAACAAAAAGAAACTTGGGACATTTTGTTTAGTTTACTTTGTGTTTGTGATTCGTAAGCGGAAGCCTTACGAAACGGTAATTAGTTCTTTACAAAACTTGTTAAAAGTGTTAATTTTGAAACAATCATTAAATGCCCTTCAATAAAAAATTTTTTCATTATTTTTATTTTGATATTATAGATCATTTTTTTTTTTTTATCGTAAATTAAATAATATTTTTTACTTTTGAATGATTTCCAAACTCAACGAAATCCGGGAAAAGTACGTGACGAGACTGAAACATTATGAAAGATTTATTTCCTTTTGTTGCAATACGCCATATCACTCCGGTAAACAAATGAATTAAATCCAATTTGACCCGATTTTGTCCGTTTTGAGTCCTCGAAAAATGGGATTGAATTCTAAAGTATTTGGACATGATTTTGGTTGAAAAAAACCTACGTCTTGGATTACGGTATTTATTTTCCAACTGCCAATCGAAGAGCCAGACATTTTGTATTTATTGACTAAACAAAAGCTTTTTGTAATCAATCAAAACATTGTTAAGTATGTCAGAAAAGAGAAGCTGCCTTTCCAAGATGGCTGGATAAATCATTTCCATTTCTGAAAACAATTTAAGTAACTATCTTTTATAATGGCATAACCTGATACTACGAGGGTCATTCAATAAATAAGGTGAATTTTTCGGTATAAGGGCTTCTAATGCAGATAGAAGCTTACTCTTTTTAATTTTTTTTGTTTTACTTCTTTTTCACATGGATTTAATTTCTTTTGCAGATTAAAAAAAAAACTTTGAGAGTTTTGGCGATTAACAAATATGGCCCACCAAGAAGCATGCTCCAGGATTGAACAGCGGTCAGTTATCAAGTTTTTGGTTGCTGAAGGGTGCAAACCAGTTGAAATTCATAGGAGAATGTCACTGTGTATGGTGCCACATGTTTCAGCCAAAAAATGTCTACAAGTGGGCTAAATTGTTTAAAGAAGGACGGAGCAGTGTTGAGGATGAAGACAGGCCTGGGAGGCCTACAGAATTGAGGTCTCCTGAGGTGATCGAATCAGTCAATGACCTCATTCAGTCTGACAGAAGGGTGACAGTGGATGACATTGCAAGGACTTTGAGCTTATCTGTTGGGACAAATGCAGGGGTCATCAGTCAGAAGGAGTCATCTTGCATCATGACAACGCAAGGCCTCACACAGCAGCCCAAACGGTGCAGACCATCAACGAGCTGGGCTGGGAACTGCTCCCTCATCCCCCTTACAGACCAGTCCTTGCCCCTTCAGACTTTCACCTGTTTGGTCCCTTTAAAGCGTTCACGAGAGGCACGAAGTTTAAAAGTGACGATGAAGTCAAAAGTGTTGTGAGCGACTGGCTGAGACATCAGTCCAAAGATTTTTACGCTGAGGGAATACGGAAGCTTGTGCACAGATGGGAAAAGTGTGTGACAGTGCTGGGAGAGTACGTTGAAAAATAAATAAAAGTAAGCTTCTATCTGTATTAGAAGTCCTTATACCGAAAAAATTCACCTTAATTACTGAATGACCCTCGTAATTTCTTGTGAAGATCAGTGATAGCCTTGTGGATGATGAATTATTTAACACCCTGCAACTCTTTTGCAATAGAAAAAATCTTGCTAGACTTTCACTACTCTTTCGTTATTTCCATGCAAATGTTCAAACGTGCTACATTCCTTAGTTCTGTTGCGGGTGATATATTGGCTCGCAAACAGATATTGAATGACGAAAGACAACTGCAAACAAAACGAAGACTCGAGTAAAAATATAGATTTTCAAGGTTAATTTTGGCAAAGACAATACATCAATAAAATAAAGCTACAGTATACTAGGCAAAAAATATCTCTGCATGTTCATGTAGAAGGTGAGAAGAGTGTGAACCAGAGGACAGTTTTGATAGTCGTTTGTAAAGTGTTGTCCTGAAAAGGACAGTGTTGTAGTCGCCGAAGAGCATTGTCCTGAAAGGATAATTTTGTAATCAGTGAAGAGCGTTGTCCTGAAAAGGACAGTTTTGTGGTCGCTGAAAAGTGTTGTCCTGAAAAGGGCAGTTTATTGCACATCGTTGCACATCGTTGCTGCAGGCGATGATGGTTGGCTGGAGCTGGAGCTGGAGCTGGAGGGGCACCCGATGGTGAGACTGAGTCGCGGTTGGTTGACTAGAATTGTTGGCTACCGCCGTCTACCGGATGTTGGGTGCTGACACAGATACTACACTTCGAGAAGCACGTAGATTTGTGTTTTCGAGCTCCGAAACCTATTTATATCCTGAATCAGTTTTACAACAATTACCGGTTAAGCTTTTTCTTCCGGTTATTTTTTATAATGTGGGTGTGACGACAGGACGCAATGCACAACGTCAAATCATTCTCATTCTCTTAGCATTTCTTTAGTAAGGAGGAAGACTCCATAGAAAATGCTTCCCAACTACTAGAATCGTAAATTCTTCAAGTCAAACGATATCCATTGCTCCATATCCTCATATTGTGCGCCTCTTCCTCCTTCATTATCGCATACACATTTACAGCAGTCTCAATCAGTAACCCTCTACTTTGAGTGTTTGTGTAGAATCAGACTTCTACATTTGTTTAAAAACCTATTAAAAGTGGCTCAGAGCGAAACTTATGTCAATCCAAGTAGCCCAGCAAACTATTAAAATCGGCTCCAGACGAAAAATAAGTTAAAACTAAATAAAAAAAATCATAATTTCGTACGTTCTCAACTACGCATGCATAATATCGGTTTAGTGTGTGTCCTAAGCAGATATAAATTTGTGCCAAATTTCTTGGAGCCTCCCACGTGACTTAAAACATCAATAAATACGAAACATCATTCGACTTCGACAGTGAGTCTTACGAATTTTCTCAGCTCGACACACGAATCCATGTCACATATTTTACCAGACTTAAAGTTAAATTTACTTAACATTTCCGCAGCTTGCGAAGTACACTAGCTCAACTTCATAAGCTCAACAGAAAACATTAAGTGAGACATTCAATCAAAGAGAGAAAATTTCATACACAGAAAAGTAAGCCGAGTAGAATATTATAAAATTCAACACCAAAAGCAAACTGTTTAATTTTCTTACAAACATAAAAATACCTGATCAAACTTACTCAATTTTATACACACAATTTCTCACCTCTTAATTTTATATAATATCTTCATAAACACTTCAATCTACACAAAAAAAATTTGAAGCAATTACTTAAACAACTTGTATGTTGGGAGTTTTAAACAACTCCCAACATACAAGTTGTTTAAGTAATTTGAAGTAATAAAGATGTCGGATTTAAATCCATTAATTCTTTAGAGATTGCTTTGTTTATCTTTCGAATACGAAACTAAGCAAATACTGAGTCTCAAAAAAATCCGAGTGACTGGGATGTGCTTTCTTTAGATAGAGTAAAAAGAACCTTGTTTAATATGAAGTCCTTCAGGTCTGGGCGGTAAAGCATGCAGGGTCAAATAGTAGTTTCCTCTACAAAGTTGGAGGCAGGTTCAGTCCCTGCTCGAGGACACATTTTCTTTACTAAGATTTCTCAAATACACAGGCCAATAGACGTAATAATCAGTCAGTTAGTTGTGCCATGCGTGATATACGCTTAGGTGATCATGTATCTTGTACTTGCGTATTATACAGCTTATAATTTTTTAAAACAAGGATCATAACATTCATCGAGTGATTTGTATGATAATGCACCTTTAAAATTTTGTTAGCGAAGGAATTTCGCCATTTTATATCATTAACTTTACTTATTTACTTTTTGTATGAATGATTCATTGTAATATATATATATATATATATATATATATATATATATATATATATATATATATATATATATATATATATATATATATATATGAAAAAACAACTGAAAAGTTGAAAATTAAAAAAAAATTGAATGTTTATTTTGTGAAAGTATTTATTTATATTTATATATATATATATATGTATATATATATATTTCGGATCAAAACAATCCTTATTCCCCCATAGCAGAACATATTAATCAACCAGGACACTCATTAGAAAACTGTAAATGTGTATTGATAGATTCTGATTTCAGTTCCACATACACACGCAGAAAAAAGAAAAATACTGGATTTTAAAATTAAATACATATAAACTAGGGTTAAATAAAGACTTGGGTATTTTAAATCTTTATAAATATTTCAATAGCTAAACAAAATTTTTTTGTTAGATATAGTTAAAATTTTTTTTTAAACAACATCTAAAATATTACTACAGTTAGATTTACGTTAGAAATATTCAAACACAGTTGCATTCCATATCACGTGACGTCCGCGTCTCGCGACGGATGCTACTTAATGTAAAAAAAATTCTGAAAACAGCCATTTCTGATGAAAGATCGGGGCCGATCTGAAATATCTATATATATATATATATAAAATATAAATAAATACTTTCACAAAAAAAATTCAATTGTTTTAAATTTTCAACTTTTCAGTTGTTTTTTCTATATTACATACATATTAAGAAAGTATACGTGGCTTCTCATTATGCTATATATATATATATATATATATATATATATATATATACAAGCCTTCCCTTTCCTACGCATAAATCCATCAGCAAAAACATTACTTTTTAATCCGATGAAGGACAAAACGAGTTACACAGAATTTTTCCTATTTTCTTATTCTAGAGAAATCTTTGATACAGTGAAAAATGTTTCGTGTGACGCATTTTGTCCTTCAGGACTTCATTGGACTAAAAAGTAATGTTTACTTACATTGATGCAACTGCACATGTGCATCAACGGAAGCACAACTTTAGACCTATGAAGTACTAAAGGGTGAAACATCCGTTTTTACATTTTGTCATCGGTTTTCTTAAAATTGTTCTTGATATAAAAAATTATATCTCGCTTTCCTTTATATATGTGGGTGTATATAGTGGCTGTCTAATGCAAGGGAGATAACTCAATATCAAACTGTTTGAAGATGTTTGTGAAGTCAGAAATTGAAAAGAATAATTCTATGAAAAAGTAGTATATAACAATAATTGAAAAAAATAAAAAAATAAAAAGTCATATACGCTGTCATATTTAACTGGATTAGTAAACTACTACTACTACTACTAATACTACTAATGATGATGATGATGATGATGTTCCTGAAGAACAAGGAAGATATTGGAAAGGAGACTCAACAGGGGAAAGTTTATCAAAAGTATGCCTCCAGTCAAATCACGCTGAAAACATTGGTTCCCGTTCGATCGCCGAAGTTAAGCTGTGTTGAGCCTGTTCAATACTTAGATGGGGGACGGCTTTGGAACACTAGATACTTTAAGGCAATTCTCACGCATCTCCCACTCTCTCTCTCTCTCTCTCTCTCTCGTGTCTCCAGACCGTTCTTACACGTGCCTCTGACTTTCTCTACTAAACTCAGTCAGTTATCATTTCTTCCTCTATCATTCTCCTTCCTCTCATGACTGTTGCGTGATGGATAGTATTTCTGATAATATAGTTAAGGCCCTCTTTCTACACCCGTTTGTGTTCGGCGACTTCAATGCCCACTTAATCACTCTGTCACTGACCTCGTTGGTATCCAGAACTTACTCAATCTCTCACTCACGTAGTAGACTTACTCACGCGCATCCCTAGTAACCCTGATGGACATGCTTCTCCACTTGATGTCTTTCTTACCTCCACACTGACTCATGTCGTGCTCTGTAGCTATGTCCATCATTCAATCACGTCTGTAGATATCTTCCGCACTCCCATCAGTCACGAACCACCTATTAACAGAATATCCTTCTGTTATCAGTACGCTGATTGGGGCTCGTTCCATGACTTTCTTCGAAATGTCCCTTGAAATGATATTTTGAGTCAACCTCTACGTAGATGTACCACTGCGGTCTCTTTCTGGGTGAAAGCTGGCATCGAAGCTTTCGTTCTAGTAAGAAAATACCAAGTAAAATCTTGGTTCTCATCTGCCTGCATTGCCGCTATAGCCTACAATAATTGCTTCTTCCGGATCTACCAGTGCGATGGCTCTGATTGTAACAGGCGTCTCTTTGCTATTGCTAATAATGAGTGCAAGCTTGTCCTCAAAGAAGCGAAGTTACTGTTTACTGAAAGAACGAGATAACGTATAGCCTCTCACAAATCTAGAGACTACCAGCGACTATGTAAGAGTGTGCTGAACAATAGCAAAACCTCATTCCGATCAATTTGAAGTTCTAACATCTATTGAAGATAAGGTAGAGTGCTTTGCGTAGAAGTTCTCTTCCAACTCCACTCTCGACTCGTCTGGAGTACCTCTGCCAAATTTTCCTCTTAGAACGGAGACTCTACTGAATGATATGCGCATAACTCCGTTACTGGTTTCAGACATCATTTCTAAATTAGATCCCCACAAGGCAAGCGGATGTGACGGCATCCTTACCGTTGTCCTAAAGAAATGTGCTACTGAGCTGGCTCCTGTTCTTTCCAAACTTTACAATAAATGTTTCATTGTTTCTTGCTTTCCAGTTTGCTGGAAATCCTTCTCTGTAGTTCATGTTTTTAAGAACTCTGGAAAACCCTCTGACACCTCAAAATATCGCCCTATCAGTCTCCTACTTCTTTTTGGTAAAGTATGCCGAATTGATTAAATATCTTACTTCACTCGACATCCTTTTGGCTAAACAATATAGTTTCCGTTTACCGCCGATTTGTTAACGGCCATCACTGATTTTGTCTATGATGCTCTGGATAAGTATAGCAAAACACGGACTGTGGCTCTAGACCTCGAAGGTGTTCAACAACATTTGGCATATTGGTCTTCTACGCAAGCTCAAGGGCTACGGTGTTACAGGATGAATATTTGGATTAATCCAATTGTTCCTAACAAATCGTATAAGGAAGGTCGTGTTGAACGGGCTATAACTTTTCATACTACAGCGGGGGTACCCCAGGGCTCTATTTTTGGACCTACGCTGTTTCTGATTTTCATCAATGACCTTCCCGATGTCACCAGTTCCCAACTAGATATTTATGCAAATGACACAAGCATAGTTAGTAGCAAATCCGATAGATCTGACAAAGTAAACCTGGAGGCTGCTACTGAAAAGAACCTCCAATCGATGGTTAACTGGGGCAAGAAATGGCTTGTAAATCTTAACGCCTCCAAAACAAAACTGCTTTCATTTATTCGCATTTTCTACCTGCGATCAGTATGGCTGATGCTAAACTCCAGGAGAGCAACAGACTTCTTGGCATCACGTTTTCCACTGACATGAAGTGTAGCGACTATATCGAATCTATTTGTTTCGTCCACTGCAATGAATGTTGGTTCGCTGTGTCGTGCCAAAAGATTTTCTCATTATTTACATTATTTACATTGTTCGGACTGTTGTCCTTATTATTGTTATTAATCAAAATGACACATGACCCAGTGGATAAAAGCGTTGGTTGGATCCAGTAACTTGACCCAAAGTGTTGTGAGTTCAATACCTGGCTACAGTAGTGGCGAAAAAAAACTTGGAGAGTTGAGATAACTGAGACACCCAGAAGAGGCACGATACGTGGAACTAGAACAATATACTCCGGAGGACGAAATAAAGGACCCAGTTTGAACGAAACATCGTGATCATGGCAATAAAGATGAGGACAACTGTCCGAATAATCTAAATAATCTAAATAATTAAAATACCTCATCTCAGAAATACAGACAGAAATTTTTTCTCGTCAGAATTTAACTTGCACATTTACGAATCTACCATTCCTCCGTGCATTGAATACTGCTGCCATATCTGGTCTGGTGTTCCCACTGTACATCTCGAGATTCTTGACAAAATGTGTATGTAATGTAATCGATCCTAATCAGGCATCGCGACTTCAGTCACTTTCTCACCAATGTGACGTGTTTTTTCTACAAATATTTTCATGACAACTGCTCTGATGATCTTTTTCTCTCTGGTGCCCCAACGGCGTGAATTTAACCGCGCTACTAAATTGACAACTAGGTCCCACCGTTTTACAGTTGAACTAGCTGGATGCAACCACTACTTCTCCTCTAAGAGTTTCTTTTCTCACACTTCTCACCTGTGGAACTCCCTTCCGATTTCTTGCTTCCCTGTTAACTATAATAAAAATTCCTTTTTTGTCCTTTCCTCAATCCTCCTCATTCTCAGTCTTCTCATTCTCTTTTACCCCCTTAACCTGCATACTAGTGACATGACCATTTTGCTTGGGAGTGAAACGATTAAAAAAATGTTAAAAAGAGAAAAATAACTTCATATTTAATTCTGATGAGCAAAATACTGTTAATTAAACTGCAACAAATAGAGCTAACACATGTTCTCGCTACAGCTTTTTTCCTTCATAATATTACGTGTCATAATGTAGGTTGGGCGCACAGGTGTACCAGATGAAATATGCAACAACAAGGATTTTATAGCAAAGAGCGTAGATAACTGAAATCTCTAGATTCTTGAAAAAATCCAAAGAAGCCTCTGCAATGTGATTGATCCTGACCTGGCATCTCGACTTCAGTCACTTTCTTGCCGACGTGACGTGCCTTTCCTCTGTCTATTTTATAAATATTTTCATGGCCACTGTCCCGATGAGCTTTTTTCCATGGTGCTTTAGCTACGTGAATTTAAGCTGGCTACTAGACTGGCAACTAGGTCTCACCGTTTTACTGTTGAACTATCTAGATGCAACCGACACTTCTACTCTAAAAGTCTTTTCTCGCACTTCCCTTTGGATTTCTTACTTTCCTGGTAACTACAATCTTCAAAAATTTAAACGCAATGTCAGTCGCCAAATTTCTGTCTTCTTGAATCTGGTTCCATTTTTATCCGTTCCTCAATCCTCCCTATTCTCAGTCTTCTCATTCTCTTTTTCTTTTGCTCCCAGTAACCCGCATACTAATGGCATTGCTGCCTTGCTTGTTTTGGTTTTGGTTTGGTTAAGTTTGTTTTACGGCATATCAACCTCAAAGAGTTATTTAATGCCGACAAAATTTTTAATGCTGGTAATATTTTTTTTCAAAAATGTATTTCTGGTAATATTTTTTCGCAAAAATATCTATTTTGGGTAATATCTTTTCTTCGAAAAATGTATTTCTGGTAATAATTTTTTTACTAAGTATTTTTGGTATTAAAACCTATTTTTACACTTTCATAGTGTTTTGACCCCAGTTTGGTGGTTAACTATTTGCCCATAGCTGGGACACTAACAGGTGCTACCACCCCGGGCCCGGGTGTACCTGGGAACACCAGCAATTAAGAGGTGGTTCCACGCTCATCAAAACCTCCTGTTCAGAGGCCTTGCTGTTGGATGTAGTTTATCGTCATACCCAGGACAAGCCTTGTTTGGGGTGAAATGATTAAAAGAAAATTAAATTTGATTGTTTTATATTAAAGTCATAGTCAAATATTATGTTATTGATCTGTAAACTTTAGGATATGAAATTAATGCATAAAATTATTTTAGAAAAATTAATATCAATGTTTTTTTTTTTTAAACGAGTTTGTAGCGGACCGTGTGGGTGAAGATGTGAAGAGATATCAGAAAGTTAAAATTTCCTGCTAGCCGGTCCAACTTCATGAGAATGTTGGGGTTTAATTAAGTCCAAAGAAGACAAAGAAAACAAACAAGACCGATATACATGGGTAAACAATTACATATTAATAACGAGTTACACAAAGACATGAACAGTTACATAGAGTTTGTATGGAGAAATTATGTGCGTGTGTTGTAAGTGTTCGTACGTACGTGTATTGTTCTTAGAGCGTTCCCAGAATTTGTGAAACGCTGTATCTGTGAGAGGTCACATATTGGCCTAAGTGAAAAAGAGAGAGATTTTACCTCACCTCCGCGCGAGGTAGCGGCCCAAGGCCTGAGTCGAAAAAGAGAGAGAGGCGAATGGTCAGCCAGTATTTATAGCCAGGGGAGAGAGACCCCTGTTGAAGGATTAAGGAAACTGAGGAGGAGCTAACTCCGACAAGTTCACCCCAAGCAATGCAGTAATGCCACTAAGACCCAAGGGGTTACTGGATGTGGAAGTATTAGAAAGGAGCGAGAACAATAGAAGAGTAATCAGGAACACAGTAGATAGCGATTGAAATTGTATTAAAATTTTTGAAGATTAAAGTTGGCTGGAAATCATGGAGCTGAAAGGGAGTTCCACAAGCGGGAAGTGCGTGAAAAGAAACAGCATAGAACTTACGGTTACATCTATCCAACTCAACTATAAATCTATGAGACCTCTTCGCCATTCTAGTACCGTTCTTAAATTCACAAAGTCTAGGTAACAATGCTCGTCCGAACAATTACCATGAAAAAAAGGCATACGGAGGCAACTTTATTGAGGAGGGAAAGTGACTGAAGCTGACCCGTCAGATAATGACCAATAATATTACTAGAAGAAATTTCGTGTGACGCATTTCTTCATTTAGGACTTTACGTTGATGTAATTGCACATGCGTTCGAAGGGGAGGGGAGGCTGAAATTTTAAGCTTTTAAATTAAAATATTTTTTTTACATTTAAAGCCATAACTTTTGTCAAGAAAAACGACTAAACTATGGAAAGAGCACATTACTCAGTTTAATTTTTGTATGAGTTATCTCCCTTGAAAGTGTTACCGGCGGATGTCTCATTTTACGTTCATTTTGGAATTTATTTTTACAGCAATGCTAACTTGATCAGAAAAGTCAGTCCCAAAGGTGGAAGAGTTTTGGCCCACTTGGTCACTCACATCAGACTATCGGCTAGAGTGTGCATTGTTTATTTAGTGATATTTCATTAAATAAATTAATTCATTACAGAAATTTGGAACAGGCATACTGCTAGGTCAGGAGAAAGTGATCGTCAACTTCTGACAGCATCTCCTGAAGTAGCCTCGCCAACTCGCGAATCTTATAATAATGTTTTTTTTGCAGATAACAATAAAGCAACATAATATTTTGTGTGATATATCAAACAGATATTGAATGACAGAAGACAGCAACAAAGAAAACGAAGACTTGAGTAAAAAAAGAATATATTGCCAAGTTTATATTCGTCAAAGAAAATACATTGATAAAAATAAGGTTACTGTACATGAGACATAAAATATCTCTGCATGTTCATGTAGAGGGTAAGAAGAGCATTGAAATACAGTTTTGTAGTTGTTGAAATGCCTTGTTCTGAAAAGGACAGTTTTGTAGTCGTTGAAAAGTGTTGTCTTGAAAAGGACAGTTTATCGCATATCATTGCTGCTGGAGGATGGCTAGCTGGAGCTGCAGGCCTGTTGGTGCTGCTGCTGTTGTAACAGATACTACACTTTGATCCTAGGCTTTATTTAACAAGAAATAATTGTTTGTGGCAAAAGGCCATAGGGGAAGTGGGTAAAGACTGGTTGTCCCTGACTATCCTAAACCTAGTTAATTAGATTCAAGACCCATTCATTCTTGCATTCACTCAATCTTCTTCACCAAACCATCATTTACCAAAATGGGTTTCAGTTGGCCTGATCCACTGCCAATGTCTTAACTACCATCACTCACAGAATCAGTGAGGCTCTTGATGACACCTCGAGGACCATAACACTAGATATCTTAAAGGCCTTTAACAAGGGGAGGCATAAAGGTTTGCTATACAAGTTCTATGGTTATGGAATCGCTGGAAGGGTCTTTTCGATCATGAAATCCTTCATAACAAGTAGGTCCCTGAAGGCCAGTCCTCAAGTGTCCTAGCAGTCAACACTGGCATCCTACAGGGGTCACTTCTTGGGCCAACTCTCTTTTTGACTGATCTCTTTTCCAATCTTGTAAAAACTGGCTGGTTACATTCAATGCCTTGAAGACCAAGCTAGTTATGTTCTATTGTTGCCAATCCAACCGCAAACTACCACTAGTCAAGATGAATGGCGTTCCTCTTTGGGAAGCACCATGCTTTGAAAGACTATTGGACCTCAAATGTATACCGAACCTCAAGTGGAACTCATACATACGAGCTGTTGCTAAGGATGCAGTTAAAATGATCGGCTCCCTGTACCGCTCCAGTAAGTACCTGACTCCTCCTGCTATCCTCTATCTTTACAAGAACTAGATCAGGCCAAAAATGGAGTACTGTTGTCATATTTGGGTGGAATCTACCCAGACCTCACTCTCCAATCTTGATAGACTTCAAAAGAGTTTCTGAGCCCTTGTGGGTGACAAATTATTCTCCACGCTTCAACCCCTCTCCCACAGGTGGGATGTGGCAAGCCTCAAGTGGCCCCTGGGCCTTGTAAAGAGTAACCATTACTATAAAAGAAAATTGTAGTATGCTATAAAACTTATATATTTACAATTGTGATTTTTTTTAAATTCTTGTCATCTTGGTTGCAGGTGGCTATGTTTTTGAGACCTTTTTATATGCTGAATCAGTCTTAAAACAGTCATTGGTCATGGAAGGTAAAGTTTCTTCTTCCGGTCATTTTTAAACATTGTGGGAGTGCCAACAGAATACAACAGTACTCTCCGTGTTCAATTGATTTAATATCAGAAGCTTTTAAGAAATCCAGACAATGGACATTGTGAACAAAATGAATCAATTACTTGTTCCCTTTTTAATCCCTCCAAAGGTTACGTAATTACACACATCATACGCTGTTGATATTTTTGATCTTTTTTAGTGAAACCCAAGAGTACATTTTCAGCACACTCCTTCATGATGACTCCAAGATCCTAGTTTTTAATTTGTCTGAAAACAACTAACAGAATATGTTCTGATAATGTGTCAGCAATAATTTTGAATCTGTCCCGAGGAAGGCTGAAGGGCACAATGGCTGAAACATTGAGATAAGAACAACAAAGATGAGGACATTAGTTCAAATATAAATAATGTAAATAGGTTCAACAAAATGATACCTGTGGTCACACACATCATAGCTGATAGCAACTGACAAATTTTAGTGTAGAATAAAATTTAATGTCATGTATCACAGATTTAATATTGTACTTTCATTTGTTAAGTATGGGAATAATGTTACAGCATTTTTCTTCAGGATATAAGTGATAATAGTTTGCCAGATATTTCTTTAATATCTTTGAATAGTCATAACGTTTTGGGAAAGGGTTTTCTAGTTGCTTTTGCTATGGTTTTGAATTCTGAGTTTTTGTTCTCCTAAATTGGCTTCCACCCAGGCTAGAAAGTCCATTCTACCCTGCTAGTTATTCCAGAGAAGAAGATGATGGGTAGAAGAGATGGACTCATGACATTCCCAAGAGTATTAGTGCAAAATGAAAGCAATGGACTGAAACTTGGCTCAACACTTTCCATTCTGGAAAAAATTTTGCTACAATAATAATCATAAAAGGAGATATAAGTTCATAAAAAGCTAGCAAAAAATACTTTATTGGTTAAATAATTACACTAAAAATTCATATGAAAAGATTTTGTGGAAAAAAATCTATGAATTTTCGCATTAATTTAATATACGAATAATAAACATGAAACATACCAATGATAAGTGGGAGGATCAAAAATATTTGGACATTTTATGTATATTGCATTTTATAGAAGGGGGTTCTGAAAAACCTTCAACTTGACCTATTATGCAATGTTTATCATTATATATATTAAATTAAAATACCTGTTCAATTGAACTTCGATTACAAGCCTTATTTTATGATTTCTTTAATGAATAAAATGTCAAACTTAAAAAAAGTGAAAATTGGCTATTTTATTTAGGTAATTTGGAAAACAATCAATAGAAAAATAAAATTGAAATCAATTATCCGCAAATCAAGGGAAGTAACTTTAAAATATTTTACGCAGTTATTTCCCTTGAAAGTTAAAGCGTCATCTTTTAGAGTTGATGTTGGCATTGAGTGAAGATGTTAAAAGATATCAGAAGGTTTGAATGATCAAAAAGCTTAAAATTTTGCGTGTTCAATGATCTTCCATCCACAACAGTTAATAAAAGACAAAAATAATGATTCGAAACATAACAATTGAATTTATTAAGTATTTGATGTACATGCATATAAACTGAAAGGTTTGACAGAGTTTTGTCTCTTTGATTAGGAAATATTTTTACTTGAGCTCATAAGATTAGATTAATTATTAAACTGTAGTTTAGAGGAATGAGTATGTTGCATGTTAGAGATTGTCTATTGGACAAATTGGTAAGAGTCCAGAGATTGTACTTACTGCCAAAATGTAACCCTTAAAGAACTCCCGTCTTGATTAATGTAGTCAGACGTAAAAGAACTTTACAACATTTCATGCAAGTATAATTCCTATTACCAACTTGTACACTACACAATTCCAAACATGCAACAACTCATTTTTCTACAGTTTAATAATCAATTTATTCGTTATGAGCTTCGGTACAAATATTACCTAGTCTCAGAGACACAACTCTGTCTAACCTTTCAGTTCACATGCATGTACATCAAATACTTAATAAATTTAATTGTTATGTTTTGAATCATTATTTTTGTCTTTTATTAATTGTTGTGGATGGAAGATTATG
The DNA here is from genome assembly GCA_964036315.1 of Acanthosepion esculentum. NCBI lineage: Eukaryota > Metazoa > Mollusca > Cephalopoda > Sepiida > Sepiidae > Acanthosepion > Acanthosepion esculentum. Next base: position 103,690,666 of record OZ038475.1, read on the forward strand.
AACACGCACAATTTTAAGCCTTCTGATCATTCAAACCTTCTGATATCTCTTAACATCTTCACACAACCGCAACATAATTGATGACCCCGACGTTTAAACAGGCTATAGCAACATAATTAATAACCCCGACGCTTATAACAAGAACAGAAACAAAATTGACGATCACCGACGTTTGCAACCCAACATAATTGGTCACCCCGACGTTTAAGAAAGGCCGCAACATAAGTGATGACCGCCGACGCTTATGCCAACAACCATAAATTGGTAATCCCGACGTTTACACCAACATAAATGGTAACACTGACGTTCGCATCTCGGCCAACAATTGAACACCTTGACGTTTAACACCAATGGAATCGGTGATTAACAACGTTCAAGCATGCTCTAACCAACAAATAGTAAAACCAACAACGTTTAAACCAACTATTAATTGGTACCATCGACGTTCAAACTACCAGCAACAACAGAAGTGTTAAAGCCGATGTTTAACTCTGCAGCAGCAAAAATGGGTACTCCGACGTTACTACAAAAAACAAAACAAAACAAAAAAAAATACTGGCAACCCTGACGTCTCAACATAATTGATAACTCCGACGTCTCAACCCAAATTTCTTGTTCGTCACCACGTGCGTGCGTACACACAGACTAAATGCCAGACACCAGACCAACTTGGCAAGTTTCCTCAGCAGGCCGTCAGATGACATCACTCCGAAACTTTAAAACAAGTCTCAAAAGAAGTCGGCAAATCAATTGTCCGACACGTATAATTCACAGAGACGCTAAGGAAACTCTTCAACATAACCTAATACACACGCACAATTTTAAGCCTTCTGATCATTCAAACCTTCTGATATCTCTTAACATCTTCACACAACCGCAACAAATGGACTCAATGAAATCAAGCGATGTATTCAAACATAACTTGAAGTAAAATTGGTATATTTCGTTATCTTTTTTTTATTTTTTAAAAATTGGTATATTTCGTTATCTTTTTTTATTTTTTAAATAAAGGAGACGACAAGCGATAAAATATATTTTTACTGACATGAAAATATTTCAGTGAATAGCATTTATTTCGGACAGCTTTTTCCCAAGTACTGATACTTTGTGGAACAGACAGACAGAAGTTTTTCCGATCATTTTTTAAAAAAAATTTAACTTTAACTATCTTTTCTACATAACTTCGAAAACTGCACTTCTTGCCTTCTCTTACGCTCATACATCATCATTCAGTAACCTTCTACTATGATTAGTTTTGGGCCTTGTAAAAAATATGACACCAGTTTTTCATAAAAACTTGGTAAGGGGAAGTAACTCTCATTATAATGAAAGATTTTATTTCCCTTAATTTCATGAACGAGTTTTGCTGTGAAAATAGTTAAAATCGTGTGAAATTTTTTTCAGCATTTTTTCGTAAAAATTGTAACAAATTAATTTAAAGATAACTTTAATTACATGGGGGATGACTAGGCTTAAAAATTTCTGCCATATTAAAAATGTTTTTGAAAAGTCAATTTAGACATTTTAATAAGATTATAAGATGTAAACCCTATTTCCAACACAATTACATATCCACATACGTACCATATTAAAATACGCCCAAACATTAAATATTACGAATATGCCAAAAAGATTACACAATGCAACAGGCATACATTCAAATTGTCTATTGATTAGAAGGGAGCATCACCATGTGAAATATTTGACCAATCAGAGAAAACTAAAACTTTATTTTTCTCATGCCTACATTCGGAAAAAATTCTTATAAAATTTCACAGATTTCAATTTTCAGCAAGCAGAAATGCGACATCTCCAAACTGTTGAAACACAAGAGAAGGCGTGACTACATAGTTTTTTCCTTCCTCTCCAGCGTGTGCCCAAGATATACGTGTCTTTTTTTAACCTCAGATTTTTAATGTGGACCAAATGCTAAAAGTCTTTTCCAAACCGCAGTTTTTTTTCTGTGAACCAACTATCCAATGACTAAACAAAACTAAAGACTAATTTTTACTCCGTTTCAACTCTTGAATTCATGTACACATGTTTGTAAATATAAATAATTTATTTAACAGGTATACCGATGTTTTCTTCATTTTTATTTTATTATTGTTTGGAATTCGAACGTTCGGATATTTAATATAAAAAAATCTGGACAACCCAATTTCCTCCAAGATTTGTTCTTTCAAAAATTGAATCAGTAACATCCGTTATATGTCATTATTTTTTAAGTCGAGAAACTGCTTATTTTCGAAAACTACATATTATCCCTTTCTACTTAGTAAAAGAGGAATTGTGGAGGTTATCTCAATATATGTTATTTTTAATTAAAAAAAAAAAAATAATTCCATCCCAAACAAAGCGAGAATGTTATTAGTGTGCAGGGGGTTACAGGGAGTGAAAGTGAAAGAGAAGATAGGGAGGATTGAGGAAAGGACAATGGCGATTGATGTTGCGTTTAAATTTTCGAAGTTTGTAGTTATAAGAGAAGCAAGTAAAAAGAAGGAAGTTCCACGAGTGGAAAGTGCGAGAAAAGAAACTGTTGGAGTAGAAGTGGTGGTGGTTGCACTTAGCTATTTCAACAGTAAAAGGGTGGGACCTAAATGCCAATCTAGCAGCTCGCTTAAATTTATGTATTTAAGGCACCAGGGAAAAAGCTTGCCAGAGCAGTTGCCATTTTAATATATTTGTAGAAAAGACAGAATGAAGCCATGCTACGTCGGTGAGAAAGTGGAGATGACTGGTTATAATCGCTTACATTACAGATCCTTTTTTGGATTTTGTCAAGAATGTCGAGATTGAGAGCAGGGGCACCAGACCTGATATAGCAGCAGTATTCAATGCACAAGCGAATGGTAGATTTGTAAATGTGCAAGATAAACTCAGAAGAGAAACATTTTTTGGTAGAACACAGTGACCCAACTTTCCTTGCAGTAGCTAATGATTCGATCTAGTCGCCCCACTTCAAGTTAGTGGAGTCCAAGAAGGCGCAGTGTGATGATCTTCTGGAGTCTATCGTCAGCCATGCTGATGGCAGGCAGAAAATGTTCTCTATGGCAGGTAAATGAAAGCTGTATATGTATGTATATATATATATATGTGTGTGTGTGTGCTTGTGTGTGTCTGTGTGTGTGCGTATATGTGTATGCATGTATATATATATGTATGTATCCAAATGTAGTAGCCGTCTGTTGAAGGAAGGTATGTTTGTTTTCAAAGTATGAAGGACTGGTTAGCCGTCTAAAGTCACCAGCTAGCCATGCAAATGTCGTTTTTCGTCTCTGGGTTTGTTACGATGATCGTAGTATTGGAGAATGGACAACATTAATTTATGGACTGTGGTTTTTGTTGACTTTCCATCTGTTTATGTACGCATCTATAGATCCGCATTGAAAAGGCTGCTCGTTTCTCATTGGCTCGTTTCTAATTGGTTGGTCGAACAAGCTATTTTTAGAAATTGGGAAATTTTGTGTCTTCTTGTTATTTTTTGTTTTTTTCTTCTCTTACATCCTGGTTGTAAAAAATTTCTGTTTGTTGGCCGAACTATATCTTTGTTTGTCTGTTGATTTTTATTATCCGTCTGATTTAGAAATGGTGAAATTTTGGTCTTTGTGTTTTTATTTCTTTCTTTATCATTACATTCTATAAGGATATTTTTTGATTCCGATTATAAAAGGATTTTTATAGGGGAGAGTGGGGGAAGAGTAGACGTCACCTTTCTTATCCTGATTATTTATCAGGCGCAAACGCCAAAAACAAGACCTGAAACACCATAGTGAGATTTGAAGTAAATTTGCATATATTGGCAAAACATTAACAGATAGAATACAAAATATACCCATAAGATTGCACAAATTATAATAAAGACAAATATGGGCTTATAAAAGCTGATATTTTTTTTAACAATCGAAAGACCTTTTGAGAAGGTACAACAACACAATTCCTTTCAAAAAAGGGTTCAAACAATACACATTCTTTTTAAAAAAGGATACACTTTCCTATTTGAAATTCGAAACTGAGAAGATTGACAGATCCAACGGAGTCGCTGGGATTTATTCTCAAGAGGGACCTCAGTTATATCTAAATAAATCTTATGGTATTCTTCTTCTTTTTAAACAGATCAGTTTTTAATTTTAAGAATTTTTCATTTTTTCTTTACTGGTTTCTATTAGCTTCTGCTTCTTTTCTTCTTTTTCTTGTGTTTCTGTTTGTTCCTCTTTTGTTTCTTTCTTTGTCCGTAAGAAACAGTCTAATTCATTCACTGGTGACAGCTAAAATTCACAAATAGTACTCGGTCATTATCTTGTGATCGCCGAAATTCTTCTTCTCTTTTCACCCTTTACCATTCTCAACTTTTAAATTGCATGGGAGGAATTTACCCTCCTCATTGGTACAAATCCCAAAGTGTATCTCTTTTTGAAATATGAAAAGCAAATTTTACCCAATAATGAACATTCCGCTTTATTCCGCTGGTTTTTGTTCGAGACAATTTATTTTTTAGAATGCTAAATAAAAAAATGTTACACATCAAATTTATTAGTTATTTTTAACTGTCTGACTTTCTTTAATCTATAATAAATGCCTGCTGCGACTTGCTTTCCCGCTTGTTGAAAATCCTCTTCTGTAGCTCCAGTCTGTAAGAACTCAGACGAAGTGTTTGATCCTTCTAACTATTGGCCTATTAGCCATCTACCTATTTTTGGCAAAATATTAGAGGCTCTAAATAACATATTTTTATTGGTTAAGCATCTCACAGTGTCTTCTTTCAGATAAACAATCTAGCTTTCATTTCTCTAGGTCAACTGCTGATGCATTAATGATTAATAAAACCTAGGCCATTATATTTTTTATCTTCTCTTTTTATTAATTATTTATTTAATTTATATTTTTATATAAATTTCTATATTCTCCCGTCAAGCGAAAGATCAATAAACAAACGTAGTTTATCGTATTATTTTTTATTATTTTATTTTCACCTTTTGCTTATTTTACTTTGCCTTCTTATAATTTATTTTATAATTATTTCAGCAAAAGAATATATTGCTTTGTGGCATTAGGAGCATTTAACTTCAAGCGAAAAAGATCGTTTTCGATTGTAGCTGGCATTGTGTATTTAAAATAAATGACAAAATTGGTATATATTTTTGATTATTGGTGAAAATGAAAAAAAAGAAAAGAATGGGCATCATTTTTGGCATATTATGCATTTTCATTTTACGAAAAGTAAAAATATAACTGAAACACGCAAACTAGAAAAGTGTAATTTGCAGAGGGGGTAAAAGGAATGAGTAAAACTATGAAAAGATATTTCAAATGATTAATTGTAGCGTAAAACAGTTGAAATAAGTAAATAAAAATAAATAAAATTCAAAATATAGGGTGTCCCTAAAGTCTGGACATTAACTATATTTTCTTTTTACCTCCACAGATTAAACCTGGTTTTGCCGAAAGAAGAAATAATTGACTTTTTTAGCGTATGCTAAAAAGGAGAAGGTGTACTCAGTAAAAATCACAGATGCAACAAACCTGATTTAACGTATAAAGAGTGAATGTGCTAAAATTGACGACAATGTGAAGTTATTGTATCGAGTTCACGTGAATCTTACAAAACGCATCAACCTTTGCATCAGAAATGATAGAAATCATATATATTGAAGATATTATTTTGTTAATATTCAAATTCAATAAAATGTTGTTGAAAAATTATTTTTTTTAAAAATATGCATTTTTGCACAGGGTGTCCATACTTTAGGGACACCCTATAGGTTAATAAGAACATTACTTGATAATAAACAACTACTTTGACGTAGAATATTGTTAACACTTACAAATAATTTGCATTGGTTTGATTATGTTAGTTGCATTGATGCGTGGCTTTCATATTAAACGAAGAGAGTGTAGAAAGCATTTAAATCGTGTTTTTTTAAACAAATTGCGATGAGCCATAAAAAAAGAAGATATTTTACAATAACGTGGAACGCAAAAGATTGTAGGACTAACGAAACGAACAAACTCAAACTGGGCAGTTTTTATTGAAAGAATGTGAAGCTATACAGTGAAAAAAAGTCACTATGATATTTTTCTGGAGAACCAGAGGATACATTCGTATAAATACTGTTCTCAGTTAGATCAACTGGACGCGGTAACTGACGAAAAGCGACTGCAATTAGTCAATAGAAAAGATGTAATATTCAGTCAGGATAACGTTACAGAGCATATTTCTTTGATAAACAGTTACAAGATGTAACATCTTGGTTGGGAAGTTTCATGTTTGTTTTGTTTTACCGCATATCAACCTCAATAGGTTATTTAATGCCGACAAGATTTTTATTGCTGGTAATATTTCTCCAAAAATATATTGTTGGTAAAACTTTTTTCTTCAAAAAATGTATTGCTGGTAATAGTTTTTTCCTTAAAAAATGCATTGCTAGTAATATTTTTTCTTCAAAAATGTATTGCTGGTAATCATTATTTACAAAAATGTATTGCTGGTAATCTTTTTTCTTCAAAAATGTATGGCTAGCAATAATTTTCCACAAAAATTTTATTGCTGGTATTAAACCTATTTTTACACTTTCATAGTGTTTTGACTCTAGTTGGAGGTTAACTATTTGCCCATAGCTGGTACACTAACATGTGCTACCATCCCGGGACAGGGTGGACCTGGGAACACCAGCAACTAAGAAGTGGTTCCAAGCTTCTAAATACCACCTGATCAGAGGTCTTGCTGTTGGACGTAGTTTATTGTCTTACCCAGGACTCGGACGTAGTTCATCGTCATACCAAGGACTCTGGAAATTTTCTATTCAACTGACGACAGATATTATATCTTCACATAACCATTTATCTCAATCTTTATAGAAATGTTTTAATGGGAAAATAATCTAGAAGACCGAAAAAGTGACCGACAGTATTTGTTGGCTGAGAAGAAAGAAAATGTTCCTGGAAGATGGAATAATGAAGTTAAATGAATAATTGCAGAAGATAGTGGATTAAAATGAGGAATAGATTTTTCAATAAAGTTAAAATAGACTGGAAAAATGTCTTTTAGTTTTACTTAATAAACGGACTTTTTATGTCTCTCAATTTTTGCAAGATGTCTCTTTTTGAAACTAAAATTATTTTTCTACTTCATATTTCAGCTTGCAGAAAAATGAAAAACTCATTGATTTCACAATCATTCTCTGAAGATATCTTTAATTTTGTATGTTATAAAAGGATAATTTATTAACGCTTTCCATATATGTAACATTCTGAATTTCTAATTTCCTGGCATCTCCAACAAAATCAGTTTATTCTAGATTCAGTACAAGAGGGTTGGGTAAGAAATAGATGTTTGTAATTATCAAACATTGCAAATGTTCGAAGGCGATTTTCATTGTTAATATAAAATAACAGCATGTGTTTTAGTGCCGATTTCTAGTATGCTCCTTTCATCGTTCGGTTGTGAGGTCAGACGTTGTTGAATGTTAACGTTTTGTCCATGTAGTGATATGTAAATGACTGGATAATTAACATAGACAAGTCATAATCTATATAAATGCCCAAGCAGTAAGGGTAGAGCAGCTCTCGGTATACGATATAAACGACTACAGCTGGAAAGATAAAATACGAAGGAAAGCCACTTCATGACAGTCCACAAATGAATTCCTTAAAGATGGCTGGGGTGATGAAAAGTTGCACTTTCGTCATATTATACTCTATGAATTTCGGAAAGGAGTAAGCGTCGGAACTGCGACAAATAACAAACCGAATGTTTAATTTGATCGTGGTGATGCAGTTTTTCGGACAGTCAAAAAGTAGTGTGGCAGATTTCGTCAGGATGCTTTTCACCTAAACGATCAACTTGCGACCCCAGGCGACCATCTGACGTCGATGAAAACACTCTGCTAGGGATCGTGGAGAATAAACCGAAGATTTTGACGGAAGATATTGCAAAGATTTTGAAAATCGATATCTCAACTGCCTTTCTCCATTTGAAGAGACTTGCGTCCATGAAAAACGGTCGATTTTGGCAAATCGAAAAGGTGTTATTTTCCATTACGCCAACGCAAGACCTTGTATTTCAAAACAGACCTTTCAGAATCTTAAAGTGTTGAAATGAGAAACCCTCCAGCATCCACCGTATTCTTCAGACTTACTCCTTCAGATTTTCATTTGTTTCGGCCTCTACAGAATAATTTAAATGACAAAAAACTGATTCTGTATAGTCAGTCGAATACTACCGCACAACCTTCTTCCAATAAAAAAACACGAAGTTTCGACGAAAATGACATCAACAAGCTTATAGAACGATGGGAGACGTTTGTTAAAAACAATGAAGACTATGTACTTGACTAATAAATGTTTTTGTGAGCGCGTAAAATTTTGTTTTTAATTTTCTAATTGGGTACGAACTCTAATACTTTACCACACGTATTATCATTGTCGTTTACAGAAGTATTTATTGCTGTCATCATCGGAAATTAAATGTCAGAAAGCCCTCCCCCATACTATTTCAGTATTTATTTCTCTTATGTGCCATGTCCCTCAACCTCCTATCAATCTCCGTAAATTCCTATCGGTTGTAGCTCTAAGCAATATCTGTCCCGTTACTAAGTCTCAGATAGATAGACCGTTACCTTCCCTGTCCTTCTTGCCCTTGTTAAATAATGATTTCAGGCTTATATTTTAGTGGCAGTGTATTTTGGCTCAGACCTTCTGAGGCTGACCTTTACGGCCAGATGGTAGACAAAACAGAGGAAGTCGTTTTTGATTGGTTTAGAACTAGCGTGGGAAGGTTAGAGAGATAGAAATTGATTTCAGAGAGTTAAGTTTTACACGCCATACACAGTGGACGTGGTGTCGGGGAACTTGCTCCCCAGTGGGGTGATAGGGCGATCACACTGTCTAGTTAAAAGTGTACACGTCAATGTGTTTAATAAAATAGATAGGTTTTAAATCCCTTTTGTTGAAATTCTCTTTCATCTCCGGATTCCAAAAACATTTCGGGAGAAGAAGAGCGAGAGAAGATACAACGTTATGGAATCGATCTCGTCAACAAAGACCTCCCCAGAACGAGGTGACTATGCAACACCATCAGCATGCCTTCTAAGTGTCAAATTCTTCAAACCCTCCTTCCTCATTATGTCCAAAAAGTTTCAACTATTTATTTTTGATTTGGAGTATAAGTGTCCTTTACTCGCGCGAATAGCGCATTATAATCTTGGATGATTACGCTGCCACCAGAAGACAACGTACTATAGAATAGATATGATCAGCCAAAATATTCAGATGAACCTTGGTGTTAACTGTGCTATGCAGAACAACTAAAAGTTCCAAGAGAATTCTTTGAATTATTGCAGAGCCACCTCCAAGCTTCACGTACTGGTTAAACAGTTAGGTTTGAAGGCTTATTTAGGCTGTCTCCAGACATAAACACGTCACGAAGTTGGAAAAAGTTTGAATAATGTCTCATCAGAGAAGTTGACATTGTTCCATAGAGCCATTCCAAGTTCTTTACACTACATTTCTCGCTTACCAATGTTGATTCCTATGGAATCCAGTTTTATAGAGATCACAGTTTTCGTTGACACTGTGTTGGTTTAGCTCTGCTGTCACTTTTGCTCGATGTTTCTCTATTCTGTGCTCTCTCTCTCTCTCTCTCTTTATTGCCATATTCACGACGTTTCGGCCGTTGTACGCTCCGGTCTTCTTCTCTAAGCTTTTGTTTACCACTGTAGTAGCCAGGTATTGAATTCACAATTTTTGGGGTCATGTCACTGGATCCAACCAACGCTTTTATTCAACTTGGAGAGTTGAGTTAAAGGGAGATAACTGCGACATCCGGAAGAAGCATGGCAAGTGGAACTAGAACAATCTATCCCGGTGGACGAAATAAAAGGTTCAGTTCGAAATTCCAATCACCTGAAGAAGGCCGGAGCGTACAACGGCCGAAACGTCGTGAACATGATAATCTCTTGCATGAGATGCGTGTAACAAACTTCACAAGATTTGGTGCTCGAACCTTCCATCCTCCTTAAAAGTCGAACATTTATTGAACCAGTCCTGCTGTATGAATCAGAAACTTGGACATTATCTGTTGCTCTTGAAAAACAACTGGTTGGAACATATATCGAATTAGAAAAATCTGGAACATCAGTTGGAGATCCCATGCAACGTTTAACACCATTTACGGAGAACTGAGACCAATCATTTTTAAGTTCAAGCAAAAACGATTACCGACCACTGCCACCGAGCGAACAGGGAAATCGTCTCATCCTTACTCCTATGGCATTCTTCTGGGAGTGTCTTCTCGTGAAAATTGACTTTCCCGGACACCATAGCTCGGAACTCAGAGTTGGACAGTGTGGAAAGAGATTGTCAGTGGAATTCCGACCAACCATAGGGAAGTCAAAGGGATGATGATGATGAAGATGATGATGATGAAGGCTAGATCTGTGTACATTATTTTCATTGTTTAAAAAAGGGATATCTACTCAAACACGCCTAGTGAAATAACGTTTGCAGTAATAATGATATATACAACTACAATTTCTGAAGCAGCTTCTTTTAATTCTGTTTATCTCTTCCTTAGTTAGCACAACCATTACGCCCTACCAATACCTCATAGATAATGGACTATTCCGTTTTGAACACGTAGAAAGAAGGAAATATATATATACCAGAGACGCTACTTGGCTTCAGTGAGAAAATGAAAGAAAGAAAGAAAGAAGTGAAGGTAAAAGTGTTTAACGTTTCTTGCCAACAGCTCATAAATAATGGACTGTTCCGTGGAAAGACAGAAAAAGAATATCAGAGACGTTACTTGGTCTCAGTGCGAAAATGATAGAAAGAAAGAAAGAATTAAGGGAAGGTAGAAGTGTTTAACGTCTGTTTCAGTGAAATGGAAAAAGTTGTTAATTTCAAATCTTTTCATTTATACCCACTTCTTAAAATAATGATCAGCATTCATAATTATGATTGTTATTGCTATATTTTGTTAAAGTTGTTAAGGTCAAATATTTAACGATACGATAAGGGAATTTCTACCGATATATTATTGTAGAACTCACCATGAGCTTATTCTATCATTAACCTAAACGGTACAATTTTGACTGCTATTTCTAATTACTTATTGGCCATTTTTAAAATCAATTCACCCCAAGTAAGGCGATAATGATAATGGAACGCAAGGGACTAATGGGAGTGAAAGAGAATGAGAAAACAGTTCAAAGAATGAGAAGAGTAGAAGTAACCGGAAACCCACTTCTAAACAGGAAACGAGGGATATACCTCTACTCCTGTTCAAAAGACAGGGGAGGAATGTGAAGCTATTATAAAATGGCTAAATAAAAGTGCTAGTGTTTCGGTATTTTTAAATGACAAAAACTGCAAGCAAAAACTACTAAGAAATCGTAGGATGACAGTTTAATTGTAATTTATGATGAAACCCTTCTTCAAATTAACATAATAAGAATTTGAATACAAGAAAAAAAGCAATAAAGGGAAAATACATCGTTTTATATTATCAGGGAGGAATAAAACTTTATTTTATATTTCTTGAAGGCAAAACAGAAACAAATTTTTATTGACTTTTGAATGCAAAAAGAAGAAAACAAAACAACGCCATCTTTTTCGACTTAAAAGTTTGCTCGAGGCATAACGGTACTAGACAAAGAATAAATTGATTCGAAGTCACTTATGGAATTAATGTGAAATTTTTTGTTAGAGGTTCTTCATCTAAACATCGTATGAATGTCTGAACAACTCAATCTAATTTAGATTTGGCCATTCAGTTACACTTTAAAATATCGCCAAAACATCATGTCTTCTTGATTGATTTCGTGACATTTGTGTTTAGAATCTTTATATTGAAATTAAAGGCATTCAATGTCCTTGCTAATTGAACAACAAGTCCCGGTCTTCAATTTATACTTACTGTTTCCTTTTGGTCTATCTATCTATCTATCTATCTATCTATCTATCTATCTATCTATCTATCTATCTATCTATGTCCGTGTGTGTATATGTGTGTAAGAGGTTAAGATATTATAATTCGAATCTCGCTTTATGCCTAACACATGTGCCGTATTAAGCTAAGCTTAATGTCTTCTTCTTGTATGTGCCGAGTTTCTTTAGGACCTGAGCGATCATGACTCTCCACAACTTCCCATCCTTTGTAGCTCTAAGCAATGTTTGCCTACTCTTAATATACCTCCCAGTTCCTGTTCTCCCATCCACTTACACAAGCTCGTTAAACAGGTTACAGCTCTCTTTTCTCATTACGTGTCCCCAAAATTTGAACTGTCACTTTCTGATTCAAAGTAGAAGTGTACTTTTTGTTTCCATTTTCCTTAAACTTCCCTCGTTGTTTATATGTTTCGTCCATGGTATTTTCAGCATCTTTCAACAGAACCACATCGCTCTTGCCTGAATTTGCCGGTTTCTTAATTCTTCTTGAGAATCCTTTATCCAAAGTTCTCGGGACCTGAAGTTAGTTCAATTTTCAAATTTTGGAATACAGGCTGTTTAACTTGTATATAGCATCTATAAAATGGGTCAACCTGGAAATTGAACCCAAGCATAAACTAGATTTCATAACACAGCTTATATATATACGCTGAAGGTAGAATTATATAAATAACATATACCCTGAAAATTGTTTTATATAAACTTTAATAGATTTTGTGTATACACATATAAAAGGTAATGACGCTAGTCATGTAATGCTCACACGGATTTTTAAGTGCTGTCTTCCATTGGTGAGAAGTAAGTTCCACACAAGCAGCTCCTTCCCGCGAACCACTTTTCTGTGGAACCACGACTCCTAAGAGGATGTTTCTCTGATCACTATAATATTAACCAAGTCTAGAATTAACCGTTATCTTCCCCACCTATACAAATAAAATGTGCCTCTTATTCTATAACCGTTTACTTCGAGTGGCTTCAGGACCTTGTACAGTTTAAACATCACTGTAAGAAAAAAACAATTTCTACTGAATTCTGTTTCATAAAAATCCATTTGCAGTCGGTTTACGAGCGTCCGTCCACCAACAATCTTTCTTAATGTTATTTAATTAGGTCATATTATTTTCTTTAGACGACTACATAATTATCTTTTATGTTTAAAAGCTTGTGATTGGAGTCCTGTTCTCGTTTCAATGATTATTTATATATTAATCAGTAGCATATATTTCGTAGTATAACTGACGCTAACAAGTCGGTCTAATAATATAGGAAAGTAGAAATGTATTTCAGTTGTCACGCTATTTTTGTTGGCTTATCTTTGACCACGTTCACTGTGAAATCAGGCATCACGTAAGCAAGAATCTCAAGTTGCATTCAATTCTTGACTCTGTCTTTTGACCATCACTGATGCCAAACGTATTGGTCACGTAATACATTTTGAGAGATTTTTGCTAAACAATTTTCACATGATTCTACTGCATTACACCAATGAAAGACTTTTCGCTCTTCCAAGAGAAAGTTGATAAAATCAAGTATCCTACAATAGTGAGGCACCTATTTCTCGTCGAGTTGCGACGCTTGGGTTTTTTCTCCCTCGCCGATCACTGGCTTTCATGTCATTGTGTGTTTATATGTGCTTTCTTTCGCTCTCATCATTGCTAAGAATTTATTTTTGCCCCTGTGTATTGATACATACAGGTAGTGTAACGGATATTGGCTCGGGAAGTGGAACAGTCGAGTCGAGTCGAGTTCGAAATCCGAGTTAGTTTCGTGCGTTTAACTTTCTCACAAACAAAAGGGAAAGGCTGAATTCATATCTTCGTTTCTCTTAGCTCTGGGTTAAATAACAATGCAAACTGGATTCTCTAGCCTTGGGGTGGCAACCAGTCTAGGAGATTGAATTAATTCAAAGCCGGCTTAAAGAGGGATGAGCTCTGTCACGCTAGCTTGCATCAGTACATGTGGTGCACCTACGACTCTAATGGGCTACTGGAAACGTAATCTTTGTTGGTGCATGGATATATTAGAGAAATATTACATATATTGTTTGTTAAGAAAAGAAGTTGAGAGCTGTGGATGGACTCATGAAATTGGGTTCTATCTGTCATATCGACCGCAGTCGAGATCATAGGACCATTTTGAACTCCACGGTCCTTTCGAAGTCTGCACAGTATGTGCTTCGCCAGGGTTATATACAGATTTTGAATTCAGAGTTGTCTTTCTCCTAGACTGGTTGTTAACCACGGCTAGAGTACACAGCCTGCACAGTTATTTAATACATAACTGGAGAAAAAAAAAGAGGCTGTATACTTTTCCTAAGGATATTTTTGCAAAAGAGAGTATAAAGAACTCGTCACGAATTCGAACGCGCCTTGCCGAGTTATTTTTTGCCTTCGATATAAATTCTAGTGAATTGTATCTAATTTCTACTATTATATATATATATATATATATATATATATATATATATATATATATATATATATATATATATATATATATATATATATTAACCGGAATAATAAAATAGTTTGTTAAATGTTATGACATCTTCCTGTTCTGATAACAGACAAAAGAAAATCATAGCGTGACAAAATAGGCTAGACAAAATTATATTACTGATGCATCGGTTAGCATAGGCCACTGAAGAAAGTCTGCAAGACGAATATTAATGAACCGGCGACGGGTATAGAGACCAAGAAACCTATTAGACGCATCACACAGACATGTAATCTGTTGAAGTTGATGTATTGAAGTATTGGTCGCTGGAGTTGCCAAAATTGATTATTTTCGTGCCGTGGGGTACACACTTTCGTATCGGGAAATTGATAAAGATATGGTGAAAAGAGTTTTTGTCCCGTGTGAGAATACAGAAGGTATGGATGCCACAAAAAGGAACAGTCCAATATGCAAATTACAAATTAGAGGTACTGAAATCAAGAAAATACGACCGTTTAAATATCTGGGAAGAAGAAGGACGGTGCAACACCGAAATCCGAAGACGCAAGGGACCTTCCGAAAGCTAAGCAAAGTATTAAGAAACAGGAAAATCTCGTTACAAAGAAAGTTAAGAGTACCAAACTATTATTTAACATCAGTCCTTCTATATGGCGGTGAATGCTGTATAGTCTCCTTACAGATGAAGAAAACAACGAGCCGGATATATTGTTGCAAGATAAAATAGAAAAAAAAGTCAACCATTTAGCCATCGTCTTTTGATACAAGGTCTGAGAAAAAGGAAGAAGAGAATGTAATCGACGTTGCTGTTTGAACTCGCAATGCCTTGGATTTTGAAGAAGGTCACAATCATACCAGCTGCCATTATTGCGTTCATTATGGTGCCTGACAGAAGAGAGGCATGGATAAAGAAAATTGGTATTGATAAATAGCCATTATAGTTGAAATAGCTATATGTTGTAATATTGCATCTCAAGCCAGACACAAGATTCGTTCTCAGTGTGCGGCGTATCCCAGTCAAATGCTTGTGGCTTAAATATAAATTCTTGGTCAGATCGTTACCCACGAAATAAAAGCATAATACTATTGTAGTAGTAGGCAAATTTTATTCTTGTTGCAATCAGCTGCTGCAGATGAGCGAGGCAGAGACGAATCGAGATAAGGGGAGCTGAACAGTCTAAGGTGCGTCTTTCCTTTCGCGTCGCTGAGAGGCGGTCTATCGTCACTCTCCGTACCTTTGCTTGGGTTTGTTTTCTGCTGGTAGTGACCACTGTCTTATAGAGAACGTCGTTCTTTGTCTTGTCATCTTTGTCTAAAAAGTAAAGGTAAATTGCATGATACCTGAAGTTGTTGGTTGTGACTCTCTATCCATTCATTATTTTTTTAATTCATTTCACCCCATTCAAGGCAGTAAAGCCATTAAGACACCAAGAGTGGACAACAAAGAAACACATAGAGACGTATCACTGGTAACGAATTAAAGAAATGGGAAAGCAGGTGGAAAAAAGGCACGCGGAGAGCCCAGAACCAAGGCCGATAGAGGAGTGACGTCGATGAACCATGCTCCTTTCGGAGCGAAAAGGTCGAGTAATAAAACTTGAAAGCGATACATATTTTGTAGAAGACATCCTAACGACTCTCTGACCCCCCCCCAAAAAAAAATAAAATCCGTAGTACCTCCAGGCTTGAGGTACACCAAGAAGAAACAGATCGATTCCAGAATGACCACAAGAAGAGTCACCCGCGAGAAGACAAAATTGTTCTATACCACCAAAAGCGACGACTCTTTCAATTTGGTTAATGAGATAACAAATCACGACATACGTCGATGCTAGTTTTCGTTCTCGTACACTACCCCAATATCAAGATATAGCATCTTAAGTTGAGGGAACATGCGAAAAATATCTACACAAAGTTTGTTTATTGCGCTTGGTGACTGCATCAAGACACAGGGCATTGTTGGTCTGTATATTTGGATACATGTCAGCAGCGTGAAATAAGCTTAGTATTTAAATACATTCTATTGACTTCTTTTTTTATTTATGTCCGTTTAATACAAGGTCCAAGAACCACCGAATTATGCTGTGTAAGAAAAGAATGTAAGAAGTGCAGTATATGAGATTATATTGGGGAGATAAGAGTTAACCCTAGAATTGTAGAGATCAAGATTGTAGTGATCGAGAAAACATCCTGTCGGGAGTCTGTTCTACAAAGCATCAATTCTTGGAAAGAAGCTATCTGAGTTACTAATGTAATACTGTCGGAGTTATCTCCTCCTCATTCCCTTAATTCTTCAACAGGGGTTTCTCCCCCACGAGTATAAATACTGGCTGACCTTTCGCCTCTTTCTCTTTTTCCGGCTTACGCACACGTGCGGCCATCTTTCTCGACTCAGGCCTCGGGCCGCAACCTCGCGCGTGAGGCGAGGTAAAAAACTTTCTCTTTTTTACTTATTCCAATATGTGACCTCTCGCACAAACAGCGTTTCCCATATTCTGGGAACACGCTAAAAACAATATACGCGTTCGTACGAACACTCAACACACACACATAACTTTCCATACAAACACTCTGTAACATTTCATGTCTTCGTGTATTAATGTTTGTTATTAATATATATTTGTTTGCATACATGTATATCGGTCTTGTTTATTTTCTTTTGCCTTCTTTGGACTTCATTAAAGTCCAACATTCTTATGTAGCTGGACCGGCCAGCAGGAAATCTTAGCCCAGAGATATCATCCTCACATTCACCCCTCGGTCCTCTACAATACAAAGGCAATGAAGATGATTCGTCCCTGTATTCGTGGCATGGCGGGTCTTAGTGTGTAGGTCAGGACTGGTGGAACTAAGGAATGTAGCTCGTCAGAACATTTGCCATGGAAATAGCGATAAGGTAGCGGGTGGCTTTCGACGTTACTTCTTTGGAAAAGGTCCTGAAGTGTGGAAAACGATTCATCACACACAAGATCGCGCAGACACTTCTGAACAAGACAGGCAAGTGAGCACTGGGAATCTTCAGTCCAGATATGGCAGCAATAGTTCATTTTTGGTCTGATCTTACTCTCGTAAATATAGAGTATAGCAGGGGGAGTTGTATATTGGAGCGGTACAAGGAATTGATCGTTTCACCGTCATCTTTAGCAATCGATCGTATATGTATGCAGAGTACTAAGAAATAGGGGAATTTCGCTGGAAACACGGAAAAGAATACTAAACGGTTACGTGATATCTGTGCTCCTGTATGGCGGTGAGTTCTGGGTGATCCCCTCAAAGACGAAGAGGTTGACTTGAAGCAACAGAAATATGGTTCTACAGAAGAATGCTGAGGCTTTCGTGGACCGAACATGTGAATGACCACAAAAGTTTGGAAAAAATGGAAACAAAAAGGAAACTAATACTTAACATCAAAGAAGAGACAGTTGAGATTTCAGGGGCATATAATGAGGAAGTGGTGCTTGGAAAATTTGATACTCACGGAACAGATAAAGGGCAAGAGAGACGGAGGAAAACAATGCATAACATAATAAGCTTGAGTAAATGGCTGGAACAGTGCTTAGTTGAAATAACAGAAAGATTATTAAGAGCTACAAGGGACAGGAGGCCGAGAATAGCCATGATCGCCTACGTCCTGGGGGAACATGGCACATAATAAGAAGAATATGTGTTCCACTTGATTTATGGGGTGAGCTTGCGTCGCAATAGGCGTTCAAGGCAAGGGGCCTCCTTGAGAGAACGGTCAACCATCATGATAGGTGAAAGTTCAGGGTCAGCTCTTCTTCTATTCGTTATCTAAGGAATGTTGTCACTTCTTGTTAGAGATAAAAGTGTGACAGGTTCTGGTGGCGCGTATTATTTCTACGTGTGCCCAGATATAGCATTCGAAAAAAAATCAATTCCCAATGAGCAGATAAAAGAAAAGAAAATCTCTTCCAATTTATTATATTTGATTTAACTTCCGGATTTGCACAAACGACGCATCATCTATCCTTGGATTTATGAAATAACGCAAGTGTTGACTGAAAGCTTTCCAGTGTTGGTCATAAAATATCGAAGATCTCAGAAGCACATCGCATAGAAAAAAATAAACATGATTAATGTTAGGAATATGTCGGTTAAAAAAACAAACAAACAAACGATAAATATACACCCATAAATACATATGCACATGCGCAAACATGAAACCTACTTGTCGGATATATTTCATTATATATATATATATATATATGTGTGTGTGTGTGTGTGTGTGTGTGTGTGTGTGTGTATGTGTGTGCGCGTGCGTGTGCGTATGTGTCTGTATCAATATATAAACATAAATAGTTGTCGAAAAAATGCACGACACTAAATTCGGAAAACGTTGAAATATAATAGCAGTCCTCCCCAGCAAAAAACAAACAAAATAAAACAACAACAACAACAACAAAAAACGATTCTTAACAACATCAAATACAAACATAATGTACTGGCTGTGTTTGGGAATTAAAAAACATGTCTCTGTATCAGCAACGCATGCACTATACGCAATTCGTCTTCAGTTACTTTCTCACCGACGTGACGTGGCTTCACCCATGGCAACTGCTCTGACGAGCTTTTTTCCCCTGGTGCCTCGACTACATGAATCTAAACGAGCTACTAGATTAGGATTTTGGTCCCATCCTTTTACTATTGAAATAGCTAAATGCAACCGCCACTTCCACTCCAACAGTTTCTTTTCTAACACTTCCCACCCGTGGAACTACCTTCTGATTTCTTGTTTCATTAGAAACAAAGAAAAGAGTACTGAAACTTCATGTAATATCTGTCCTCCTTTATGGTAGGGAATGCTGGACCAGGAGAGGTTTGAAGCAAATGAAACATGATTCTGCAGAAGGATGCTGAGAATACCATGAACTGAACAAGTGAACAACGACAAAGTTTTAGAAAAAAATGGACAAAAATAGAACACATATAGAATGAGAAAGAGACATTTGAAATTTCTGACGCACATAATGAGGAAAGAAGACTTTGAAAATTTGATACACCAAGGGCATATTGAAAGAAAGTCAGAAATGCAGCGCATAATATACCTAACGAATTATGGCTATCGTGGTCGATCATAGCTATCCACAAGTTACTGTCCTTTTTAACCCTTAGAAAATTTTGCATTTTCACAATCACTCCTAAATCTTATACGGCCAACCATTTACAAAAAATGGAGCGTCAATCAATCGCCATCTTCTGCTTGAATCCCGTTCAACTTTTGTCTTCTTTCACTTTCACTCCCTTAACACCCTGCGTACTAGTGGCATTCCCGCCTTGCTTGGGGTGAAATGAGTACCCCCCAAATAAAACAAAAACAAAAATAAAAGCAAAAAACAAAACAAAACAGAACTAATTCTTGAAAATGGCTAATTAATGGCAAGCATTCGGAACGAACAATCATTTAAATCATTCTCTATACAATATGTCCCCAAAAGAAATCTTTTGTTGGCACAAAGAAAACAGAATAAAAGAAACTTAACATAAGTTCATTGTCAGTTATTTTCAATTAAACACCCCCCCCACACATATGTATAGGTATGGGTATGATAAAAATATACATATACGCACATATACGTACGTATATATATATTTGTTACCCAGGTGTTATAAATACAGTGTCCAATGTTATGTAACAGCACTATAAGTATATATTAGTGAATATACATAATATCTAACGTCTAATATCTAAAATAAACAAGTCTCAACACACAATTTTTAAATCATCACCACGAGAACGCGAACCCTATGGCGCTGAGAATATACACAGCACCTGAAGATTTCAAGATTGTATGAAACTCTGAGTCGTGCTATCGACGTTGGATATTATGTATATTCACGAATATATATATATATATATATATATATATAATTTTGAACAATTTTCTTTCATATTATTTCATATTATTTTGATTGTCTACTGAATGGTGAGGGAATGTAAAAATGGAGTAATAAGTACATTTATGCATGCATATATATATATATATATATATATATATATATATATATATATATATATATATATATATATATAGTCAAATATAATGAGCCAGACAAACCTACCAAGGCAGATCGTCAGCTGACCCTGACGGTCTGCCTAAGTGAAACCTTGATAGGTTTGTCTGGCTCATTAGGTTTGACTAGGTCTACTCTACGTTTGTATCGAGCTCTTTAGTTAGTTGTTTACTCGTATCGGGGATTTTTGTTTGGGCCTTGAACCTGTATCTGTGCGATTATTTTCGACAGACTTTCATGTTCCTGGCTCTTTCTTTTTTAAAACCTTTTTTTTCTTTCGAGATTGATTTAACTATTGGTAAATCAAGAATTCGAAGGTTTTTCGACACGAGTATAGTTACCTATATATATATATATATATATATGTGTGTGTGTGTGTGTGCACGCGCGTGCATGCGTGTGTGTGCGTTAAGCAAGGCACGCTGTAACCAATTAAGTTACGGAGAACAGTCAACTATGCGGTCTTTAAAATTTATGGAACATTCAAGCCGATAGACGAAAATAAATAAATATACTGTTCAATAAATACACGGGAAGCCTACTCAGATACGAGTATCCATAAAAAAAACAGCGTTAAAAAATCTGTCAGATTAATAAAAAAATCCATTGTAAAATTCTCTTTGTTTACGTTTGGATATGACAAGAGAAAATTAGTTTAAAGGCACAACATTTGGCCTTGCTCAACCGACTGTTCTCCGTAGCTCAGTCAGTTAGAGCGTGACTCTGCCCTGGGGACCGCAAGTTCACACACAAACACACACACACACACACACACACACACACACACACACACACACACACACACACATATATATGTATACTCAAATGGATAAATATAAATAAATAAATAAATGTATGTGTAAGTGTTCAAATACAAATGCATATATATATATATATATATATATATATATATATATATATATATATATATATATATATTCTCCTTTGGTGTAAGAAAAACAGTTCTCACTGCTAAATAACAGACCTATAAAGTATATATTAGTAAATATACATAATATTCTACACTGACAGTACAACTCGGAGTTTCAAGGTCATTGCAATCTTCAAGTACTCAAGATCGCCTTGAGCTTGAAACTCCGAGTTGTACTGTCGGAGTAGGGCATCATGCATATTTATATTTAATATCTTCTTCTCTATTCAGTGCCCCTTCAGGATGTAGCCGATCACAGCTATCGACAATTTACTGTCCTTTTTAACCTTTAGTAAATTTTGTATTTTCGCAATCACTTCTAAACCCTGTTCTGCCAACCATTTACACAAGCTCTTTAGGTTGATTATGCGCTGCATTTCTCTATCTCTTTTTTTCTTTCAGCATGTCCGGTGAGTATCAAATTTTCTAAGTCCTCTTTCCTCATTACATGCGTTAAAAATTTCAACTGTCTCTTTCTCATTCTATGTATAAAAGTTTTATTTCCTCCATTTTTTCTGAAACCTCGTCGCTGTTCACGTGTTCTGTTTATGGTATTCCCAGCATTCGTCTGCACAACCATGTTTCTCTTGCTTCAAACTTCTTCTCCGTTTGTGATTAGATGGCCCAGCATTCACTGTCATGTAGGAGGACAGATATTACATAACGTTTCAGGACTCTTTTCTTTATTTCTAATGAAACTTTCTTGTTTCTTAATGCTATTCTTATCTTTTGGAAGGCATCTTCCTAAGGTTACATATTACTGGAAGGTGATTGCCCCCGCAGTCGGCACTTTGTTTTATAGTGTAAAACTGAATTCCCGAATCTCGAATTATTGAACGTTCTGTAGTCAGTTTGGTTCTTCGTTTCTCCTTCTGGGCTTCTCTATGCTCATATTCTTCTTGGGTGTTCTTAAAAGCAGGTGTTGATCTTTCACCATGTACCAATGGGCCCATTTTTCTCCGCGTTCGTAACGAGTTCTTAGTCTGAATTTGTCAACTATTTCACCATCTCTCTCCTTGCCTAACTTTGGCAATCAGGTCGACCATAACGATTGTACTGTAAGTAAAATCTATGATCAATCTATGTAGAAAATTACACATCTTTTACAATAAATATATGTGGGGAAAATATACATCCGCATAGTGATTCACAGAAAGAGGTTGCCAACGATAGGAAGCCATTGTTGAGGACTTGAATCTTCATTATGAATTTGATAGACAGATAAGTTTATTAAATATCTACATTGGACATCAGCCTTAGAGTGATGATTAGCGGCTTAGTCTTTGCAAGCTACCGCTAATGAGATTGACTCACACTGCGTTCCTCGCAAATATGGCCTTGTACCATGTTAGGTTAAGCTTAATAAATAGCGGCAGGCATCCTTCATATTAGACTCAGGCACATGCGGAGTGGAATTCAGATTTCATGTCCGCAGTATTTAGCCGTAACAACTAAGATATTTATCAACAGAGAAGCATTCTCATCGCCAAATCAATGCAGACAAGCACAGCGTGTGTTCCTGTGGATTATATGACGTGCCAAGCTAATTGGCCAGTTTTACACATTTCTTTTCGTTCAGACATGAGACAATGACATCTCATTCTCATGGCTCCTAGAACGTAACTATATATATATATATATATATATATATATATATATATATATATATATATATATATATATATTGAGTTTATTGAGACAAAATAGTTTTTGAGCAGAGATAGGAAAAGTCAAAAACACATTAAATAAATCAATTATTATAAGTTCATGTGTTTTTGTTACACGGTGGAAACATACACACGTTCTTATATAGACATAAACACAAGTACACATATTACCGAAAACAGTGAAATAGACAAAACGTTATTTACTATTACCAGATAACGAAAAAGAATCAAAGACATTTCAGTTTTCACACACACACACACACACACACACACACACACACACACACACACACACACACAGATGTGTATATAAATATATATGTATATATGAAGTGAGAGAGCGAGCGGTCGAGAGAGAGGGAAAGTATGTGTTAGAGAAATAAATTATGTTATTTCCATCATATATATATATATATATATATATATATATATATATATATATATATATATATATATAATGATATTTATTTTTAATCCGGCATTATTAAGTTTCCTCGGGAGCGCAGCCCGTTAGACGTAACACACACTTTTTAAATAAACAGAATAAAACAAAAAACAACAACAAAAAACAAAACAAAAAACAAACGTTGCCTCTATTTCAATCGTCCTTAAATAACGTTTTAAGTCATATATATATTCACTCCTTCTTCCTTTATATATATATATATATATATATATATATATATATATATATATATATATATAATATAAAGGAGTGAATGTGTTTGTGTGTGCACGCGCGTGCGTGTGTATGTGTGAGTGTGTGTGTTTGTGTGTGTGTGTGTGTGTGTGTGAGAGAGAGAGTGAGAGTGAGAGAGAAAAGTGAGATAGAATAAAGTTCTCGTCCTTATTCATATATCTGCATCTATATCAATCACCCGAAATACATATATACGCTTTATTAAATTTTCTTTAGTATGCTGTCCGGTAGAAGCAACAATTTCCATTTAAAATAAATGTAACCTCTACTCAAATATATATATATACGGGTAGAAATACCTCCCATATATACCTCCCAGAAATACATGCCACATTATGGTAAGATACTGGCAATGGTGTCTTCATCTCGTTAAAAATGTCTTAATATTATGTGGGAGGTATTTCTGTGAAGTGTATGTTGAAGGCATATGAGGGCTGTATTTCTGTCACCCTATATATATATATATATATATATATATATATATAGATAGATAGATAGATAGATAGATAGATAGATAGAGAGAAAGAGAAATGAAAGAAGTTATTTTTCTCATATATATATATATATATATATATATATATATATATATATATATATATATATATTAGAGAAAATATTAAAATCTTAGTGTGAGTTATGTGTGAGTTATGTGTGATTGAATAATGAAGTTGTGAAATAAATTTAGAAGTAGTTAGAATATCATGCAATTGTCAGAGATATAATGCGTGTGTATTTATGCATTTAGCGTGTGTGTAAGTATGTGCGTGCATGTGTGTATGAGAGAGAGAGAGAGAGAGAGAGAGAGAGAGAGAGAGAGAGAGAGAGAGAAAATGAAGCGAAAAAAACGTAGAATAATTTTTTTTTCTTATCGGTATCACTGTCTACACTTTACTACTCAGTGGAGCCACAATTCATTATTTCTGTTGAAATATTCGTACGGAATAATTATCCATATCCTGATAGGCATTTCGCATTTATTTAGACAGATCATACAGGCAAAGTATAATGTAAATACAGACAAGAAAAAGTATTAAAAATGTGCAAAACATAAAGAAAAATATGTCTCTTGTGTTATGCCTACGCATCAAAGTAGTTGATGTGTTGGACTTTGTCACAACATTATCCTTAATTATTTCTGACTCTGGTTTTCAATATTACTACTGATAATGAGGAAAATGTATAACATGCTGTGAAGTAGGGTCTTGGCTTATTGCACGCATGTTGATAGGTACAAACGAAGCAGGGCTGTGGAGCTGGATTAGATTCGCTTCACAACTGTTAAAAGACTTTTTTTTCTGCTACACGGCACCACGTCTTGTTGATTTCAGCGCACGCACATACACGTATTTTATAGATTGAGATTTATATATATGTTATTGTTTATAATTATTAGATACTACAATATATTAGTTGATTATAATATTATTTATAATGTCATAATCAATTATTGTTAGTTAACTATTTAGAATTAATTTTTATAATTGTTTGTTATTTATTATTAATTATTTATAATGTTATAAATTGTGTTTCAAATTTACTAAATTTATGAGACAACAGTGATCTTGGTCGGTAGATCATATTAAGCTGTGAAAATAAGTCACCATGCAGTGTTGATTCCTACGTCCACGCACGCGCGCACACACATATACACACACACATACGGGGTGTAACAGCAACATTGTTTAAATAGTGTAATAGCATAATTATCTATTCCACAAAATGTTTAATATCTAAAAATAACACAAAACTAATTAGGTTTCTTATTTCCAGATTTTCAGATAAGATGTTTAGCCATCTTGACAACATTTATCATAAGAATCACTGAAAAACCCTTTGAGTTATTCAGCTAAAAAGAGAGCGGGTTAAAATTGTTTTGTATCAGACCCACTGTCTTCCCAACTGAGCAATGTTGAGAGGAAAAGATCAATCAAGCCCTTCAGTAATGGTACCAATATTCATACCCTGGCTTCCATCTTTAAAATCCATTCAAGAACCATCAAGACAACGGGGAATAAGTTTAAAAAAGAGGGAACAGTATAGAGGAAAACTGGATCATGAAGTCGCAACAGGAAGAGGGATCATCATTTCAACTTACAGCTAAAGAGATCAATTAGAAAAGATCCAACTCAATTCATAAGACGTTTGGCACGTGAGAGGGGAGGTTCAGCTATGACAGTCCAAAGAGCAGTGAAAAAGAGATTTGAAAATGGAATCGTACGTGAAATCTTTGAGGCACATTATTACTCCAGGACAGAAAGAAGGTTAGATAGGGCAAAGATCATGTTGAATAAGCTGGAAAATGATCCTAGAATAATATATATATATATATGAACTTTATTTCAATACTTCATGAGCTTCCGATCCTTAGCTATGATTAATTAATGATGAACATCTCATTTTCGTTTATGATGGATTACATCTCGATACTTCTGTTCAGCTTAATTATATATTCTTATTGGTCAAAGTAGAGTTCAGTAGTGTTACCCCGGAGAATTCCAGTAAGATATCTTTAATCATTTCTAAGATACAACAGTTCGGAGCCTAATCTAACAATTGGAGAATTTTGGTGTTACACGATTTGGACTATTTTCCTGTTACACACCGTATGTGTGTGTGCTTATATAAGCGTATATATATATATATATATATATATATATATATATATATATATATATATATATATATATATATGTGTGTGTGTGTGTGTGTGTATGTGTGTATGTGTGTGTGTGCGCGCGTGCGTGCGTGCGTGTGTGTATTTGCGAAGTTTAGTTTAGTCAACGTATGCTTCTTAGAAAATGTAGGTATAATAAACCGATGAAAGCAGTTTCTTTTCTTTTACTTATTTTTATTCAGTTTGTTTCTTTAACATTCCATAAATGATTCTGACCTCGCTTCTCCAATTGTTTTCCCTTCTTCTGCTTTCACTTTTTCATTTATTCACACATTTATTTAATTCTTTCCTTCTCCAGATTTCCCAACTGCTTGACAATTCCATTAATATTTTTAGGATTTTGTTCCCTTTCACCGTTTTCCCAAAGTTTCCTCCAGTACTTTCGCCCAATATTTCCATAACGTTTGAATTTATATAAATCTCCAAACGGAAAAGTGAGAAAATATTTTCCTAATGTACTTTGTCAAGGGAAAAAGAATAGACGGATATATAAAGAAAGACTTTATAAGTTTACAGTGTCAAATTCAGAAAACCAGGATTGGCAAACTAAAGTCCACGGGCCAAATCCGGCCCACTGTGATATTTCGGCCATTTTGAGTATAGAGTATGGAGTATGTTAGAGTAGAATAAGTTATTATTATCAAATAAGGTTTATATTATTTTTACGTTAATATCATTATGCAAATGCGTTTTGTTTATGTATTACATAAGACCTTCCATCGAATCTACAAATAGAAGCGATCGACCTGCAGTCCTATGACAACGTGAAAGTTAACTGACTTTTACAAATGCTTCCCAGATGTAAGATATTTTACTTAACAATCTTTTGCCCGACAATGTCATCGTTTGGCATAGCATATTTATGGGAGAAAATATTTGCAAAGGTGACGTATTGATAAATTTGGTTATAGGTCGGTCTTAACCGATCGACATTTCCAGTCAACTATGATCATAGGAAGCACCAATTTAATAAAGAAAATATGATTTCATCATTCTCATTGGGTCTTCACTTTTAACACCACCGCTCAAAGAATCGTATTAAGTATAATCAAATTGGAATATATTAAATAAATGGTATCTATCTATCTATCTATCTATCTATCTATCTATCTATCTATCTATCTGTAACAATAAGAAATATTTTTATTTTGCGAAAAATTACGAAGGAGAGAACGAATCTAAGGCAATATCAAGAAATAGAGCAATAATTAACACGATAATAAAATAAGTTCACTTAACTTATCCGGACTCCATGTTTCATTAATACTTATTTATGTTCAGTCTTCGGTAGATTTCTTAGTGAAGTAAAGTTATTTATGCAGAAATCGTATTTTTCATTTCTTTCTTAAAAATACAAACTTTATTTTTATAACGACTTAAAAAAAGGTGTAATTATCTACTGCCTTTCACTAAATTGATTATTTGCTTAGGTTCATGTTTTGGACGCTAGTAATTTGTTACATATGAATCAAACTATAGTCTGTGAATCAGTTTTGTGAATTTAATGTTAAAATTTGATCAAAATACCAAAGCTCACGGAGAAAAACAACTATTCTATTAATATTTAACCACAATATTATATATGAGTTAAATATAACTGGACAAATTGAAAATTTGTAGATATATGAATCCATATATTAGTCAGTTATATGCCGTGCGTGATACACGCTTAGGCGATCATTTATCTAAAGATATATGACTGACGAGCCAGATTTTTTCCCGCAGTAGGTTGCCATTTCTTTCTGCGGTAGACCAGTTGCCAGCCAAGGCTATAGAACCCGATCTGTCCTGCTATTTACTCATAGCTGGGGGAAGAAGAAGAGGATTCATAACTTTCCCAAGGGTATTAGCACGTAAGTGAATGCACTGAGTTTGACTGGAATTCGAATTCGGTTCTCCGATTCCTCAGCCCGAGCCGCTATCCATTTCCTATTGAATCCATATATAGATGAATCAATTCCTTGGTCTGCTGCTAAGAAAGTGGCTTCACTATGCTGTTCTAGCCAGAATCTATGTTACACCTTTTTAATTCTACCATTCATCCATGCATTGAATATTGCTGTCATTCAGGTTTGGTGCTACTGATTCATGATAACAAACAAAGAAGAATTTGCAATGTTATTGGTCCTCATCTGGAATTCAGTCATTTCCCCACCGCCCTAACGTAGCTTCCCTATGCTTTTTTCTATAAATATGTTCATGACTGTTGTTCTGATGAGTTTTTCTCCTTGGTACCTAGACTTAATGAATTTAAGCGCAGTACTAGATTGACAGCTAGGACTCAACATTGTACAGTTGACACTGCTACATACTACCGCAAGTTCTATGCCAACAGTTTATTCTCTCGCACTTCTCACTTGTGGAACTCACTTTCGGGTTCTTGCTTTCCAGTCAACTTTGATATTCAAAAATTTAAATGCAATTTCAACTGTTATCTTCTGTCATCTTAATACCTGCTCTTTTATTGTTCTCTCTCCTTCATCAATTTTTTCTTTTTTTTTCTTATGTTTTTACATTCAGTAACCCTTATATTTTAATGGTATTATCAGCTTGGAATGAAGTGATTATATATATATATATATATATATATATATATATATATATATATATATATATATATATATATATATATATATTATTATTATTAATTAAACGTTATTATTAGTGGATACCCATATTTGAGCAGACGCTAAGTTTATTTGAAACCATATTTTATGTCATTTACTGTCCAGAACATTCGAGAAATCCTATTAAAGAAAATGCACCTTCCGCAGAATTAGAACCTGTGTTCCCCTTTGCAAGAGAAACCTTCGTTTTATCCGACGTGCTTTGAGCACTCATTTACGAAGAGCGACATAATCAAGTAAATTTCTTTTTGCCGTTTATGTAATAAAGATATATCGGATTAATAAAATACATATATATATATATATATATAGTCCGCCAAAAAATATATACAAAAATCAGGAAAGGAAAGATTGTCGATCGTAACTTTATCAAATTGCGATAACATTATTTACTGTAGTACGATATTTTCCTGATTTAGCACCTGCAGACTTTTACCTATGGGGGATCCTAAAGGATGTTGTGTATCGCAGAAAACTGACTGCAAGAAATTGAAAATACATGCGCAGCAATCCCACTGGAAATTTTGGCCATCGTTGCCGTATTAATCAATCTCAGGAAGCTAAAAGTAACCATTTTGAGCATCTCTTGTGATTGTAGAGTCCAAAAGTAACTTGTGTTAATGTCTTGATGCCTGAATAAATTTAGTATTACGATACCGATACAAGTTTTTCCTTTTCTGAAGTGTGTAAACATTTTGGAGGACTCTGCATATATATGACAAAGCATGGATGAATTACCTACTTAAGAATATACAACTGTCGTTGGGACCATTCTTATGTGGATTTTTAAAATAGATAATTGAACTTTGCTTATCATAACTACAAGATCTCCATATTTAAGCAGTAATCCATGAGTGACACAAGATAAAGATTGAATTAACTCGGTTTTATTATCTATTCTTCATTTATTTTACGTTATATATATATATATATATATATATACATATATATATATATATATATATATATATATATATATATATATATATATATATATATATATATATATATATCAAAGTGAACATTGAAGTCAACATCCGGAGGCGACATTCTGTTTCATTCTTAAACGCAATCATCAGGCCATGGTGATAGTGTTTAAGCATGAAACAAATTAACTGTCGTCTATATAAATATATATGTATGTATATATATATATATATATATATATATATATATATATATATATATATATATATATATACTATGCATGCTCTCAAAATAATTCGATTGAGCTCTCGGAGAGAAAGGGGTGATTTTATAAAAAGTGGCTGCTGCTGCTAATGCAATGTTCTTCTACTCGAATTGAGCTCTCTTAGCTACTGGCATATTTCGCATAGTAGAAACGTTAAAATTTCCCTTCCACTTTGGCTTAGGAGTAGAATCTCTGACTAATGCCAAATCGGTTGGGTTTCGATCCCAGCTTGAAGCAATCGGATGTCTAGCCACGCTGATGACCTGTGATACAGCGAAGCAGTCTGTGGATATATATATATATATATATATATATATATATATATATATATATATATATATATTAAGGCATAAAAAACAAATTTTTTTGTTAAAGGCCATGATAGATTTAAAATAAAAACACCAGTCAACCGGTTTCGTCCCCTCTCATCAGAACTGTTAACGGGGAATAGACATTATGAAGAACAAAATGTCTGTAATGGATGACATGAATAAATGGGCAGAGAAGAAAAAAAAGTATATATATATAATAAAAGTAATACCACCGAAGATGCTAGAGACTCAGCACAGCAAGCCCAAGCAAACAGTCCCTTTGTTTGCAAAGAGATGGTCGTCTGGACCTGATGTACAGCGTCTCCAACACCCTGAGATGGAATACTGAGTGTGCTCTGGCCAAAACAGAAAACCAGGTCCCATTGAAATCCAACGCACAAGTAGGATTATTTATGAAATTTATTCAATATTTTCGCAGGCACGTGCTGTTTAATTCTAGCGTCCAAACGCTGTCGTTCTACCTATGTAGTCACATCCACAACTACATTTGAAATAATAAATAACAGAATTAATATGGTGGTGTGTGTGTGTGTGTGTGGGGGGGGGGTAGAACATCTTTACACACTGATGAAAGGACAGACCTGGTTTGAAAAACAACACGGACGTTCGCTGCAAAATAACATTCACGTGAACTACATGAAATCTGCTTGGCAAAGGACTCACCAATCCTACCCAACCACAGTAAACGGAGATAGACCGGACATTTACCAACCGTAGCAGGCTTAATTTTATTAAACCTCGCAGTCTTATCCCGAATAACCGATTGAACAACGTCTAACGGATAACCATTGTTCACAAAGATACCAGTTAGACAACTAATTTCATATTTCAAGGTGCTATCCGAGCAGATCATTAACGCCCTATGGGTCAAACTCCTAATCAAATTGATCTTTTGTCGTTTAGGACAAAAAGAGTCCCATCAGGTATAAAGACCTGTAAAAGTAGGCTTCCTATAAACAGAAGTAATGAACACGGAAGGAGTTCTGTGAACCAAAACATCTAGGAAAGGCAATGAACCATTGACCTCCCTATCTACCGTAAATTTAACGGCAGGATGAACACCGTTGAGTAGGGAGAAAAAGTGATCAACTTCCGATTCATGGGTGAACACACAAAAGGTGTCATCAACATAACGAAAGTAAACTTTGGGTCGGGAAGAACCTGACAGAAGTCTTTCCTCGTAAAAACCCACAAAAATATTTGCCAAAACAGGACCCAAAGGAGAACCCATCGCCACACCGTCAATCTGACGATACATTATATTGTCGAAACTGAAATCAACAGACATAGTGGCAAATTTCATGAGTTCAACGAAAACATCTTCAGGTATAGTCGGAGGAGTTAAATTACTGCGATATAACATATCGCTGCAAATATTAATAATCTCCGGCAAAGGAACACAAGTGAAGAGGCTGCAGATGTCAAACGAACACATAAATCCATCAGTGGCATCACAATTCAGAATGAATTTGGAAAAAGTAAGCGAATCTTTAATACAGAAGGTACTATAACGCTGCAAAACTGGTTCCAACATTATAGCCAGCCACTTTGCAACTTTATGCTGTGAAGACCCAATCATCGATAATATGGGTCTCAACGGGGCACCATCCTTATGAATCTTGGGTAATCCATATAGACGGGGACGAATAGAGCCAGACGGTCTCAATTGCTCCGCCATTTCAGAAGAAAGAACACCACTTTTTACGCATTTGACAAGACGTTTCTGAAATCGAATTTCCGGAGTCAGCGTGGAGTCATGAGTGTCAATGGAACCAAGACGTTGAAACTTGGAAGAGTCGTTAAGTATATTTAACATTTTACTAATGTAATCATGGCGGTCCATGAGGACAACACCAGATCCTTTATCCGGTTTCGTAATAACCAACGACTGGTTGTTCTTGAGGGATTTAATAACCCTATGGTGTTCGCTTCTCCATTTCGATTCAGAAAAAGAAATAGGAGAACTAGCATAAGAATGAGCCAAATCATTCAATTTGGCTCGAAAGTCAATGGATTTATGGCCAGACACAGGTTGAAGCTTCGAGAGTTGAGCATAATATACTTCGAATTCAGAAAAAATATTTTCCCTATTAATAGAAGTAGAAGGGATATTAAAGTCTAGTCCATGGGCCAAGACAGCAAGCTCAATCTCTGAAGGAGAATAAGAAGACAAATTAACTACATTTGTTGTAGCATTTGGTTCAACCTTACAGCCAAATCTCTTGAAGATCAGATGTAGCTTTTTCTGAAAAATGCTATCTGTCTTAGCACGGCAGCGCGCAGATATCAAACCTACATAACGGGCAAACCGGACCCTATCAAAATATGATAAGTACTTGCATGCCTCACGCTATAACAGATTATATCTTCTTTGTAGGGCTAACTGCTGGTTAGAAAATTGTAACAGAAAGTCCTTAATAAAGGCTCTTTCTATACTCCAACCAGACACCAACTTTACCCGCCTAATCCGAAAGGAGATAAAAGGCGGGCAAACCTGGTGCTGAAGACAAGAATGTAAAAAAGTCGTCTTCACCTTTACTATTTCAATTTTCGATCTAATCTGCAACATTTTATTCAATTTTCCAATTGACTCAGAGTAGTACCTTTTCTTAAAATATTTAAATATATTTGCAACGGTACAAAAGCGTATTAAGGCATAAAAAACACATTTTTATTAAAGGCCATGATATTACTTTTATTATATATATACATTTTTTTCTTCCATGCCCATTTATTCATGTCATCCATTACAGAGATTTTGTTCTTCATAATTTCTATTCCCCGTTAACAGTTCTGATGAGAGGGGACGAAACCGGTTGACTGGTGTTTTTATTTTAAATCTATCATGGTCTTTAATAAAAAAATTTGTTTTTTATGCCTTAATACGCTTTTGTACCGTTGCAGATATATTTAAATATATATATATAAATATATATATATATATATATATATATATATATATATATATATATATATATATATATATATATATATATATATATATATATATATATATATATATATATACTATTTATCCTCTCGAAATAATTCGATTGAGCTCTCAGAAAGGAAGGGGTTATTTTATAAACAGTGGCTACTGCTGCTAATGCAATGCTTTTCTACTCGAATCAAGCTCTCATAGCTACTGACGTCTTTCGCATAGTAAAAATGTAAAAATTCCCTGCCACTCAGTAGCTTAGGGGTAGAATCTCTAATTGATGCCAAATCGGTCGGGTTTCGATCCCGTCTTGAAGCAATCGGATGGCTAGCTACACTGATACAGTCTGTGGATGTCTCTCTCTCTCTCTCTCTATATATATATATATATACATTTACGTTGAGTTTGTTTTGGTCTGTAAAATCCATAAACGCTAACAATCAAAACTAGCAAAATGTTTGTTGACCTCTGTTGTCGATTTTGATAAATCAAGAGGCTGCACCAACACAGTAAAACCAAAATGGCTCCCAGACAAATCTTGCTCTTTTATGATTATCAATTTTGATATTGTGTTCATATCCCACCGTTTTGTGCAACGTTAAAGAAGAAACATCTATGATTATTCCACAGATCAATATTTGATTGAGAAATGAGTGAAGTGAGGTTCTCAATTACTATTTTATTTCGCTTTCTCTGATCACACTGATGAAACAAATATCAAATTAGAACAAAGAAACAATGTTACTGAAAGGCACATTTATTATTTGTCGATCAAATATCGATTAACAACAAATATATTTTTAGAATTAGCTTTATCTTCTTTGTTTCGAAATCGTTTCTTTTAATCATTTCACTCCAAGCGAGGTAATAAAGCTGCTAAGACGTAAGAGGTTATTGAGTTTGCGAATATGGTCTAAACTGACACCATCTTTAATTTATAATTATTAAATATAATCGGAAAAAATGAAAAAAAGTCCCTGAAATACATTGGGAAAGAGTTCTCATCTGAAATCAAGAAAATATGAACTTTAAGCGCAACCAGCTTAAACTGACGCTAGAAATATATGGTTTATATATAAAGACATTTTTATATTTAACATTCTTTTTAAAGATACAAGTATTTAAGTAAATGCTCTGTTTATAATAAGCAGTATTAAATAACATTTATCGGCCTGAATGTCCGAGAAATTTTCATAGAAAATATTCGTCCTCCGACAGGATTGGAACCTGTATCCTATACGGAACCGTCATTTAGCTTGATGTGCTTTTAACCGATTTGGCCGCAGAGGAGCGTTCGGTTGGCAAGGTCGAATATACTGCTTATAAACTTCAATCTTCCATGAATCTCTCACGTACATTCATAACTGCTCATGGCGTATAAAATGTAAACAAATGACGTCACACATTATGAAATGGACAAAGTCCGACAGTTATTTAAAGACATTTTTATGTTTAACATTCTTTTTATAGATACAAGTATTTAAGTAAATGCTCTGTTTATAATAAACAGTATTAAATAACATTTACCGGCCTGAATGTCCGAGAAATTTTCATATATATAATACTTTAAAAAGCACAATCTTTTCTTACATGTGAAAATTCTACAGAAAAATCCTTTCTCACGCATGCAGAAAATATAACCAATGCAATTAGTTTTAATCATTTCACCCCAAGCAAGGCAATAAAAGAACTAAGATGCAGGGGAGGGTAGTGAGAGTGAAATAATATGAGCAAAAGAAAACATTATTAAGAAGGGAGAACAATAACAAAAACAGGAATTGTCTTGCTTTTAAATTTTTGCAGATTAAAGTTGACCGGAAAGCAAGAAACCGGGAGAGACAAATTTGAAGTAGAACCATATATATGTATGTTTGGCGATTAAAAAAAACAACTATAAGAACGCAGCCATTAGCTGAGAGATGATCACGAAAGTTGGACCGTCAAATGGAAAGGGAGACAGATGTAACTTGTGTTTGTTGGAGACTTAAAACACTTAAATAACCCTGCCTTGCTGAACACGAGAAGCGAAATGTTTTGTACAAAAAAGAGTTATCCCCCTTGATACATAACGTGTTTACATAATTTATAATTTTTTATTTAAAATAATTTTTAATTTTAATTTTTTTTTTTATTCTTCGTCTTTTTAACTTAAAAATTAAAATTATATAAATTATAGATAATTAATTATAATATTATAGGCAACAATAATAAATTAAACGGGTCTTGACACACAATTTTAAATCATCACCACGGGAGCGCGAGTTTCATAACGCTCTAACGGTCAGTCGGTATTCCGCACCTCCGATATTATGTATATCCACTAATATACACTTGATGGCTCTGTTATATCACATCGGGCACTGTTTTTATAACACCTGAGAAAGAAGTATATATCTATCTGCAAGTGTGTATATGAATGTATTTTTATCATACCTTTATATATATATATATATATTTTTTTTTGTCATCCACAGACAGACTGTTTCGCAGCTCATCAGTGTGACTAGACGTCCGGTTGCCTCTAGCTACGATCGAAACCCGACTGAATTTGCGTCAGTCGGAACTTCTACCCGCTAAGCCATCAGCGTACGGTACGGAATGGAGGTGAATTTTAGCGTGTTTATTTTTAGATTCGGATAAACACACAGTGACTGATAGTGACTCAATTCTGTCGAAGAGTCGTATGTGTGTGTGTATCTAAAATAAGAAAATCCTAATGTAATCTGCTATGACTGTGGCCAAACACAATTAAAAGTTTCATGCGTTTTCACGCAAACAACAGCTTTCAAAAGCTAAGCAGAGTACTAAGAAACAGAAAAAGATTGTTAGTAACAAAGAAAAGAATACTGAACTGTTAAATAATATCAGTCCTCCTATATAGCAGTGAATGCTGGGCAGTCTCATCACAGATCAAGAAAAGACTTGAAATAGCAGAAATGTGATTCTACAGAAGGGTGCTGAGAATACCAAGGACCGATAACGTGAGCAACGGCGATGTTTTAGAGACGATGGAAACAAAAAGGACACTTATGCTTAACATCAGAAAGATACAGCTGAATTTTCTAGGGCGCATAATGAGAAAAACGGGCTTGGAAAATTTGATACGCACAGGACAGATTGAAGGCAAGAGGGACAAATGAAACAACGCATAACCTACCTAGCGAGCTTGATTAAATGGATGGCGGGTGTAGGTTTAGGAAAGAACAAAAAGACAATTTATTGAGCTACAAAGGACTGGAATTGTGGAGAGCCATGATCGGCAATATTCTGAAGGTACATAGAAGAAGAAGAAGTGCAAATTAACAAGACCTTTTGGCAAAGAAGAGAAATCGTTGTAAATAACTGAGGCGGTATCTATTTTGGATCACATCGTGTTATCAACCATTTTGTTAACAAATCGCCGGAAGTTAGTATCTAGCTCTCTTAGATGTCAGTTAAAGAGAAAGAAGAGAATATCTGTATGGTGTGAACTCACTAAAATTTATTTCTGAAATTTTTTTTTCTCCTGCAGCGTAGAATTTAAAATTTCAGTATTTCTTTTATTGTGTATTTTCTAAAGTAAATAAGAAGAAAAAAAAACAGAAAACAAAAACAAAACAAAAAAACCCAAAAAAGAATGATCAGAAAAGTTAGACAATTCTTTACTCCGAGAATATAAAAACAAAAACACTCAAGAGAATTTGAAGAAAACGAATAGAAATAAAACCTACTCTTTGTTGTTGGACAAAGGGACACAACTGTTAGACGGATTTTTTCTTTACTGGAGATACGAAGGAAAGAGAAATTAAGGGGGGATTTATTTATACTAAAAGTTTGTTGTTCTACGCTTCGCTGTTTTGTCGTACAATTTGTAACTTTTCTCTTGAAAATTTCCTTTGTATTATTGTTTTGATGTGTTCACTTGTAAAATGTTTGGTGTTGGTGCAATAAACTATTTTGATGCAAACACATCAGTGAAAAAATACGCGCCGGTTTGTGAAGTAGCGGCCAGTGATATTCTGTCTTTGCGGCAAGGAAAGGAATTATACAGCACAGCTTACTGTTATGCAGATGAAACTCATTTAGTCGTAGAACTGAGATAGAAGTTTAGGTCAGAGGTCAAAGTATATGTTTTCCTTATCATATTGCCATTTTTACTTTATTTCATCGTCTGTGTTGAACAAGAGAAAAAGCCAAACATCTCAAATAGTTTGACCATTTCTGACCACCGGAAAAGTCAGAAAAAGTATGAATGTGAGCGCCAATGTTGGAAAGAATGAGTACGAAATCTGAAGAGCATCAGCAGAACGTGTCCTTAACGACTGTGATCAGCGACATGTACTTACTTGGTAAGGTGATTCTTCTTCCTCTAACTTCTTCCTCAACCTTCTTCCGTGTTGCATTAGGATGTGGGCTATAGCTCTCCCCAACTTCCTATCCTTCGTAGCTCTAGCTAATTTATGCCCGCTTATTATCCCTCCCAGCTTAGGTTCTGTCATCCGTTAGATTATTGTTAGATTATTAATATTGTATTAACAATTTTTTGAGAATAACAATGATTTTTCCTGATACAAGTCCTACTATTTAACCGATAACTGGGGTGTGTGTGTGGAGAATTCACATCTACCCCAAATATTATCCCTTACGTATTTGCGCGTAAGTGAATATAACGAATTCCCGATGGAGTGAATTTGCCTTATTATTGCATTTTCACAATATGAAAGAGATTATCTATCTATCTATCTATCTATCTATCTATCTATCTATCTATCTATCTATCTATCTATCTATCTATCTATCTATCTATCTATCTCAGTCTGTTCATATCGATTTCAGTCTGTTCATATCTATCTATCTATCTATCTATCTATCTATCTATCTATCTATCTATCTATCTATCTCAGTCTGTTCATATCGATCTCAGTTTGTTCATATCTATCTATCTATCTATCTATCTATCTATCTATCTATCTATCTATCTATCTATCTATCTATCTATCTATCTCAGTCTGTTCATATCAATTTCAGTCTGTTCATATCTTTCTATCTATCTATCTATCTATCTATCTATCTATCTATCTATCTATCTCAGTCTGTTCATATCGATTTCAGTCTGTTCATATCTATCTATCTATCTATCTATCTATCTATCTATCTATCTATCTCAGTCTGTTCATATCGATTTCAGTCTGTTCATATCTATCTATCTATCTATCTATCTATCTATCTATCTATCTATCTATCTATCTATCTATCTCAGTCTGTTCATATCAATTTCAGTCTGTTCATATCTATCTATCTATCTATCTATCTATCTATCTATCTATCTATCTATCTATCTCAGTCTGTTCATATTGATTTCAGTCTGTTCATATCTATCTATCTATCTATCTATCTATCTATCTATCTATCTATCTATCTATCTATCTATCTCAGTCTGTTCATATCGATTTCAGTCTGTTCATATCTATCTATCTATCTATCTATCTATCTATCTATCTATCTATCTATCTATCTA
Source organism: Acanthosepion esculentum (assembly GCA_964036315.1). NCBI lineage: Eukaryota > Metazoa > Mollusca > Cephalopoda > Sepiida > Sepiidae > Acanthosepion > Acanthosepion esculentum. Next base: position 103,729,660 of record OZ038475.1, read on the forward strand.
TCTATCTATCTATCTCAGTCTGTTCATATCGATTTCAGTCTGTTCATATCTATCTATCTATCTATCTATCTATCTATCTATCTATCTATCTATCTATCTATCTATCTATCTATCTATTGAGATATCTAACGGCGTGGTTTATTTGGTGGCTGTTATGAGTGTCTATTTTCCACTGGTTCCTGTGTTCCACGTTTGAGCTGAGATAAAAGACAGCATTTCGAAAGCTGATTCGTAATAATGCCATTTCCCCATTGGAGATTAGTGAAAAGTACCCATGCAACACGCCATTCATTCCATTAATTCTATATATCACTTAGCTAATTCTAATATCTATCTATCTATCTATCTATCTATCTATCTATCTATCTATCTATCTATCTATCTATCTCATGTTATTTTTACTTGCGGTGGATCGATCAACGCACACACATAAAGAAGCATATTTTGTAGTGCAGGTGGTAATCTGTTGGTGCAAGGGCCTCAACATCCATTTGGAAGAAATAAACGCTAATGTAGTAAATTTTCCATAACATCTTCCATGTGCCGAGCCTCTTCGGGTCATAAGTGATCATGGCTTTCCACAATTTTCTACCTCGTGTGGCTCTTAGCAGTCTTTCACTTTTTGCTAAGGCCCCTCTTCCTTCCTGTTCCGCTATCCATTCACACAAGCTCGCCAGATAAGTGGCTCACTGGGTTCCCCTATCTCTTTTGTTCCAATATGTTCCCTGAGGATTAAGTTTTCCAAGCCCTCATTTCTCATTATACGCCCAAGAAATTCCAACTGTCTTTTTCTGGTTTTGAATAGAACTGTTGTTTCTGGCTTCCTCAATCCTTATTCGCTTTGTCCATGGAATTCTCATTAACCTTCTGTAGAACAATATTTCTGCTGCTTCTAGTTTTTCCTCATCCGGGGGATATTGTCCAACTAACGAAATTTTTCCGTTTCTCATCACCTTGCTAAGTATTGGAATACCTCTTTCGCTAGTCAAATGCGTGCTTCGGATTTCGGTGTCGCATTTTCCATCCTCTGTGAAAACGCTTCTCAGATATTTGAAGTTCTACACCTGCTGTAAGTTTATATCTCCAATTTGTAACTAGCAATTGTTTTTTTCTCTCTTGCTGATGACTATTCTTTCTGTTTTTTTTTTTTGCAGTTGATGGTTAGTCCTTTTTTTCTGTTTTTTTTTCTGTTTAGGAAGTCTTGTAGTTTCCTTTCCGAGTCTGCCATCAACACAGTGTCATATGCGCATTTTATATTGTTAAGATTACGCCCACCGATAACAAATTCTGGTAGGGTCTGCAGTTCCCGAACAATAATCTCGCTGTAGACGTTGAATAAATCTGAAAAGAAAACGCATCCTTGTCTATAGCTCCTTTCTATTCTTGTATAGCTACTCAATTATTTTCTATCCGTATGCAGTGGTTTTCTTCCAGTATAAGTTCTGGGTTATTCTATCATCTTTTCCAAATTTACATTTAGATATTTCAACAGTAAAAGGGTGGGACCGAGATGCCAACACTAAGTAATACACTTAATTTCATATATGCAGGATATCAGGGAAAAAGTTAGTCAGAGCAGTTGTCAGAAAGACAGAGGTAAGCCGCGTCACGTTGGTGAGAAAGTAACTGAAGTCGAGATGTCTGGTCAGAATCGATTACATTATAGATCCTTCTTTGGATTTTGTCAAGAATCTCTAGACATATAGCAGGAACACAAGACCAGGTATGGTAACAGTATTCAACAGCATTCAATTCATGGGCGAATGGTAGGTTTATAAATGTGCAAAGTTTTCTGGCAGGACACAGTGACAACTTTCCTTGCAGTAGATGCAGCTATTGATTCAATATGGCCGCTCCACTTCATGTCAGTGGACAACGTGAGGCCAAGAAGGCGTAGTGTGTTGCTAATGTCAGCCATGTTGATGACAGGCAGAAAATGTTCCCTGTGGTGGTTAAATGAAAGCAATTTTGCTTTAGAGGCGTTAGTATCTACAGGCACTTTCTTGCCCCAGTTAATCACTGATTTGAGGTCCTTTTCAAGAGCAGCTGCCAGGTTTACTTTGTCATATTTGACGGATTTGCTACTACGACAGGTGTAAATGGTAGTATCATCTGCATAAATAGCTAGTTGCGACTGAGTACTAATGTCATTACCGCTTTGCTTGGGGTAAAATGATTAAGCAAAAATCCACTTTTCCCAGCAGTTCAAATTGATCCGATCTCCGTGACAGATGCTTTTCGAGCGATGATAAAGCTATGCCTGAATTGCTAAATTATCGTCATAATCATGGTTAAAGTAGTAATCTTCAAATAATTAGGTAAAATTCCAAACTCCAATTCACGTTTTTCCAACAAAGATGTATACTAATATATATGGATGGGTCTTTTCTTTTCATAGTAAACATACTTTTTTCGAACGTTTGGATAGATGTACTTCACCTGGTGTATGCCCATCCGAGAGGGAATTCCTAATTGAACCCTTTATTTAATCTACAAGGTTAGACTGTTTTTGTTCCACTGACCAGGTTTATGTTGGTTGGTTGAGTTCTTTCATGTTGGTTGGTTGATTTTGTATAGCGTCTTATCAACTACGATGGGTTATTTAATACCAAAATCTAAATTATTTGAACATAATTGTATGGCTTCAAATAAATATCTTGTGAACGCAGTGGTATAGCTTCAACTATAGATAAAATGCATTTTGCTTTAAACATGTATATTGTTGCTCATTTGTATATAGAAATGTATTGCAGGCATTTTTACTATAAAAATGCATTTTTATACTTTCATAGTATTTTGTTCTTGTTAGGAGTTTCAACCCATAGCTGGGACCCTAACAGGTGCTACCACCCCGGATCATGGCTGACCTGGGAACAACAGAAATTAAGAGGTGGTTTCACGCGCATCAAAACATCCAATCATCCGATCAGAGGCCTTGCTGCCGGATGTAGTTTATCGTCATATTCAGGACCAACCATGTTTAGGGATATCTGGTCTAGATTTTATTTATTATTTATTTTTTATTAGTGAAACGAATGCATACGCACCCACACACACTCACGTACACGCATATCTATCTATCTATCTATCTATCTATCTATCTATCTATCTATCTATCTATCTATCTATATATCTATCTATCTATCTATCTATCTATCTATCTATCTATGTGTGTGTAGAAAGAGAAAGAAAGAGAGAGACAGAGATTCCTGTGTCTTTTGATATTTCTCTGAAATTTTACTTGCAAGCCATTTTAATTATTAAATTTTGAATATTACAACAAAGAATGGAAGCCTTTTGAATGGAAAACAGACGGCCAGTTTTCTTCAACTGCTGCATCTTTTAATGACTGTCCATCAGATCCAGTTACGATGTCCGTAGTTTATCTGTGAAGATGTACAAGGGAAACGATGTACGGTCTCTTTTCAAAATATCGGGCCTATAGAGGACTACTTCGATGATTCTGTTCACCTGCCAACCAACATATTTATGAATCAATGTACGATTTCTTGTTCGCCCGCAAGCAAGTAGCCGAAAGGAACGAGAGAAATGTCGATTCTTTCAAAGATTTCAATGCGCTTTCACTGTAGCAAACACAAAGAAAATGATAAACTTTAACATTTATCGTTGATATGTGTACAGCTTAAGCGAGGGGAAAACGTTACAGACAGAGGCGTAAACACAGACGCGTCCTGATATACACTCTTTTCAAAAGGCATGAGAAAGACGGGAAGTTTTTGAAAATAGAAATTATTGCTTTATGCGTATATTTAAATCATTCTTGCTGCTTAAATCTCTCTCTCTCTCTTTCATTTTTCACACACATACACTTACACACACGCAAATATAAATATAACGCATGCGCATAGATAGCGAGGAAGAAACAAGAAAGCGGAATGTTGATAGTGAAGAGGAAAGATAAAGAGAATGAATGAATAATTGAAAGAAGGAAGGAAGGAAAGAAGAAAGGAAATAAGAAAGTAAAGAAGGTATTGAACATACCTTCATTCGTTGCTTAACAAAAATATATAAAAATAATAGGAGGAAAACCGTATCAAAATTCAAAGACTACAGCTAAAATCAGCCACGCAGAGACAAAAATCGATAAACTTATAAAAATACAGAAATAAACATCATAGTCTGTTTGGTGACTTATATACGAGGTTGTCTGAAAAGTAATGGGACTAGGTGTGCTGTTCGAGCTATGGGCGAAAGATTGTTAAGTTGATTGTGTTATCATCTAACATGATACCTTGGGAGTATATAACTGTCATCTCAGCTTTCTGCAACCATTGCATTTTTTTCGTATGCTTTTGTGTCAGGACAAATCGTGGCTGCTTCACCGCGTTAATACATCTGTTGACAACGCCCTGATCATCCGTAGAACCCCGCCGTACTGAAACAACCTCCCAATACACCTGTTCTTTCTAGGTGTGACTTTTTTCTTTTAACCAAGCTTAGGCGGATCATCAAGTGGACCCGTTTTGAAGGCGTGGATGTCATCAAGTGGGCCGTAACGACGGTGCTGAGGGGCATCCAAGAAGAATCATTTCCGGAGGATGTACAGAAGCGCAGCAAAGAATGATGGAAAACTGTATTAGACTCGAAGGGGATTCTTTTGAAGGAGAAGCTATGTAGTTTGTTATTTAGAATTGAAATAAATTGTTTGTGACACCAGTCTCGTTACTTTTCAGACAGTCCTCTTATTTATATAAAAGGCTGCTGGTAGGTTCAAAATCTGATTTGGGTTGTGAAAAGAACATTACTACTATCCGTTAGTTCATCTGATCTTCTTCTTCTATGTGCCGTGTACATTCAGGACGTTGGTGATCATGGCTCTCCACAATTTCCTGTCTTTTGCAGCTCAGTAAATTTTATCTTTTTGTTATCTTTCACAAGCCCTATTCAGTCACTCAGTTATTCAAGCACATTAGTTAGGCTATGCGTTGTTGTGGTCTTGAGTTCAATCTGTCCCGTGAGTATCACATTTTCCAAGCCTTCTTTCCTCATTATGTTCCCTAAAATTTCACCTGTGTATTTCTGGTATAATCGTCCTTTTTGTTTCCATTTTCGCTAACACTTCGTTTTTGCTTACATGCTCTGTCCATGATATTCTCAGCATCCTTCTGTAGAATCACATTTCTGTTGGTTCAATCTCCTTTTGTGCAGAGATTGTCCAGCATTCACAGCCATATAGGAGGACTGATATTACATAAAAGTTCAGTACTCTTATTTTTTTTTAAATTTCTAACATCTTCATCCCAAAGGTTTCTAGCCATACTGTAGAAAGATGGTGCTGAAAAGTTGTCGATTAGGCGAGCGAAGACTGACCTTTCCCCGCCAAATTTTAATCATTTGTTTAGATTTTGTGAAATGTATTGAGACGAGAACATATCAACATGTTTATATCATGTCACACACACACACACACACACACACACACACACACACACACACACACACACACAGATATATATATATATATATATATATATATATATATATATATATATATATATATATAATAATAATAATAAAGAAGTTAATGGTCAGAAATGAATTAGACCAGGAACCAGTAGTATTAAAAAAGTGCTCAATACACATATAAAAAGATAAAAATTTAACATATAGATCTTTTAAGTAAAGAAAATTAGGAAATCAACCGATTCCGCTTCTTTGGTTTCAACCTTTTGGTTTGTCCAGACGATTTCGCTCATTTGATTTCCTAAAGCTTTATTTTAAAAATAAAAAAATTTATGAAGGCTATATTTAAGCGCACGACGTGATGTGTGGTAGAAGGTGAGGAGGAGGAGGAGGAGGGGAGGGGAAATCAAGTGTATTGGAAATGCATCGGTGGGGGATTAAATGATAAATATATATATATATATATATATATATATATATATATATATGTTCTTTTTTATTCCACTTCAAATGAACTCAAAAGGAACTTTTTAGTATGTATACAACGGGACATAATTTCGGATCTGTGTTTTAAAAGTTTCTTTTCGTTTGGAAATGTTATTATAGCTAATTTCTCTTGTTGACAATGTTCCAGACCCCCCCCCCCCCACACCAAAAATACTTTTAAAGCAGGGGTCGGAAATTATGTCCAGTTGTATACATACTAAAATTTCCTTTTGTGTTCATTTGAAGTTGGATAAAAAGAACGTATGTGTATTTCATTTAATCCCCCACCGATACATTTCAAATGCACTTGACTCCCCCTTCTCCTCCTTCTCCTCCTTCTCCTCCTTCTCACCTTCTATCACACCTCATGTCGTGCGCTTATTTATTTATTTTAAAGATAACTTCATAAATTTTTTATTTAAAAAAAATAAAGCGTTAGGAAATCAATTGACAGGAAATTTGAGAACAATGGAGTATAATTCCACTGTACGTAACATTTAATTTAAAAGAGGACTCAATACAGATTATATATATATATATATATATATATATATATATATATATATATATATATATATATATATACTACAGTTCAAGAGTTTGAAGCCACCCTCTGAATTAACATGAGATGAACTTGACAGAAGAAGAAAAAAAAATTAAAGTCTTAGAGTCATTGAAAAAAGAATGAAATCAATTATCAATTATACTTTGAGAAACTTTTGCCAACAATTTGTACTGTAGTAATCAAGGCTAAATGAAGATATTTCGACTATACCAAAATTCAATCATAAAATGTTTTTTTCTTTTTGTCATAATAAAATTTCTAATGAAAAATCATGTCTCACTTTTCTAACCATGTATAATTGTCTCTTATTTAAAGTAAATAACGTTTACATTTTGGGCCAATTTAAAACTTTTTCATTGTAGTATATATATATATATATATATGTGTGTGTGTGTGTGTGTATGTGTGTGTGTTTGTGTGTGTATGTATGTATGTGTGTGTGCACATATATGAAAACTTTTGGTGAATAATTTTTTGAATAAGTTTTACGGATTTTAAAATAATTTTTACGAATTTTCGTGATTAACAGTGTCGAAACATAATTTAAAACTGGAAAAACAAACACATTAATGTTTCCTTGAATTTCATAGCCATAACATTAGTCCTATGTTCAATAAAACCTACTTAAAAATGCTACCAATATTTATTTTACACACACACGCACACACACGCACACACACACACACACACCTACACATATATATTTACGTTTTGTTTGTCGGTGCAATAGGATAGCCAACATCTACGCAGTTGCATCAATAAATCTGTTGTCTCATCTTGAAAAAAGAACTTTATTTTCACCCTATTCTCAAAACTTGTCAATGCACTAATATCTGTGGTGAATATTAATTACACCTGCTAAACATTATATAGTGAACATTTCAGGTCCCAATTCAGATTTATTGATCAAATACGACGGTAAAAAATGGCAGTAAAAAATAGTCAATCAAAATTATTGATAACTGATAATGTTATTGGTTTTTTAATTGGCACTAATTGCATTTTAACAAATTTTAAAGTCTCATGAATGTGCTAATTGCAATGGATCTTTATTCATGTTGGCATGTGTCATTAGTATGCGTTTGGGTCTGGGTGGGTTCTAGTTTTGTTTGATGTCAGTGGAATGTGAACGAAATAGCTGATAATTACAACCCAAGATCGAAACCGTAAACTGGTAAATACATTCGTGACTATGCACTTAATGTGCGAACAGTCACACAATGTTAGTAAACATATTTTTTTCTCCCGGGAGAATTAACGTCTGGCAAATAGATAGAGAGGAGATGAAAAAAAATGAATTACTTGTTTTCTTAACTAAATCTTGGTTTTGGGGGCATTTTAAAATATCAAAAGAATTTTCATTTTTTACAAAACATCACTCAAAAGCTTATTCAATATACACACCATTGAAGACTCTCTAACTTCTATTAAAAGTGAGTGTTGAAAGGTTCTTCAGAACCATGACACTCCCCCCGCCGCGAAAAAAATCTGATTTTTGTTCAGATTTGGGGATATTTTTCACTAAATGTTTACCCAATACAAAACCAAAGAGCCACTTAGATGATTACTAAATGAGGTTGTTGTGTGGACGTAGGAGTAACTGCAGATTATGAGAATATGAAGGATAGATAATGGTTAAACCTCGATCTGAAGAGGTTTACCTATGTAGTGATCGGGAATCATCCTTTCCGGAGACTTTTTCATGAAGTAGTTGTTTCTCACGAGGAAGTTGTCTGAGTGGAACTTCCTCCTTAACAATATGAAGGGATTGAAAATTCTGATCCTGTGTACGTGGCATGGCGGGTTCTAACTCTAAAGGTTTGAACTGGTGGAACTAAGAAATGTAGCTCATCTGATCATTTGCCATGGAAATAGCGATAAAATATCAATGGACTTGTGACTATTCATTCGTGCGAAAGCGGTTGTAGGGTTGAAAATAATTCATCGCTCACAAAGATGCGTAAACGCTTTTGAATTCTGTTGTGGTTATAAAGAGAAGACAGAGTAGCTCCAGCCCAGATATGGCATCAATATTCGATTTTGGTCTGATTCGACTCTTGTAGAAATAGAGCAACGCAGGAAGAATCAGGTATTTTCAGGAGTTATAAAGAGAAGACTGACCATCTCCAGTCCAGACATAGTATAAATACTCTATCTTGGTCTGATTCGACTTGTAGATATAGAGCCTGGCAGGAGGAGTCAAATAGTTTCAGGAATTATAAAGAGAAGACTGAGTAGCTCCAGCCCAGATATGGTATCTGTTATGGTTCATTATCCTCGTACCACAGTTATGGTCCAAGGTAGAACCAAGGAAGAACAACACGAACACAAGAGTAGTAAAGAACAAAGATATATTACAACAGAAATATAATACAATAAGTTGAAGGGTTAGTATTAACTGTCAGTCTGGTTTAGAGTGAACTAATATGACTTGACTCGTTAGGTCTCAACTCATTTCTCTTCTGTCTCTCTCAGAGAGGCGCAGTATTTGTAGAGTCAGTAAGAGTCCATTCTCGTTATAGGTAAGTTCCCGTAACACCCCCCTTCCAAGGCTTTTGCGTCGCAGAGGTCTTTAGTATCTTTTTCTCTTTGGATTTATTATCAAAGGCTCTGTGACTTTTCATTTCCTGGTCGATTTTCGTGGTTCAGACATTGTTTGCGGCCTTTGCATATCGAATGTATCGAATATGGTATCCATCACTTCTTCCTCCTGAGGTGGACCGTTAGAATCATCTAACAGCCTCTTTCTTATTTGATTTAAATGTCGTTTATGTGAGAATTTCGGTGCCTGTATTGTGTAAACCATGTCCCCGATTCTTTTTTCAATTGTACCTTGCTCCCAGTATGATGTATTGTTTTTATACGTTTTGAAAACAACTTTCTCTCCAGGGTAGAATTTTCTTTTAGGTATGTATGACATTGGTATTTTTTTTGTTTGTTTTGGTAGCAATTTGTCAAATACTGATCTGATATTCCGGGCGAACATCACTTCTGCGGGTGATAATGCCGATGGCGTAGCACTGTTTGGAGTAATTCGATATACTTGTAAAAATTGTTGCAACGCCTTTTCTGTAGGCACGTCATATGCTTTCCTTAACGCTCTTTTGAGTGTGTCTACAAATCTCTCCGCTTGCCCATTTGATTTTGGGTGATATGGCGGGGATTTGATATGTTTAACTTGAAAAGTTTCGCAAAATTCTTGAAAGTCCGCAGATGTGAATTGTGTCCCATTATCAGTGACTAGACAATCAACCACTCCGAAACGAGCAAACAGCTCGTAGAGGCAATTTATGGTAGTTTCCGAAGTTGGTTTTCTGCAACGAAACACTTCTGGCCATTTACTATAACTGTCTACTATGATCAAATAGTAGAAACCATCTATTGGACCTGCGAAGTCGACATGGATTCTTGACCACGAGCGATCTGTCTCTGGCCAAGGCTTATGGATGATCGGCAGTGCTTTTGCTGCTAAGGAACAACCCTTGCATTTTTCCACCATATGTGTAATGTCCTGATCCATGTTTTGCCAATATACGTAACTACGAATTAACAATTTCATTCTGTTCTTTCCTGGATGGTCCATGTGGAAGTCCTTTAGGATTCGTCTTTGTAGTGTTTTCTGAATTACTACCCTTTCGTTATATAGTAAAACATCGTCACATGACGAAAAACTGTCTGATACCTTTTTATTCTTTTCTGCAATTTTTGCTTTTGTTTCTTTTATGAATTCATCATTTATTGCTTCATTTCTTATCTCTTGTAGTGTGACGAGGAGGTTTCGAACTGTACTACATAGTGATGTCCTGATATCTTCTTCATGTCGTAGGGCTGCGATTACGGAATCTTCCAATGGCTCCGTTTTCTTAGGTATTAATCTCGAGAGACCCTCTGCATGCCCAATTTTATTCGTTGGCAGATATTCCAATTTAAAATTGTAGTTCAGTAAAATTGTACCCCATCTTAGTAACCTATTTGCTGTGTAAACGGGTAGACCTTTCTTCGATCCAAATATTGTTAGTAACGGCTTGTGGTCCGTCTGTAAAGTAAAAAATCTCCCGTAGATATATCTATGAAATCTTGTAACTGCAAAAATAATCCCCAGCTCTTCTTTTTCGATTTGTGAGTAATTTCTTTCTGCTGGTAACATATTTCTTGAAGCATGCGCGATGGGTTTTATTGTCCCATCCGGCATTTTATGCAGTATACATGCCCTGACTCCATAGGCACTCGCGTCACTTACAACTATTATTTCTAATTTTAGGTCATAGTGCGCTAGAAATAGATCCGCGGTTAGTGTCTTAATTATTTTGTCAAACGTTTTCTGGCTTTCATCTGTCCACGCCCAAACTTTTTCCTTCTTCAACAGTTCGTTTAAGGGTGTGCGTAATTTATTCATGTTTGGAATGAATTCTTGGTAATAATTCACTAAGACTAAGAAGTTTTGTAATTCGGCTACGTTTTTTGGAGCTGACATTTTTTTTTATTGCCATTGCCCTTTCTGGGTCTGGTCGCCTTCCTTCTTCATCGATGATATGGCCCAGATATTTAATTTCCTTCATAAAGAAATCGCACTTGTTTTCTTTCACCTTGAAACCGTAGTTTTGTATTCTCCTGAAGACCTGATGAACGTGTTCCCAGTGTTGCTCAATGTTTTTACTATTCATCAGTATGTCATCCAGGTATGCAATCGTGAAATCAAGTCCGCCCAGCATAGTATCCATTATTTGTTGAAATATTGCCGGCGCGACCTTAATCCCAAATTTGTAATCTTTGAAACTTGTATAATCCTTTGTGTGTTTTTATGCACAATAATCTCGAGCTTTCCTCATCTACTGGTATTTGTAGGTACGCTTCGCTCAAGTCTATTTTTGAGAAAAAATTTACTCCGTTTAATTTTGTGAACACTTCTTCTGGACTGGGTAGAGGATAGTGGTAATCCTTTATCGCTGCGTTCAATCCCGTTGAGAAATCACCGCATACTCGTATCTCCTCCGATTTCTTTTTGACGTAAACCGTAGGTGCGGCCCATTGACTGTATTCTGCTTCTGTCAATATACCGATTTTTTCGAGTCTATCCAACTCTTGATTTATTTTCTCTATTGAAGCAAAAGGTACGTTCCTTTCCTTCTTGAAGATGGGCTGTACGTTTTCTTTTAATTCTATATTTGCTGTCATTTTTTACACCTCCCGAGGCCGGCTGAAAATACTTCGGGGAAACTCTCTTTTAGTTTCTCCTTTAATTTATCTGCCTCGGTCGATAAACTTTTCACTTTTTGACAGTACGTACTTATTGGTAGATCACAGAGGTCGAATTTCTGCATTCAGTCTGTTCCAAATAAATTTTCTGTGTTTCTTAGCACATACATTTTTAATTTTTTGGCCATTCCATTGAATGTCACATTTGTAATAATAACTTCTCCTTCAAATTTTATTTTTCTCTCAGTTACCGACCTAGCAATTTCATCGGTCCTATGGTTGTTTTTTTTCAATTTTCTCCATGTTTGTACGTTAATAATAGTTAAGTCCGAACCGGAATCCAATTGTAATCTGACTTTTCTGTTTAATATTTCTACTTGCATGTATTTACGTATGTTTGTCTCGTCCTCTTGGTCAGTCCTAGTGACTCTTACTCTGCTTTCTTTCCTAGTCCAACAATGAGAACTTTTATGACCCACTTTTTTGCACGGCAGACAATTCTATAAGCGGTATGGACAATCTTTATACCAATGCAAAGTCCCACAGCGATAGCGTGGACTGGGTGGTAGTTTTTTCTGATATTGACTTTTTGAAGTAGAAAAATTTGTTTTACCTGTTTTTGAGGAGGGAAAATTGGTTTGGTTTGTTTTTGAGGATGGGCAAAAACGTTTTTGTCGTTGTACTTTACGCATGTGCGCGATGCCAGACTCTTCTATACCTTTCGAGTCCTTCTTTACGCTTATACATCTCTGACAGTCTTCAGTCAATTTTTGTAGCCTCAATTCTGGTTCACTCCAGTTTTGTAAGGATTCTGTAAGTCTATCGGGAATTTTTCGAGGGCTGCACAAACAACTAGAATTAATGATGTCCTCATGTGTCACATTTTTGAGGTTTCCACTTCAAGATCCTTGTATTTTGATAGTTTTTTGAAGATCTTCAAAGATACATTGCAATCTGCAGGGACTGCCATGTCAATAAGAAAGCACATTCTCTTCTTGTTGTCTTTGATCACGATGTCTTGGCGATTAGCTTTGATTATTATTATTATTATTATTATTATTATTATTATTATTATTATTATTATTATTATTATTATTATTATCTAATATTAATGATTAATATAAACATTAGCAACTCTATACATTATGAAATAGAGTCCGACAATTATTTTTAAGACATTTTTTTATGTTTATACGTTCTTTTTATAGATATAAATATTTAAGTAAATGCTCTGTTTATAGGTAAATGTTGTTAATACTGTTTATTATAAACAGAGCATTTACTTAAATATTTGTATCTATAAAAAGAACGTATAAACATAAAAAATGTCTTTAAAATTAGCAACTGTCAATATTTCTGAGATGTGGTATTATGTACACTATTTACATTGCTCGGACTATCATCCTCATCTTTGTTGCCATATTTATCACAACGTTTCAGCCGTTGTACGCTCCGGCCTTCTTCAGATGGTTGGAATGTCGAACTGAACCCTTTATCCATTGTGCCATGTGTCCTCAAGTACATATACCTGGTTAAGGCGGTGGAGAACTTGAAGAGAGGAATTAACATGATAACTGATAACTGACATCCATTAGACATGGCACGTAGAACTAGAACAGTCTAGCCCAGCGAACGACTTAAAGGGTTCAGTTCGACATTCCAACCACCTGAAGAAGACCGCTGCGTACAACGGCCGTTGTGATAAATATGGCGACAAAGATGAGGATGTTAGTCCTAGCAATGTAAACATTAGCAAATTATTCAAATGTTTATCTCTTTAGCCATGTGCAGAGTAGGAAATTCAAGTAGACTTAGCATTATAACAAAAAGAAATTTAGAAAGTAAATACCTTTTTGAATATGTTGTTTCTACAGAAATATTATGTAAGATGTAAGCAAACTTCTATGACAACTTACTTTTGTCTGTTCGTAAGAGAATTAACAGAAGCCAAAATTAAAGTTAGCAATTTGGGGCCCTCTTTCGTATATCTTGAGTTTTACCGAGAAAACTTTTTATTTTTATTTTATTTTTTTATAAACGAGTTTTATCATCGCAAATCGGCGTGCAACCATAAAATATGGTTCGATACTGTTTCAATTCTCATTTGGCAGACCGATGTAACACAATTACAACTATCTCGACGTGACTACTACGCTTTCTGAATATTCGTAAGAGGGAAATAAATGAAGAATATGGTAGGTTTTCGTATATTTTTTAATGTAAAAAAAAACAAAAAACGACAGCTAGTTTAAATCTGATCAATGATTAAGCTACATTTAATATTTTTGTCACTTATTGTTTTTTTTTTTATTTTTCAGATTCTACACTAGACCGATTCTCGAAATTTACCAAGTGTCAATGCGGTACGCCATTTTATGTGTCAGTTTTAAACCACAGAGTCTTTCTTCTGTGCCAGCATTTCTTTTTGTTCGATCGATTTTTATGTGCAGTGTGTTGGTCGTCATCTCGTCTCAGGAAAGTATCTTTCTTCCATTGAAACTATTGCTTCATTTTAATATTTCGTTGCTTCAGAGTTGAATTCTTATCACTGCTGTCGATAACCAGGAATTCAACCTAGGATTGTTGTTGTTCCTTGTTTTTTCCTTTCCTTGATTTTTCAGTTACTTATATAAAACATTCGTTTTTTTTGCGAACATTGGATGTTTTTTTTATTCTCATAACCTGAAATATATAGGAAAAATAAATAAAACGAATTCTGTTTTTTTTTTTACACCAAACTATAGCCAACAACAGAGAGTTTCTAGTCTATACGAAATTTATATCGGTTGCCATCATTTTATGTTGTTTGTACGATGCAGGTTAATTCTATATCATGTTATTTGCTAAGATTAGTTAGTAAGTCAAGCGTTTAATAAAGATTGAGAACAGCTAGCGTTCACAGGCACGCTTAGGAAAGCAGTGGCCATTTTATTACTTGTTTACTAAGTGAACGATAAATAAACCTTTTACTAGAATAGTTAAATTATCGGTTTTATTTAATTATTTTTTTCTTTTTTGGCACAAAACAATTGAATTAAATTCTATAACCCTAACAAATGAATGAAAACCCCAACCCTAACGATAACCATAGGAATCTTTTCCTTTGTAAACAGGCGATAAATCGCGCTTGCCTTTCCTAAGCTTGCTCGGTTAACGATAATCGAGGCAAAGATTATGTTTTGTACCAAGCGGAAAGGGTCTGCGTTGAAGACCAGCACTCGAAATTACGACTTTGATCGTAAATATTTTTAGTGTTGTTTATTGCTCACCCGTTTCCCCTGAGTCAAAGTACAAACTGCCTGGCAAAGATTCACTTCAAAATTTCCTGAAGGTTACCTAGATCGATATACACCTGATGAAGGCCGGGGGGCACAACGGCCGTAACGGCGGGATAACAACAACAACAACAACAACGATGGGGACGATAGCCCGAGTGTAAATACTGATCATTTACGTATTCATGTTATATTTTTTCCTTCAGATCAATTAATAGAAATTGTGTAGTATGTGTGGAATGGGCTCATTGCTAAAACGGTGTACTTTTTGCATACAGACAACAGGATTTGCTTTATTTCAGTGCTCTTGTATGATGTTTATTCTGAAATCATCAGAATGGGATCGGATATTGATTTATCCGTTTTCCATTTGAAAAACACGCATAAATTATAAAACAATCTCTATTGCATAATTCATATTACTAGCGTTGCTGTAAATATTTTCTGTTATTTATCGCTTTTTTGCTTTATAGGATATTAGAAAAGGAGGTTCTCTTTTCATACGGATAGTACAACCAAAGAAGGCCGTAGAAGAAATCAGCCTAATATAGTTAGTGGATGCCCATATTTGAGTAGACACTTCCTTTATTCGTTAATCCGTATATTAGTTTGTCTATCGTCCTGAACACGAGAGAAACTTTAATTAAAAAAAATGTACCTTCTGGTAGTATTCGGAACTGTGTCCCCACTTTTCAAGAGAAGCCGTCATTATATCCTACATGGTTTAACCACTCGTAATCAGGCAAGGTTTTATTCAGTTCAGAAAGAGACAGTTGATATTTACGGGGAACATAATGAGGAAAGAAGGTTTGGAAAATTTGACACTCACCAGACATAGTGAAGTTAAGATGGACAGAAGTAAACAGCGAGTAGCCTACCTAACTGGCTTGTGTAAATGGATACCAGAACAGGGATCGGTAGGGAGGTAAACAAGACTCCCAAAAGTTAGGAATTTGTGGAGAGCAATGATTGCCCACGATTTAAGGGACACAGCATTTAAAAGAGAAGAATGGAATTTCTCAACGTTTTTTGTCCCTCATCACTATTGATAAGCGGAAGTTATGGTGTCGAGAAATGGTCAATGGTTCTATGGGACAATGTCATCTCTGAGGAAACATCATTCAGTTTTTTTCCAAATTCTTGCGTGTTTACGAGGTTGGGCTGAAAGTTTAATAAGCTGACTATAAAGGAGTGATGCTAGAGCAGTGAATTCTTATACGCATTAATTTAAACTCATCTCATTAATAAATGCATTGATTCTTTCCATGTAAACTAGAATCAGACTGTTAAAAGAAGCCTTCAAAGTAATTAATAGCGATTTCTCTTGAAAATGGGTCAAATTTGGCACATCGTGGCGTTATCAAGTACCTGCAGAAGAAGGGTTTAGCCCCCAAGTACATTCATGCTGACATGGTTGTTACATTAGAGGATAATGCTCTAGCTTTATCAAAAGAGGACAGCTGAATTTAGGAGTGAAAAGGAGAGTCTTGAAGGTGACCTAAAATCTGAACGTCCTGCAACTACCTCCAGTGAATAAAAAAGGCATGTGAGGACTGGGCAGTTCCATCCCAGATATGGCAGCAATACAACGGGAGGCTGAAATGTTCATAGGCCGACTATGAAGGAGTGATGCTAGAGCTGTGAGATTTTGCACGTATTAATTTCAACTCTTCGTATCAATACCTTCATTGTTTCTTTCCATGTAAACTGACATCTGACTGTTCAAAGTAACTAGTAGCGACTTCTCTTGAAAATGGAGAAAGTTTGGTGCCGTGGCATGACAAAGGTTTTTGCTCGGTGGGTTCCATGTCTTCTGACACTTGATCAAAGGCGCCTAAACTGATCACACCACGAGAAAAATCGGATATTGTTTGAGGCAGATACAGTTGGTTTCCTTCTACATTTCCTAATCCAGGATGAGTGTTGGGACAATAGCCAGGAACAAAGAAACAAATCATGCAATGGAAACATCCCTCCTCACATGATCCAAAGGCGGCCAAGGTCGTTTCATCTGCAGGGAAGATGATAGCCTCATGTTTTGACGGATGCAAAAAACATTGTGTCTTCAAAAGGGTCGCACCATCAAAGACAACTTGCTGAGGTAGTTACGAAAGACTATCAAGAACAAACGCCCAGGAAAACTGATGAAAGAGGTCTTGTTTCATTAGGACAATGCGCCAGCACATAAGTCCTTGTTTTCAATGCCTGCTGTGCGTGATTTGTTTGTTTGTTTGTTGTGTTTTACGGCATATCAACCTCAATGGGTTATTTAATGCCGACAACTTTTTTTTACTGATAATATTTTTTTCCTCAAAAATGTATAGCTAGTAATATTATTTTAAAACATGTATTGCTGGTAATATTTTTTTTTCAAAAACGTATCGCTGATAATACATTTTTTTTTTTTAAATATTACTGGTAATTAATTTTTCAAAAATATATTGCTGGTAATAGTTTTTTTTCAAAAATTTATTGCTGGTAATAGTTTTTTTCTTCAAAAATTTATTTCTGGTAATAATTTTTTACAAAGTATTTCTGATATTAAAACCTATTTTTACACTTTTATAATGCATTTTACCTCAGTTTCGGGGTTAACTATTTGCCCATAGCTGGGACCCTAACAGTTGCTACCATCCCGGGTAAGGGTAGACCTGGGAATACCAGCAATTACAAGGTAGTTCCACTCTCCTCAAAACCTCCTAATCTTGCTGTTGGACGTAGTTTATCGTCATACCCAGGACTCGAATGTAGTTTATCGTCATACTCAGGACGCTCTGTTATGCGTGACTCTGGCTTCGAACTGGTTAATCACCCTTCTTATTCTCCTGATTTGGCTTCATCTGATTATCATCTGTTCCCTAACATGAAAAAATCTTGATTGGGAAACAGTATGACAGTGAGGATGACGTCATAGCTGCTGCTGATGACTTTTTTGACCAACAGGATGAAAGCTTTTTCATCAATGTGATCCAAGCACTGCAACATCGATGGAAGAAGCGTGTGAACTGCAAGAGGAACTATGTTTCAAAAATGTATTGCTTGTAATGTTTCTTTTTCTTTTTCTTTTTCTTTTCATAAATGTATTGCCAGTCATTTTCTTTTATTTTTTAAAATTTTTTCACAAAAATGTATTGCTGTTGATTTTTATTTTTATTTTTTTCTAAAATTTATTGCTGTTATTTGTATATTTTTCCAAAAATGTATTGCTGGTAATGTTTCTTTTTCTTTTTTTTTCAAGAATGTTTTGCTGGTAATTGCTATTTAAAAAAAAATATATATTACTGTTAATTTTCTTTTATTTTTTAAAATTTTACAAAATGTATAGCTGGTAAAGTTTTTGTATTGCTGTTATTTTTATAATATAAAATATATTTTTTATACTTTCATAGTATTTTAATTCCAGTTTACGGGTTAACTATTTTCCCATAGATTTTACACTAACAGGTGCTGCCACCTCGGGCCAGGCTTGACCTGGGAACAACATCAATTAAGAGGTAGTTCCACGTTCCTTAAGACTTCCAATCTGCCGGACGTAGTTTATCGTCATATGCAGGACGACAGTGAAACGTAGAAATATTTCTTGGTATCAGCATAACGCTTAACGAATGATACCCAACTCTATACGACATTTGGCTCTTACTGTATATAATTGAGATTCAGGAAATGTGTGCGTTGTATGGATGTTTCAAGAAAAACGAGTTGGTATAGACAGACTGGCGCCACTCATTTCTTTTCAACATCAAGAAGCTCCATAAAAAAAATAAAAATAAAAACGTAGTACACCAGTTAGTAAATTGCTTCTGGTTGGTCTTTACAAGCGTTCCATAAAAATATTTCTCTTTAGATTTAGATAACAAGTTTATCTTATTATTTGAAGGACTTTATATCCATAATTTAAGGAGTAGAAATACACTAATGCTTCTGTTGCAGAATTTTATGCTTTTTCTCAACCTATATATATATATATATATATATATATATATATATATATATATATATATATATATGTGTGTGTGTGTGTGTGTGTGTGTTACAAATAAATTATGGTACAAGCATGGCAAAATATAATTGTACAACATAAAGAAGGAATCATGGGCTCATGACCTTAAATAAGACTCAGTATTAGCCATAGACAAAAGAAACTGAGAAGGACTTACTCCATTCCCCTTAATCTATTTGTGCTGTATCCCCATTAGGATGTAGGTGATCATGGTTCTCCACAATTTCTTGTAGCTCTTAATAAAGTTTGTCTTTTTGTTATTTTTTCTAAACCCTATTCCGCAATCCTTTTACTCAAGCTTATTAAGTATATATATCTATATTTCTGAGATGACGTATTGTATCTATTTACGCTATTTATATTATTCAGATTGTTGTCCTTATCTTCACCGTCACATTCACAACGTTTCAGTCGTTGTACGCTTCAGCCTTCTTCAGGTGATATTTGTTGGAATTTAGAACCAAACCCTTTATTTAGTCCAGAGAGGTAGATTGTTCTAATTCCACGTATCATATCTTTGGATATCAGTTTTAGTTGATTCGCTCTCCAAGCTTTTTGTTTTCTCTGCTGAGGCCAGGGATTGAAGCCTTTGGATCAAATCGTTTTCTGGATTATTCAACCAAATCTGTTATCCACTCGGGCATGTGTTCTTTGGGATACGGTCGGAGCCTACAACGGCCGAAACGTCATGAATGTGATAGTAAGATGAGGACAACAGTTCGAACATTGTAAATAGTATAAATGCACACTAAGTATGCTAGCGTTGTTTTCCTCTGCCCTCTTGCCCTCAGTCTTTCCCGAAAGTATCAGATTTTCCAAGCCCTTCTTCCTCATTATGCGTCGCAGGGACTGAAACTATCTCTTCGTGATGTTAAGTATAGGTTTCCTTTTTGTTTTAATTTTCTCCAAAACTTCACATATTCGGTTCATAGCATCCTCAGCATCTTTCTGTAGAATGAGATTTCTGCTGCTTCAGTTTTTTTCTTCGTCGTTGAGGAGACTGTCCAGCATTCATTGCTATACAGGAGGACAGGCATCAGTTAACATTTTAGTACTGTTTTCTTTGTTTCTAACGAAGTTTTTTTGCCTTTTAATACTATGCTTAGCTTCTGGAAAGCATCTTTGCCTATCTCAATACACCATCGGATTTCAATGCTGCACTTTCCGTCCTTTATTAAAACATTTCCTAGATATTTAAATTTTTGTACTTGTTTTAATTTTGTATCACAAATTTATAATTTGCATTTTGGGCCCATTCTTTTGCTAACAGTCATTCATTCTATCTTCGTGTAGTTTATATTTAATCATTTCTTCTCACGTTCCCTCACTACCTTCTCTAAGAGCTTTTGTAGTTTTCTTTCCGTGTTTGCTATCAACACAGTGTCATCTGTATACCTTGTGCTGTTAAAATTGTGGCCACCAATAATGAATCCTGGTAGGATTTCTAATTCTTTTAGAACTGCCTCGCTGTATCGGGTGAATACCTTGTCTTACAGCCATTTCTAGTTTTGTATATCTTCTGTACACATTTTCTCTTCGTATGCATATTCTAGATTATTCTAATATCCTTCCCAAATATATTAATGTTACTGAGCAGTTCTAACAGATTCTTTTGTCGTACTTTATCGATGTCCTTTGTGTAATCTATAAAATACAGGTAGACGTTCTTCTCTATTTCTAGTGCTCTTTCTAATATCATTATGAGCATAAATATCCTGTTCTTTTGTTCCAGTGTCTTTACCGAAACAGTACTGTTATTGTCTTATTTCCAGAGTCTGATTCCGCTACGCCCTCTATACATCACAATTCGGATGATAAGTTTTGTTATATGGCTCATTAAGCTGGTTGTTCGTTGGAATTCACATTTATTTGCACTTGGCTTCTTAGTGCTATGAAAATAGATCTACCTTAGGTCATCCGGCACATCACAACTTTTATATATTCTATTGTTATTTCTGTAATATTGTCTATGCCGAAATCATCTACGGCTGTCAGTATCTCTATTACAATTCTATCTGGCACTGCCGCTTTGTTTCTGCTCAATTTGGCCAGTGCAGATTCCCCTTCACATTTTAATATTTCCGGTCCGTCGGTATTTCTATGTATTGCCCGTTGTTCTCTTTCTTCGTTGAAGAGTTCTCCGACATTTTCTTGCAATTGAGGTTTAATCCCTTCTTCTCGCTTTCCTTCACTACCTTCTCTAGGAGCTTTTTAGTTTTCTTTCCGTGTCTGCTATGAAGACTGTGCCATATGCATATGTTATCTTGCTAAGGTTGTGGCCGTGAATAAGGAATCCTGGTAGGACTTCTATTTCCCTCAGAATCGCCTCACTGTATAGGCTGAATAAGTTCGGGGAGAATACACATTCTTGTCTTACGACTCTTTCTATTTTTGCTACCAATATAGGGCCTTGATTATTCTAAAAATAAATTCCCAAATATGTCAAGGTTGCTAAGCAGTTCCAACAGGGTTTGTCGAACGCCTTTGCATAATCTATAAAACACAGATACCTTCTTCATTTGTATTGCTCTTTCTGATATAATTCTGAGCATATGTATCGTGTTCTTTGTTTCAGTGTCTTTAACGAACCCAAACTGTTCTTGTCCTATTTGCTGATAGCTCTATTCAATAGAATTCGGAAGATAAGCTTTGTTACATGGCCCATTAGACCGACTGTCCGATAGAATTCACATTCGTTTAACTTCTCTATTTTATGTAGCCATCAGGTCTTCGACTAGAGAATGCTTAGGTATTGGTCTGGAACTTATAATACAAGGTAACCAAAAAAGTTCTGTCCGTTTTTTATTAGTCATTGAATGAAGTTGAAATATATACGAAATGCGTGTAGCAATTGTTTTCAAATTCGGACAGCCGGAAGTAGGAACATCAGACGTTATATAAAACACGCGCACCGTGCCCGGCCATCAGTTATAAGCCGGGCAGCTGTGAGAAGGATGAAAGTGTCTAGAGATCTCGTTCGGGGCTGTTTGCTTTACGATTTCAAAGTGGGCTTATCAACAGCTGCATCAAGTCTCCGCATATGACAAGCGTTTGGGGATAGTTCTGTGGATGAACGTACTGCAAGGCATTGGTTTCGAAAATTCAAGTAGGGAGATTTGTCTCTACATGATGAGCATCGCATTGGACGACCACAGGTCTTGAAAGACGGCCATTGAAGAGGACAGTAGTCTAACGTGTGGTGAACTTGCAAGACAGTTCAACGTTTCCGATTAAACACTTATACTTCACCTGCACCGCCTAGGTAAGACGTACAAACTGAGCAAGTGGGTTCCGCAAACGCTGTTGGAGGTCCACAAGGGACAACGAGTGGCAGCCTGCGTATCGCTGCTTTCTCGCCACCATACCGCATCCTTATTTAATCGAGTGCTTACCAGTGATGAAAAGTGGGTTCTGTACGAAACTTCCAAGCGTCCCAGACATTGGTTGTCTCCTCAGGATGCTGTCCCTCACACCGCAAGACCGCCTATGCACCCACGCAAGATTATGCTTTGTGTCTGGTGGACAGGTCGTCAAGTGGTTCATTATGAACTGCTACCAACGGGGCAAACGGTCACTGGAGACCTATACTCGCAGCAATTGAAACCTGTGCAACAGGCATTGCGCCAGAAGGAGCCAGCACTGGTGAATCGCAAAGGTCTGCTTTTCCACCATGACAACGCCAGGCCGCATGTCGCGCGAGTGGTCAGGGATACCATACAGCAACTTGGGCGAGAGACTTTGTACCATCCACCTTATTCACCTGACTTTGCGCCGTCCGATTACCACCTCTTCCACTCCCTGGGTAATCATCTTCGTGGGAAATCCTTCACCAATGAAACAGACTTGCGCAAAGCCCTCACGGACTTCTTTGCGTCAACCTCCGCCCCCGAGTTCTACCGCAAGGACATTGAACAGCTGGAGACACGTTGGCAGAAGGTGCTGGATGCCGATGGCGATTACTTCGAAGACTAAATATAAGTTACACATTCTGTGAAGCGTTTTCCTTTTTTCCTTTAAAAACGGACAGAACTTTTTTGGTTACCTTGTATATAGCCAAAGGCCTACCCAGAACCAACCATCAATGTATAAGTTGCAAAATGATTGTTAAGTATCAACTGCTAAGAGAATTGATTGACTGTGTTGTGCGAGACAATTTTTCTCTTCAGAGTCTAGCCTACATATCTATAAGTCTACCATACGTCCATGCTTAGAGTATTGCTGCCACACGGGATCCAGTGATCCTGCTATTTATCTAGAGATCCCTGATAAATTCCAAAGAAGAATCAGCAATATTATTGTTCCTGATCTGGCGTCATGACTTCAGTCACTTTCTTACTGCCGTACTGTGTCGTTTTTATAAATAATTTCATTGTAATTGTTCGGATGAGATCTTCGCTATGGTACCTAGACTAATTTCATTTAAGCGCAGTACTAGACTAGCGTCGAGATATCATCAATTTACTGTTGATCTGTCCAAATATAACTGTATATTCTATACTAACAATTTATTTTCTAGCACTGTGGAACTCCCTCCCAGCTCCGTGATTTCCATCCAACTTTAATATTCAAAAATTTAAATACACTGTCAATCGCTTTCTAGTATCCTCCTGATGACTCTTTTTGTTCTCGTTCATTAGTAATATTTCTGTTTCTAATTCTTCATAGATAGACAGATAATCAAAGTGTCTAAAAATTAGAGACAACTGAATACTGTACTTTTCACATTCCTACTCTTATAAAAATTGTTGACGTAATTGAGTCGTAATAAGTAAAGAGGTAGTGTAGGAGTGGCAAACGCAGACAATAAGTCTATTCAACCACAGAATAACTGTTGTGGGCCATAAAGTAGGGGCACTGCATTTCAAAGCGGCAAGATTTCAAGCTATTTATCTAGTAACAGCATCAAGGGTATAACAAACATTACTGACACCGTGTCGCTTGGTTAGAGTAACGTTTCCAGCTGTTTTTGGCATGCGATCGAGTTGATGTGCGGAGGAGACTGCATGTGGCCATGGATTCAGTCTATCATCAAAGTTTTATGAAAGCAGCTGGTGGTTTTTTTAATGTTTTACGTCATGTTCCGTTCAAGTTCACAAAGATTCCTAGTGAAACTTGACCAGTGTGATATACATAGACTTCGTGTCAGATCATTTTCATCCTTTTATATTAGTCATGTTTCCCCTGTGATGTTGATCTGTTCCAGCAAAGATAACATCAACCCTATTGAACGTTCCAAGAAAATTTGGCTGACATCCAAGTACTCATTGGACCATTGTTTAACATACATGGGGCATATTTCAGTCATCACTGAATTTTCTGCAGCCACATCCAACAAACACTGTTATTAACATGCTTGGAGCGTGCCTAGAAGCTTATAGACTCTATGTCATGTCGCGTAGCCACCATTATTCAGACAAAGGAAGGACCTGCACTTGCGTTAATTTAATCACACTTCAGTGCACACAAGCACACACCACACACACACACACGCATATATATATATATATATATATATATATATATATATATATGTATGTATGTATGTATGTATAAGGACCTTTCATTAAATTCTATCTTCAATACAAAAGCAACATTAAATTCTTACATTGGGTACATATACACTACACTCTTCTGTAGGTTAACTTCTCACTTGTCGAAACTTAGTGCACTTCGTGCACATAATGCTCATTATATTAGAAACAACAAATTTCTCAATTATTGAACTTAACTCACACACACACACACACACACACATATATATTATAATGGACGCTATTTTAGTGAGTAGACGTGTTTGCGTTGATATCTTTGATTTTTTAAACAGTAGAATTAATGCCAACCAGCCTAGATTAAAAAGTCTAAATAAAAGCAAAAAGGCAAAATATTTCTCTCTATAGAAATCGAACTTGTATTCCCTTTTTTCATCAGAGAAACCATTCAAATCTATCTATCTATATATATATATATATATATATATATATATATATATATATATATATATATATATATATATATATATATATATATATATATAGTGAGAGAGAGAGGGAGAGAGAGAGAGAGACTGAGAGAGAGAGAGAATAGTTAGTAGATACTTACTAATCATTGTTTGTCCAGACCATTTATTCCCCTTCGATCACTGAAGTTACTGCAAGCAAACTCATAAAATCCGAAATATGTTTCGGCTTTAAATATTCTGAAAAAGGTTGATAATTCATAAAAATCGATCAATTGCTTAGTTCAGCAATATTTCTAAGTGGTTTTTGAAAAAGAAATCGTATACTCTGCGTTAATATTCCACACAACGTTGTTTAAAATTCACTTGAACCTGCAAAAATAATTTATTTTCTTTTTTTCTTCTAGTTTTAATTTATCAAGAATTGTTTGCGACTGTTTGGTTAAGTTAATTGATGCGTTTTGATTCGTTTGAGCGCACCCAAGCAAATCGTTTCACCTTCTGGCAATTAATGAGACAAGATAAAAGTTTTCCGGTAATTTCCCAAACCATTTTCCCCATCATAAGACGATCTTAGCTGATCCTGCCTCATTCCGGCAAAGCGCTAGAGCCTCGCCTCATTAATTTAATTCATAAAACATTATCTATTAGCTTTTTGACACAAATATCGAGAGAAACTTCAGCTTTAATTGATTCTAGCAGAGGATTGACTGATTTACAGTCATTGGAGGAAAATCATGGAGTTAGCAAGGAAGTTCATATCACAATCTGATGTTGTTATATCTATCTATCTATCTATCTATCTATCTATCTATCTATCTATCTATCTCTCTATCTCTCTCTCTCTCTCTCTCTCTATATATATATATATATATATATATATATATATATATATATATCAAATATGTGGTGCAGTTCAATTTATATTACTATGAATTATTCATACAAAAAGTAAATTAGTAAAGTTAATGATATAAAATCGCGAAAACCCTTCGCTAACTATTATTTTCATGTCTGATGATGACTGAACGTACAGTTGAAAGTACTTGCGTATTTTAGGAAGATTTAATACAGTTCATAATTTTAAGAAACAAGGGTCATAACATTCATCGAGTGATTAGTAGATTAATGCATCTTTAAAATTTAGTTAGCAAAGGGATTTCACCATTTTATATCATTAACTTTACTAATTTACTTTTTGTACGAATGATTCATCGTGATATGTGTGTGTGTGTGTGTGTGTGTGTTTGTGTGTACATGATATGAGTATGCGTGTGTGTGTGTTTGTGTGTACATGATGTGAGTATGCGCGTGTTTGTATGTGTGTGTGTGTGTCTGTAAGGGTTACTGAATAGTTCTTGATCCGATCCAACACGGACAAAAAAAAGCATCAGTGCTTGGTCATTTGATCTGATTTTGGTAAGTGTAACCCGAAAACATTTCAGCACATCCTCGTATATATTCCTAGTTAGCTTTCTTATATCGAAACGCTTTTATTGCAAAAAGTTCCACAGCTACAACGGATAAATTTAAAATTTTAAAATAATTATAACAGAGCGCGTTCACACGTATTTTTAAAAATCAGCATCACAACGATCACGGTTACAATAAGTTTGTCTTTGTAATTCATGCCTGAGGACGATGTCAAAGGAGATCGAAAGTACTTGAGTAGGAAAAAACTACGGCGCCTTGACGAATTTCATCTTAACACTAAGAAACATAGAAAATATATCTATTTTATTCAATGAAACATATTTGAATATATATATATATATATATATATATATATATATATATATATATATATATATATATATATATATATATATATATATATAATCAGTTCACCCCATACAAGACGATAATGCCACTAAGAGATTAGGGAAAAAAGTGAAAAGAAGTGAAAATAGGAAAAAACTTTAGGAGCCGGAAACCCAATTACTAAATATAGAAGGGGATAAAACTCTACTCCTATTCACAAGATTTTCAGATTTAGTGCTACTTTGAAACTGTATAGAAAAGAAAAAAATAATTCAAGTTTATGACTATAAACTATCGAACTTTTCGTGGCGATCGAATAATAAAGAAATCAAACCGTCTTTCTCTATGAACTCAAGACAAGAGTGGTGATATACCGGATGACCTAAGTAGATCGATTTTCATAGCTGACTAAGAAACCAGGTACAAATAAATGAGAACTCCATTGGAAAACCAACTTAATGAGACATGAATTGTGATGTATAGAGAGCGTAGCAGAATCAGACTCTGGAAATAAGACAAGAACAGTACCGTTTCGGTAAAGACACTGGAACAAAAGAACGCGATATTTATGCTCATAATGATATTAGAAAGAGCACTAGAAATAGAGAAGGACGTTTACCTGTATTTTATAGATTACACAAAGGACTTCGATAAAGTACGACAAAAGAATCTGTTAGAACTTCTCAGTAACATTAATATATTTAGGAAGGATATTAGAATAATCTAGAATATGCATACGGATAGAAAATGTGTACAGAAGATATACAAAACTAGAAATGGCTGTAAGACAAGGTATTCACCCGATACAGCGAGGCAGTTCTAAAAGAATTAGAAATCCTACCAGGATTCATTATTGGTGGCCACAATTTTAACAACACAGGGTATACAGATGACACTGTGTTGATAGCAAACACGGAAAGAAAAACTACAAAAGCTCTTAGAGAAGGCAGTGAAGGAACGCGAGAAGAAAGGACTAAATATAAACTACACGAAGATAGAATGAATGACTGTTAGCAAAAGAATGAGCCCAAAATGCAAATTATAAATTCGAGATACAAAATTAAAACAAGTACAAAAATTTAAATATCTGGGAAGTGTTTTAAAGGAGGACAGGAAATGCGATATTGAAATCCGAAGGTGTATTGGGATTGCCAAAGATGCATTCCAAAATCTAAACAATGTATTCCGAAAGAGAAAAACTTCGTTGGAAACAAAGAAAAGAGTTCTTAACTGTTACGTGATATCAGTCCTCCTATACGGCAGTGAATGCTAAACAATCTCCTCTAAGATGAAGAGACTTGAAGCAACAGAAATGTGATTCTTTAGAAGGATGCTTCTCCGATCATTACAATCTTAACCTGTTCAAGTTTAGGGTTATCCGTTCCCCCACATATCCGCATAAACTGTGCTCCTTACTTTGTAACACCCGAGCCTTGTTTAGGGTGAACCACAATGTTATAACAGGTGACAAAAACAATCAATATCGAATAAACGACCACTTCTTACGAAAGGAATTACAGGCGTAGACAGCTTTAACGAAAGGAAAATACATTGAAACAAGTTATAATAAGAATGTGCTTTTTTGTGTGTGACTGTGTTGGTCTGTGTGTGTAAGAAGCGTGTGAGACACGTGTTTGTATATATGTGTATGTGTGAGAGAGTACAAAATCAAGAGAGAGAAAACGATGAAAACGAACGGGCCCAGTAGGGGACACTTTACCCACGTGCGATTACATCTGAAAGCAAGTATTAAAAAGACCCAAAAGAGAGGGTGAGTGTGTGAGTGAGTGAGTAGGAACTTTTCAGCCCACTCTTGTAAACATTTACATTAATGGAAACAATGCAATTATTAATAAGAATTGTAAGAAATTAATGCATGAAATATTTTACAGTTCTAGCATTACTCCTTCATAATCATCTTATTAACTTTTCAGCCCACCCTTGTATCTGGAGAGAAACAATGCAGTTATTAATAAGGATTGTTGAAATTAATGCTTGCAAGATTTCACAATTCTAGCATTACTTCTTGTTATGGTCCAATATCCTCGCACCACTGTTATGGTCCAAGGTTAGAACCAAGGAAGAACAACACGAACACAAGAGTAGAAATAACAAAGATATATTAAACAGAATAATAATACAAGAAGTTGAAGGTGTTAGTATGACTGTCAGTTTGGTTTAGAGTGAACTACTATTGTCTCGACTCGTTCCACTTCGTTCTCTTCACGTCTCTCTTGAGAAGCGCAATCTTTATAGAGTCAGGAAGAGTTCATTATCGTTACAGGTAAGATCCCATAACACTTCTTCATAGTCATCTTATTAACTTTTCAGCTCACCCTTGTACCTGGAGAGAAACAATGCAATTATTAATAAGAATTGTTGAAATTAATGCATGCAAAATTTCACAGCTCAAGCATAACTCTTTCACAGTCAGCTTATGAACCTTTCAGCCCCTGTCATAACCTGAAAGAAGGAATGCAGTTATTAATAAGAAGAGTTAAAATAAAGGCATGCAAGATTTCCCCTGATTTAGCAGCCATGTCAACAGGAATGTCCTTGGGGGCTAAACCATTTTTTACTGAAGGTACTCGATAACAGTACGGTGGCAAACTTTCTCCATTTTCAAGTGAAGTTGCTACTAGTTACTTTTGAAGCCTTCGTTGAACAGTCTGGAAAGAAACAATGCAGTTATTACTGAGAAAAGTTGAAATAAAGGCATGCAAGATTTCACAGCTATAGCATCAGTCCTTCATAGTCAGCCTATGAACTTTTCCGCCCACCCCCGTAAACCTTTTCATTGACTGACAAAATAAAACATTATACAGCAGCAAGGAGTTTTCATACATGACTTTTTTCTACTTTTCTTTAATATTTTGGTTCTAAGTTGGCAGAGACCAGCACTTATTTTGCCACTTCTTACACCAGGTTTCCATATCTTCGAAGTTATTTCTAAAATGAGGCACTGGAATATATTCCTGCATCTCTGCAAAGGAATTTTAATCATTATTCCTTTACTTGACCATTGTGCTATATTCGCTTAATTCAATGTCTGCTAGGATGAATTGTCTTCATTTACATTGCCGAATTCATTGCAAATACTTTTGGAATCAGGAATTTGAATATCGTTGTTTTGGAGGGTTGGGAATAACTATTAGGATGGCGAAAAAATAACC
This sequence comes from Acanthosepion esculentum, assembly GCA_964036315.1. Lineage (NCBI taxonomy): Eukaryota > Metazoa > Mollusca > Cephalopoda > Sepiida > Sepiidae > Acanthosepion > Acanthosepion esculentum. Next base: position 103,759,496 of record OZ038475.1, read on the forward strand.
CATGACATGTACACTGGATTGTACTGGGAATCTATATTTACATTGTCGTTCACAATTTTCTTGGTCAGCAATATTGATTCTAAATGACGGGCGAACGTGATTGGAATATAGTATGGATATAAAGAATGTACACAGGGTGATACCCATGCGCACAGCAATATATAATCCTTTTCCATACGTATTAGAAATCTATGCAAGCACACATATTAATGTGATGTTGTATGAGGTGATGACTCTCGCGTATGCGGGTAGGTAAGCGAATAACGTAAGATAAAGATTGGAAGGTAGTGATGGGGGCTATATAAAGAGAAAGGAGATAGACAACATAAACGAAAATATTACACACAAAAACATATATATATATATTATTTTTTTTACTAATGTTCACCCAGCACAAGGCCCAAGAGACACTCAAGGTGGAGTGTCTCTGTGTGGAGTTTTATTAACGTAAGAAAGGACAAGCTTTAGGAGCATAGAATTGAAGAGGACTTTAGAAGGAACCGGAAACACTGTCATAAACAGGAAACAAGTGATAAACCTCTACCTCTGTTCAAAAGGTTGGGAGGAGTGAGAACGTGGCGATAGGCTAAGCTAAATACATATATTACTATATTATCAGCCAATGCAAAGCTTGGGAAGCAATCAAGGTAGATGATTACAACCGAAATGTTAATGATGAATGAGGTGTGATGTGAATTTAAGCGAAGGTTTTATAAGAAGTGTGTCTATAAACATATATATATATATATATATATATATATATATATATATATATATATATATATATATATATATATACGTATGCACATATGCGCAGACGGGCTCATGGCCGCGCGAGCACGAACGAACGCTCGTGCGCGCACATACATTGAAAAGTGTATATAAAAAAAAAATGATCGAGAAGTATAAACAGTTAACCGCTGATAACCGGTGATGAGTGGACGGAGTTATTCCCGGAGGATCCGTCTACGAAACTCTGGAATTGAGATGCTGAAGGTAACATCAATCACCCTTTTACCTGTATTAATTCCATAAATGCATATATATATATATATATATATATATATATATATATATATATATATATATATATATATATATATATATATATATATATATATATTTATATTGTTAATAAGAAACATAAATTTTATCTTCACCGTTTCAGAGATTCATGCACGCAGCAATTTTCAAGTCCTGAGCGTTATAAAATTAAAATATTATAAAATAAAATAATTTAAATATTATAAAATAAAATAATTTAAATATTATAAAATAAAATGAAATAAAGTCAAAAAAAGATAAAAACGTAAAATAAAAAACAATAAAAAATAAAACAAGATATATAGATAAAATAAGATAAAATAAAATAAAAGTTAAAATTGGGAAATAACTAAATAAATATTTAAGTAAACATATCATTTCAGGCGACGAATATAAGCGAATATACAAACACTTACATAGCCAAGTTAAAGAATAATATGTACAAATCGGCCCATCCAGTCACATACGGGGTGTTTCAAAATTCACTAGTTGTCAAGGAAGTTGATATCAAAATGTATTGTTGCTGTTGTGTGTGTGTGTATATATATATATATATATATATATATATATATATATATATATATATATATATATATATAGTGTAACCCTGATATAAGAGAAACCCGGAATTAAGAGACTTCTTCTCCGGTCCCGACAACTCTCTTATATCCGGGTTACACTGTATGTATATATTATTTACATTATTCGGACTATTGTCCTCATCTTTGTCGCCATATTTATTACAACGTTTCGGCCTTTATTTCGCTCACTGGGGTAGACTCTTCTAGTTCCACGTGACATGTTTAATGGATGTCAGTTATAAGTTATCTCCTTCTAATTCCCCTCTCCAAGTTCTCCACTGCCCTAACAGACATCCATTAAACATGACACGTGTAACGAGAACAGTCTACCCCAGTGAGCGAAATAAAGGGTTCAGTTCGACATTCCAACCACCTGAAGAACGCTGGAGCGTACAACGGCCGAAACGTTGTAATAAATATGGCGACAAAGATGAGGACAATAATCCGAATAATGTAAATAATGTACATAATACCTCATCTCAGAAATATATATATATATATATATATATATATATATATATATATATATATATATATATATATATATATATATATATATATATAAGTTATTTGTTTAAACGTTATTTTATAAATGGATACTCATATTTGAGTTGATGCTCTGTTTTTATTTATTTCTTAAACAGTATATTTTTTATTTCTTAAACATCTACATAAATTTGAGTACCTGTTTATAAATTAACTCTGTCGGATTTAATCCATTTACTAAAAAAATGTCTTTCTTTACATTAGGATACAAAACAGAGAAGACATGTATAGTTTGAGAATCAGGTAGTATGTATTCAATAGCACTATTCGGGCTTTGTTTGAGCAGAAGGGCACGTCCGCTCTAATGATGGTTTCCGCTAGGGTCGCAGGTTCGAATCCTGCTGGAAGACGTATATTTTTCTAACAAGTTTTCTCGAAATATTCAGGCCGGTAGATGTAAATAAATAATTGTACTGTTTAATAAATAAATAAATAAATAAATAAGAGCATATATATGTATGTGTATGTGTGTGTGTGTGTCTAAGAATTCAGATATAAATAAAATAAATATATCTGTGAAAAGACAATAAAGGAAAACTTGTCTATACCAACACTTTTCGTCCTCTGCTGAACTTTAGCAGAGGACGAAACACGTTGGTAAAGAAACGTTTTCGAATTCTAAAGAAAGGGATGGATTTTTTTAATTTATTAATCTGACAGATTTTATTGCTTAAACAGTGTTTTTGTTGTGGATACTTGAATTTGAGTAGATGCCCCGTTTATTTATTAAACAGTATATTTATTTATTTTCGTCTACGGGCCTGAATATTTTCTCGTAATTTTACTAAGAAAGTATCGGTTTGATATCTGATAAGTGGAAACAACTCGTCACAAATAATGGTGGATATCTAATTGAATAAATCGTAACTGTACTTTATATTTTGAAGAATAAAGTTGACAAACAAAAACAGAAATTATTTATGCGTCAATGTAATATATTCGTTTGATCCGAAGACTCGAGCTGGACGACTGTTAGATTTAGAAATCAAGTTGGATTTTTATTATCAATTTGGATAATCTTGTTGACTAATGAAATGTATTCATGGATTCCTCTTGTAACTAAGATCAATGAAAAATGTTCGTTTTAGGGAGGGTGATGGTTAATAATCTAGAAATGAAGACCAACGAAATATATTCTTTTGATAATTATCTTTTGACATGTGACTTTTGCCTAGATTCAGATGCTTCTTCAGGACTTGGACGATCATGGTTCTCCACAATTTCTTATTCTTTGTAGTTCTTAGCAGTGTCTTGTCTCCTGTATGCCTCACAGTTCCTATTCTGCCATCCATTTATACAAGTTCGTTATGTAGGTTGCTCTCTGCTTCCTTTTGCACAAGAAACAAACAGGAAGAATATCAAACAACAAAGAAAATTAAAAAAAATATCGTAATGCACTGAGAAGGCAGTATCTCTGGAAAAGTGGAAAACTAAATTAACGAAGCCAAACAGCATAGAAAATGTGTGGAAATGCAGAGAAAAGCGAAAAAATCACAGTAACATCATACAATCGAAACCAACACAGAAAAATGTCCAGGTCTCAACCCCCCCACAAAAAAACACTGAGTCACATTTCAACCCTGAAAAACTAAAGATGTCGACCATATACCAATATAATCCAATCATTACAAATTCTGTTGCCAAACTTAAACAATAAGGAACCTAGTAACGAGGCAGTTAAGAAAGTTATAAAAATCTAAAGAATAATAAAGCCTCACTTGACTTTGAGGCTGAACTTTTGAAAATAGTTTACCTTCTCCCTGAATTCAATAACCAGGCAGATATCCCAAGAAAGTGATGTATATCGCGCATTAATACTCTATGGGAACAAAAATGTAGTCCTCAAAACTTACACCCATACAGATATATCTCAATTGGATCAATTTTGGTAAAAGTACTATTGGACATTGTATTAATTAGACTCTTATCTTTTTATGTACGTCAATTCCTCACAACCCGTTCTGGTATGAGGTGCAACGACGGCTTATATGTCATCAAACAACTCCCGGAAATTGCATAACTTTTCAATAGAAAATTCTATATTTGCTAAGTTGACCTGACAGCAGCACATGAACACATCAATAGATACTTCATCATCTCATCCATTAGAAACCACTTTCCAAATTCTGACTCAATTGAATATCTAGATCTGATAGAAGAACTAAATCGGTCCACAAACTCGTACAGGTCTGGCCTGAACCCCAATACGGAAACATTGCACACCTCATCATGAATACGTCAACAAAGAAACGAATCTATTTAATATCTTACTTACTTCCCTATGTGAAGAGATTTATGCATTCCATACCAGATCCCAATTGAATCTACTTATAGAAAATAGCGTTCTTGCTTTCCCTCCCGATGCTAATGTAGTGATGATGAGTAACTATTCCGATGACATCGGAATTTACAGTTGGAATAGGAATGATCTTGAACATAAAATCCACATCCTCTACCAAATCTTCCAAAAAAATAGGAGTCTAGATATACCTTTCGAAAACAGAAACTTTGATCTGGAATTGAAATGAAAGCAGTGATGACACACTCCTGAATGCGTCAAAACATTCAGGATGTGGAATTAGAAAACATTAAAAGATTAAAATAATTCATGTAAGTCATGTTTTTAGCAGCCTCGTCAGATCGAAACTTTCATATGGATGTCATGTATGTCGTCAAACACGTTAGCGGTATCTCAGATCAATGGTTAAAAATTGTGTCTCGTGTATGAAACTATTGAGGGGGTCTCTCCTTTTTACACAAATGGACTCACCCAAGGTATACATATACTACTACCAATGAATACCCGGATGGTAGTAGTCAAGTCGGACAGTAGAGTAGTAGTGGAACGTTGAGTCGGTCGGTAGAATAACGTAGCGGCAAGAGTCACAGTCACGAGCACTTAGACTCAGTAAGAAGTCATACAGCGATACGTCGATACCAAAGACTGTATATATATATTTGTCAACTAACCCCGCATTCCTGGAACTACTAACCTATATTACCAGTTTGTATTATTACGTTAATACATTTCTTTCCTATATTCATTCTTGGCGTTTGTTATTGTTTGATACCGGATTTCATCCCGGAATCCACAACAGAAACCTGTATCCCTTAGCGAGGACAATTCTACTGCAAACCTCGTAGACTGGCGCTACAGCATCTCTAACAAGGAACTCTACCGAATAATGATATAACCAAGATGTTAACATTACGCACTACCTCAATAAAAACGTCTGGGAAAGAAGCCCCATCAGTAATGGAAAAAGCACTAACAGTTACTGGACTTGGAAAACCTATTTTCCTGAAAAATTGAAGAGAAAGGTTTTATAAATTTCAACCGAAACTATAACTGTCAGCTCGGTCAATAGATGCCGAATGTTTCCTTATAAGGAAACGGCTAATTTTTTCTGTTATCATTACCTATTGATTTTGGGGGTGTAAAACTCGCTAAGCACTCTTTCCTTATTATGTATCCTAGAAATTTCAACAGCCTTTTTCTGATTCTAACTATAAATATCCCGATTGTTTCCCTTTTCCTCAAAACTTCCTCGTTGCTTACATGCTTTGTCCATGGTATTTTCAGCATCCCTCATGTAATATGCACGAAGTTTCTGGTTTTAGTTATAATCTTTCTGCGAATTACAAGAAGTTTTATTTGTTTAGCGCTGTAAATATATCCCAGATTACTACTTTTTTCTATTGTTTTCATATTTTGAGACACGCTTTTAAATTGATTTAATTATACAATAATACGCAAGAATATTTTTAAGTAGTTAGTTTTTGTAAATAATTTGAAATTTTCCTTCAATACAGCTTCCTTAAACCTAGAAAAACTCTTACAGAATGTTGTGGAGGAAAGCGAGAAGAAAGGATTAAACATCAACCACAAGAAGAGAGAATGATTGGTCGTTAGCAAAACGATGAGCCCAAAGAGCGAATTGCAAATCGGAGATCTGGGATGTGTTTTAACAGAGGACGGAAAGTGCGACAATGAAATCCGAAGGCGCATTGAGATAGCCAAAGATGCATTCCAAAAGTTAAGCAGAGTATTAAGAAATAGAAAAACTTCACTAGAAACAATAAAATGAATAGTAAACCGTTTTGAGATATCTGTCTGTATGAGACTTAAAGCAGCAAAAATGTGGTTCTACCGAAGGATGCCGAGAGTACCATGCACCGATTATGTGAGCGACGGCAAAGTTTTAGAGAAAATGGAAACAAAAAAGAAAACTTATACTTAACATCATGAAGAGACAGTTGAAATAATGAGGAAAGCGGGATTGGAAAATCTGATACTCACAGGACAGACTGAAGGCAAGAGGGAGGGAAGAAAACTACGCAAACTTACTTAGTAAGCTTGAGTAAATGGATGACGGAATAGGGTTCAGGAGAAACATAAAAGACAAAATTTATTAAGAGCTAAAAAGTATAGGAAATTGTGGAGAGCCATGATTACTTACTCCCTGAGAGGACATGGAATATAAAGAAGAATGGCCATATACGTGAAACAAGAAATATTTTTAAATATTGGCCATTACATTCGATTTTAAAAAATAATACTGGTATTTTTTTCATTTTTATTTATTGTATGAAAGCAGTTAGAACACTCAAGAAATAATATAACAAGAGTTGAGCGCTTTCCGCCATCATAAACCTTTATCAAAGAGATTTATGTTTGTGTTCTGAATTTGGTAGACTTTCTCGTTTTTGTTTCGAGTTTGGTTTCATTGCGTTGAATGCATTTTTAATTTCTCCTCGACCTCCTTGAGTGCTTTGCTCATTTCAGTAATTGTAATTTGTCTTTCAATGAGCTTTTTTAACTTCACGCGCACGCGCGCACACGCACCCACCCACCCGCATACACACATAAGCCTATATATATATATATATATATATATATATATATATATATATATATATATATATATATATATATATATATGTTTTGTTTATAAGTGATCAATTGAGACAAATATCTTGGATTAATTTGTAAAATGAACATTTTTTTTTCAAAATGCCTTTTTACGGTTCATTCAAATAATGATTATTTCTGTATGAATATCTGGAACGAGGAGATATCAATACTAACACTATTTATATACAGACTATTGTACACATCTTTGCTGTTGTTATCATAACGTTTCAGCTATTGAGCACTTCGGGTTTCATTAGGTGTATATCAATTTGACCCAGATCGCGACACACCTGATGAAGGCCGGTGTGAATAGCCGAAACGATGATAACATCAGCAAAGATGAGGATAATAGTCCGAATATAAATAGTTTAAATAACAATTATTATTTGTTTGTTATTCTTTGAGAACAAAGACGATATATTCTCACTTTAGTGTGTTACATTCTTTTGTGATGAGCAGTGAAACATTGCTTTTTTTCCTTAATCGATTATTGTTGCAGTTATCAACTCTTTTCCATGACTCTACACCTATCAGGCTGAATTTTGTACTCATTTTTATTGGTTTTTCAACCACAAATAATCAGAAACCTCCGTCAAAAGTAGAAAATCTGTTTTATCTTAAAAGCAACCTGATATCTTAACAATTCTGACGCAAATCTTTTCAAGACATTTTAATATCAACTCTTCTCCATAAAGCTTTATTCGTGAATAAATCCGCACTTTAAAAAATGTTTTGCTGTTTGTTTGTTTGGCGGCATATCAACTCCTTATGGATCATTTACTGCCGAAATTTAATTTTCTTGGGAGCATTAGGAATTTGTTTTACAAAAATGTATTGCTGGCATCTTTACTATAAAACTGTATTTTTAATATAAAAGTGTATTTTTATAATTTCATAGTGTTTGAAACCAGTTTGGGGGTTAAGTATTTGCCCACAACTGGGACCCTACCACCCCGGATCAGAGTGCACCTGTGAACAACAATTAAGAGGCGTTTCTACGCTCCTGAAAACCTCCAGATCAGAGGCCTTGCTGCCGGATGTCGTATCCAGGACGATAAAAAAATGTATTTTAAACATTATATTTCTGTCTAGGTGCTGTGTCTTTTCAAGTCAAAAGCAATCATGGCTTTCTAGAGCGTCAGGTCCTTTGTTGTTCTCAGTAATATTTGTACCTTTAAAATTCCTCTTTGTTTTTCTGGTACTTGTTACCCCCATCTGTTTGCGCAAACATGTCAAGTAAGTTTCTCGCTGTATTTCTCTTTCATTGTGTTCTGTGTGTGTTAAATTTCCCCAAGCCTTCTTTCCTCATTATGTACAACGAGAATTTTAGCTATTTTTTTCTCGACTTCTATCAATAGATTTTTTTAAAAGTTTCTATTCCCATTAAAATGTCCTCACTTGTCGCATGCGCTGTCACTTGTATTCTCAACATTCGTCGATAGGACCGCATTTCGGTTGCTTCAAGCTTCCCTTTCATATGCGACGCAAATGTCCAGCTGAAAGCTTTTTCGACTGAGTTGTCGCTCATGTCCCGTTCTTCTAATAAAATGTCTGTTAAGTCGGCTCATTGTAAAAGATGTCTTTTAGAACGTAAACAAAGTATTAAGAGATAGAAAGATTTCGCTAGAAACAAAGAAAACAACAATGAACTACTAGCTTATGGCCATATCATATTGAAAGACAGATTCCTATACGATCACCGAAGTTAAACAACGTCGAGCATAGCCAGGACCTAGATGGGTGACCGCTTTAGAATACCAGGTGCTCTCATCTTGGATGTGTGGATGGTATAATGGATAATGGCTCGGAATGGCTGTGTAAAATAAATCCTGTTCTCATCATTAGGCTGTAGACGTATTGATTCGCCCTTGTACGTGAGTGGGCTGGGAGATAATAAGCAGGAAGCATATTTAATTAAGTAGATTGATATCAGTTATCAGAAACGGATTTTTCCCTGGATTCTAAAGCTACCAAAGATATCCAACTAAGAACAATGCAATCGATCAATTCTTTTTCTGGAAAAATTAATTAACTCTGTCGAAGAATTGCGTTACTAAAGAATTTTTTTTTCAAGGAAATCATGACAAAAAGAACAATATCATTCGATTTTTCAAAGACATGCCATACCATCTAGTTTACGCATATTTGGAAAAAAATCACCTTTCAACGGGACAACAATCTAAAACATTATTCTAAATTATGTCAAAATTACCTCGATTCAAAGAAAAGAACAACATTTTAGAAATTATGACTTGGCTGCTTCAATCTTATGACCTCTCTCTCTCATTGACTTAGTCTGGGATAAATTGGATAAGAGAGTTCCAAGAGAATGCCCAAAGAGTGGGCGTGAGCGTTTTCAGTGAAAAAAACTGTTCGAAAGAATGCCATAAATTTGTAAATAATTAAGGTCGCTGCTGGTTTTATTGACGAAAACAAAATATAATATTGTTACATGATATTTTTTTTTTATAGATAAATGCCTATTTTTTTTACCAAAATAAAAGCAAATACACTGTAGGTACTGAAATTTTTAAAATACAAAGATATTTTATTTTATAATTTTTTAAAAAGAAATGAAGGTTGTCCCAAAATCTATTTGCCTGTAGTATATACATATATATATATATATATATATATATATATATATATATATATATATATATATATATATATATATATGGAGAAATATAGTCTTAAAGTGTGCTATATTTATGGGATAAAGTGCTCAATATCAGAGATAGAGCGTGTGTAAATATAAAAGTGAACATAGAAGTCAACACTTAGAGGCGACAGTCTGTTTCATGCTAGTGCAATCGTCAGGCAATTAGTGCACTAGTTGCCTGACGATTGCACTAGCATGAAACAGACTGTCGCCTCTAAGTGTTGACTTCTATGTTCACTTATATATATATATATATATATATATATATATATATATATATATATATATGTATGTATATATATATACATACATAAACACACACACACACACACACACACATATATATATATATATATATATATATATATATATATATATAAACACACTGGGTTCGAGGGTGCGATGGGTAAATTATCGCCATTTCATGTTTTAATTTCGAGCATGCGCGTTGTTTGTTTTTGATTTTGTCGATTGTACAATGTAGTAGGGTCAGTTGGGCACTGTGACGCAATTCACTCCACCAGAAATTTGGAAACCGCATGCTCTACTGCTTGTCATTCGTGCCGGAAGCTCCAATACACACATTTCAGAGTGTTTGCGTATCAATCTGCGGACAGTGCAGAGGATTCGGAAAGAGTTGTATGAGTCTAATGGTTATTACGAAGGCATGGCAGATCAGAAAACTCACTCTGATAGTTCTGATAAGAAAAGAACTGAATTTGTTGGTTAGGGCCCCAAACTCAACACAGAACTTTACATCAAGTGCCTTGAGGAGGTAGTGCTGCCCTGTGTCAAGAGGGTGGCTGCTGGAAGACCATATGCCTGGCGACAGAACTCTGCACACAAGCAAGAGAAGTTATGGCTGTCAGACAATTTCTGCGACGATATCACCCCTTACATCTAGCCACCTAACACCCCAGATTGATTATTATGTTTGGGGTGGAGTTGAGCGGGAATCCAACAAAAATCCTTGTAACACCAAAAGATAAAATGAAAGTAAGGGTTATGGCAGCATTCACCAACTTAAACAAGGAAACAGTTCAGAAGAGTTGCAGGATATTTCGAAATCGTCTGGAAGCCGTGGTTGAAGCCAAATGGCGGTTTTATTGAATAAATTGACTCTTTAGTATTTCAAGATATTTTTGTGTAATTTTGGTAAATATATCTGTTAAAATCTCGAAATACTTGTTATCTATCTATCTATCTATCTATCTATCTATCTATCTATCTATCTATCTATCTATCTAAGCCTGCACATGCCTATCGTACTCATAATTATATGTGCATTACTTTCCTTTAGCAACAACTCTGGTTACAACGATCACGAAGAGCTTTTATTTTCTTCTGTATTATATATTCACATATATTTGTAATAAATGAAAAACTACGTATTTTTAGTGTCAACTAAAACATCCCATGCATTTTAATGTCGTCTAAAATATCCTATTTACCGTATAAAAAATCCGTAATTTTGGATATGCAGACTTTATTTAGCATTTATTCATGACGGTATAGGTGAGATTTTCAGCTATAAATCGTTGGGCTCCTAATTAAAATCTTCTTAATTAGTCTCTCAAATGATGCAAAAATAATGGATAATTACTACCTCAAGGAACAGTTCATTTCATTCGAATTAACTAGCATTGACTTGTTCGGCTAAACTTGAACTATTTCAAACATACTCATGGTGACGTGAGAGGTCAATATCGTGTGGATATTGCTAGCATCGGGCACACACGTGCTTGTGCAAAGGAATATCGATGTGGAAGGTAGAATCGTCGAGCCGAGTTCAAATTCCGCGTTCGTTTGTCGAGTTCATATTTGCACTAATGCCCTTACGAAAGGTATGAATCTGTCTCTCCTTTCCCTCCTCGGTTGTGAACAGTAATACTTAGTGCATTCGGTGTGTGAATGATAGAGAGGGAAGAATGAATAAGCATAGACAAAAAAAGTGCCGTCGATTCTAACAAGGTTTAGGAATGAGAAAAGCCTCCTCAAAGATCTTGCTTTAAATCATGGCTGATGAGCAGAAAAAAAGTATCAGTTTCCCATTTTATCTGATTTTTTAATATAATGTTTGACACGGTTATTACCAATCATGAAACGTGATGTTTTTAATTCAACCCGGAAACAAAAGGCCAGAACATACAGCGGAAATATATAAGAGAAAACGAGTTCCAAGAATATTTCCAGCGATGATGCTATCGCCCCACAAGGGAAATACTTTGAAGGTAGCAGCAGGTTCAATATTGACCAGGTAAGCAACGTTTGCTTTCATAGCGCCTTTTCGGGAATTGAATTATTATATCTCGTATGTATGTACATTTTCATCCTGACACAGAATTCATATGCAAAAATGAATGTAAATTTTAATATATTCTAAAGATTTCAAACATCTTTGTAATCTAATGTTATATTTTCAACGATGAGTATTCATACTTTCTAGTATCATAGGCTACAATAGCTACAAGATTTTTTTTACGAATATAGTTAATCTCAGTTCTTTGCTATCTATCTATCTATCTATCTATCTATCTATCTATCTATCTATCTATCTATCTATCTATTTCAGTGTTTCCCTACCGATTTTAGACTGTGCTCAACTTTGGTATTTCTAAAATTCTGGTGCCCCCCCCCTGTAATATTTAATTCCTATAAGTATGCCAATTACACATGTACGTACATACACACAAAATATTTTTATGTATGCATAATGTATATGCTTTGTATACGCATTAACATTAATACTCTCACTCAGACTTACTAGAAAACAATTCACCGTTAGTAACTTATTCTCGAATTTCCCACTTATTCCGTTGGTATAGTAAGCCGAAGGGTACACATCCCACGCATACCACACCAAAATATTACTATGCCACACCGGTGGTGCATGCGCCCCATGTTGGGAAATTATCTATCTATCTATCTATCTATCTATCTATCTATCTATCTATCTATCTATCTATCTATCTATCTATCTATCTATCTATCTATCTATGTAGCTGTTTTCCCTTTTATTTATTTAAACTGTTCATTATCTAAGAGTGGGGGCCGCAAAGGTCATAGGCTAAATCTGAATGAGGGAAGCTAGATCTGTGAAATATTGCATGCATTAATTTAAACTCTTCTTATTAATGCCGGCATTGTTTATTTCCAGATAAACTGATATTCGACTGTTCAAAGAAGACTTCAAAAATAACTAGTAGCGACATCTCTTGAAAATGAACAAAGTTTGGCGTCATGGTATTATCAAGTACCCGTAGAAAAAGGATGTTCCCCCAAGGACATTCCTGCTAACATGGTTGCTACATTAGGGGATAACACTCCAGCTTTATCAACGGTGCAAAAATGGGCAGCTGGATTTATGAGGCGGAAGGGAGAGTCTTAAAGTTGACCCAAGGTCTGGACGTCCTGCGACTGCCACCACCAAAAAAAAACATTGATGTTCATCACACGGTGATGGGTGGCAGGCGATTGAGTATAAATCAATTAGTAAATACCATAAGAGATCTGAGAATATTTTGCACAATGAACTAGGCATGACGAAGGTTTCTGCTCGATGGATGCCATGTCTTCTGACACATGATCAAAAGTGCACAACGCTGATCACGTCAGGGGGAAATCTGATCGTCATATCTACTGTTGATTACTTATTTGACCAACAGAATGAACAGTCAGATATCAGTTTACTTGGAAAGAAACAATGCAGTCATTAATAAGATGAGTTGAAATCAATGCATGCAATATTTCACAGCTCTAGCATCACTCCTCCATAGTGAGTCTCTGAACTTTTCAGCCAACTCTCATATATTATTATTAATGTATTCATATTAGGCCCCTTCTGTCAGTTGATATGCATCTCTTTTCATTGCTGTCTGTGTCTATCTATCTATCTATCTATCTATCTATCTATCTATCTATCTATCTATCTTGCCAAGGAAATAATGCTATCGATGATAAGCTTCCTCCTTACTTTATATATATATATATATATATATATATATATATATATATATATATATATATATATATATATATGTGAGAACGAAGGAAAGGAGGTTCTCGCTGTTTTCCAACAGATGGCTTTCCCAGAACTGCGTGCGTGTAGTTTCAGATGGTAACGCATCTATATGGAAGTACTATAAACAAACTTGAAATTCAGTGTATGTCATTTCGCAGAAGTGTAAACAACTTTGCTTTTCGTAGCGTTAAACTTGTCGGATTTCGTGCCATAGAAAGCGTATTTGCGGGGAATTTTACTGCAGTACTTTATTCAAAAGAAATCTGAAGCTGAAGCAGACATAATTCTTGTTGAGACGCAGCCTTGTTGGTGATGACTTATTTTCCACTCCGCAAGCTCTTTCCCTGTAGATGCAACGTCGCAGGTCTATTGATCCTCTATCGCTATTTCCGTGGCAAATGTTCGGACGTGCTCCATTATTTAGTTCTATCATTTCAGACATTTACAGCTGTAGCCCACCATTCGCCGAGTTGAACGGCCATAATTCCCCTCGTATTCCAACTATAAGGGGGAAGTTTTGATCTGTCAGCTTTCTCTCGAGATCCGCTACTTTGTGGAACAGACACCCGAGTGGATGCTTCACATCAACAGCCAATAGTTACCTATTCTCCAGACCCTCATAATATTCACTTCTTCCTTTTACACTCATATCACACACCCCATTCACACACCGCTTCTTTGCATATCCCTTGAGCATTATATTGGGTGAACATTCGTAATAAAAATGACTTTCATTAACCATTACACTTCAGCATTGCGAGGATGACGATGCAAATCTTGTCATAAAGTCTCGTGTGATATATTCCGTTTGGTTTCATGTTCTCTAAATATTAAACATAAATATCTGAGATTAACTTAAAAGTATCAACGATGAAACTAAAAACAATTCTATTTTCTGTAAGCTTTGAAACATTGTTTTCTTCTATACGTGGTTATTAAGAAATTAAAAAAAATTTTAACTGACAACAAAAAAGAATACTATATATTTTGGTATAAAAAATATTAATATCATGTGCAGTTGTTGAAAATATATAATTAAAGAGACAACGTTGATTTTTTCAACGTGCGATACCACTGTTATATTAGATTCATTAAAACGAGTCCAGCGCCTTTTTTAAAAAGTTGAAACAGAAATACACAGTTCTTTTTTTTGGCTGGAGACCTTTTTACAGTCTAATATATTGACCAGTATTTGTATATGTCACCCGAATCCGATTAGAGGCGGAGACGATAAAGAGTTTGTCTTCCGTGTTTGTGTTCAGGTGAAAACTCGTGTTTAGAATATTGGCTTTCAATACAGTGAGGCCTTTTTGAATCGAACGGTTTTGGTATTCAAGTTCTTATAAAATCAACGATATTCCTGTGGTTTAAATGTCTATATATCGCATAATTTAGATTTGTATGAAATAAGAGGATTAACGTACAAATTCGTTTTTTTTTACTCGGTAATCTCCTGTTGAATCGAAATACAAAACTCAGCAATAATCCCTCGAAGGTTATTTTGGATAGCGATCGGAGAATTATGGTCTGAGAGTTAGGCGGACTACTTAATCCTTATCCTGATATTTTGGACTCTGCGTTAAACAAATATGAAGCTTTTTTATGAAGATCGAATAAAAAATAATACAGAAACGTGCGAATGTAAGTTTTGTAAAATTATAAGCGAGTTACCAATATGTAAATACCTGTGTTACACACGCAATTTTAAATGCACATATATTTCTAAACATATTTAAAGACACACGTATAATGTCTGTTGACTGTTGATAAATTCTCAAAGTAAGGAACAAATACTGAAAATAATAACATAAAAATGAACAGAATTAAGAATAGAAACGTTTCTTATTTTATAGCGATATAAACCGATTTTTGTTAGAAATCTTCGGCCAGAATGAAATGCGTGTTGTTTTGTTTTTTGGGTAAAATATGTAGAACTGTTCTATTCCTTGATATTAAGACTTTAAGATATATAACTTAGAAACGGCGTATTTCGGTTCAAGTGACATCTATTCTTGAGAGATTGAAGTGTTATAAATATACTTACGGGATGATGCAATAAATTGTTTGACCCAAGTAGGAAGCTTTCCCAGCCGCAACAAAAATCTGATGTTTAGTCATTTGATCAGATTTTGAGAAGTTGATACTCTCTCATATTTATCTATATACACAGAAGAATTATATATATATATATATATATATATATATATATATATATATATATATATATATATATATGTATATATATATATATATATATATATATATATATATATATGCTAAAATAATAAGAAAAACACTGTTTGTATATATATATATGTATATATATATATATATATATATATATATATATATATATATATATATATATATATATATATATGTATATATAGTTGGATTGATGTGAGTTTGTGTCCATGGACTTCACGTTATTTGCGATCGTCAGACAAAGAGTTGTCTGATGATCGCAAATAGCATGAAACCCAGGATCACAAACTCACATCAATCCAACTAAATATGTTAGATCTATCACTGACATTGAGCGCTTTCCGATAAGTACCGCGCATATATAATATATAAATAATATATATATATATATATAAATTGCATATATATATATATATATATATATATATATATATATATATATATATATATATATATATATATATGTGTGTGTGTGACGCAATTCACTCCGCCAGAACTTTGGAAAGGGTATACTGTAATGATTGGCATTCGCACCGGATGCCTCGATACGAACATTTCAGAGTGTTTGGGTGTCAATCTGAGGATAGTGTGGAGGATTCAGAGTGAGTTGGTTGAGCCTAATGGTGATAACGAAGCGTTTTGAAGTGATCACTAATGATGCCTCCATTCATCTTCGCACAGAGCCTTAGACTCAACACGGAAACCTACATCAAGTGCGTTGAGGATGGGATGTAGTGCTGCCCTGAGTCAAGAGGGTGGTTTCTTGAAGACCCTATGTCTGGCAACAAGACTCTGCACCATGCCACACAAGCAGGAGAACACAGTCGTGGCTGTCAGACAATTTCTGCGACCATATCACCCCTTACATTTGGCTACTTAACTCCCCAGACTGCACCCATCTTAATTATTATGTATGGGGCGCAGTTGAGCGAAAGACCAGCAAAACTTCTTTTAACATCAAAGTAAAACTGAAGGCAAGGATTATGGCAGCATTCACCAACTTAAACAAAGAGACCGTTCAGAAGAGTTGCAGGAAATTCCGAAGTCGTCTGGAGGTAATGGCGATTTTATTGAATAAATTCACTTTTTAGTATTTCAAGAAATTTTTGTGTAACTTTGGTAAAAAGAAATGTCAGTACTATTTACATTTTTGCATAACTTAGACGACAATTTATTTAAAGTTCTCTATATATCAAGAACAATTTTAGAGGAAAGAAGTATGAAAAGTGGAAAAAAGGTTTCGTTTCGTCCTTTTGTACTTCATTATGTTTACTTTGACGCGACTACACGTGCGCACCAACGAGATACTTTGGGACATTTAAATTAAAAAAATTAAATATGTGTTTTGGGCATATTATTTAGCCAATTTCATTTAGATACCTTTACTTTTCTTTTTTAATGTTTCCATCACATTTGTTATTAAATACGTTAACAGCTGCTGAAAATGCTGAAACGTTGTAAGAACCTGGACATAAATTTACTGTCGATGATCAAGCGATTAAAGCACTTTCTATACATTTTCGTCTTAGTAAATTGTTTTCTCTTTTAATCAGAGCAGCACTTCTGAAAACCGAATTAAGTCTTGGTAAACCTTATCAAAGGCCTTTGAAAATATCTAATATATATATATATATATATATATATATATATATATATATATATATATATACCAGGTGTAACAGTAAAATTGTCAAAATCGTGTTGTATCTTGAAATGATTAAAGGTATCTTACTCGAATTCTCTTTTTTTTCTAAAACTATTGAACTCTACTTTGAACAGTAAGAATGTATTTAACTCTAGCTTGAAATGATGATCCCTCTTCCTGTTGTGACCTCCTGATCCAGTTTTCCTTTCTACTGTTCCCTCTTTTTTAAAACTTATTCCCCATTCTCTTGATAGTTCTTGAATGGACTTTGAAGATGGAAGCCAGAGTATGAATATTGGTACTATTGCTGAAGGCCTGAATAGTCTTTTCGTTTCACCATTGCTCGTTTGGGAACAGAGTGGGACTGACACGAAACGATTTTAACCTGTTCTCTTTCCAGCTGAATAACTTAAAAGGTTTTTCTGTGATTCTTACAAGATTGCTAAACGTCTTATCTGAAAATTTGGAAAAAAAGAAAACACGATTAGTTTAGTGTTTTTTTTATTTAGATATTTAAACAATTATCCCATGCTGTTACACGATTTGGACAATTTTGCTGTTACACCCGGTATATATATCTATATATATATATTGGATACACGTATCTTAGCAGAGTCATTTTATCTCTCATTCGAAAACTAGCTTGAAGTTGAGTAAGCTCAACGAAATATTATGATGATTAATATATATATATATATATATATATATATATATATATATATATATATATATATATATATATATATATATATATGTGTGTGTGTGTGTGTGTGTGTGTGTGTGTCCACCGCCATTTAATCCAACGTAGGCTAAATGAACATTGAAAATCAGCTTTTATTTGTATATTCAATATTCAAAAAATGGTACTGGGGTTTTTAATACATATATTATATATACAGGGTAATTTAAAAATTACGCCCGATTCTGGGAAGTCATGTTGTTAATATTTATCTTTAGGCCGAGGGTACGACATCGAGACTGTTATTTTCCAGCAAGTTGGAGCTCCACATCATTATGGATGTCATGCTTGTTCGATGGAAACTTTCCTGGAAAGTGGATCGGACGTCGAGGTTCAATTGTGTAGACGGCACGCTCCGCAGACCTCACACATCTAAATTTCTTTCTCTGATTGCAGATGAAAGACCTTTTTTATCGTGTAGATCCTGGAATCATTCCGGATTTAAAGTCTCAAATCACTGCAAAGTTTTAAGAAATTGATATTGAAGTCTGTGAGTGTATGCGCCAGTCTGTGCCTGTTCGGCTGCAATTGTGCATTGATCAAGGCGCTTTGGGTATTATAAATAAACCAGCTAACTACAGTTATTTAATAATTTCTTCCAGTATAAATGGTTAGATAAAATGTTTTTCATTTATTTATACGTTCTTTTTTGTATCTTGTATTAAAATAGCAAAGAAACAATCAATTGATACCCATTAAAACAGAAATCGGTTACTTTTGTCTCAAACTGTATATCGTTGTTTTGTTAATAATCAAATCTGAAATTCAGTACAATTTACTTTGCATTAGGATTGATTTTAGGTCGAATTGCTTACAGACACGTTTACTTATGAAATCATTGTCAGAAAGTGCATTTGAGTCAAAAGATGAACCCACAAGTGGATGATAAAATTCACCATGCCAATTGGCTGCAATATCTATGAACAAATGAAAAAAATAAATTTAATTTCACTCCATATTGAACTTGTCATGTGAGAAAAAGTATTTGCATAAGCTGATTGACAAGTAATACAAAAAGTTAACCGTTTTGTGGTCAGTATCTTCAAATGTCTCGTCTCTTTTTTTAGTCACACGTTAGCTTAATCTGATGACGTTGGCGATAATAACTGAAAAGAGAATGACATGAAAATAAGCGAGGAAGAAGAGAAAAATAAAAGAACGAAGGAAGAATGAAAGAAAGAGGAAAAGAACAAAAAACGAGTCCGAAAGAGAGTAAGAGAATGGAGAATGCTGATAGTTCTGGTTATATTCAGCATCACGTTCACTGTTTCGTCGCATTGATTCGTTGAGCAAAGTTTTTTTCAATTATAGGAAAGGAAAAAAATATTACAGAAGTGAAAAAGCTCAAAAAAGAGGAGAGAATCATAATTAAAAAAAATGAATTAAAAAATAGTTGGAAACGTCATTACAGAAACCATGAAGTTAACATTCAATAAAATATGGACAAAAACTAAAAAGAGATAAAATAAAAACAAGCTAAATTTATTTTAAATGCCAAAAGAAAAGTGTGCTAAACAAAAGTATCACGCAGACACGCACACACACGCAGACACGCATAGGCGTCTCTTTTACAGCATTTATAAAACAGAGAGTTCGATCCTCAAATGGATCTGCATTATTCCGAACTTTTCCTATTAATAGTAAAAGTTCGGAATAGTGCAGATACATTGCAAAAGTTCGTGCCCGATAAGAAAATTAAATGAAAAATTTTTACATACTCACAAAAGAACAAAAAAAAAGATAATTAGTCAAGTACATAGTCGCCATTGTTTTTTTAACAACTTTCGTCCATCGTTCTTGTTGATTTCATTTTTGTAGAAAATTCGTGTTATTTGTTGGAAGAAAGTTGTGACAGTTTTCGACAGTCTTGGACAAAGTTAAAGTTTTTGTCATTTAAATTGTTCTGCCAGAACAAATGGAGCCAAGCCAATACGTAGCTGATGGAGGGTTTGCCATTTCAAATCTTTAAGCTTGTGCAAGGTCTGTTTTGCAACATGCGGTCTTGTGCTGTTGCGGTGGGAAATGACACCATTTCGATTTGTCACAATCGACCGGTTTCTTGAACAAGAATTTCTTTGAATGGTGAAATGTAATTGAGATATCGATTTTCAAACTGCTAGCAATCACTTCAGTCGAAATCTTCGCTTTATTCTTCACGGTGGCAAGCAGAGCGTCTTCGCCGATGTCTGAATGTCGTTCAGAGCGTGGATTAACATTTAGGTTAAAATCACCATGACGAAATCTCCCAAATAACTTTTTGATCGTCGGAAAATCTCGAGCATGATCGAAATAAACCTTATGGATGTTTTTTGTCGCAGTTCCGACGGTTACTCCTTTCCGACATTCATAGAGCATAGTATGACGAAAGTGCAACTTTTCATCCTCCATCTTTAAGACATTCATTTGCGGACGAAAAGTCAACATTCAACAACGTCTGACTGGCAAGTAGTAGGGTTGCTACTTTCGGTTGAAATTGATAAAACGTTTCTCTTAAAACAATTTTTCAGGAAAATAGGTTTCTCAGTTTCAGTAACTGTTACTGCTCTTTCTAATATTAATGAGGGCTTTTTTTTGCCTCTTCTGCTACATCTATGGGTTAATTAGTAAAACTTGTATCACTAAATCATTGTTATGTAAAAAAAATGTGTAAAATATTTGGATTTCAGTGTTAAATGACCTATACAAGTTTATAGAGGTTGTATAAACCTTTGAAGTCATAGAGGTTAGAAGAACCTTTTCATTGACGCGTGAATAATATCATGATTATGTCATTATTTTCTCTTTGAGTTACACGTGATATCCATTATAATTATTACTGTTATTGAAAGTCTTCAAGTGAGGTTTCGGTTATTTATTATAGTTCTTTGTCTATGATTCTGTAGCACTAGACTGCGAGGATCAAAGAAGGATGGTCCTCAACAAGAACCATAGTTTTCTGACTCAGTCTCATATATTCTAATTCTAATTATTATAACGTGTTATATGTTAGCATGTTTTGTACAACTGGAAGTAAAGTTTTACATTCGTGTTAAGAAGAAGTCACTTATATTCCAAGATGGTCAATGGAATTAAAAATGATATAATTCAAAACAAAGAATTAGGCTTTCATTCCTGATACTTTTTTATAATGAGGAAGGAGGGCTTCACTGAACATATTTAAAGCAAAAAGGAACATAAAGCAACAACAGATTGCACAGTGGGGACTGGAAGGGATGGTAATTGGGCACACTTTGTTAAGAGCTAAAAAGCTGTGGAGAGCCACGATCGCATACATAATAAAGGGTTCATCACATAAAAGAAGAATATACGGATGTGCGAGTACCGTAACGGTTATCGATGCGGAAAGTAAATTCGCAGATCCGAGATCAAATTCTGACCGTTCACTTCTATTGGTAATGGTGAGATTAACCGTTTCCTTATATAGAAACATTCGGCATTCATTGACCGAACAGTTAGCGTTTCTGTTGGTTGACATTGATAAGATATTTCTCTTCAAAACAGTTTTTCAAGAAAATATGTTTCTTATGTCCACTAGTATTCTAGAGTTGATGGGGTTGTTGTCCTTGGCATTTGTTTGAAGTACAGGGTGCCCAACAAAATACTTTTAAATTTTAGATTTACTATATGATTGAAAAAAAATTAACTAACATATCAAACAAATTAATTATATATTTTACTATATGAATGAACTAAAAAATTAAATAACAAATTTTTTAATCATTTATTGTTCCAGGATGCCGTAGTTATCAAATTTTCAACGTGATGTAGTTGTTCCCTTTAAGAAAGAACATCTAATTTAGGGACTGAAAAAATGCCAAGAAATTTTGTGCATGGAAAGCATTTTGAACACCACATCTAACATTTGTGTTTTTTTTCTGTTTTAAGCAACTAAATTTCTATCCTTTGCTTTTGTTCCAAATAAGAGTAACAAAAATTTCAACAATTAAATAAACTGGACCAAATTTACTGTTTTTATGTCACCCCCGCCTCGCGTAGTATAGAAAATAACTATCTTGATTAGTTTCTCTTCAGGTCATTAGTTTCTCTTTGATTTAAATTTTAGTTATTGCTGCTTTTGGAAAACTTCAAGTGATCATTTTTATTTGGTAAAGGTTTTTATTTTTGATTCTCCAGTGACCCAATGATTAAGTTCCTCTAGGCTTTTAGAAAGAGGGAGTATATAGACCTGTCCTGACACATAGCTGCATAGAAAATAAATCACAAGGTGTCAAGGTAGGTGAACGTAGTGTCCATTTCAAAAGCACATTGTCATTATCACTGGCACAGCCGATCCATTTTCCTGGTAGATTTTCATTGAGATAAGACCGCACTTAGGCGGTGGAGAATGTTACGCAAGGCATGTTACATCGTATTTGACATGAGCTAGACTACCGACTTGGCGTGTGTCGTGTCACAGGTGGTACGCATACTGAACATTTGTGAAGCTTTGTGAAATCGATTATAAAATCTACATCCCTTTGCATACCTTGTTCAAATTTTGATAAATAAATCTTGTTCAGCTGAAGCCTATTTCATTTCATTTGCCTGAGACATGTAGTTATTCATTAACATTTTAACCCATTTTAACAGATCGCCATATCTATCAGAGAAATGAAATTAAAATTTTTATTATTGCATTATTCCAAACTTTTAACACATCAGCAAATAGCTATTAATATCAAAAACTGAGCAGAAATAGTTATTAATTAAAAAAATTAGTAATTTATGTACAACCTGATACAAGATGGTCAATTGTTTCTGGATATTTATCACAGAATATGTATTTCGGGTTAACAGAATTTTCCAGTATGTGTGCTTAATAATTTCTTGTTAGCAAGCATTGGTCCTGCGCAGCAAGAATAAAACCTTCGATTTCAGCTTTTAACCCTGCACTACGTAACCACTGAAGGGTACTGGGATTATCTACATCAGCCTGTTTGGTATTATTATTATTATTATTATTTCTTTTCACTTGCTGTTACTTACATTTGCTTAGTTTTTTACTTGAGACCCAAGGTAAGTGAAGATTTTTCTGAGGAAGCTATTGAAAGAGTTTTTTTGTAAGTCTATGAGCTTTATTACAAATTAACACAGTCTTGTTTATTTCAAATAAAGATGGTTTCCTCGTGATTTTCTTAATGTGTTTATTAATATTTTTCTTAATCATTCCTAGTGATAACTACTTGCATAATGCTTGTGCTTAAATGCTACAGGGTAGTCCGAAAGTCTTGTTACCCCTACCAAAAAGTAATGAGAACAATAGAAGAACAAGTAATACAAAGCACAGGTAATGCATTCAGTTTATTCATTGTCACACATCGAGAAGGTTTGTATGAACACCATCATTTTCGTGGCACAAAATGATGTGGCGCTATGTCTTGTGTGATATTTTACGAAGCTGTGCTTTGTTCATTTTTGCAAAGGCTCTCTGAACGGTGTCCTTCAACTGACGAGTATTCTGGTATCGTTCATGTGAAACACTTTCCTTGATAATACCCCCACACAAGTAGAAAAGTATATTATGTAGGAGTGACAATACTTTCGGACTACCCTGTACATTATCGTAATTATTATTGAGTGAATGTCAACAAACTGACGCTGTGGTATAAATATATTCTTCTCTTAGAGCCGTGTCAAATCAGGATGTAGGCGATCATGGCTCTCCAAAATTTAATGTCCTTTGTAACCCTTAACATTTTTTCTTTTTGTTATTTCTCCTAACCTCTGTTCCGCCATCCATTTATTCAAGCTCACTAGGTATGTTATGCATTATTTCCCTCCGTCCCTCTTGCCTTCAGTTTGTCCTGTGAGTATCAGATTTTCCAAACCCTCTTTCTTCGTTACGTGCCCTAGAAATTTGAACTGTCTCTTTCTGATGTTAAGTATGGTATAAATATACGTAGTCTAATATACTCATCATAACATCTAGCTTTTAAAGGCGTATCAGGCACATTCATCACAAGCGAATGTGGACGATATGGTGATAGGTTTTGTGGCTTCCATAAAAGAAGGGCATAACGATGTAGATGGCTCCTAGTTCAAATTATTATTTCTGTTATTACTATTCAATGGTTCACCCGTCTTGTCTTGTGATTTACAGGTCATTGTCTATTCTAATGATTACAAATCGATAAGTCAAATCGATTTCTGAGAATCAGCCACAATGACAAAACTTTTGTAGACTACATATCGAATCAAAATTGAATTTATCTACAATTATGTACTGAATAAAAATTACTACCTCGTTAGTAGCTTGGTTGATGTAAAATCAAGCGAGAAAATTGGAACATTTTGAAAATTTGGAATATTCTTTTCAAGCGTAAAAAACAAAATGGGAAATTGGTAGAAGCATCAATAACTCTGTAGTTTAATGATGAAAAAAAAAAGAAGCATTTTACACAATAAATATTTAATTTTTCGACAGAATCTTCTTCTTTGTCACTGCACTTAATTCATGGATGAATATTAATTCCATAGTTCGAATATTATACAGTGAAAAGTGAAGATATAAAAATTCAGCAGGAAATAACATATTTGGCTATGAACTTATTGATACTGATACGTTCGTGAATAAGCAAAGAAACAAATTGACAGACGGAGAGATAAATAAATGAAATTCGTTAATTTCCCTCGCGGCAAAACTAAAACAGTTTTCATCAAGCGTTTCACAGGCAAAAATGAAAATATAAAACAAAAATTTAAAAATATATTAAATCAAGTTGAGATGAATAAAGAAAATAATCTAGACTATGATTCTGTCATACTATCATTACGACGGCGAAACAGTTCTACGTAGAATCAAAGTGTAATATCTGTTCTCACCCTCCCTGTCTTCGGGTAGCACAGAGAAAAGATTTGAAGAATATCTGAATGCTAACCATGAATATACATTCATGATAGCCGAGACTCGATTTCGTTTAATGCCATCACCTGATTCATCTTCAAATATGGGCAGTGCGGATGTGGCTTTTTAGTCCAGCTAGGGCAGTGTTTTTAACCTTTTTAAGCAACGACACACCTAGGGGCAATTGAAAATATCACGGTAGACTTAGCGAATTTTTTAAAGGATATATATTTTAATGTTATGAAATAAAACCATAGAATTTTAAAAAAATAACCACACAAATATGAAGTTAATTTTTTCAATGTTTCTAAAAAAAGTTTAATACTTCATTTATTCAAATAGTCTGAAATGCGATTTGCAGGTTGAGAACACTAGAATCAAGCAGACGCGGAAGTTTAAATATCTGGGAAGCATTCTGGCAGTAAAGACGACAGTGAGATCCATGGATGTATTGGGATGGCCAAGGACACATTCCAAAAGCTGGACAGAGTATTGCGAGACAGAAGGATTTTTTTGGTAACGAAGAAAAGAATACTTAGCTTTTATGTGAAATCTGTCCTTTTTTACGGCAGCGAATGTTGGACGATTTCCTCAAAGATGAAGAAGAGACTCGAGGCGACGGAGGTGGTTCTACAGAAGGATATCATGGACCGAGCGTGTGAGCAACGATGAGCTCTTAGAGACGATGCAAACAAGGAGGAGGCTTATAAACATCAGGAAGAGGCAGCTGAAGTTCCTAGGAAACATAATGAAGAAGGAGGGCCTGGAGAATCTGATACACACGGGTCGAATAGAGGGAAAGAGAGACAAGGCAAAACAACGCATGACATACCTAGCGGCCTTAAGCAAGTGGATGACAGAACATGGTCTGGGGGAGGTGGCAGAGGAAAGGAATTTGAAAGTTGCAAGGAATAGAGGGAGGTGGAGAGCCATGATCGCCTACGTCCTGAAAGCACACGGCACATAGAAAGTAAGAACGCTGTACCATTACTACTTCCACGCACACATATATATGCATGCCGTGACAA
The DNA here is from genome assembly GCA_964036315.1 of Acanthosepion esculentum. Lineage (NCBI taxonomy): Eukaryota > Metazoa > Mollusca > Cephalopoda > Sepiida > Sepiidae > Acanthosepion > Acanthosepion esculentum. The sequence continues at coordinate 103,785,726 of OZ038475.1, forward strand.
TATTTTGCGGCGCACTTGAGAGGCTCTCATGGCACATTAGTGTACCGCGGTACGGCAGTTGAGAATCACAGCGAATCACTTATGGTACTTGCTGCATTAATATTTGCATGAGCATTCATATGACGCTTTAATTCAACCGAGGTACTCTTTTTCAAAAGTAGAAATGTTGCATCAGTGAATGATTTTTCTGTGTATGATATCTCTGATGATTTTTAAGCCTACGAGACACGACCGCATTCATTACACGTTATACCAAATTATATACCAACATTTTCAGGTAGAGTAACAGTTCTTTACGAATATCTCTTAGGTTTTTCATGCTCGACACGATTCTGTTCAAAGTTTAAAATTGTGTACCGCTTTCCTTTCCAAGATGAACGATCCAGACCAAGGTTTTCCCAGTCAATTTGTATCATGGTAGCCTTCTGCATGATGTTGTTGATGCAGTCTTTATATCTCAATTCCAGTTTGTGCTTGTCCTGGGTATGATGATGAACTACGTCTGGCAGCAAGGCCTCTGATCGAGAGATTGGAGTTTTGAGGAGTGTGGAACCACTTCTTAATTGCTGTTATTATCAGGTGCACCCTGATCCGGGGTGGTAGCACCTGTTGGGGTTCCAGGTATGAATAAATACTGAACCCACAAGAAAAACACTATGAAAGTATAAAAATACATTTTTATAGTAAAAATACATATTTATATATAAAAAATGACCAAAAATACATATTCATAGTAAAATGAGCAACAATACATTTTAATTGTAGTTGAAGGCATAGTATTACGTTCAAAATATTTAGTTGAAGCCATAAAATTGTGTTCAAAATATTTAGATTTCGGCATTAAATAACGCATAGATGTGTTGATATACTGCTAAACAAAATCGACCGATCAATTAAGCAGCTTGTGCGCTGTTTTTTAACCTTCGACCAATTCACCGTGCAGAAACTGATGGGGGGGGGGTGGCTAATATCAGTCGACAAAATCAGAAACACACAACGCGCATGCGTGAAATTAAAATATATAATGACGACAATTTACTCATCGCACCCTATATATGTGTGTGTGTGTGTGTGTGTGTGTGTGTGTGTATGTGTGTGTGTATATATGTTTGTGTGCGTGCAGTTAAAATCGACATTATTTATAGTTATACAAAATTTTTCTTTTGTTAAATATTTTCTTTTAATGTGGAATAATTAAATTTTTCTAATCCATATTGACATGCGTAAAAGGAAAAAGACTGACAGAAACAATATTTTGAGGAATATAGAAAAACAGGCTGTATGTCAGTGAAGTATTATTTGTAATTTGATTCCAAAAGGCCAATTCAAAATGATTGATCTCTATGTCTTACAGAACGGAAAGGAACTCTACCGGAAAGGGATTTGAATTTTCTCCCTTACATCAGAGAGTTACTCACTTCCTTTAAACGGATGTAATTATGCTTATGGTAGTGCAGTATCATGCGCTTTAGGATTGAGGGCAAATACAGCTTAACATTTGCATTATTCATCATTTTTCGTTAGAATCCATCCACTAACTCCCCCTCTTTATTGCAGTGAGTGTGGGTTGTTTTTTGTCCCTGACCTAAACACACACACACACACACATATATATATATATATATATATATATGCGTACGAGCACACCACAATAAACCAACCTTGTGTCACAACTTAGCCTTAGAGGAGTGAGGTGGGAAAATAAAGTGATCAAAATGTAGCATCTACCCTATTCTTTGCCATTTTGAGGTGAAACCAGTTTGCTTTCAAACCAAGAAATTTGCATAATACTATTAAGCGCGACGTAATTGGAGAAAATAAAGGAGAGGAGGAGAAGGAGGAAGGTGAAAAAAGAAAGCGTGAAAGAGAGAGAGAGAGAGAGAGAGAGAGGGGGTAGAATTCTAGGGAAGCTGAAGAACAAGATGAGAAAATCAGGTGAAAATGAACATATATACACTCCTAATCAAAAATTTAAGATCACTTGAAATTTTTTTTAAAAAGACTGTTTTTCATGGAAAATTTTTAAACATTTCTTACTTAAGGTTACTAATTTTATCATCTAAAAGGTTATGTAGACAAAAAGTTATAATCCGAACATTTTATTGAGAAATTGACATTTTTATAAAATTGATCAAAATTATAAGACCACTGGGTATAAATTGTTAGATCTAGGGTAATTCCAATGTTTTTAGTTCAGTTAGAGATTAGCAATCACTGCGTAAAGGTGTCACCATGCCGAAAACAAGCAAACTTAACGAAGTTGAGTGTGCTCGAATTCTAGATTTCCATAATCAATGTTTGTCACAGGGGGCGATTGCAGCTAAGGTAAATCGCAGTAAAACTGTGATTTACAACTTTCTAAAGGACAGTGCGAATTATGGAAATGCAAAGTCTATTTGTAGCCCCCCCAAAATTTCTCCAGTATTGAGTAGGAGAATAAGACGGGTTGTTGTGAAAGCCAGTGGACTTTCTTCTAGTCAAATTAAGGCAGCCACAGATGCTGATTGCAGTCCAGTAACCATCAGACAACACTTACGACAAAAAGGCATGTTAAATAAAAAGCGCAAACAAATTCCTCGGCTGCTTCCACGTCACAAAATGAACCGTTTAAGGTCCTGATGGCTTCCAACGATATTGGCATAACAAAAACATGCCTCCTGAAATTTTCTCCACACGTTATAGTGGTAGAGGGTCCCTAATTGTATGGGGTGCCTTTTCTTAAAGAGGGACGATGAAGCTCTTAGGTGATGCAGGGTCCTCAGACAGTGGCTGGTTATGTTAGCATGCTACAAAAAGCATCATTGGTGACGGAGGGCCATTGTTTGTATGGGTTGGATGGTTATTCCAACAAGATAATGCTGCAATCCACGCTGCATGCCGCACCTTGACGTTTCTACAAGAAAATGGGGTCCATTTCTTGAGACATCCTGCATGCTCACCGGACTTGAACCCAATTGAAAATGTTTGGGGATGGATGGCAAGAGATGTTTATCGAAATGGCAAACAATATTAAAAAAAAATGAACTTCGTGAAGTTATCTTCAGAAGCTGGAGCAATATTCCTCGCAGGTTAATGGAAACACTAATTTCTAGCATTCCCCAAAGAATTTTTGAAGTCATCAAAACCAGTGAAGGTAGAAGTCATTATTAAATTTGGTTGTTGAATGTTTTCGTACATTTTTCGTATAATTTCATAGAATTTTTGTCTCTGGTCTTATAATTTTGATGAAGTGTAAAACGCCTCATTTTATAAAAATGTCAATTTCTCAATAAAATGTTCGGATTATAACTTTTTGTCTACATAAGCTTTTAGATTATAAAATTAGTAACCCTAAGTAAGAAATGTTTAAAATTTTTCCATGAAAAACAGTCTTTAAAAAAATTTTTTTTCCAGTGATCTTAAATTTTTGATCAGGAGTGTATATAGGAAGAATGAAGTGTAGTAATTTACAAAGCATAGATTAGTTGTGGCACTAGGTATAAAGTATGTGGCACCCAGCGTGGATCGAACTCACTACTCAGTGTCATTGATCTAGCGAGACCAACATGCTAACTATTACATCACGTCTAAGTGCCAATTAAGCATAGAAATAAAACACCACACTTCTTCATGACGTAAATGATCACCACTCTCTACAGTTTCCTTTTCTTTATTATCTGAGAATTGTCATGATTTCTTGGGTAGGATAATGGTGCGGCTTCACGTTGCCTTCTCCACGGATTTGAATTCACAGTAGTCGTTCTCCTAGACGGGCTACAAGCCAAGGCTAGAAATGCCTGTCTACTCTGCTATTTAAGATAGGTAACTAGATGTAAGTAAATATTTGTAAACGCAAACATGCACACAGGGCAATCTTGAAAAAAATCTCATCGGGTAAAGAAGATCTTGTTGGTTTTAATAGTTATGGGTAAACATTAAAAATCAAAACCCGCACCAGCGTTGTGGACAGTGAATAGTTTTATGTAGTAACCAATAAAACTCTGAGCAACCTATGTCCTTGGGAGCTCTGCATTCCTCAAAGCATATGATGCAATTTTACATCTTCGAACTTTACCGAGGGCTCCCGAGTATTCACTATGATCTGAGGTAATAAATAAATAAATAAATTCTGAATGCGTATAGAAAAAGAAGATTGACGTCCTCAGAAAATATAATTTGAGATCTGATTTCCATGGGCAAGTACTTTAGTTCACGTTTCTTATGTTAACATCATTGCAGTACATACTATATACAGAGTGTACCTAAAGTCTGGACGCGTAGGCAAAAATGCATATTTTCAAGGAATTAAATTTTCAACAGCATTTTATTGAATTGGAATATTAACAAAATAACATCTTCAATATTATTTGCGTCATTTGTGATGCAAAGGTTGATGCGCTTTGCAAGATTCAGGTAAACTCGATGTAATAACTCCACATTTGCCAATTTTAGCACATTCACTCTTTATGCGTTGAATCAAGTGTATTGCATCTGTGATTTTCATTGAGTACACCTCCTTTAGCATACCCCAGAAAAAGAAGTTACTTGTTTATTCTTTCGACAAAAATAGGTTTAATCTGTGGTGGTAAATTGTTTTTTTTTTTTTTGGTTTGTTTTGTTTTACGGCATATCAACCCAAATGGGTTATTTAATGCCGACAACTTTTTTTCCTGGTAATATTTTGTTTTGTCAAAAATCTATTTCTGGTAATATATTTTTTCCTCAAAAATGTATAGCTAGTAATATTATTTTAAAAAAATGTATTGCTGGTAATAGTTTTTTTCTTGAAAAATTTATTTCTGGTAATAATTTTTTACAAAATATTTCTGGTATTAAAACCTATTTTTACACTTTCATATAGCTTTTTACTTCAGTTTGAGGGTTAACTATTTACCCATAGTTGGGACCCTAACAGGTGCTACCACCCCGGGTTAGGGTGAACCTGGGAACACCAGAAATTAAGAGGTGGTTCCACGCTCCTCAAAACCTCCTGATCAGTGGCCTTGCTGTTAGACGTAGTTTATCGTCTTACCCTGGACGGTGTGGTGGTAAAACAATGTAGTCAATGAAATTTCCTATGTGTCCAGGCCTTAGGGTCACCCTGTACATTGACACAAGTTATCTATAATACCTATATTTTTATATGACATGCCTATCTGTATGAAGCAGGCGATCATACCTCTCCACAGATTTCTTTTTCTTATTATTTGTGAAGTCATGTCTTCTTGGGAAATATAGTGAGTGTTTTCCCATTACATTGAATTCAGAGTAGTCTCCCTAAAACTAGACTAGCTACCACCCAAAATTAGAAGTTGCATCTATCCTACTATTTCAGCCATGGCTGAGTACAAGTAAATTAATGCCTTTCGTAAGGGTATCAATGCGAAGTGATACAGTGACAAAGCTTCTATTTGAACTCAGGTCGCCAATTACGCTTTGCACGCCGTTACGCGACACACTACAAAAACTAGTTTTTGTTTGTTTTGTTTTTAATCAATTCACTCCAAGCAAGACGATAACTCTATTAAGATGCAAGGACTTCTGGACCTGAAAGAGAAGGTAAAGACTTTAGAAGGAACAGGAAATCCAATCTTTAAAATTCTAAAAAAAGAAGTTTATTGTATTATTTACATACACATATATTTACATCAAAGTTACACATATATTTAGTATTTACCTCAAAATGAAACCTTGAGATTTCATCTTTACAATATTAAATATGAAACAAATTCATTTACAAAATCTATGAAACATATATATTTATTATGACGTAACATGTATTTAATACTTAATGAAATCTCACCATTTTATCGTTGAGTTGGTTAGATGTAACTGTAAGTTTTGTGCTTACAGTTTCTTTACTAGCACTTCTCGCTTGTGGAACTCTCTTCCAGGTTCATGCTCTGCAGCCAACTTTAATCTTCAAAAATTTAAATGCAATGTCATTCGCTATCTACTGTCCTGATTACTCTTCTTTTGTTCTCGCTCATTAGTAATGTTTTTGTTTTTAATTCTTCCACACTCGGTAAACCCTTGTGTCTTAGTTGTTTTACACCATTGCTTGGGGTGAATCCCGTTAAAAAAATCATAAAATAAATAAACAAGTATCGTTGAAAAGCGTTGTTTTGAAATGGACAGTTCTGTAATCGTTAAAAAGCGTTGTCTTGAAAAGTAGTGTTTATTGCATATCGTTGCTGAAGGTGAAGATGGCTGGCGCTGGAGATGGCGAGCTGGACCTATGGGCCGGCTGTCGGAACAGATACTACACTTTGATCCTAGTTATTATTTATTGTATAAAGAATACAATTGTGGCACAAGGACAAAAGGAAAATGGTTGTCCATTCGTTCATAACAATTTACTCACACACCACAAGAATTCATTCATCTCCATTCATCCGACATACATCAAAATACCGCATACTCTAAATGGGGGGGGGGGGGCTACTAAAAAACACCTATGACATAAAGTTTTTTCCAATATATACAAAAGTCAATTTTTATGTTACATTTTTCTTATAAAAATATATTACATGAAATGAAGTGGGAGGGGATGAACCCAATAACGAAAATAAAATACAACAAAACATTTGCCGCTTTCGGAGTGGGTTCAATGCGACTCTCTCCACTATTTTCCGAGGCTGTTAAAGAAACGCGGTGTCGCCCGCAAGGCCGATCAACATTAGAGCAGGAATTAGGACTGTTTCCGAGGCCTAGTCAGCATTCATCCTCGAAACTGGGAGGAGTGATGGTAAGGTGAGGGAAGGCGTCCCTAACACTCCGCCCGCAGCCAGGTAGCGATAGTAGACTCTATCGAATGCCTTGGACTGATTCAAATGAATCAGCACGGTTCTACACTTTGATCCTAGTCATCTGGGCCGAGGAACAATGCTATTATTTACCCCGGTCTCTCCACTGAGACGAGATGCGACACAAGGTTGGGTTTAATGTGGGGAACCCGAGCCAGATGCAAAAATTGTCCGGCCTCCGGTATCGAGTCCCACTCTCTAGTGCAATGGGGGCGAGACCTCGAGCAGCTGTTCCATGTTCCCTGTTTATTTACCCCAGCTAGGTCTCTCTTCGTGTACAGAGCCACAACTGAATCGCACTCTGCCGAAGATAGAGACGCAACTGAGAGATAATAACCTCCCACTGCATGGTCCGCGGAACGATGCTTCTTTTTGCAATACGTTGAGGCTTTTTTATATCCAGAAACAATTTTACAACGATCGCTAGTTAAACTTTTCTTCCGGTTATTTTTTTTAAAAACAAATGGGAGTGCCGACAGAATACGACTAGGGTACAGTGTATCAGTTGACTGATAAATGTTGTCGCAGTTGCAACGATAAAACAGAAAGCTAAATAAATTTCCACAGATTTCGGAGATACTGTAGTTATTATTTATCTCAAAGGTAAAGGTAATCAGTCAAGAGCTACGACTCCATCCACTAATGATTCAAAAATTCACAGAGTGAAAGAAAGATGACTCGACAGTGAACTGCTTTTAGTTTCGTGCCCCTCGAAAGATTTCCAGCCTATGCTGCAAACAGGGTTGTAGGAATGGTAAGGAAGCAGCCAATAATTATTCACAAGGAGTTGTTAGATCGCCGAGCATTGGGGACGCAAGCTGTCAGCAAACATAATATGCCGGCGAATCTTGCGAATTTGTTAGAGAACAAAAATTACTGTTTCTGAAGAAATCATATGTGCAGGCGTATCTGAAGTTTGCTAAGGAGGTCATTTATATGAGCCAAAGACCTACCGAAATATTGTTTGGTATGATGAGAACGTGATAAGAGTTATTTAATCCCAATACATAAACAAGTTTGAAGGAAGGAGAACGAAGAATTCAATACAGAGAACATCATTTCAGCAATGAAATATGAAGGCGGTAATGTAATAGTAAAGGACTATTTTTCATTTTTTTGACAACTTCCATTAATGAAGGAAGAATAGATGAAGCCATGTGCCGAGATATATTGAACCTCATTACATCAATCAAAGCTTTTAAAATGAAGAACATTTAGCTGTTTCTAATGTTACAAAATGTGTAGGCTAACACCAAATAGCAAACACTGCCTAACTAGTTAGAACATTGATGACCCTAAGTGAGTGGGGGTGGTTTGAACCGCGGGGTCATGGAAAACTGACAGTGGTAGATTGTTTTTGCTTAAGTTTTAATATAAAAAAACGCGCCAATACAGAAAGATTGCGAGAATGGAAGAGTGAAGATTCTTCGACGCTGCCAGTTTCCTGCGTGAGACCGATCACCACATGGTGATAAGTACTTGGCCAACCTGTTGACACCCGTCTCCTCTATCTCTATCTCTCCCTTTCGCTTTCTTCAAGAAACGCTGCTGCGATTACAATGTATCCCTTCATAAATAAAGCGAGACAAAAAAAAAAAAAGAAAAAGAAAAAAAAAGAAAATTGTCCGTCATCAGTTCAGTGAGTGATGCGGCGCTGGGTCCGAGAAGTCAGCGATGATATGATAAGCCAGAGACGACACTAATCATACTTTCAACGCAAACAAACAATAGGTGGAAAAAAAAACTTATTGAAGTGGTTCATTCAGTCCCTTAACCTGAAGTGGATTGAAAATGTACATCAATGCTCGTCAGTCGAGCTCTGTTATGAAGAAAGTACAAAATACTAACAAAAGGGTGTTCAAAGCAAACGGCTACTTAAAGGAAGAAGTCGCAAACAAAAGCCATTTCACAAGATATTCAACTCTGCTTGATTCTTCTTTGCGTAGCCTATTGAATAATTTATCGATCCATCATTTAAAAAAATATATATCTTTTATAATTCTATATAAATGTATTTGTTTAAATGGTTACGCGTATTTACTATTTTAAAATGAAAACTATATATGGCGTCATTTCGAGATGAAAACTATATATGTAGTCGAATAATGCAGTAAAGCATTCTTTGTGATGTTTATTGAATACTTATTTTCCCTACGGTACATCTGTCGTAAAGATGAAGGGATGAAAATAAAAGTTAATCAAGAAGAAAGGAAAACAATGGCAGGATATCAAGGAAAATAGGCGAAAGGTAGATGGGCGGGCAGTGATGGAAATGCATAAAGATTGTGAAACATTAAAATTCATCATGGGGCGATAGAGCGAAAGAAAGATAAACGAGAGGACGCAGTAGAAAATATTTGTGTAGTATTCCTTATTCTTTTTTTTTCATTATTTCAAACTAATCCATGTTGGTATAATATTTAGATAAAAAAAACACGCACTATGATATATTTTTTATGCAAGTCATTGTTATCGCCTGATATTACATCTGATCGTTGATGCTAGTTTTATTGGAGAAATGTTGATTTGCACAATGAAATATGACGTAGTGTAATTGGGCGAAGATTATTAAGACGGATTAAGTTTGGTTTGGTTTATTTTACGGCATATCAACCTCAATGGCTTATTTAATGCCGACAAGATTTTTATTGCTGGCAATATTTGTTTTTTTTTCAAATATGTATTGCTGGCAAATTTTTTTCTGGAAATGTATTGTTGGTATTTTTAAAAAATATATTGCTGGTAATATTTTTTTCAAAGATGTATTGCTGGCAATATTTTTTTCTGGAAATGTATTGTTGGTATTTTTAAAAAATATATTGCTGGTAATATTTTTTTCAAAGATGTATTGCTGGCAATATTTTTTTCTGGAAATGTATTGTTGGTATTTTTTAAAAATATATTGCTGGTAATATTTTTTCAAAGATGTATTGCTGGCAATATTTTTTTCTGGAAATGTATTGTTGGTATTTTTAAAAAATATATTGCTGGTAATATTTTTTCAAAGATGTATTGCTGGCAATATTTTTTTCTGGAAATGTATTGTTGGTATTTTTTTAAAATATATTGCTGGTAATATTTTTTCAAAGATGTATTGCTGGCAATATTTTTTTCTGGAAATGTATTGTTGGTATTTTAAAAAAATATATTGCTGGTAATATTTTTTCAAAGATGTATTGCTGGCAATATTTTTTTCTGGAAATATATTGTTGGTATTTTTAAAAAATATATTGCTGGTAATATTTTTTTCAAAGATGTATTGCTGGAAATATTTTTTTCTGGAAATGTATTGTTGGTATTTTTAAAAAATATATTGCTGTTAATATTTTTTTCAAAGATGTATTGCTGGTAATAAGTTTTTTTTCCCGAAAATGTAATGCTGGTAATATTTTAAAAACATGTATTGCTGGCATTAAAACGTATTTTGAGACGTTCATTGTGTTTTGACTCCAGTTTGGCGGTTAACTATTTATTCATAGCTGGGACCCTAACAGGTGTTACCACCCCGAGTCAGAGTAGACCTGGGAACACCAGCAATTAGGAGATGGTTCCATGCTCTTCAAAACCTCCTGATCAGAGGCCTTGCTGCCGGATGTAGTTTATCGTCATACCCAGAACGTCTCATGTGTGTGTGTGGGGGTCTTCTTTGCAGAAGTACAGTCGGTATATTCTGAAGCTCCAGCCGACAGAGCAATCGAAGAGATTAGAGAGGTAATGAGACTATACAGGTAAAGTGTGAGAACGGATGACATAATGGATAATTTTACTTGTCAATACTCGTGGAATTTAAATAAATATGTTCAATACTGACGCTTTGAAGAAAAAGGACAGCAATAACTGAAGTCAATGTAGAAATATATATAAAGTTTTAATTATACTTATCGTCGTAATACTGGAGGATTTCAGGAGCTTACCCATTTACCAGTTTGAATTCCAGTTGGGTTCGTTACATTCACTTACTCGCAAATATCGTTGAGAAAGGTATGAATCCATCTTTTCTCCCCTGACTATGGGTTAAATAGTGGGATAGTATTTGGAAAAATCATTGTTATCTCCAAGAATTGTTAATGTAATATTCACTAGCAAGTATAAAGATTTATTCATATAATTCAAAAAACGTTTCGGCTTTAAATAACAGACAAAAGGGTTAAGCTGTAAAAAACAAATAAAATCAAATCCCGATTTACGAACAGGATAGAGTTCTAATATTTTCATTATAATTGATAAGTAATAATTTACTTATTATTGATAAGTTCGAATATATTCATAATTTATTTTATTCATAACACTGCCTTCTTGTGAGACTGTTGCAGCACATGGAAACCTAAAAAAATTATAGTCGTTCACACAAAAGTTATTTCATTTGTTTCAGATGATATTAACATATTTATATTATAAATATTTGTATATTTCTTCAATGTGACTTCTTTCTCCAATTAAGCTTGCTGATTATGTTTTTAATATCTTCTCAAGCCTTCCCCCCTCCTTTTGCCCGTCTGGTGCTTTGCCGCTCAATTTGGACAATTTACTTTGCTACCAAGTTGGTAAAGAAGGTTAAAGACTAATTTTTAACTATAAAATATTCAGTATAGTATCTTCCAGATTTGTTACTCTCTGTGAAAACTCGTAACGTGAAAACTTTTCAAACGGGGACATCTATAGTGGAACATACTAAATATTTTTTCCTTAATCACCAAAATAATTAACAACTACTGTTGCTATAATGAAACCATATAATAATTATCAATGTGTATTTATTTATATATTTCCTGTTCCCGCTGAATTGGGAAGGGAGATAAAGCAACTTAGGTTACTAGATCCATGAGTGATTACTTCAAGTCGTTTTAATAATCTATACAAATAAAATATTTATCTGCATTTAGACGAAATTACTTCCCGAGCAAAAGGGACCGTTTAGTTAATCAGTTCCTTTACACTCCTGTTAGATCGCAATCTTGTTCAAGCTTTTCGTCTTTGTCTGTTAAGCGATTGTCTTTCTTTAACTTCGTCTTGAAATAGGATCTGTCATCATTTCTCGTTCTGTTGCCAGTCTTTTTATTCCGAGAGATATTTCCATTTCACTGTTATATTAAACATATAATGTTTGAAAAGATATTGAGCAAAAATCGATTTATATAATACCCGGATTAATCAATGAATCGTAGATAACACTGAACATCTGAAAACAATAAAGAGAACGGATTAATTAAACGATTCATTAGCCTCTATTTTAATTGTGGATTTTTTTAATTTCAGCTTTATTGAATCTCAGTAGAGTCAAAACTCTCATCTACAGACCCCCCCCCCCCATCAACGGACTTCGGATGCAACGGACAAAATTTGCAGGCAAAATAAAAAATTCTGCAGGAAAAAACTTTCAAATCGTCAGCGATGTATTTCAAAATTTGCAGGCTCAGCGGAATGAGTCGTATTAGTTCTCAAAGTGACCGCTTGGCGGCGGTAGCTGGCCTTTCAATTGCAAACAAAGAAGGGTGTACAGTATATAAAATACGATACGTTAGCGCGTGCGTGAGAAAGTAGCTGTGAGAAATCTATTATTTTTGTTGTTTTGTTTAATATATCTATATTAAGTATATATTTATTTATGTTTATAGTATTTATATTATGATCATAACTCATGGTAGTTACTATAGAGGTTTTATAACTTAAAAATAATCCCTTCCTATCTACCGGCAATCGGCTTTAACGGACCCCTATTAGTCCATTGATGAGAGGCTTGTCTGTACATTGATGACTTTTGTTTCATTTTTGATATTAAATATTTGTAACAATTGCCGTCATTTTTGACGGCACGGGTACAATAGTTTCCAATAGCCTTACTACTACTACTACTAATACTACTTATACTAATACTACTTTAGATTCACGGTGAAGTACAGAGCCATAACATAAGTACATAACCTCTCCAAGCTAGGTCCTGCTGTCGTGGTTTCTGGAGCAAGTAAGTTTTTACTGGGTGGACTTGGTTTTGGGATTCAATGTTGTCCTACTAGACTGACTGCCGACCAAAGCTAGAGAGCCCAGTCTGCCCTCCTATTAAACCCTAGCTGAGGTGGATTCCAACGATATTTGTGCGAAAGCGGCCCCAAAGGCCCCGGGTAGAATCAGAACTCGACACCTCAAACTCACTTTCCGCGTCGATAACAGCTAGGCTACGCGTACATGCGCAACAACAACAACAACTAACTACTTCTACTACTACTACTACTACTACTACTACTACAGTAATTTGCTCAAAAAGATCAAATGGTGGAAGTGTAAAGTAGCCTGATAGATGGTAGAAGACTGAAACAAAACGATAAAAATAAAAGATTATTCTTTTTTTCCTTAATAAACTGAAAGAACTTTTACATAACCGAATACAATCGGTTTTCAGTGTTTTAGGAACTATGAAATTACTAATATGTATATTGTTACTTTTTATTTTTCCAAATCTACTCTGGATTAGATTGACTTTTCGTGATATTTATTTTCCCATAATAACAGCAAGTCTTCTTAAATCTCACTAGCCTTCTTGGCGATTTTCAATAATAAATATAAACAATGAACTTTTCAGTTAACTTAATGGAATTGGGAACCGTTTAGATGGAATTGTTTAGGTATAAACCGAAAATTATCCCCAAGAATAAGAAAAGTAAAATACTTAGAAATTTTGATATTTACAATCACCTTAACCGAAATAGAAGACGACTTATTTATTGCAAATTTAAGACAAAAAAAAAGCCGTTTCAGACGTCAAGGTTGATCTGAGGATAAATGTGAAGTTATTAGAGATTCGCTCAAAGATTATGGGTTAAGTGCCATACATGATTCATACTTGGGCGATCATGTCTCTTTTGATTCATGACTGACTCGGCAGAAGAGTTTCCGCAGTAGCCATTTGTTTCTGCACGGTTAGAGTTATATGGATTTCTACATTTCCCAAGGTTATTTGGGCATAAGTGAATGTAACGAACTCGAAAGGAATTCGAAATCTGTTCTCTCGTTTCTCATTCCGAACCGATATCATTACCCAAACGTACATCAAAATGGTTGCAAGATTGATGAAACTCTGAGAAGATTTACTTTCAAATGACTTCCATTAATATCCATCCAAGAATTATACTACTACTTCTACTACTACTACTAATAACACTAATTCTTCTACTTGTGGCGTTAGTATTAGCAATAATAATAATGATGAATATATGGAACTGAATTATGAAAGATTTGATGACGAAAATTAGAAAGGTAGACAAGAGATAGAGAAAAAGAGAGAGAGAAAGAGAGACAGTAAAAGGAAGAAGGCGTGAGAGAGAGAGAGTAAAAGAGATAAAAGTGTATGCATATGAGAAGGAGAGAGACAGGGAAGGAAAAAGAGAGGGAGTTTAAGAGACAGAAAGAGAGACAGAAAGAGAGACAGTAAAAGAAAGATGCAAGAAAGAGTAAAATAGGTAAAAGTGTATGTATATCAGAAAGGGAGAGACAGGGAAGGCGAAAGAGATGGAGAGTGAAAAAGAGAGAAAGAGAGAGAGAGAGAGACAGAGATAGATAGATAGATAGATGGAGAGAGAGAGAGAGAGTGAGAAAGAGAGAAAGAGAGAGAGAGAAATAATGAAGCTGTCAAACATATTTGATGATATCAGACAGCCAAGAATTGAGTTTGAAATCATAGAAATTATTTTTCGATTAATTCTGAAATAGCTACTCAGACATCTCAAGATATCTTTCCTTCCAATGAAAGAAAATAAGAGACGATATAAATGATAAAAAACATATACAAAATATTTGTTAAGGCGAAATATTAATTGTACTAGTCAAGAATTAGTATTATTAGTTTCAGTAGTAGCGTCGTGATTATGATTGATACGAAATGCAAATACTGAAAAAGAAATCTAGAGCACTTTTGATTCGTCCTAAAAATATTAATAAATATCGTAGATATAAAGAGTTCTTGACGGATGCTTGACATAAGACTCCTTACTACTATCAAATAAAAGTTTTTCTTTTTTCTAATTGGTTCTTTAAAAAATGTTGCGGTATCTATAGCATTTAGACTCCTTTTATTTGAATCTGTTAACTGAGTGGAGTGCTTTAATTGACTGAGAAGTCTTAAATCATGGCAAACTTTGGCTAGAACGATTTAAGCATAATGAAACTTTAGAAACTTCTGCTAATTGTTAAGAAGTTTCAATAAGGGGATGAACAATGACCAATAATCCGTCTATATTTCTAAGATGAGGTATTATGTACACTATTTACATTATTCGGACTATTGTCCTTCATCTTTGTCGCAATATTTATTACAACGTTTCGGTCGTTGTACGCTCCGGCCTTCTTCAGGTGGTTGGAATGTCGAACTGAACCCTTTATTTCGCTCACTGGGGTAGACTGTTCTAGTTCCACGTGCCATGTCTAACGGATGTCACATCAGTTATCTCCTGCTAATTCCCCTCTCCAAGTTCTCCACCGCCTTAAACAGTTATTGAACTCACACTCTTTGGGCCCTGGCACATGGCACAGTGGATAAAGGCGTTAGTTAGATCCAGAGAAAAATCGAAGAAGGCAGCAGCAATTCATTCTACGGCCATTTGCAAGATATAATAAATCGCAAACCGTAAAAGGGAATTTCTAGTAAATAGCAGTGTAGATCGGAAACTCTAGCCTTCCATGGTAGCTCTCTGAATTAAAAAAAAGGCAGCGCAAAACCACTTTACCATGGACTTACGGCCACATAACGTTGAAATACCGATTGCCGAAGTTAAGCAACGTCGTGCCTAGCTAGTACCTCGATGGATGAACGCTTGGAAATACCAGGCGTTGTAAGCGTGGATGTGCGTGTGGTGCATGTGATAATGGCTCGGAATTGTTAATAAGGGAGTTGAGTTCAAACTCACGTTTGGTTCGTTATATTCACGTACGCGTAAATAACCCTGGGAATGGTATAAATTCAACACTTCTCGCCACCCCTCGTTATGGGTTAATTAGTGCTGTGAATGAGTTATCAAGAACAACAGTAAAAAAATACTGTAGAATAGGAACTAGGGAAGAGAATGTTTAACCGTGAATGACGAACTGTCCAAACTTCTAGGGAAATATTTTCCCTCATAACATTTAGTAAGACTTGTATCGCTTAAATGATCATCATTATTATTTCCCCACCATAAAAATATTCTTACGATCTAAAAATATTTTCTGGCTTTAAATAACCTGCAAAGGGTTGATAAATTGTAGAAAACGAATCAATCAAAAAAATGCAGGCTACTATGTTTACCTTGAAATCATAGCAGTTCATAGATATTAATAGAAAAGGAATCTGTGGAGAGCCATGATTGCCTATAACCTGAAGAAAAATGTATTTTGCTATTTTATGTTTATTTAGAATATATCAATAAGCTCTATTCCGCAAGATAACTTGCTACTAGATTGGCATCTAGGTCTCACTTGCTATTGGCTCCAACAGTTTCTCTTCTCGCACTTCCCACCTGGAAAACTCCCTTCCGTTTAGTTACTTCTCTGATAACTACAATCTCGAAAAATTTAAATGCAACATCAATCGCCATCTTCTGTCTTCTTGAATCCCCTTCATTTTTTGTCCTTTCCTCAATCCTCCCTATTTTCAGTCTTCTCTTCCACTTTCACTACCTCTGCGTATTAGTGGAATTGTCGCCTTGCTTGGGGTGAAATGAATAAAAATGTATATATATATATATATATATATATATATATATATATATATAGACTCAATTAGAAAATACAGGGTGACCCCAAAAAAGGGAACTTTTGAAGTGCGTATTGCCAGACATTAAATATTAAAATATATTTTATTGCTCAAAGAAAAATTAAATTTTAATAAAATTTTTTAACCAGAAAATTTTACCGATTAGGCGAAATGGAAGAATTTTTTTGCAAAAAGGACAAATAAATAAAAACATATAACTTGTTGTTAATTTTGTAATGCCTACCAATATCCTAACAATATTTTTTTCATCTTCCTTGTCTAACTTCTCTGGTCTTCTTGTTTTCTTTGTACCTTAAACACTTACATTTTTTTGGGGATGGTTTCAACCCTGTTTCTAAAAATACCCAGCCACCTGTGTATCTCTCGTTGACTCAACGTCTCCTTCAAAGTAACAACCATCATCTTTGTTTGAACAGAAGTTTAGCCATGATTTTGGTGTAAAAAAATGCAACCTAATGTTCAACTACAATGACATGCCAAAATACCTTACATTCATATTAATAAGATGGAAAAATCCCTACTTATGAATTTGTATATCATCATGAATTTATCATTTCAGATCTTTTATTGGCCCATTAGTTTTGCATGGTCTTTTTTCAGCCGATTTGAGTGGTGTATCTTCTGTTACATGGTATCTACGTAAACGAAACAATTTATTTTATAATCCTCAAGGTCCATAAACACTACTGAGAAAAGCATGCCGTTAAACAATCCTAACTTCATAATGAAATAAATGTGTATAATCCTTTTATGTAGCTGGCTGAAAACATTTGCACGCCAGTGTAGCGATCTTTACTTTAAGAGCATCCTCGTAGTATAGATGATTTTATTATTAACTTTACTCCGCATGAGTCGATACACACTTCGGTCGCTAATAACAGTAACACTTTCTTGTTTGTTTATTTGATATTGTTTGCTTAAATGTATTTTTCGTAACTGTCATTCGTTATGATACCATGCATACACACTTACTTTTTTTTAGTCTATATCTTTTTTATTTGTACTTTAGAAAAATTAAAGTTGAGTTATTCATTACCATATCTGTTATTTATTGAAAATTATTGCAATTTGATGAAGAGAAAAGCACACGCTGGAATGTGCTTAAAACTTTGATATCCAGACAGTTTCGATTTGACAGACACTGGCCAAATGTTTCCAGTAATTAACTGTAAACAAATGCATTCTTCTTCGGGCACTCCACAAGATAGTGGATATTGTTCCCAAGACGAACAATTGATCACTGTCTAATTTACCTAAACTCATTACGGTTGGCACAACATGACACTACGCCCTTAAACCGCCTGGAATTCTTGTAATCTGTGCATTCACTTAGGATTTTCACCCTTCTTTTCTCGATCATTAAACTGATTCACGTCCACCCACTCGTAGCGCATGATGTATCAAATGAGCTTCCATATATCTGTATGGATTCCTGCTGAATGTTTTCCATAGATTCGTTTGTGTTGCTACTTCTGAAGGTGAAACTTCTACCATAGCCAATTCTCAGCACAAGATTTGACTATTCTTAAACGACTATATATATATATATATATATATATATATATATATATATATATATATTAATACATGTTTCATTAAATAATATAGATAAGTGTTGTCTATATATTTTATGTAAGTTTTTTCATATATATATATATATATATATATATATATATATATAGAGAGAGAGAGAGAGAGAGAGAGAGAGGGGGGGGTTCAGAGTGCGATGGATACATTGTCGCCATTTTTTATTTCGCACATGCGCGTTGTTTGTTTTTTGATTTTGTCGACTGCACAGTACAGTGGGGTCAGTTGGCACCGTCCGTGAGAAAATGAGCACCATGACGCAATTCACTCTACCAGAAATTTGGAAACAACATAGTATACTGCTTGGCATCCGCACCGAAAACTTCAATACGAACATTTCAGAGTGTATGGGTGTCAATCTGAGGACAGTGCAGAGGATTCGGAAAGCGTTGGATGAGTCTAATGATGATTCCGACGGTATGGCAGCTTGGAAAACTGACTCTGATCGTTCTTAGAAAATAATTCCTGAATTTGTTGTGGAGGGGCTCAAACAAAACGCGGAGGCCTACATCAAGTGCCTTGAGGAAGTAGTGCTGCCCTGGGTTAAGAGGGTGGCTGCTGGAATAACCTATACATGGCAACAGGACTGCCCCATGCCACATAAGCAGGAGGACACAGTCGTAGCTGTCAGAAAATTTCTACGACAACATCACATCTTACATCTGGCCAACTAACTCTCCAGACTGCAAACCCTTATTTAAGGAACACTTATCTTAGCCGATGCATTTTATATATAAAATAAAAATTGTGTCTATTTAAATGAAATATAGTTTAAAAAAAAATAAAAAACCGTAATCCCCATAAAATATAGGGAATGCGCTAGCATTGCCTTAAACAGATATTTTTATTAAAATTTAAATTATATAACAGTCAGTCACTTTACAGTACCTGAAGATTGCGTTGAGCATGAAACTTCTATCGGCGAGGGATAATATGTATATTTATTCTTATATATATATATATATATATATATATATATATATATATATATATATATGTATATATATATTGTTATGAACCCCTAATTTTATTATAAAAACTATACCATTGCTTATATTTTAGAAGCATTCTAAAATAAAGAGCCCAGTACGTGCAGAAACGTAAAGATGGTATAGGTAGACTTAGTGGCGACAAAGATTAACCAGAATGTACCCTTTACTTCTCTTTTGGTCAACGTGTTGACAGCATAATTTACACGGATAGATTCCAGATAGAAGAAGTTGAAACACTTTAAACTAAACTTTCTCTGACCCTGCAGATGAGAGAGAGAGAGGATCAATGACATCATTCCACCCATAATGGGAAAAAGTTCGTATTTGAAAATTGACCACGTGACAAGAAAAAAACGGAAACGAATAGTGAAACGGAAAAGTTACTTTCGTCTAGGCCTGCGGGCCGAAAAGACGTGCTCGCGAAATTTGTCTCGGTATAAGGTCCGAAAAGACTTATTCGCGAAATTTGTCCAGGTCTAAAGACTGAGAAGATGTGTCCGCGAAATTTGTCCAGGTCTGTAGGCTGAAAAGACGTGTTTGCGGAAAATACAAGAGTTGTGTCTAGGTCTAAAGACTGAGAAGACGTGTCCACGAAATTGCGAGAAATGGATTCGTTTGACAAAGTATGCGGAATGCCGCTACATCGGAGTGAAAGAGAGACAGAAGACAGTTTATAGAAAAAGAAAAGAAGAAAGCGAGGAAAGATCTCAAAAGGAGATACTTATGGGAAAAGGAAAGAGAGGAAGAAAATATCTCGAAGGATTCCACACCGAAATGAAGGAGAAGGAGAAAGAAAGCAGTTTCAACTGTTACCAAGTCCTTAAACAAAGGACGAAAGGGAAAAGAAAGAAAGAACAGACCCACCTCGAACGAGAATGCTGCTACAGTACACCGAGGCGAAAGAGAGAGGGAAGGCATTTCAGCTTAATTGCTGGCCAAGCCCCTAGACAGAACGAAAAGAGAAAGAGAGGGAGTAAGAAAAGACCTCAGAAGGAGACGCTTATAAAAGGAAATAGAAAGGGAAAAAGAGAAAAGAAAAGAAGTAAATATAAGAGACATTAGTGGAAAAGAACTTTTATTACGAGATAAGTTTGTTGTTTTTCTTGTGCTTCGGTTTTTGTTTAAATGTATTTCTTTTTCATGTTTGTACTTTCATGCAAATTTAGCATGAGATCTTTTTATTACATGTTTCTTTCTACTTGTCTTAAAATTCTGATGTTTTGTAAATTCGTGCAAGTATAGCACATGTTCTGTAAATTCTTGGAAGTATGGCACAAGGCCATACGTTGATTTATGTTTTACCTTTCTTAGAGGATGTTCTCCTCCCACTATTTTGTCCACAATGTTTAAATGTTTACTCTAGACATATTGTTATTTTTGTTTTGGCCGTTTTTATTTTAATTTACCTTTCCCACATTTTTACGTTTGTTAATAAATTTATATTTCCTGTCTCCATTGTTGTTTGTCGTCTATCCTGTTTGTTCCTTAATCGGTTCCGCTCGGCTGTGTCTGATCAATCGGAAAGAGACCCTTGGGAAAGAAATATATTTTACGAAAATTGAGTAAAATGTAAATGTTAAAAAAAAATAACACAGATTACGATCCTCCTGTACCTCCGCTATCGATAGGGCTGGAGGAAAGAAGAGGGTCGTAAGAGCTCAGACCCTGTCCTCAAAACTCCTGAATTTACCCGACCATTCAGATTAGCTGTAGATGCAAGTGACCATGGCATTGGCGCTACGGACTGATACAAATGGTATCGAACATCCTGTCAGTTATTTCTAAAAAAAATTTAAGTCACCAGAAAATTTACTCTACAGTAGAAAAAGAAACTCTTGCCCCTTTGTTAAGCCTACAACATTTCGAAGTGTATGTGTCTTGGTCCAGTCAGCCTACTTTAGTATATACTGACCATAACCCACTAACTTTCCTTAGGAAAATGAAGAATAAGAACAGACGACTATTGTGCTGGAGTTTAGCGTTACAAGAATACGATCTGACGATTCAACACATAAGAGGCGTTGACAACGTGTGTGCTGACGCCCTATCCCCTATCTGATCGGTAAGCTTTTGAGGATCAAACGGGGTCGAAAACCCACTTTTCTTTTTAGAAAACTGCCATTGATGGCATTTTTCTTCTTTTTGGTAGGGAGGTGTGACATACCCACGATTTCATTAACCATATAGTTGTAAGGCTAAGAAGCACTCCCAAAGAAAAATTCCAAATTCTAGTCGAAAATTAGATATAAAAAAATAAATAAATAAAAATAGATAAAATCCAATGCTTTCAACTTGCGAGCGACTATGTTCTATGATCAGCCACAAATTCTTTCCCTCTTTACCGACTCTTCCACCCACAAACCACGGGTCCGTGAACTTTGAAGCGACCCGACGCGAGAGTGACCTAGTTCCAAAATCTCGCAGCTATCAGGCGGTTGACCATAAGTGAATTCCAGGCACCATCAGGATCTCCTGCTGCGATTCACGTGATCAGACCCTACTAAGCGTTGATTGAAATTTTGGCCATCACACAATCACTTCGTGATTTGAGCCCCATCCTCCTGCGTATCCGGTCAAGAACGAAGAGAACCCACGTGACTGTCTTTGGGGGACAGAAAAAATCTAAAAAAGAGTTTTCAGTTTCTCTTTGACCAGTGGCAAATGAACATCGCTGGGCGAATCGTCCCGATTCCAAATGGACTGCCCATTAAAATGAAGGAGACAGACTTGAGATGAATGGAGTGCTACGAATCTGAATCGACCAGCGAAACTCCTGTACGAGATGCTGTGGATTCCGAACACTTCCGAAAGAAAAGGAACCCAGGAAAATTGCCGGGCGATCAAAATATTGTTTTAACATAAAAACTCTCGCTTCGGCGAATCAGAATGTTGTGTGGAAATATCAACTCGACTGACAGATAAGTTGATTCTCTTGGCTTGATCTTTGTTTATGTATATGTATGTGTTCGCTCAAACCTTCTGTTCTTTCATGGTCCCCTGCCCCTTTGTTAAATGAATTTTCTTTTTCTTTCTTTACCTGTTTATGTATTTATAAATAAATGCTTTATTATAAAATCATCGTCTTGCGTTTGTTCTTCGATGACTCCCTTGTGTCGCTTCCATTTCTGAGTGAAGATTGAGAAAGGATCCCACGTTTTCCTTTTTTTAAACTCGTTGTTCACCTATATGCTACAAGTTCGTAACAATATATATATATATATATATATATATATATATATATATATATATATATATATATATATATATGTAAATTTTATGTTTTGTTATATGGAACAATTATTTTGCACCTTAAAATTTCTTTATAAAATAGTTAACCCTGGGTTAGTCACATGGGGTATTTTTTTTATCCCAAAATGTTTAAAGTTCTCGTAATTCCTGCCCGGCAACTTGTTATTTATATATATATATATATATATATATATATATATATATATATATATATATATATATATATATATATATATATATATATATAGTCAATAACGAAATGATTCTTACACCCATCGATTTTGAATATTTTTATCCATTTCTCGGAGTCTAATGCCCGTACGATGCCAAATTCTTTTCATATGTTAATAAGCCCAAAAAGGAATAAAAATCTCAATTTTCAGAACAATAGGTTAAATACAACAAATTTGACAGGCGAATTATGCAAAACAGGAAAAGACAAAATTATTTGTATGGGAGAAAATATCGTTTTAAATTGATTGATTCGTGGAAGTATAAGTAATTTACATAATTATTTTATCGGTGAAGCCTTCTAGACTATTTATTCAGTAGAATATTTGTGATAATTCCAGCAACGAACATTACTTGGTGCATCGAGTGTCAACATTCTTATTCTTACGTTAACAACACGATGGGGAAAGCAAAGGACCTTACCGCTGACTTGAGACAGAGAATGATTAACTTCCACAAGTCGGGAAATAGTTACAGCACTATTTCAAACCGATTAACTATCCCTAGATGCACGGTACAGTCCGTTAAAAAGAGGTTTAAACAGTTTGGCACGACAGAGAATTTGCCTGGGCGTGGAAGAAAACCCAAATTGTCACCGAGAACTGCACGAAAACTGTGTCGCGAGTTGTTTTGAAAGATATAACCAAAAGTTTGGATACGATGGGTATCAGCGTAAACACTCGCATAATACAAAGTTGTTAAAAAATAAATGGGTTGTATGGAAAGCGACCAGGACAAACCCATTTTCACAAACCATGTGACATTTTTACTCGGTTTAATTTTGCCAAAACGTCCTTAGACAAAGAAAATTGCTTTTGGGAACAAGTACTATGGAGTGATGAAACAAAAATTGAGTTTTTTGCACATAATGGTGTAGAGAATATTTGGTGCAAGAAAGGTGAAACTTTCCTCCCAAAGAACACAGTGGCAACATTAAAACGTGGAGGTGGCTTGATGTTTTGGGGGTTGTTTTAGCTCAAGGGGGAATGGACAATTAATTGCAACAAGAGGAATAATGAAATCTGCAGACTATATCAAAATTCTATCGTCGCAAAATCTTCATCTAGGTCGGCGATTTAATTTCCAGCAAGATAATGATCCCAAACATACGTCTAAATCAGAGACTGCGTAGCTTCAGAAAAAAGAATATTACAGTTCTACCATGGCCTTCAATGAGTCCTGACTTGAATTCCATTGAAAATCTATGGCAAGAATTAAAAGTTCGATTAAATCGTCGGTCACAAAGAAAAGACCTTGAGGAATTAGAGCATGTAACCATTGAAGAATGGAAGAAAATCCTATAAAAGACTTGGTCAAATCTCATCAAAAACTATAAAACGATCGCAGCAAGTTATAAAGACAAAAAGCCATGCTATTGACTATTAATATTGTGAAAATTTTTCAATTTTTTCTGTTTTTCATATTGTATGAATAACTGGCGTCGTTAGAAACAGCAAAAAGAAACGTTTGACGTCTGAACTCTTGATTTTACTACACACATACACATACATAGGGGAGTCTTCGACTTAGTTCCCATCCTACAATGTGTCGTAACGCGATTTTCCGTATAGCACTTAAATAAGCACTTAAATCACTTATCTATGATAACGCAATAATAAAGTAATAATCTAGGACATAACAAAACCTTTCTATAACATAACTTAGCACATCTAGGACTAAAAAACACACGGAGGAAATAAATATAATATGCACCGTTTGCGTCGTACGTACGAGGCAAACCGCAGGTCGAAAGATTAATGGAGTACCACTAATCATCGTAGGTCAGGACTGTCGTAATCAGGTGACTTACTGTATATATATATATTGGAATATGATCCCTGCAATAAAGTCGGTAGGGGAATTCTATATTGATGATATACTGAACATAACCAGGTGATTATAGAAGACGGAATCTGAGTTATCTCATCGTATCAGAATTTAAGTGATTTGATTGATTCAACATCTCTTATCTGATAAGGGATCACCCTAAAGATGTGTATTGTATTTGTAGTAGAAATTAAAAAGAGGATGGAACATGTGACACCGATATCCGAAAGCGCATAGGAATAAAAACGATGCCTTCAAAAGCTAAGCAAAGTATAAAGAAACAGGAAAAGAAAAAAGAAAACGTACCGAACTGCTATATAATATCAAGAGAACGCTGGAGGTAACAGAAATTGAGAGGGCCTTAAGGAAAACGGAAACAAAAATAAAAAAGACTCTTATACAGAGACAGCTGGAATTTCTTGGACACATAATGAGGAAAGAGGGCTTTGAAAAGTTAACACTCACAGGATATATCTAAGACAAAAGAGACAGTGAGAGGCAGCGGGCCACTTACGTAATGAGCTTTCTGTGAATGGGTGGCGGAAAGGTGGGTGGGTGGTATGATAAAAAGGCATATAAGGGATAGGAGAGTCATGAGCGCCCACACTCCGAAGGGAGACAACAAATAGAATGTTATCGTTAATATAAGAACTTGTATTTAAAAGGTGAAGCTATTTGTAATACTTTCAAATGAAATTTAAAAATAAAACCCGAACGAGTTTCAAGTGAAGATTTTATGTTTTATAAATGTTTGATATCTGTCCTACTATATGACAGTGAATGCTGGACAATCTCAAAGACCAAGAAGAGACTTGAAGCAACAGAAATTCAGTTTTACAGAAGGATGCTGAGGATATGAATATGTGAGGAACGACGAAGTTTTAGATAAAATCGAAACAAAAAGGAAACTTATACTTAACATCAGAAAGCGACAGCTGACATTTCTAGAGCACACAATGGGGAAAGACGGCTTGGAAAATTTGACACTCACAGAACATACTGTAGAAAAGAGGGACAGAGGAAAACAGCGCATTTTTACGAGCTTGTGTAAATGGATGGCAGAATACGGATTAGGAGTTATATCAGAGGGAATTATTGCTGCAAAACATTTCATTGGGTCTGACAAATATTTCAGACATACTTCAAGTAATATTGATACTACTGACGCTATTATTACTGAAAACATGTCTGATGACAGTATAGAAAACAGAACGGACGGCAGGGAACAACATATGGACAAAAACGTCTTTACCCAACCTACAATGAAAATAAAGAATTTACTTTTAAACGAAGCTTTAAAAACATGATTAAAAGCTGTGTTATGAACAGCAGTAAAATAACATTTCAAATATTCTCGCACCAGAAAATATAGGTATACACAATATCGGTCGCCAAATGGGGGCGTTGTTTTGGAAGATTACGTCATACAATACTCGTTAACTAGATGGATAAAGGAGAGTCAGTTCGAAGCAACGATCAACAACACCATCAGAGTGAAAGCTTTCAAATGGAAAACATCCTGTGGTGATAGAAAAAAGACAAAATATACTAAGGGCTACAAAGAACAAGAAATTGTGGAGAGTCATTGAAGCCAACGTCCTGAATGGATACGGTACACAGAAGAAGAATCATGTCTTGATTTTTGCTAAAGTAGCATGATTATTCTTACAAAGATAAAGAGTTTGATTCCCAATGAAGGCGATGTAAATTCAGATCTATGAAAGATTTACTTTGGTCTCCGAAAACCAATGTGTGACGAGCAAATAAACAACTCAGTAATAAAATCAATTAAAATCATCTTCAGGTTAGATTCTAAGGTCCAATATAGCGTAGTGTGCAGAAATTAGTTCGTGCTTTGAATACAGGGTAGTGTATTTATTTGGTTGCGGGAGAGAGAAAGTAAGAAGGAGAGAGAGAGAGAGAGAGAGAATGCGCGAAATATTGAACATATTTACTGGGTCTGCTACAAGGAGAGTCAGTTCACCATGTCGTGTTAGACAATTTTTCTCGCCTTTATAAGTCTACCATTCGTCTGTGAATCGAATATCGCTACTACCTCTGATCTGGTGCTTCTGCAATATATCTAGATAGTCTTGACAAAATCCAAAGAAAAATCTACAACGGTATCAGTCTTGACACGGCATCTCGTCTCCAGTCACTTTCCCTCCGCCGTAAAGTAATTTCATTGCCTTTTCTATAAATATTTTCACGGGGATTTTTCTGATGAGCTTCATGTTTGGTACCTCGATTTCCCGTATTTAAATTCAGTACTAGATTGGCAACTAGGTCTTATAATGTCACTATCTAAATCTCTAGATATAAGTGTAAGTTCTATGCTAACAATTTCTTCTTCCCTCGTGAAACACTCTTTCAGGTTCTTGCTTTCCTGTCAACTACAATCTTCAAAAATTTAAATATCTCGTCAACCGTCTTTTTCTGTTTCCTTGAACCCTGTTCTTTTATTGTCTCCTTTGTTTCTTTTATTGTTTGTAACCCCTTGCGTCTTAGTGGCTTTTATCACCGTTCTTGGGATGAAAGGATTAAAAACGAAACAGTGAGAGAACGAAAGAAAGAGATAGAGATAGAGAGAGAGAGAGGGAGAAATAGCAAGTGAAACAAAGTGTGCGTGTGTGTGTAAGAGAGAGAGAGAGAGAGAGAGAGAGAGAGGTAAGCGTGCAAAAAAGGTACATAAAGAGAGAAAATTTCTTTATATTTTTCTCTCTCTCCCGTTCACACACACACACACACACACACACACACACACACACACACACACACACACACACACACACACACACAATCATAGAGTGCATAGGAGAAAGAAAAAGAGAGGAAGAAGAAGTGACAGAAAAAAGAGAGATAGAAAGTGATATGTCCCGGAAAGGGATATATTTGTTCGAAGTAGCTAAGTGGTTTTGGCTACCGTAACCGAGTAGTACAATCTAGCAGGTATACGTAATGGACTGGTACTCGTCGTAGTCGTAGGTAATAGGCGTAGTCAATAGGCGTCGTCAATGGCTTAGTCAGTGGCGTAGTCCAATGGTGTCCCTGTACCTCTACATCAGTCTGTATTTATGGCTGACACCTGCCAATCATATTACTGTGAGGGTGAATCCAGATGTATGCATATTCATTACATCACCTCCCCCTGAGCTAAATTTTCCCGTGAAATTTAGCTTCAATATTTTCTCTTTTTAGGGTCTGGACTTAATCGGTTAAATTTTTTCATAAGTCTTTTTCGCCTCAATCCTCCTTGCAGTGGTGGCGTTTGACACACTGGTACCTCTGGTCGGGGATACCACCATTGGCGAATGTTGACTTGCTGGAACGGGAATTTCAGATGCGTCATACAAGACTTCCATTGGAATCTCTTCGGTATTTTCCGTGACCTCTGTAGTATGTCTGGGTCTCAATTGATTCCAATGTCTTTTGCACCGAAATTGTTCCCCTTTTATGTCATATATGACCTGTCCAATTCTTTTGGTTATCATTCCTTCTTCCCAATACATTCTTCCAGCCCATAAGTTCTTGAAAAAAACTTTGTCACCTGGCTTATACGCTTTAATCATCTGGTTTTCATTTTTAACAGTTTTCTTCGCCGGACAAGGCAACAGCCTGTCGAACACAGAGCATATTTTTCTCGCAAACATTAACTCTGCTTGCAATAACCCTGACGTCGTATTCGAGTTTGGCGTGATTCTATATACTGCCAAAAATTTCTGAATACTTCTTTCATTCGTGTCATGGCCTTGATTTTTTTTTAACACTCGTTTAAAGGTGTCCACGAATTTTTCTGCCTGTCCATTCGATCTTGGATGATATACTGGCGTTGTCACGTGATCGATGGATAATGATGTACAGAATTCCTTGAATTCTCTTCCCATAAACTGCGTTCCGTTGTCGCTGACTAAAGTTTTAGGGAGTCCAAAACGACTAAAAATTTCATTAAGTGCGTTTATTGTATTTGTTGCAGTCGAATGCCTGCACTTAACACTTAGTGAAACTGTCTACAATAATCAGGTAATAATATCCATTTATGGGCCCTGCATAGTCGACATGCAACCGAGTCCATGGGACATCTGTTTTTGGCCATGGATGAATCTCGAAATCCATGGATGGCCAGTGTGAAATTCTTTCAGAATTTTCTTTTGTAGAGTACACGGCATCACAACTCTATCTGCGTATAGTAATACCTGTTCGCAGATTGAAAAAGGTGACACACTAATTACTTTTTTAGTTTTCTCATTCAACCAGACTTGCTTTTTCATTTTTTTTTAATGAAATCATCGTTCTACGCTGCTTTTTTCACATCTTCTAGCGTAACTGGTAGTTCTCTAATAGTGTTGCATAACAGACCCGACAATTCACTTTCGTCTCTTAGCGCCGCTATTACTGTTTCTTCTAATAGTTCCGTATATTTAGGTATTAACCTCGACAACCCATCGGCGTGACCTAGCTTCTTTGAAGGCACATATTCCATTTTGAAATTATAATTCAATAGAATTGTACTTCAACGCTGTATTCGATTTGCCGTGTGAGTTGGTATACCTTTTTTTTAACCAAATATTGTTA
Source organism: Acanthosepion esculentum (assembly GCA_964036315.1). NCBI lineage: Eukaryota > Metazoa > Mollusca > Cephalopoda > Sepiida > Sepiidae > Acanthosepion > Acanthosepion esculentum. The sequence continues at coordinate 103,814,711 of OZ038475.1, forward strand.
ACAGCGGTTTGTGGTCTGTTTGCAGAGTAAATTCTCTTCCGTATAGAAACCTTTGAATTTTTTTTACAGCGTAGATTATTGCTAAACTCTCTTTTTCGATTTGACTGTAACTTCGTTCCGCGGGCAGTAACGTTCTCGAGGCATGTGCTACTAGCTTCGTAGATCCGTCCTCGAATTTATGAAGCAATACCGTACCTAGTCCCTCATTACTGGCATCTGCTGCTATAATGATTTTCCTCTTCGGGTCGAAATGCGCTACGATAGGTCTGCTAATAGACAGCTTTTTATTTTTTTAAAAAGCCTGTTCGCATTCTTTCGACCATATTCACTTTGCGCCCTTTTTCACCAAATTATGTAAAGGAGCTCTCATATCATACATTTTTGGGATATAAATGTTATAGTAACTTACTAATCCCAAGAACGCCTGGAGTTTAGCCACATTATCAGGTGCTGGCATATTTTTATTGCCTCAGCCCTTTCTGGATCCGGTTTTCTACCTTTACTGTCAATGATCTGCCTTACATATTTTATCTTCTTTAAGAACTCGCATTTTTCAACACTCAGCTTGAAGCCGTATTCCTCAATTCTCTGAAATACTGCTCTAATATGCGTTTAGTGTTGGGCCTCGTTTTCACTTTTAATCAAAATATCATCTACGTATGTGATTGCATACACCATACCAGCGAACATTGTGTCCATTATTTGCTGGAATAAGCTTGGAGCTACCTTCAATCCAAAACGAAGACGATTTAGTTTAAAAATCCCTTTATGCGTATTTATTGTCAGGTACTTCGAACATTCTTCACCGACTTTAACCTGAAGGTAAGCCTCCAACAAGTCCAACTTTGAAAACACTCTACCTCCGTTTAATTTAGTGAATATATCCTCCGGAGACGGTAGAGGGTACGCATGGTCTTTCAAACAGTCATTTAAGCCTGTCGAGAAGTCAGCACACACTCTGATGTTTCGGTTTTTCTTTTTTATATATACAGTTGGTGCGCCCAATTCGAGTAATCGACTTTTGAAATTACGCCAATTTTTTCCAACCTTTCTAATTCCTCATTTATTGAGTCTAGTGCCGGAAATGGTACTTTTCTTTTTGCTTTAAAGATTAGTTTAACATTTTCTTTCAATTTGAAATTGACTTCTCTTTTTGTGCACAAACCTAGTCCTTCTGAAAAAAAAAAACACACGAGGGAATTCACTTTTCAACTCCGTAATAAATCTTTCTGTTTGCTTCGTCTTATAGTTCTCTATGACGTTAACCTTGTTACAGAAAGAATTTACCGGTAATTCCCACAAGTTAAACAATACGATCCAGTCTAAACCAAAGAGGTTTACTGAACTAGGGAGCACATACACTTTCGATTTGTGAATTTTTCCCATGAACGAAATGTTACATTTGAATTCACCTTTAAACTTAAGTCTTTTTCCTGACACTCCCCTGGCAATTTTGTCTGTCTTAGTCAACGGTAGGTAACCGATTTTTCCCATGTTTTCTCGTTTATTACCGAGATATCATTTCCTGAATCGAGTAATAAATTTACGGTCTGCCCATTTATTTTTACATTGAGGTATCTTCTTTTTTGACCCTCCTCAATTTCGTTTTTAGACAAAACTACTTTCGCCTTTGTTTGAGACTTTGATTTTACTTTTATCTGTTTTGCCCGACAATGGGAACTTCCATGGCCTACACGCCCACAATTAAAACATATTTTATCCCTAAAGAAACAATCCTTCTTTATATGCTGTCCTCCACACGAACTGCATATAATTTTTCTTTCTTTATTTTGTATCCACTTTTGTTGTCTTACAGTTTGTACTCGCAAAATGCTCTTCTCCTCAATCCGAGTATTATTTTTTTTATGTTTATAAGTCGCTGACATTCTTCCGTTATTTTTGTAGCGTAATCTTCGGATCATGTTCCATGATAGAGAGGATTCTTGATCTAATTTCTTTGTCCTTCGGTGTCGTTAGACCGTGCACAAAAATTAGACACTTGAACATGTCGCTTGACAATTCCTTTAATTTAAACGCCTCACACTGTGCGTTAACCATACCTGCATACGTGACAAAATCATCATCCTCTTGTTTTACGATATTTAGACACTTGTATCGAGTATGAAACAGACGATCTCTTTTATCGAAAATTTTCGACAAAATTCCTACTGTTTCGTTGAATGTCATTTCTTCTGGCTTCTTTGGGAGGATTAAATTCGCGTATTTTGTATTTTCTTCTGTTCCCAACTTCTGCAACAATAGAGTAATTTTTTCCTCGGCGGACCATTGTTAGATCTTTTCGTAAATATTGTTTCAAACCTACGAAAATAAGCCGGAAACGTTGAACCACTGTCAGGGTCGTATTTAAATTCAGAGAGTGTATTTGAAATTCCTTCAGCAGAAAAAAAACCCATCTAGAATTCGGTTCTTTTATTGTCCTAGATAATACGTCTTCCCGAAGTGATTTATTGTCTTTTGCCTGTTGTTCGAAAAACCTTTCTTGTTGCTGAATAAATTGTTCTTGTTGTTGGAATTGTTGTTGTAAAGTGACTTTTAGCACCTTAGTTAATTCCGCATTTTGTTCCATTCTACCAACCTACCCACAAGAAAAAAAATTTTCCTCCAGACAATAAAATTTTCTAAGTCCAAACAAGAGTGGGGAGGGCAATTTCTTACTTTCGGTAAGCGTTGCACAAGTTTTTCCTTTTCTAACGTTCCTCGTCAATAATCGTTAAAACAAAAATCAGGGAACAAAATTACTTAGTTTCTGTAAGCGTCGAAGAAGTCTTTCTAACGTTCTTTGTTAATAAGTGTTGTCGACTGTATTTTTTTCTTTTGTTTTAACTTGTGAGGTCGTTTCGAATCTCATCGCCAACTAATATGTCCCGGAAAGGGATATATTTGTTTGAAGTAGCTAAATTGTTTTGGCTACCATAACCGAGTAGTACAATCTAGCAGGTATACGTAATGGACTGGTACTCGTCGTAGTCGTAGGTAATAGGCGTAGTCAATAGGCGTCGTCAATGGCTTAGTCAATGGCGTAGTCCAATGGCGTAGTCCAATGGCGTCCCTGTACCTCTACATCAGTCTGTATTTATGGCTGACACCTGCTAATCATATTACTGTGAGGGGGAATCCAGGTGTATGCATATTCATTACATCAGAAAGTGACAAAGAAAAAAAGAAAGAAAGTTACAGAAAAATGTAGAGAGGGAAAGTGACAGAAAATCGGAAGGAAAGTTAGAGAGAGAGAGAGAGAGAGAGAGAGAGGGTGAGAGAGAGAAAAAGAAAATGAAAGGGCAATGATGCCATATGTTATTAGACACAAGCATCTTTTTCTGACATTTTTATCATCAAAGCTTTACAATATTTAAGGACAAATTTTACTGCTAATGATTTGTATGTCTTTTATGTTTTTATAGTTGTCTTAAAAAAGAGCTGTAATTATTTGTTTTGACAGAAAAGCGAAAGAGAATACCAACGATCGGTATTTGTGCATGAAACAATAAAACTAGAATATGCCAACACAACTGCGAAAATATCGAGAAAAACAACTCCTTGAATGAGTTTCTATGAAAAAAAAACCCCACAAAAAACAAACAAAAAGCGAAGCAAAATTGTCACTGAATATTATTTGTGGGCTTTAACCAATAGCGAAATGCTGAAAAAAACCTTTGTAAAAATATAGAATATACGTTAAATCGGACAAAACAAATTCGTACAAAGTACGCCATCTTGGATTTAGCAAGCAAAGTAAGAGAGAAAATGTTGTAAAGAACACGACTTCGTGATCGCCTAAAAGGTGATGATATAAAATGATATAGAGTTCATAGAATAAATGAATACTCGGATGAATGCACGTAAAAGTATACAAGACTGCATCTATTTATGAACTTTTGTGTGTATGTTCACACGCGTGCGCAACAGTGAGTTCTTAAGACTGTATAATATATATGGCTATATATACCTATTATGTAAATAGACAATGCTTGTTGTTTATCGACACTTAATGTTGGTTTACAGTCATGTTTATATACGTATGAGTTTTATACTTGCGCATCCATTGGCGGATCAATAAGTCCGCAGCCGGACATGTACGGATTAATTGAATTTTGATTTGTTTTTTTCACACTATAATGTTCGATCAATGTGTTTAATGTTTATCCCTGAATCAAGTGCATTGATAAGGATTCTTCTATGTGCCGTATCATTTCAGGAATTCAGCAGTCAGTTTCTATTTACAGATTCCTATGGATGGAAGCTCTTAAAAATATTAGTATCTTTACTATCACCCTCCCTCTTCCGCCATCCATTTACACGTTAGGTAGGTTACTTACTGTTTCCCTTTGCGTTCAAAGGACGTGGGCGTCAAAGCTCTCCACAACTTCCTTTGGTTTGTATGTATTTTTGTTATCTTCTGCCAACCTTTTTAAATAAGCTCCTTACGTAGGCTATTCACTGCTTTCCACTGTCCATTTTGCTTTCAGCATGTTCTGTGAATGTTAATTTCTCCAAGCCTTCTTCCCTCAGTATTTGTCCAGAAGTTTCAGTTGTCTCTTTCTGATTCTAAGTATAATACTTTTTGTTTGTATATAGTTCTTTTTCGTTCTCATTTTTCGTAAAACTTCCTCGTTGCTCACATGTTAAGTTCATGGTATTCTGTAGAACTGCAACTCTGTTGCCTCAAGTCTTCTTGGCTTACGACCACATCACGTTGAAACACCGCATCCATACGATCATCGAAGTTAAGCAACACTAAACCTGGCCGTTACCTAGATGGGTGACCATTTGTGAATACCAGGCGCTGCAAGTTTGGATGTGTGGGTGGTGTAATAGATAATGGCTAATGTTAACCGGATAGCCAAGATCTAACTGCCGTTGAGTTCGTTATATTCACTTATGCATAAATACGTTTGAGAAAGGTATGAATCCACCTTTTCTCTCCCAGCTATGGGTTAATTAGTAAACTTTTATCACTAAACCATTATTATCTAAAAATATATTACGATCTAAAAATATTTCCTGGCTTTAAATAACCTGCAAAGAGTTGATGACCCATAGAAAACGAATCGCTCAATCAATCCAGTCTTTTCTTCATCTGTGAGGAAATTGCCCAGCAATTACTGCCATATAGAAGGACCGATATTACATAGCAGTTGAGCACTATTTTCTTTGTTTCTAAGAAAATTATTCTGTTTTTTTAATACTCCGTTTAGCTTTTCGAAAATCTTTTTTTGCTATTTCAAAAGACTTTCGGTTTTAGATTTCACATTTTCTGTCTGTTAAAACATTCCCCAGATATTTAAACTTTTGGACCTCTTCAAGTGAGGGCCAATCGTGCAGGTATGCAGAAAAATAGGAAAGAACACATTAGGTAAATAATCCGGAGTTCCTTAGTAATTTTGCTTTTATTTTTAAAAAGACAGTGCTCCATAAAGAAGTAGAGCTTATATTATAATATGATATATATATATATATATATATATATATATATATATATATATATATATATATATATATATATATATATATAAATTCCTAAGAGGATAGAATTCAGGTAGAACTCAATGTCCAGGACAGAGTAAGAATATAATATGAAAGGCTCACACACAAATATTCCATGGTTATAATTCATTACATTGGAATCGTAATCACGACCCAATTCATCAGACCTACAAATTCAAATTTTTTTTGGTATGATGAATTGGGTCGTGATTCTAATGTAATAAATTATAACCATGGAATATTAATGTTTGAGCCTTATATATATATATATATATATATATATATATATATATATATATATATATATATATATATATATATATATATATATATATATATAAACGAAAGGAAAACCTATCTTAGCGCGTATACGTGTTACAAAATAAAATCCTTGCATTTGCCTTGATACAGTCCCCCAGAGGACGAAAGTCGTCCGGTAAGTTTTCCTTTTATTTTATTTTTTTCATATTTTCCTTTTACGGATATTCTCTATCTGAAATTTTTACACACACACGCATACACATACAAACACAAACACACACACGCAGACACAAACACATACAGGCACACACGGTGGACTACACCCACACACACATACTCACACACACACACACACACATATATATATATATAATAATTTGTATATTAATTAATTTGAAAAATTACTGTTACCGTCTACCCAATAACCGTTAGGACAATACAGTAGACATCATTATCCGTAATGCACCATTGACCAGCATATATAAATAGTCGATTCAAAACATTTCGGCCTTCTTCAGATGATATACGTTGGAATTTCGAATCGAACCCTTTATTTAGTCTACTGGGGTAGATTGTTCTAGTTTCACGTGTCATGCCTTTTCTGAATATCTCAGTTTTAGTTATTTCCGTTTTGTAACTGAACTCTCAAAGTTTTTGTTCACCTCTGCTGTGGCCAGGAACTGAACTCACAACTCTTTGGGTTAAGTAACTGCATTACTTCAACCAATGTTTTTATCCACTGGGCCATATATCCTTGGGGACACTTGACACAGTGGATAAAAAAAATTTGTTCCGTCTATCGACGGATGGTTAATAACGTAGTGTAGCAAACCATTTCTAGGGTTCATTATCCTCACTTAGGGCTCCATTCTACTGGTCTTATGTCAGACTAGTTAGTAAAGATCTACTTTAAGAGATAGGTAAAATCGAACGATCGGACATATATACATATACAAGGAGGATCCCTCTCAGTTTTTCATCGATCAGAAAGTGGAACACCTCGTTGCTTGTTTATTTTTGTTCATCTCGGTGTGTACAAAAGCTGGGAAAGACCGGATGCACGCTCACACGGAAACCAAAGGTGAAATCAAACGTCACGACGAGAAATGAAAACACAAAATCTGTTTCCAATATATTTCTTGGTTTATTTCGGTATTTTGGCGATCATGCCTCTCCACAATTTACTGTCCTCTGCAGCTCTTAGTAAATTTTGTCAATTACTCCAAGCCCTCTTTCCTCATTATGTACACTGGAAATTTCAGCTGCCACTTTCTAATGTTAAATATAAGTCTCATTTTTGTTTTCAGTTTACTTAAACGTTCTTGTTACTCACATGTCTCGTCTATGGTATTCTCAACATATTTCTGTAGAACTTTTCTATTGCTTGAAGTTTCTTCATTTGTGATGAGATTGTCCAGCATTCAGTGACATTTAAGAGGAATAAAATTATGTAAAATTTTAGTTACTAACGGCTTTTTCCTGTTTCTGAATACTTATCTTTTTTTTCGCTTATGTTTACAGTCTTTCCAAAGTAGTCATTGTTGTTGATGAAACGTGTTTCCCCCCAGAAGATACATCATAAAATTATGGGATTGCATAGAAAATGGTCTATTCCACACTCGAGGAAATTCCTGTTCGTCGCAGAAGCAAGCATTTGCTTTCTTGTGCTTGCTATGTAATTTAGCTTGTCATTGTAGGCTGAAACTCTAAGGCTCACGAAAGACATTGGTTAATAAATTCGCAATAAGTACCCAAGGGTGGTAGATGTACCAAAGTAGAAAAAACAAACGGAAAACCAATTTTTCGCTAGAAACCTTTTTATTCACGGGATTCATATTTTATTTGTTTGTGAAGGTGAATAAAAATTATGGAAAAAAAAAAGAAAGAGTGGAATTGAAAAAACTGTAACAAAATAAAATTTGCTCTCTAATCCTGTCAAAATTGAACGTTTCTCTTGCGAATTTCTGTCTATTTCTGACTGCGCGTGCAATTTAAATAAGAGTACCTTTCAAAAGTACCTTGCACACATGAGTTCCCTTATGACTGGGCATCACACATTTTGTCCCTGCGTTGAGATTGGTAAATATTTCCAGTATCTTTTAAACAGTAAGTTACGAGACATACTTTATAATAATGAAAAAAAAAAAAATGCTGTTTATATTTCTGAGATGGGGTATTGTGATTATTTACACTATTTACATTGTTCTGTTGTCCTCATCTTCGTTGCCATATTCACAACATTTCGGCCGTTGTACGCTCCATCTCTTTTCAGGTGAATGGAATTTCGAACTGAACCCTCTATTTCGTCTACCGGAGTAGATTGTTCTAGTTCCACGTGACATGCCTCTTCTGTGAGTTCAACACCTGGCTACAGTAGAGGTGAACAAAAACATGGAGATTTGAGTTAAACGGAGATAATTGATACTGCGACATCCGTTATACAAGTGGATACTCGTATTTGAGTAGACGCTGCGTTGTTTTATTAAACAGAATATTTTATTTATTTTTATCTACCGGTATGAATGCTTGAGAGATCTTATTAGAAAAAAAAAATTGCGTTCTTCGGTAGGATACGAATCTGCGTCGCCCAGGGCAGATGGAGCTACCCTTAGATCCGGTACGTTCTAAAGAAATGGACCTTTAACCGAAATTCGTCTAAGGATAAATCTTCCGAAAGTTTTTCTTATCTGCACATTTTCGTATCCAAACATAAAGAGACTTTTACAATGAAATATTTTTTTTAATCCGACATGTTTTTTTTTTTTTTTTCCACTTTAAACGTTATTTTTAGTACATACTCGGTTATTTGGTATGATTAGAGAATGATTCGTTAGGGGAATTATTTAGTTGCGAAAAAATAAGTATGTTGTGAAATATATAAGTATATTGTTTCTTCGTTAATTATCCCTTCCCGCTTCAAGCATGAAGCATGCTGGGACGGACAGATGCGAACATTGATTTATGCAAATGACAGAAAGCCACAAATATGAGCAGTTAGCCTGAGAAGTTAATTATGAAGTAAATCAAGGAGGGGCGAGCGGCTAGAGAGGGGTGATAAGAGGAAAAAAAATAAAGGCAGAACGAATTATGATTACAAATACGCCATGCTTTTCCCCCGAAGACTAATATGATTTATGGCATGAGAAGAATGTTCGTCAAATTTGTGAATTACGTCGACCTCAGTCGAGTCAGGTGTAAATGAGCCCTTGAGGAATATCAGAGTGATGACAGCGGAATTCAGCTACGAGCGAAAAGTAACATGAATAGTACTTCGTGTAGATAAATAAGGGCTTACTGGAAATACGTCCGACAGGCCATTGCAGCTAAATTTGATTCCAAGCTGAAGCGTACGGCGTGGCATAGATAAAAGGATGAAGTTGTCTGTTCGGTGCGAAGTTTTACATGCTTCTTGAAAATGGAAAAAGAACGGAATTCGCTAAGCGGAAACGGAAAGACAAAAGAAATAATTCATGTAAAATTATAAAGATTGTATGGGAGATATAACTCTGGGTAAATAATTATAAACCACTTAACATTTATATATACAAAAATATCCGTAAAATGAAAAACAGCAGGACGTGGGAACAACAAAACGTGTATTATTTATTAACTGATTGTTGTGATGTGTTGGAGAACCGAGAGACAGTAATACTCAGTAAAATTGTGAGTTTGGTGTCAAATATAGATCAAATATGGATCGCAATCCGACAGAATTATAAGATAAACAATAAGCAAAGTGTATACAGTCCTTATTGTATGTTTTTTTTTTATAGATGTGTGTAATAAGTGTCCAGATAATATGGTTGGAAAATACTTGAAGTGTGTGGGGTTTTCTTAACTCGAATTCTTTTTGAGTGCTAAAAGATAAATGTTACTATTATGGTCTGAAAAGGAAAAGGTAATGAAATTTTCGTTGATGCACGTGTTAACAACCTGTTCGTGTGAACTGCTTTTCCGATAGTAAGAATGTCACGTGTTTCTGTGTGGGCGATTCTCATTGTTTTAGAAAGAGTGAATTGATGATAATTATAAATGTTATAATTATTTTATTATAATTATTTAGCGTTATTTTCAGCATCTCGTCTCTAGAGTTTCGAAGACCTCCAGTAATCCACTTGTCAGAGGATAGCAGCAATATATATATATATATATATATATATATATATATATATATATATATATATATAAAATCAGGTTATGACCTTATGGGCTTCACCTCAGACGGGGCTACACACAAACATGCCGCACCGGGCTAGAATATTTTTTATTCGTGCGATATTTTAGCGACATTTACATAGCTTGAAGGAATTACGTCAATTACAATTTCTTTTAATAAACGGGAATAGCTATCTTTTGTTTTTCAATAAAAATGTTCTTTAAGAAATAACACTATTTTACTACTTATTTAAAACCAAATTACCATATATTTCAACACAACCGAAGTAAAAAAAAACAGATATTTATAATGAGCATTATAAATAAGCTTGAGGGGCTCTAGGCTACAGCCTATACTAGCCTATTGGATAATCCAGACCAATATATATATATATATATATATATATATATATATATATATATATATATATATATAAAACTTTTCTTTAGTTTTTGAAGTATGAGGATCCAGCAGTTCATTTCTTAAAACCACAGAACCAGACTACACGACCCTATGATTTTGATTATAGGTTTGTAAGAACCAACCACACTTTTCGGAAGAACCGAAGACAAAGAACTAGTGCATATAGTGTGTCACGAGGTCCCAAAAGACATTCCGCAGGTTTTGAAATGTCCTTTTCCTAGACTTGTTGCTGACTAAGGGTAAAGATCTCTGTCTGCCCTACCATTGAACAAATATCTAAGGGGAGGCGAAGAGCTGGAGTCATACCTTTAACAAGGGTATTTGCACATAAGTGATTTAACGAATTCGACTGAAATACAGGATTCCTAACTCTACGGCAAATAGTGCATATCCCAGAATTCTCATTTTGGTCAAAAGCCGCCGACAAGAGAGAGAGAAGCTTGCCAATCTTAAAATGGATGAATTTCAATCACTCTTGAATGTAATGTATGTTTTTTGTCTTAATTTAATATTTTCCCTCTTGATTCTCAGCATTATCTTCCAATCTTTGCTTGAACGTTTATTTATTTTTCTATAATATATATATATATATATATATATATATATATATAGATAGATATAAACTTTCGTAATAAATCGTGCTAATGTAATATTAATTTCATTCGCACCATTTAATAAAGTTTTCTCGTTTTGGTAGTTACTGACTGAGGATTTACCAACGCACTTTGAAAGATTTGTTATTCCGACTTATACTTAGTTAAAACTGAATTATTGTATTTTATATTCTACTTCCCCCAGCCATGGCGCACAGGTATGTATACATGTTTGTGCCGGGGCATATGTGGGCCGTAGCTTGACTTTTCAAATAATAAGTTATCTGAAAGAAAGCTGATTCTTTGAAATAATTTACTTAGAATTCAAACCTGGGATTGTTTTTTTTAATAGGTATAGATAGACTCTTCTATTGCCCGGTCTATACTCCTCCCACTTATCTTGAACAGGAGGCTCATCCATTGTTTTCTGTTTAGGAAGAGGTTCTCGGCTATTTTCCTTTTCTCACGCCTTAATAGTGGTGCTGTCATGAATTTTTTGTGATATGCGTTGATGGTGTCAGTGTCTCTTCATATGGAGGGTACCGGGTTAGCAGTTTTCTGGTTGTTGTTCCCGACTGGCAGTTAGGAACCCAAGCTCTTGCGTAATGTCTGCTCTGATCAACAGTAGCATAATATCGTAGTTCTTGCAGTTTCATGTGGCGTAGGCTGCAACATAGTGTGGCCTTGGGGTTGCCCACCGGAGGTGCTTGCAGGGACAACCCCTACAAGCACGTCCAGTGTGCAACCCCAAGGTCACACTATGTTGCAGTCTGCGTCAGTTCCCTTCCTGCACATGTTAGATTAAATGACCGACCGCTACTACCCTAGACCTTTTCTTACCAAAATAACACATTATGACTATAAACAAGGAAAGATATAAACCTAAACCAGTTCAACAAAAAATATCTAAACCCCGTAACCTTTCATCAACATTCGTACTAACTTTTGCAGTGTTGAATCGTACCTCTTCGACAAATCTCCGGAGTCATCATTACCCTCCTTTGATTTCTCGATTCCTGGCTACCTTCCTCAGAAAGACATCTAAAGGTCACATGCATGGCTTAGGAGTTTATGTTCGTGTACATCTCCCGCGGGCTAGGGAACTCTTTCTTGAATTTCCAGACTATTCGTAGTATTCTCTACTTAACTCAAACAGCTATCTATTCTTTCTCTACCGTTCATCTTCTTCTCAAAACTGTTGTATATCAGATAGTATTTCTGATAATATAGACAAGGCCATCTCCCTATACCCGTTTGCAAACATATTCGTGTTCAATGACTTTAATGCCCACCATACCAGGTAGCTTAAACACTGATTTCGCTGGCATCCAAATTCTTAACTTTTCAATCACTCAATCACTCACGCAAGTGATTGAATTCTCCATGCGTTTCCCCAGTAACCCCGAGGGATACGCTTATCTTCTCGATCTCTTTTTTAACTCTTGACTCTTGTATTATGGGGCTCTGCTCTCTTGGCAACTCTGATCATGCGGCAACCCTGTCATTAGTCTCGGACATAATTTCTAATCAATACTGAAGTGTTTAAACATTTTGTCTTTCACGACCTACTCTCTGACAAACAATATGGATTCAGCTTTACTCGGTCTACCGCCAATATAGAATATGTATATAAAATTCTTGACAATAACGGCGAAGCTTGAAAGGCATTTAACAGGGTTTGGCATGCTGGTTTTTACATAGGTTTCAGGGTTACAGTATTACAGGACGCTTGTTTGATTTAATTCAACCTTTCCTATCAAATCGTGAATTAAGGTCGTTCTGAACGGCCTCGATTTCAGATCCTTTCATACGAACATTAGTGTCCCTCAAGGCTCTATCCTGAGTCCTACGCTGTTTCTAATCTTCACCAATGATCCTCCTGATACCATCAGTTCTCAAGTAGGCATTTATGCATATGACACTACCATTTATTCTTGTCTCAATTACAAATTTGTCAGAGCTGACAAAGTTAACCTAACTGCTGCTCTTTAAAACGACCTGAAATCAGTGGTTAACTAGGCTAGGAAATGGCTTGTAAATTTGAATGCATAAAAAACTAAACTGCTCTAATTTAACCATCATAGAGAAACTTACCTGCCCGTCATCAGCAGGGCTGATGTCCGACTCTAGGTAAGCGTCCCAATGCGCCTTCTTGGCCTCACGTTTTCAACTGACTTCAAGTGAAACAACTATATTGAATCAATAGCTGCTTCTACTGCAAGGAAAGTTGGTTCATTGTGTCGTGCTAGATTTTTCTCGTTACTGTCCATCTTACACATTTACAAATCTACCATCCGTCCGTGCATTGAATACTGTTGCCATATCTGGTCTGGTGTCTCTGCTGTTCATCTCGAGGTTCTTGACAAAATCCAAAGAAGGATCTGCAATGTAATCGATCCTGACTTGGTATCTCGGCATCGGTCACTTTCTCACAGATGTGATGTGGATTCCCTCTGTCTTTTCTACCGATATTTTTGTTGCACCTGCACTGACGAGCTTTTTTCCCCGGTACCCTACTACATGGATTTAAGCGTGTTACTAGACTGGAATCTAGGTCCCACTCTTTTACTGTTGAAATAGTTAAATGTAAACGCCACGCCTACTCCAACAGTTTCTTTTCTCGCACTTCCGAACAGTGAAACTCCATGCTATTTACATGCTTCCCTGATAACTACAATCTCCAAAAATTTAAATGTAACGTCAATCACTATCTTCTGTTGATTTGACCCCTAACTTTCTGACTTTCCTAAATCCCTCTATCTTTTCATTCACTTTCACTCTCTGTAACCCCCTGCATATTAGTAGCACTCCCGCCTTGCTTGGGTGAAATGATTAATATATATATATATATATATGGTGGTTGCATCTATCGAGTTCAAGAGTAAAACGATGAGACCTAGTTGCCAATCTAGTAGCACGCTTAAATTGGCGGGACTAGGAGAAAAGGCCAATCAGAACAGTTGATATTTGTAGAAAAGACAGAGGGAATCCACGTTACGTCGGTGAGAAAGTGACTGAAGTAGAGATCGTGGTCAGGATCGATTATATTACATATCCTTCTCTGAAATTTGTCAAGAACCTCGAGATATACAGCAGGAACAACAGATAAGATATTGCAACAGTATTCAATGCACGGATAAATAGTAGCTTTATAAGTGTGCAAGATGGATTCTGACGAGAAAAGAAATCTGGCACTACCCAGTAAACCGACCTTCATAGTAGTAGACATAGCAATTGATTCAATATATGCGCTCACGGTCATGTTAGTGGAAAATGTGCACCCAAGAAAGCTTAGAGTGTTGCTCTCCTGAAGTTTAGCATCAGCCATGCTAATGGCAGGCAGAAAATTTTATCTGCGGTGATTAAATGAAAGCAGTTTTATTTTGAAGGTGTTAAAATTAACAAGCCATTCCTTGTCCCAGTTAACAACTAATTTGAGATCCTTTTCCAGAGAAGTCTCCAGGGTTACTTTGTCGGATCTGTCAGGTTTGTGACTAAACAGGAGTCAATTTTGTAATGTTTCCAATTATTAACTGGATAGAAATAAAAAACATATATTCTTTTTATTAATTTCTGGGCGTGGGCAATCATGGCTCTCCACAAGTTTTTGTATTTTGTTGCTCTTAGTAACTTTTGTCCCTTTACCACCATTACCTGTCCTTTATTACTTCTTTTAACATCAGTATGATCTGTTTTAAATTCTTTTTTACTAATAATACCTTTCAGAAAATTCAGTCGTCTCTTTCTGATTTTAGCACTAGTTTCTTAATAAATCATTATTCTCTTTAAAACTTCCTCATTACTCACATTGTCTGTCCATAGTATTCACAATATTCGTCGGCAGAACCACATCTGTATTTTTTCAGGTCTCTTATTCATCTCTGAGGAGATTGCCCAGCATTCACAGACATATAGCGACTATCTATTATATATCAGTTTAGCACTCTTTCTTTTGTTTCTAAGTAGATTTTCATATCTCTTGATACTTTAGTTTATTTATGAATGGCATCTCTCTCTATTCCTATAGTCCTTCAAATCGATGTGCTCCATTTTCCTTCGTCTGTTACTATATTACCCAGATAGTTAAATAGCTGTATCTCGCTTGTTTTGACATCCCCAGTACGGATTGGTTCTTTTGCTGATAGCCATGAATTCTGTCTCATAATAGTTAATTCTTTTTTTCGCCTTCCTTTACTGCTTTGCCTAATAGTTCTTTTTAGTTTTATTTCTGAATTACCATACAGTCATCTGCCTATCATATGTTAAAAATGATTATAACCGCCGATAATAAATCCATGTCGGTCATGTAGTTCTCTTAGGATTTTCTTGCTGTAAGTCTAAATAAATCCTCTGATAAAAAAAACAAACAAACATAGTTTTATTTCTCTTTCTATTTGTATCTGATCACTCAACTCATTCTCTATCTGTGCGCATGCTGCTTCTTCTCAGTAGAGTTTACGGACTACTCTAATATCACTACCGTGAAAATAAAGATTTAAAAATTTCAAGTACCCATTTGCGTCGTAAAAGAGGCACTTGAAATATTAACCTATCAATTACCATCAAGCATAGATATAGGTCATCCTGCATTTGTATTGCGCGCTCTGATGAAAGAAAAATTATTTTATTGTTACAGTGTTTTGAATAAAAATTGCATTTCTTGTTCAAGTGTCACGCTGTTGTTGCCCTGTTTCCAAATTAATTCTCACGGTTATATTTTAACTTGAAACTGCATTTAAACTCGGCAGATGTTTAAAAATTTGAACTGCAACTTCATTTCTTCACATCTTTATTAATTTTTCTATGTAAGAATGGAAAAATGTGATAATTAAGCATTGGATTTAATTATTTGTAACTTAAATATTTGTTAACCAAGTTTCGACAAATTGTGCATATTTTGCATTGAAATTGGAACAAATGAAATTGTCAGCAGTCAGGAGTTCATATAAGAATAAAACAAAAACGAAAGAACTATAATATCTATAATTAACTCCTGAGTCTCTGAGTCCGTATTTTGGCATACTAGTCCATCTACTAAAATCCATTTTCTTAGCCAAGTTATGTCAAGCTAGTGCTTTTATTTATCTATTGAGCAAGAGATTTCTGGTCATAGAATAAATTCAATAGACATTTTTTGGTTAAATATTTTTGTAAGGAAGACATGATCGGATTGTGAATATATTTAAATCTTTCTTCGCTATTATCGGATTTAGCAGGCTCCGATTCGTTTTTGCATCCCACAGCGTCACTGCATACAATCAATGATTTTGCGGATTTATTTTTGAACCCAATTTTTTCCTCCATTTTTTGGGAAGTCAAATGGCAGTGGTAGGATTTCACTTTACTTCGTGCATTCAAATAATAGCGAATCGAATAAAAAAAGGAGAATAAGAAAACATTAGAAAAAATGATCAGGAACTTTTATCGACAAACAAAAATTTTCAATGAACGATACGTGCTGGTCTTTGGCGTCAGGGGTTTTCAGCTCTCCTTCAGCAAAGAAGGAAGTTTCCCAAATTAAGACAATATTATATTTTATTTTTTGTTTTCTATAAAATTTGAAATATTGCTAGCAAGCTTATGCATTTTCTACTGATTATGTAGTAATATTGGATAGAAGGCTATTTGGGGACATTTACGAGGAATAAATACAGGTTCAGATCTTTCTTTCTTTTTTCTTTGTTTCTATCTATCTATCTATCTATCTATCTATCTATCTATTGTCTAAATATACCTGTCGCAGAGTCATGGCAAATAAGTATGTATTGCAGGATAGTTCTAGTGTGCTTCTTTTCCGTTCAATGTCGGAGTCAAGATTAATAATTAATAAATCTCTATCTTCCTCTTCCATTCTCCCTCTTTCTGTCTTTCTTTCGCTCTCTCTCTCTCTCACACACACACACACACACACACACACACACACACACACACACACACACACACACACACACACACACACACACACACACATATATATATAGACAGAGAGAGAGAGAGAGAGAGAGAGAGAGGTACCTCGAGGCGGCGTAACGGTTAGCAAGCTTGTCTCGTTAGAACAATTAGAACTGAGTAGTGAGTTCGATCCTCACTGGGTTCCCGCCCATTTTCGGTCATGTGCCACATCTAAGATACGCTTGGAAAATCACTATATATAGAGAGAGAAAGGGAGAAATTTCTATATATATTCTTATATGTTGCAACTAATATAGTAAATCTCTCTGTCTCTCTCTTTCTATATATCTATCTCACAAACGATAATACCGGACGGCTTGGAATGAGAAACCAGTGCCAAATTCGAATTCTAGTCGGGTTCGTTACATTCAATTACGCGCAATTATACTTGGGAAACATATGAATATACTCACCCCCCCCACTAGGTTAAATAGTATGACTTGATACCTGGAAAAATCATTGCTATTCTAAAAGAAATTGTTAATACAATATTCACTAGCAAGAAAGAAATATTCTTACAATGTAAATTATGTTTCGACTTTCATAACCTACAAAGTGTTGATAAACCGTGAAAAATCAATAAATGAAACCAATCAATCACGAACCATACATATTTTTTATACTCATCATAGTTTCTTTTTTTGATTTAAGCTGAATATTTTCTCTCCCTCTCGCTCTGTCTCATATATATATATATATATATATATATATATATATATATATATATATATATATATATATATATATATATATATATATATATATATATATATATATATATATATATATATATATATATGTTAGCTAGATAGATAGATATCATATATATAGATGTTAGCTAGATAGATAGATATCATATATTTTCTCTTAAGCTTTATCGTTTTAATCAGAACTAAATATATCTATATACATACACACGCACACACATACACATAATATATATATACATATATATATATATATTAATAGGCATATATATTAAGTATAAATTATCTCTCTACTTCTCTCTCTCTCTCTCTCTATGTTTGTGTATATATATATATATATTATATATATATATATATATATATAGAGAGAGAGAGAGAGAGGGGGGAGGGAGAGACAGACAGAGAGGGAGATTTCATTATATATATTTTACATATATATACATAGATATGAGACAGAGAGATCAAAAGATTTCATTATATATATTTAACACATACACGCACACACACATACACACACACATATATATGTTAAATATATATAATGAAATCTTTTCATCTCTCTGTCTCACATCTATGTAAATATATGTAAAATATATATAATGAAATTTCCCTCTCTGTCTGTCTGTCTGTCTGTCTCTCTCTATGTAAACATATAGAGAGAGCGGTAGAGAGATAATTTATACTTAATATATATGCCTATATATATATATATATATATATATATATATATATATATATATATATATATATATATATATATATATATATATATTATGTGTATGTGTGTGCGTGTGTATGTATATACATATATATTTAATTCTGATTAAAATGATAAAGCGTAAGAGAAAATATATAATATCTATCTATCTCGCTAATCTCTCTATCATCAGTGGATGATTGACACGGCACCCGATTTCTGTTCATAAACTTAGTATATTCATGTAAATCAAAATCAGAAACTAATATAATCTATCTATCTATCTATCTATCTATCTATCTATCTATCTATCTATCTATCTATATATCTATCTATCTATCTATCAGCTGAACCAAGGCAGCAAATGTTCATTTATACAAGTTTTATTAAAGTTTGCATACATTATATCCATTATATTTTTAATCACTGATGGAAGTTGACGGATTAATTTTCTCAATTCAATTATTAGAAAATATAAAGGATCTGTTTGCATTTCGTGGAATATTTCGTGCTTCCGATTGGCTTTAGTGCGAGTGTTAGAATCTTTGTCTTGATTTTGTATCTCGAATTTGACTTGTTAAATATGACGCCTTAGTTATTTTTAATTTTTTAATTTGTTTGAACGCAATGTGAACGTGGCTTATCGTAGATTCGGAGAATTTAAATCCATTTTACAATGCTTAAACTCGTAAATACATGAAAAAGATCATTAAACTACCGAATCGCGCAAGACTACGGAAAGCCATGATTAGTAATAACAAATACGATAACGACTGTAGTATATATAGAAAATAAGAGAACAAGAAACAGCCGCAGCAGTGAAAAGAAAAGAAAACAAAAGAGACTAAAGAAATAAAACTGAAAAGTTACAAAAAAAGCTTTTCCAAAGCAACGATAGGATATTTAAAAAAAAAAAAGTAAAAGCAGACACTACAGGTATAAATAAGTTTTTTGAATGGAATAAAGGGAAGCTAAACAATTAGAATGAAGTACCAGAATGTTTAACGAAAATTAGATAAAAACTTCGAAAAATAGAAAGCACAGAGCTAAATACATCTACTCCCAAAAAACGATACGAGAAATAGTCAACTAGAAAGCACCAAACCACGATTGGATCCACGTATATTAGTTTAAGCGCCCTATCTATCTACGCAAACTCAGCAATTTCAAAACTACCTAAATAAAAGAAAAGTCCCAGAATAGATGACCGAAAAAGAAACCCAAAGAACAACTACAGACCAATAACCTGCCTTCTAGCATGTAGCAAATATTAACTCGACGAACAGCCTAAAATATACGAATCAATGGATAGCAAAGGATCAAGAAGACCAAAACGGAAGCAGTAGCGGAACTAAAAGGACAAATTAGCTGCTCTACATTGACCAAATGTAGGAAATAAAATCAACAAGGAAATCAAGAAGGAAAGGCTGGACACTCGAATGGATCAGAATGTTCAAGATTGACGAAGAAGTAGGGAATTCGTAGCTAACACGGGGGAGTGACCATTTCCACAGAGGGGAATGTTTAGCAGAAGTAAATTAAAAAGGTGGTGTTTTTTAAGGAATACTCTATCTCCACCACTGTTTGTTTGAGCTATAACATCACTAAAGCTAATCTTAAAAGACTGTAAGTGATACCAATTCTCCAAGACAAAAGCAAAAGTCAACCGTCTCCTGTATATGGATGATAAAGAAATATTTCCCAAGGAAAAGGGAAACTCGACACATTCATCAATGAAGATTCAATGACGAAATCCCAGTGGAAGTTTGGATAGAGAAATTAATAATACCCTGCGAGAGGCTTGTACCAAAGGAATGGAATCGATATAGTCGATAACAATATGAGGGAATTAATAGCAACAAGCATAATTCGGGCTACTCAAATATGACTTATCGGAGCAGGAAATAATGAAAAAAAATTATGATAAAGAAGGTTATGATTGAAATCAAACTAGATGACAGAAACCTGATGAACACCTGGATAGAACCGCTTGTGGGATATGTTCCCTGGCTGAACGAAAGAAAAACTCCAGTCTATAGACAGAATAGGAAACGTGTGGACGTGCACAACGCTTTACATCTCAAAGACGACGCAGACAAATTATATGTAGAAAGCATCGAATACCGTGTTGAAACGGTCAAAATGGAACTGCATAAATAATACAACAATGTAACGAGAATATTATAAACGAATTTCGAAAAACATAAATAAAAATAAACACATAATAAAAATAAGCATGATATGAATGAAGAAAAGAAGAAAAGGAAAATAGTGGGAAATTTGTACGGAGAATTTAAGAGGTACATAGAAAATATTACAGACAAAAATCATGAAAATGGCTACCATGAACATGAGAACAACTAAAAAGATAAACTGAATCCCTCATTATCGCATATCAGAACAAGTGCATCAGGACAAATTACGTAAAAGTGAAAACTGATAGAAACAAAAACAAACAAAAAACAATCAGCAGATGCCACCTCTGCAAAAAAGAGATGAAATGGAAAACCACATAATGAGGGAATGTATAAGCAAGCCTCAAAAGAATACAAAAGTGGACACGATTGGGACACTTTGATTCGTGTAACCGCCATGGATTCGTCATTGTAGTCAAATGGGGTAAGTACAAACTGTTCTGGAAAACAAAGATCACAAAATATATTGGGATACTGACACTTCATTTAAGTAAAAATATCGAATTCATATGGAAAAAGGAAACTATCAAATTGTGTGTATGACTGTGGCGGCGAACCGAAAAGTGAGAAATTAGAGAAATACCAGGATCTGGTCAGAAGCAGAGAAAAAAAATCGGAATGTGGTTAGAATTGGGCTCATAATAATTGGACCACTTAGAACTATGCTCCCCACCCCAAAAAAAAAAAAAAAAAAAAAAAAAATCGCACCTAGGATGAATTGGAAATCCGTGGTAAACAACGGCATTTTTTGGCTCCACGAGAATACTGAGTAAAGGTGCTGGAGAACTACTGTCACGCAATCCTCATCTGGTATGAAGATGCAAATGAATTAATAATAATAATAATAATAATATTCAAGAAAAAAGATGGATAAGTATTTCAACTTTACCTGGGAGCTGAGGAAGTTATGAATACTTTTGGTGAAAGTAGTTAACGGTGCAATCGAAACGGTCCGGAAAAAGCAAGGGAAAAGATTAGAGAAGAAAGGAAAGTCGCAGCAGGAGTTGAAAACATCTAAAATGCTAAGAAGAGTTCTTGTTCATGCTAACATTTATGGTGATATTAGCAATATATTCATAATCTTTATTCGAAGTTATTTTTCTCGGAGCAATTCATTTTTATTTTTTATTTGCTTTTGAATGGAGCAGACACTTCCTGAAGGTAACTCGTAATTTTTATTCGGTATTTAAAAACAAAATTCGACGTTGTCTTGGGTGGTCCGAGAGTCTTGTAATTCCTATAAAATATAATTTCCTATTTCAACGTTATGTGGGGTATTATCAAAGATAGAGTTTCACATGAACGATACCAGAATACTCATCAGTTGAATGACACCGTCCGGAGAGCCTTTGCAACAATCAACAAAGCACAGATTCGTAAAACATCACACAGGACATGGTGTCGCATCATTTTGTGCCACGAAAATAATGGTGTTCATACAGACCTTCTCGATGTGTGACTGAATCCAGTACATATGATTTTCAAATTTAAGTAATTGATCGAGTCTAGAAGAAACCTCAACAGAATGTAGAAAGCACTGGACGGCCGTTTCGTCCTATATTTGGTCATCCACTACCGAGAATTTAGTGCTCATCCACTACCGAGAATTGAAACCCGAAGAGTTACGTTATCAGGCAAACGTCATAACAACTGTACCAAGGGGTCTCGATGACAAAGGGTAGCGAATTAGATTCAAATTAGTGGATGCGCACTGCTGATGAGTCCCAAATATAGGACGAAACGGCCATCCAGTGCTTTCTGCATTCTGTTGAGGTTTCTTCTAGACTCGATGAATTACTTAATTATGATTATCTCAAATCCTCCTAATACTTTCTATTACATGTGATTTGTATTACTGTATTACTTCTTCTATTGCATTAATTACTTTTTGGTAGGGGTGACAAGATATTCAGACCACCCTGTACATTCGAATTGGAACAATAGACGCTTTATCTGGTTTATTTGTCATAGTTCTTTATTTTTCGGTGAATGAATTGTTTAAAGAATTATTTTTAGACAAAGATCTTTTTTAATCATTTCAACCCAAGCAAAGCCATAAAGCCACGAAGACGCAAGAGGTTACCGAGTGCAAGAAAATATGAGAAGAAGAAAACATTAACGAGAGAGCGCGCTATAAAATAAAAGGCGGCCGATAACGACTATTGCAATTACATTTCTGAAGATCAAAGTTGGCTGGAAAGTCAGAAGCTGGAAGAGAGCTGCATAAGCGAGAAGTGCGTGTGAAGGAAATATTAGCATAGAACCTATGGTTGCATCTAGCCATTTAAACTGTAAAATGATGAGACCGTACCACCAATCTAGCACTGCGCTTAAATTCGTAAAATCTAGGTACCAAAAAGGAAATCTCATCAGAATAATTACCATGAAAATACTTTTAGAAAAGGCACAGAGAAGCGAAGTTACTGCGGTGGGAAAGTGACTGAAGACGTGATGCCAGGTCAGCACCAATAACATTTCAGATTTTCCATTTTATTTCATTAAGAATCTCTAAATGTATAGCAGATGTACCAAACCAGATTTTACACTAAAATTCAATACATAAACGTATAGTAGTCTTATAAATGTGTAAGATAGATTCTGGAGAGATAGAATTGTCTCCCACGACACAGTAAACAATCTTTCCTAGCGGCAGACTTAGCAATTGATTCAATAGCTGAACGCCTTTGTTTATTATTTTAATTGATATTCCAGAATGATTGATGGCCGGTTTAACATATTAGCCCTATTATTGGGACAGTAACAATTAAGGGTTTATATATTTTTTAATTTTAATGTCACGACCCACATTGGCGATCAATACTCTTAGACCAAAAATAGATTATTGCTACCATATCTGGACTGGAGCTTCTCAACTCTCACCTTCCGTATTTGACAGATTTGAAAAATGGTTACATATAAATATTACATTTAAATATTTTCCACTCTACGACCACTTTACCACAAACGATATATCAAATGCCTATCGCTATTTTATCACTATTTTCATGGAAAATGCTTTGACGACTTACATTTCTTAGTCGCAACATTTTAGTTTCTCTTTTTAGGCTTTCTCTGCGCAGCCGTGTACTTGATTTTTTTTGTTTGCAATGTTTTCTATCGGCCTCTTAAATTCTCCATACAGGTTTTTCCATCTTCCCTTTTTCTTTTGTTCTTCGTTTATCTTTCGTTTATCTTATTTAAACATTTTAGTTTCTCTTTTTAGGCTTTCTCTGCGCAGCCGTGTACTTGATTTTTTTTTGTTTGCAATGTTTTCTATCGGCCTCTTAAATTCTCCATACAGGTTTTTCCATCTTCCCTTTTTCTTTTGTTCTTCGTTTATCTTTCGTTTATCTTATTTAAACATAAGGAATACAAAAGTGAATTTCGCTGTTCGCGCAGATAACACACAAAAATTGAAAGAAT
Source organism: Acanthosepion esculentum (assembly GCA_964036315.1). NCBI lineage: Eukaryota > Metazoa > Mollusca > Cephalopoda > Sepiida > Sepiidae > Acanthosepion > Acanthosepion esculentum. The sequence continues at coordinate 103,838,623 of OZ038475.1, forward strand.
GTTAAGAGTTGGAAAAACATCTCGATATCACAAGCGAACTGAAATAAACATGGAAAATCGTATTTGGAGCGCTTAGAACAGTTTTAAAAAATCCTTGAAGAACGGAAAATTCGGGAAAGAATCGAAACCATTCAGACAAAATAATTACTGATCATTACAAAGGAAAGTGCTACGTATTCAGGAGACTTTTTTATCAATTAAACTTCATTGTAAGCCACCATATACTTCAATAGTGAGCACTCAATTAGTGAAAAATAAAAGTAATAATAAAAATGTTGAAGATATAGAAAAATAACACAATTCTCTAACGTCTTTTATCTTTGGCCTTTGATTAATGTAGACTTATATTCTTTTTCCGCATATGCTATTAAATACAAGTATAATTTGCGCTTTGTGGTTGAATACAGTTTTTATTCAAGCCTGTTTTCAGTGGTTGCTATGTTTAGACAGGGTTTTTACTTTCTAATCGGAGACTAGGAATACACTGTTAAGACTAATATCAAGGTGTTCATTCGCATGTATTCCGTCTACGGTTGGGATAAAGAATACACCGAGCGCATAATTATGCAAAGGGGTAATCATCCCTGTTTTCAGCTCTTATGTCTGGACAGATATTTGCATCTATTGACTCACCTGCGAATCAGATCTTTTTGTTTTTAATAAATTCACTCCAGGCAAGGCGATAATGCCACTTTGACGCAAGAGGGCTACTAGGAGCGAAAGAGAATGACAAGATTATATAAGGAACCTGAAACCCAAACCTAAACAGAAAACTAGGCATAAAAATCTACTCCTGTTCAAAAGACCGGGGTGGAGTGTGAATCAGGCTGTTGAGGAGATAAAAAAACAAATAATTAATAAATAAAATTTCAGAGTTTAAACGGAGACGTTTGAAGTATATTGTTGCATTTGACTTTAGCAGGAACCGGAAATCCAGTCCTAAAAAGAATCACGAGACAAAGCCCTACTCCTGTTCAAAAGACCTAGGAGGCGTGCGATGCCTAATTTTTTGACTCTCGTGTAAGCAGGAATTAAGCATGCCTTTTTTGATCGTCTTGAAAACCGGAATTTTGAAAAAATCTGGAAAAAAATGATTTGCCGCAAAACAAATCAAACTAAATTGTCCGTATTTATAGCAGCATACCCAAAAGTATGTGGAACAAGCTGATTGTAGTATAAAATTTTGCAGCTACCCTTTGTGAAGAGTACTGTTTTTGAGATTGTTGTATAAAAACCTAAGAAAAATACTTTGATGAAAATCGCGGAAGCTACGTACTGAATTAAGATTTTTTTTTTATGATCAAAATACTTTAACTTTTTGTTAATACAGCGTAGACACTTTTAACATTCTGGAAAATTCCAGAAAATCTTGTATGGAAACACTCATAGGAACTACAAATAGGAAATCGAAGTTTTTAATTAAAATACTTGGCTTTAAATTTTATTTTATTTATTCATCTATTTAATCACGAAGTTCTTTCATAAGAATACTACACAGAAATCAAATAATTTTTTTTCTTTTGACATTACTAAATGCGACAGGCAAAGTCTGGAAACTGTACAGCGATTGAAGCTATATGAAACCTCCCCACCATCACAAAAATAATGTCGTTTAAAAGAATCACTATATAATATCAGAACGATTAGTCGCCAATATGGCAGTGAATGATGGAAAATTTCCTCTCAGATGGAGACCGGACTTGAGGCGGCAGTAATGTGGTTCTACCAATGAATGCTGACAATAATAGGGACAGTACATTAGAGCAACGAAGAAGTCTTAATGAAAATTGGAACTAGAAGGAAGCTTGTAATTAGAAAGAGACAACTGAAATAATTTAATGAGGGAAGACAAAATGGAGAATTTATACCTTACGGAAGATGTTGAAGACAAGAATATCAAAGGAAACATCGAGTGACATATTTATGCTGAAGATACAACTATTTACTCCGTGTTTACTCGTAAAACCCAATATGTCGGACAAAGTAACCTTTGTAATCATTATAGAGAACCATTTTTTGCCTTTCATCAGTATGGCTGATTCTAACCTCCAGGAGAGAAATTCATACCTCCTTCTTGGTCTCACGTTTTCCACTGACATTAAGTGGAGTAATTACATTGAATCAATTGGTACGTCTGTGTTAAGAAAGTGGGTTCACTGTGTCGTACCAGACTATTTTCCCGTCATGTTTTCATCTTGCATATTTATAAGTCTACTATTCGTCCGTGCATTGAATATTGCTGTCATATCTGGTCTGGTGCTTACCTGCTATATATCTCGAAATTATTGACAAATTCAAAGAAGGGTATGTAATGTTATCGGTCCTGACCTGGCACCTCAATTTCAGTTACTATCCCCCTGTCGTGATGCGACATACTGCTGTCTTTTCTATCAATATTTTAATGGCAGTTGTTCTAATGAGTTCTCCTCCTTGGTACTTCGACCGCATGAATTTAAGCGTACTACTAGATTGGCAAATAGGTTTCATCGTTTTATTATTGAAATTATTAGATGTAACTTCTATTCTAATAGTTTCCTTTCTTGCATTTATCTCCCGTGGGACTCTCTTCCGGTCTCTTGCTTCCTTGCTATCTACGTTCTTCAAGTATTTAAATGCAACGTCAATTTCTATCTTCTGTCTTCTTGAATTCCGTTCTGTTATTGTCCTTTCTCCGCACAAAGGTTTTCTCATTCTCTTTCACTCCCAGTAAGCTCTTGCGTATTAGGGGCACTATCGCTTTCTTGGCGTGAAATGATTATAAAAAGATCAAAAATATATCTGTTTAAATGGATAGCCAAATAGAGGACAGAGAGGGATGGTAAACGTTAAAAAAGATTCAATAATTTATTCTTAGATAAATAAAAGACTTTAGACAACAGATGTGTTTCCACAGAAGAATACCAAGAATATCATAGAAGGAACATGTGAGAAGTAAGGAAGATATAAATGTATAACCGGCAAGGAAACTGATGCCAACATTCAGAAAAAGAAAGTTGAAGTAAGAAAAAGGATGCCTGTAACGTTTAGAACATATTGAAAGCAAAGTAAACGGGAAAACGGCGAATTATCGACTAAACGGGTTTAAGTGCATGGATGGCGGAACATGGGTAAAGAATAGTGGTAAAGAGGCAAAGTTAATTAGAACAACAAAAGACAGTAAATTGTGGAGAGCCATGATCGTCCACGCTCTGAAAGGAGATCGCAAATAGAAGAAGAAGAAGAAGAAGAAGAAGAAGAAGAAGAAGAAGAAGAAGAAGAAGAAGAAGAAGAAGAAGAATTTCAAAACGTACATGAAATTTATGGGAAAATCTTGGTAACTGAAATGAAAATTGTGATCGACCTGTACTAAGAATACACTGCATACATTTACATTTTCAAGTTTGCCCGTATCTGTATTTAATAAGCTCAGCTTAGTATGACATAAAACCACAAGTGTAGAGCATCCATCAAAGAATGAAATCCTTACATAGTAGTATGTGAAACTAGCTCGTTAACCATTGCCTACTATATGGATGTTCATTAAGTTTACTTTGAATGTCAAGAGTTTTGAACACGCAGTTAGAATCGAACTCAATACTACAATCATGAGTTCGATTTTAGTGGTGAGGAGCGCCTCCTTAAGAAACAATGGCTTTCAAATAGTCTCAGTGTTTCCTGATGAGGTAACCACATTCTTGTATCTTCCGTAGCCATAAATAAATATGCACTTTTAAAATTATTTCTAATTATTTTCTATTTTTGAAATAAAAATAGCATGAAAAGTTTCGTATTTTTTACGTTTTGGTCAATCCTGAAATCTATATTCCAGAGCTTTGAATGAGTCGAAGCACAAATTGTACCGACATGCGAAAAATCATTGGATAGGTGCTTAGAATCATGTAGAACAGTCCTTCTGAAATTAAAGTTTGTTGCCGAGCGCAGTTGAATTTTTGTAAAGTTTTAATTTATAGTTTTATGATCGTTATTTGCTTGTTATTGAAATTTTTCATGCAAAAAATAAAACTTTAAAAGTGTACATTTGAAATGGAAACAAACCCACAAATTTATAATTATAACCGTCTCACAAATATTAGCCATATTAAAATAATGGCATAGCTTTTTCTATTTTAATTTCACGTAATTGCGAAACAGCCATAGCCACAGCCACTTCCTGCCTTCAAATGATTTGAAATGACGGGATCACTGCGAATCCCTCAGTCGACTCTCTCCGTCCAAAAGATTTTAAATAACAGAACCGTCATAACGCATCTCTCCTTCTGAACGATTTCAGTAAAGAAGGATACTATTTTTTTTATTACAATATTGACCTATTTGGGAATTCGTCGGCCCCGCTCGTATTCGAGCATCGGGATCGCCATCCCCTTTCCTTATTCCCTTTCTCCCCTCTGTTGGCGGTGACGGAGATGGTTATGAAAGCCCAGCCTACTCTCGAAGAGTCGTGAGCAGGTGTCACAGAGGAGTGTGGGTGATGTATGCGGCTGGGTTAGTCGGGCCTTCCTGACAGAACGTCACAGATCCTCTGCATATTGACGGTTGGACTCGAAAGTCTCTGTCCCCAACGCTACACAAGGAAGTCCGATTTGCAGCAACAGTTTTCCAGGTATCAGGATCGATGTTGCCCTGTGTCTGGGATGTTTTGAAATTGATCCTTGAATCGTCGTTTTGAACATCCACGTAGCCTCTTGCCGCTGGCAATTCCCCAAACTAGATATATCTACATAACCATTCCCATATAAGCATTATACCTGCATAATGGTGAATAATCGTTTGAGAGCGAACACTTCATCTGCATATTTACAGAATATCGATGCGACAATAGTTTATTCAGGCAGCGAAACAGATAAAATTCAGCAGCTACGCATAAGAGAAGTGAAATAAGGTCTTACTTAATAGCTGACTTGGCTGTACTGTGACTCGGTAGTTTTGCTTCGGTTGTATCAGGCTAGGGAAATGAAGCTCTAGGGTAGGCGTGCGGTGGCTCTGATCAACTGACCAGATATGCATAACTTATAGCTGATTCAAGGGCAATAACCACTATTTGTGATTCTATACTGCCCGATTAATAGATTTTTATCGAAATTTATTTTAATGTTTTATTTAGTTATTATTAAATTCTAGTCTTTTAATCCTGGACTCAGATGAAATAGTAGATAAGAATACCCTGTGAAACCGGTTTGAGGTACTTAAAATGACAAAACAATTATAAAATGTAACGTGAAATTCGACTGCGTAAAATTTAGTGAAACGAAACAAAAGACTCACTAGCACTATACACTCGTTATCGTATTCTTATTTGAATTCTTGATAAAAAATATGACTAATGATTTTTCTTAAAAGAAAACAAAGTACATTTTTATCTATGTGAATAATTTCCTTATATTCCGATTCAAAATTTCGCATGTAAAAATTATACCATTTAGTTCCACTCAAAGAATAAATACATACTTTTAGTACTTTTCTTAAAAAGAAGAAGGAATTATATCTTTTCTCCGAAGAAAGTAGATTCTTTGTTAGCAGTTTTCTAAAGTAGGTTTTTTATGCGTCTGGTCTTTCATAAAAGAAAATACCAATTGCTGATTTTACCGGAAATGTTTGAGTTCCATCCATTAAAGAAAGGCCCAAATTTCTTTTAACAGAAGGAGAGTAGTTGTAGGAGATTGCAATTCAAATTGTTTGAGAAACCTCTGTAGGAGACACTCTATCCAGTGACGGGCAGCAATCCGACATGATATTGATTTCTCAAGTGATCGGGCAAGCCCTGGAGAGATGTTGAGCCATACCATCTCAACAGCTGTTCAGCGATATTTGCAGGTACGGAATCTCTGCGTGCAAATAGCCTTCTCGACCACGTTTCATAAATGCTCGATTGATTTCAGGTCGGGCGAACTTGGTGGCCATACCATTTGTCCGAAATCTCCAGAATGCTCCTTAAACTAATCCTGGACAACTTGGGCTGGATTGCAAGATGTCATATCCTGCTTAAATGACCAATCATTGTTGCGATACATGGAATCCATAAATGGACGCAACGTATGCAAAATGAACATATCCCACACCATTATGGAAATATAACCAGCTTGCATGGTGCCTTGTTAGCAAACATTGTCTATTGTCTTCTGGGGCCTTGTGCCATAGCTGAACCCTATAATAAGCCCAAAACAAATAGAGCTGTGGCTCACTGGGGCACGACGCAAGTTGCTAGTCCTCCAGGGTTCAAGTAGTGTCGTTACGAGCCCAGGTTAGACACTGTGTTCAGTGTTTGTTAACAGGGGCACCCTGGTAGTTTTTCTACTTCAATATACTATGGGAGTTCAAGAACTGACCTGCTCGATATGCGTCTGATAATTCCTGCATTGGATGTGGGTGGGATTTGATCAAATATCACTCGTTTGTTACCACAGAAAATTCTAGTCTCTGGATGCAGTTTATTAAAGACCTGCGACCAGCCACTGTGCTTCCCACGATGGAACCTTAGATCGAGAGACATCAAATGTTTCCACAATTTCAAACATCCGTCTGGCGCCCACGATGCCCCGTCCTGTCTCTGATAATTCGTGTCACCTTGCCATCAGTGGCCTTGCTGGTGTTCACACTTAGTCCCCATAAGTCAGAACTCAAATGGTATAACTTTGGGCATTTCTATGAGGTCAAGGTATGGTGGCGATACCTACTATTACCTGTACATATTGTTGTCCTGTGAGCATTAATACTTTGAATCAAATCAACTTTTAGATATCGTTTTAGGGTGAGGACTAATAAAATAATGTGAGGACTAACAAAAATCGATCTTCTAGCACAATGTTACACAACGTGAATAATTACGACCGCAATTTTTTTATTTATTATTCTTTTATAGTCCTTGAATTGGATTATGATTCTTGATCAAATGGATTTCGACAAAATTGTTTCCGTTTAGAAACTGTTAAACTAAAAATAAAAAAATGATAAAAGAAAACGACAAAGGAAGTAAACTTTTCCGAACTGCCATATTTATTAACTGATTATGGAAAAGGAAAAAAGCCTTTGAGGTATGCCATAACAAATTCTATGAACTGTGAAGTCAAAGTGGCGATAGCCTGAAAGATGAAGTATCATTTTTTATTATCATGTAAACCTGGCATGTACAAAGTTTAGCCCGGGAGCCAATTACGGCCTGCGGCCAAATTTCATATGGCCCCCTCATTCTCTGTCATAGAGTGTATCACGATCCGCCAGTATTGTCTATCAAAGTATGTTAAGTACACACCTAAGAAAAGCAATTTTTTCCCCTCCGAACAGGCGACTTCAGTTGAAAGCTTCTGTTGGACACATCCTAGTCCGGCGACGGGCAGCCATTCAATGTTGAGTATATTATGGCATACATTGTCATTCTTAAAGTGTGTAGAGCGAAATTTTATTTGAATACTACAGTCCATCTGAAGTTATTATGCAAATCACATAAACCTCAGTAACTTGAATTTGCTTTGAACAATTTTTAAACGATTAATTTAGATGTCAAAACAAGGATTGATTTAATTTTTTAGTAGTTTCAACATGTTTTATTAAAGTTATTGAATTTATTATAGAGACTGCAGTCCGAAGTTATAATGCGAAACCAGAAAATCACTTTTTACTTCAATAGCAAAGTAATAAAATCATCAACGATTTATCAACATCTATAAAAGAACAAATAACAAACATAGACGATAAGACTTTGAAGATTTTACATCTTAATATAGTGAACCTTTTCTTAATAACAACCATCTATCTGTTATCCATTCATTTTGTTAATTTTTGTTTTAATTCAGCTGATTCAATTTCCGACATGGCGGTTTTAATTGCTTCTCGTACATCTGCTTTGCCGTCATATTGTTTGCCACCTTCATATAATTTCATTTTCACAATTGACCATAGATTTTCGATCGGATTCAGATCGGGACTTGGTTGTGGTCATTCTATTATCTTCTCTCCTTTTACGCTTAAAACATTCACGGATAACCTTAGATACATAAGAAGGAGCATTGCTGTGTCTAAATGCACATTTCAATTTGAAACTGCGAGTCTAGGTCTTGTAATATTCAAAAAAAGTTATCTCCATAAGATCGCAATAGTTAGCACTGTTCAGTTTTACTTCTTCACCAACTTTGAATTGTTCAGTAATAGTTTGGTCGACAATTCCAGCCCATATCTTCACACTGCCGCTCGCTTACCCTTCCTTTAGTCACAGGCACATCCTTTAGCTCATCTATCAAGTCCATCGAGTGTCACCCGAGATTTTCCCGTGAAAACTACTTCAGAAAAATCAATTTTTATGTATATTTTGACTCAATTTTGATGATTTAAATTGTTTGCATTATTGAGATGAGTTTGCCTAGGGCATTTCTTGACAGATCCCTATTTGCGAAATATTCTACGTCTTTTGTCCTTTTTGACTCCCTCAATCCAGCCTGTTCAAAGATCTGAACACTGGTAAAAATAGTTATTTCGCTATAACTCCCTTTAGTTTACGTTCTCTCTGAGAAGACAAGTTCTTAAAGCCTTTTACTTTGCTTCTAGTTCTCAACTTATAACATTTTAACAGCCCTTTTTATCGTTCGATGATCTCTGCAAGGCTCCTTTGATATATCCAATATGGACATTCCCTTACTCAATAACTTTATTTTCTGTTTTTCAGCATTTGTTAGATCCTTTCCATTACCCATGATTCAAAATATATTATGGAAAAAAGAAAAATAAGTTTTTATTAGATTTCAAAGGCCTTAAACTAATATTAGCTTCAGACTATAGTTTTTTTTATAATAAATCCAATAACTTTAATAAAATATGTTGAAACTATCTAAAAGTTTAACTCAAGCTTTCTTTCGACATATAAATTAATCTTTTAAATTTTGAGGACAATTGTTCAAAGCAAGTTCGAATTATTGAAGTTTATCTGAGTTGCATAACAACTTCAGACTAGCTGGAGGTAACGCATGTCGTAAAAAGAAGAAAAACACGTCTACAATCATTTAAATTTTTGATATAAGTACATGGCAATTACAAAATTGCTATTCATTTATCTGTGAGTTAAAATAATTTGTGAACACAAACCATTTTATGAAATTAATAAATTAGCAGACAATTTAAAAAAAATACTAATACTAGGTTTGGAAAAGTAATGTCCAATTTTATAATCAACTTTTATTCTTGAATTAATGCATTTAAACAGTTTTTAAATCAGTCAAAATAGTGACTCTGAACATCTATACAGTGGGCTATGATAAGTTTTTAGCCACACTTGTTTACAGCAGTTTTGGCTTGTGTAATAACATCTCTTCTTTTTTCAGATAGTAACGTGTTAGTATCAAGGTACTCTCATCTATGAACGATAGCTGACTTATATTTTGCAATAAAAGTTCGCGAAAGTAAGGAAATTAGTGAATTTCAACAAGGGCAAATAATAAAATGTCATCAGTGTGGTACGTCAAATAGAGAAATTGCTAGTTTTTTCCAGGTTAATCATCAAACGGTTAATAATATTGTCAAGAAATTTAATGAAGAAGGCATTGTCGTGTGGAACAACGTTCAAGAAGACCAACCATGTTGTCTGAGCGAAGGAAAAGGCCGCTAAAGAGGGAAGTCATCAGAAACCGTCTTCAGAGTGTCAGAGATGTCGCCAACAGCATGGATATGTCGCCATATGCGGTAAGAAAGACTCTAAAAGAGCTGGGCTATCAAAGAAGAGTAGCAAGAAAGAAGCCCTTGATTTCAAAGGAATAAGCATATGGACTGGGTGAGAGAATTCGAGATCAAAGAATATGAAATTTGGCAGTCTGTAATTTGTCTAGATGAAAGGGAATTCTGCCAATATTCGAATTCGAGACAGGTTTATGTTTGGAGAAATCAGAATGAAACTTGGAACATTGAATGCCTGCCGGCGACCGTGAAAGATGGAAGGAATGGTGTAATGGTGTGGGGCGTTGTCTTGTTTGGAGGGAAATCTGAGCTAATTCTTGTTGACGAGCGGTTGAATAGTCTAAAATACTGTCAAATATTAGAGAAAGGTTACGCCCACTATTTGAGCTCTATCAGATTGACAAGAATATCCACTTTTTTCAAGAAGATGGAGGGCAATGTGATACGAGCAAAGTAGCAAAGGCCTGGAAGGAATCGCAAGGAATCGAGTCACTGCCATGGGTAGCCCCAAATCCTGAAATGAATCCAATAGAGCATGTTTGGGAGCACCTTGACTGAAAACTTCGAGAGCGTGCAACCAAAATGACGTCAGTGGCAACCCTTAAAGATACATTGCCAAAGGAGTGGCAAAATATGGCTCAGACGATTGTTGATAACTTGATCAAATCCATGAAAAATCGAATACAAATATTGAAACTAGCAAATGGAGGACCTACTCCATGCTAGTTCCAAATACTGTTTATTTATGTTGAGTTGGGATTGCGTAATTAAATTTTGAGATTGGATGTAGTTTATTTCTTCTTCCTAAAACTTTTCGTAGGCCACGGTACAGTTCTGCTATCCAGTTACAAGGTTATTAGGCGTTTACGTTAAAACTATAATAGTTTAGACGGTAAGAAATTTTTGAATGCAGTTACTTTATCTTCTGTGCAACGAAATATCTTTAGGGTTAAAAATTGTCAAGATGCTTGAAACAGTGATAATCAGATGGTGATAGATATGTGGAATATTGTGGATGTGACAAAGTTTCGTCTCTCAAGTCGGTGAGCTTCGACAGTGTTATCCTGGCAACATGTCGCCGAGCATTGTCATGAAGCAGAATTGGAGACGAATGCTGGTCGCATTTTGCTTAACGGAATGTGCATTTTATCTTTAGTTGCCGGCAGTAAACTTCCACAGAGATGCTCTGGTTTTAATTCCAAAAATGGCGAAAGACAAGTCACCATAATCTTCAGGTGGTGGAATTTCAATTCGTTATGATCAAACCATTGACGCAGCACATAAGCAAACAAGGTTTTGCTTTTCACGGTTTCAGTTATCTACGGTTAATATTCAATATGTTTTACTTAACAATTAGGATGTACCAAAGAGAATCGGTAAAATACTTCTTTTAAATGAAAAGGTATAAGTTAACGATTTTAAGACTATATTGCTATAACTGCTCTATTTTAGTATTATTATTTGTCATCCCTTATTGAATATATTTTATAAATTAAACTATATCGTATGCATGCATCTATAATAGAAAATATAGCATATTTTGGGCTCTCTACTATTCGGGGTTTCAGGCATTTCCTGGTGATTATGGAAAAGATCCGCCATCGATAAGGAATGGCTGCTGTCTATAGACGATTGCAGAGAGTTACGTAAATAAAAAAACAGAATTGTGTTTTTTGTGTCCAAAAGTCAGTAAAGAAGAAAAAGTATTTTAACTTTTCACATACTACGTTAGGAAAAGTTACATGACGTATGGGGAGTATCTTGAAAATATGTGGTTCTGTGATAAATTTCCGCTTTCTCGGTACAAAAATGTACCCTGTAACATGACACATACATACATAAATGCATTTATCTATCTATCTATCTATCTATCTATCTATCTATCTATCTATCTATCTATCTATCTACGCACACACACACACACACACACACACACACACACACACACATATATATATATAGATACATGTATGTGGATATATTTCTAAAGAAATAATGGGTGTTTATTTATTAAGCCGACATAATTTTGTGACTTTAAACGTTATTTTTAGTGTATATGCATTTTTGAGTAGACGGTCCGTTTATTCTAAACAGAATTTGATTTCCGGCACAAGGGTACATTTTTCATAAATCAGATTTCTCGAATATTAAAGACGTTAGAGCAAATACTGTTTCAAATAAACTGAGCGTCTACTGTACTGAAAGGTTGGTATTCACTAAAAATAACGTTTAAAGTGATATATATATATATATATATATATATATATATATATATATATATATATATATATGTGTGTGTGTGTGTGTGTGTGTGTGTGTGTGTGTGTGAAGGCAAACGGAAAAGGAAACATGTTGGTAAAGAATAGTTTGACTTTTCTCTTTATTCATATTACTTATTTTACAGATATATTTTTAATTTATATCTGAATTTTAACACACACACACACACACACACACACACACACACACACACACATATATATATATATTTATATATATATATATATATACAAGGTATATCAAAAATATTTTTACAATATTTGGCGCGGGTTCCTCACACCAAAACAATGACAAAAGTGCATTTTGTCCTTGTTTTGGTTTGAGGAACTCACCCCCAATGTTTATAAAAGTATATATCTATATCTATATCTATATCTATATCTATATATATATATATATATATATATATATATATATATATATGGTGCAGTCTCCCGTCGTATTCAACGTATGAGGGCCAAGCAGCTCCATTCCTAGGAACCGACAGCCCAGATACCAGCACATATGATTTGATTATAGTGGTAAAGGCTTTGTTCAGAGCCAACTACACTTTTTGAATGGCTGAATATAGAGATTTGATGCACTATGTGCCGTAAGGTCCCCAAATAACCCTCCGCAGGATTTGAATTCTCTTAGATCAATTGCGATCCAAGGCTATAGAATCCAGTCTGCCCTGCTATTTACCCATAGCTGGATGGAGAATAAGAGGATTAATACCTTCCTCAAGGGTATTAGCACGTAAGTGAATGTAATGAATCAGGCTCGAATATATATATTGGTTCGGAGAAAATCTCATAACATTTTTCAATTTTTTCTTTCTCTAACAATGAAAAGAAGTATGTATTTTGCTCAACAAATATTTATTTTTCATCTTAATCACCTTCTTCGGTGGTAAAAATGAATCGCATTGATCGATTATTATACTGGCAATATTTCCGATAAAAGTTCAGTTAACAACCTTGCCGGGTAACGAATTTATTGCCGCACTCTTGTATACTTTGGTAAATTTACCATTTATTTTATTGAAATATTTTCTTTCTTTATCTCGCTTTGATTACCGACTGTCGTCTGACGACACTTATAAAAAATCAATTGACATTCGTCTGACGCAGACGTCGTAAGTCAATAATTTTTGTTCAAAACAGAAAATTCCACACAAATTAGTAGTAATTATATTCAACATTATGTAGCCCAGTCTGATAGCTCTCTTGCATCCGCATTATAAAATAAAACACACAATAAGTTATATATAGAGATAAATTTCATTATAGACGACTGAGAGAGTACTGAGGTGAAACTTTTTTATTTTCTTATTTTTACACACTTTATGTCCATAAAAGAAAAAAACTTATAACACAAAAAATTAAATAAAAAGCTTAACCTCAGTACTTTGTCAGTCGTCTTTAATGGAAGTTGTATTAAAAAGCGATTGCTGCCCAAATACACTATTACATACACACACGCGCGCATATATATATATATATATATATATATATATATATATATATATATATATATGTAATACATAATACCAACTGGTAATTGGTAGGGATGATTCCAAGGAGGACATTAATCAAAAGAGAGCTCAATGAAAGTAACAGAGCAATAGAATAATCATATACATCGATTATAATTATTTAATTCATGAATATATTTAAATATTCATCTCTTCAGACTGAAAGTGTTTTCGGTCTGAATAGATGTATATATATATACATATATTTTTGTCATCCACAGACAGACTGTTTCGCTGTTTTACAGCTCATCAGTGTGGCTAGACGTCCGGTTGCCTCTAGCTAGGATCGAAACCCGACCCGTCAGTCGGAACTTCTACCACTAAGCCGTCGGCTCACGGCAGGGATGAAGGTGAATTTTAGCGTGTTTATTTTTAGATTTTTAGATAAACACACAGTGACTGACAGTGACTCAATTCTGCCTAAGAGTCATGTAACATCAGCTTAAATAGTCACTGTTTACAAACTCACACCTCTTTATATATATATATATATATATATATATATATATATATATATATATATATATATATATATATAAGGTATATTTAGGCAGCAAGATTTCTTTCAACATGTTTTGCTGAATTAGATGAACAAATCTGTCTACCCAATTTTTTATTAACTTTTCAAAATTTCCGAATGAATTGTTTTATTTAATCAATAAATTTACCAAGGTTTGATTTTAGTTGTTTAAAAAAAAGTCACTCAAGTTGAGGTTATTTATGACAGTCAAACTGGATTTCTTCGTGTATTTTTTTTCATACACCCACACTTCAATATACGATCACCAATGGGAAATGATGGCTTATTTAATATTGGTTTTTCCCTTGTATTAATTCAGAATTATTTTCCACTTTTTTCCCTACTATTAGTTCCAGAATTTCGAATCTTTCATTGAATTGAGTACTGTGTAATATTTTGGTGTTCTCTACTGAAATTTATATGATGTTTATATTATTTTTTTTAACTTATTACACGATGATCTATATGTGTGCGAATTGTGCGAAATTTTGACATGTCAACCTACGCGAGAGTGTGGTGTATGTGTCGTCCATGTTAAATTGACCATTATAAATGACATCTCCTTCAGTGATTTGAAACTGGTTCCAGTAAACGAGGGTACGCCGGAATTAGTCAAAAACAGTTAGATAAACACACAGAAAACGAATGTAGCAAATTTCGAAAGTACTCGAAAAAAAGAACTTTAGTGAATTTACAGATTCTTTAAAATAATTAATTCGGAAATTGAAAAAGTTAATAAAAAAATGGATAGACAGAACTTGTCGATATTATTAAAGAACATGTGTGAATATATATATATATATATATATATATATATATATATATATATATATATATATATATATATATATATATACCTTTTGCCCGAGGAACTGTAAAACCAGCGAAACTTAAGTCGCACACCAAAACGTAGGTATACGTATACGTGTATTTATTAATATACATATCTTTGCTCTGTCTAACCACATCGAGCACTATTATGTTTACACCACATGAATAATAATTATTATTTATTTGCTTGCACGCGAGTATACCGTTGCTTATATCTGGTCTTTTGATTTACTTAATCGAGGATAGCCGTCTACTAGGGCGGCTAGCTAATCCCTAATTCAGACGCTCGCTCAAGCACATTTGTGTTTGTTCAACAGTCACAGAGCCCACCTGTGGCTTATATTGCAACTATGCCGAGCAGACCTTAGTTAATGTTTCTGGGAGATGGCGTGTTATCTTCGTGAGCAACAAACTGAACAAAGGCAGCACGCTCAAGCCCTCGACCACGATGACTTGTGGCTTTGTGCTAGCACAGCTAACGACGGCCCTCAAGAGTTCCGTCTACCCAATTTCACTCACAGGGCTTGGGTCAACCCATGGTATGGTTTTGAGGCACCTTCCAATACTTATATATATATATATATATATATATATATATATATATATATGAAGTGTGTATATTAATAAATACAAATATACCTACGTTTGTAGTGCAAGGTCTTCAGGCACACACATATATATATATATATATATATATATATATATATATATATATATATATATATATATATATATATATATATATATATCATTAAAAATCGAACTTCTGCAACAACAATATTAAAAAACGGTTAAATTAATGAAAAAACGTTCAATATAATTTTCAAAATCTCGAAAATGTAGAGCATTTTAAGACAAAATATTTAGAATACCAACCTTCCTGCTTCGGCGGTTTCTACCAATTTTGCATCGTCAGGCAGTAAATCGAATCTTCCATCCCATGACAGTCTTATAAACATGCTGCTGAGAAAGCTGACGATAACAGATTGGGTAGAATCTACGTTAAGAGGAAGGTTGGTTTTCTAAATATCATATATATATATATATATATATATATATATATATATATATATATATATATATGTGTGTGTGTGTGTCTGTGTGTGTGTATGTGTGTCTCTGTGTGTGTGTATGTGTGTGTTCGTGAATGTTTGTGTTAATGCATTTATATATGTGTGTGTTAATTTTTAGGCCACGTATTTGTATCTAGAAATCGGCAATTTAGCATTTTCAAGATGCAGGTCACACGCTATGTAACCTTTTCTGACTTCGTATGTAAGAGGTTAACATATTTATTCTTAAAACTTTAACCAGTTTTGTAGCAAAGAACTGTAATTCTGTTCTTTATTTGAAAATCGTCCTGGGTATGATGATAAACTACATCCGGTAGCAAAGTTGTGATGGGGAGATTCGTGGGGCCGTGGAGCCACCTCTTAATTGCTAATGTTCCCAGGTCCATCTTGGCCCGGGATGGTAGCACCTGTTAGGGTCCACGTTATGGGTAAAATAGTTAACCGAAAAACTGGGGCCAAAACACTATGAAAGTATAAAAATTGATTTTTATAGTGGAAATATCAGCAATACATTTTTG
This sequence comes from Acanthosepion esculentum, assembly GCA_964036315.1. Taxonomy (NCBI): domain Eukaryota; kingdom Metazoa; phylum Mollusca; class Cephalopoda; order Sepiida; family Sepiidae; genus Acanthosepion; species Acanthosepion esculentum. The sequence goes on from OZ038475.1 coordinate 103,855,015, forward strand.
AAAATAACAAAACAAAACAATTACCAGCAATACATTTAACTCGCGACAAAAAACCTCTTTACGAAAATACGTCAATGAATACATATTCTATTCATACGAACCTATCCCAAAAATGTTGGCATTAAATAACCCACTGAGGTTGAAATGCCGTAAAAGAAAATAAACCAAACCAAATCAAACTTTATTTGCAGAGAATGGTAACTCTGTATTACCATCTAGTATTTTAACGACAAAAAAATCTGATCGTTAATTGGAATTTACTTTTTCTCCAGTTAGAAACAGCTGAAAATTCATTTTTCCTTCCTGACATAAAGTGCATACCAGCAAGCGCTGCAACAGACACTGGAAAAAAGTAATGATTAGAAAAAGAATTCAAGCACAGAAAACGAATAAAATAAAACATATTTTTCAAAAACATCTTTTTTGAGGTATGTGCATGCGGAAGTTGGAATTTATGTATTTTTATTGTCAACTTTCAACCCTAAATTTACAATCTAACCTCTCTCGGCGTTTATAGACTTCTTTTTGATTCTCAGACATTTATTTGCTTTTTTAATGTTTACGATCTGTACGAAGTTTTCTTTAACGGTATAATAATACTGTTTTCTGCATTTACAGGATGTGGCAATTCTGACCAAATCATCATTCCCAGACTAGTGAAGATTGTCAGCATCTTTTTGAAGCTATTGCTACAAAGTATAATAATGTTATCAGCATTTCGACTGTAGAGTTTCGTCGACGTACACCCCATCATTTGCTCCGGCCACCTATCACGAGATATCAGAAATATATATATATATATATATATATATATATATATATATATATATATATATATATATATATATATATATATATGTATGTATGTATGTGTGTGTGTGTATGTGTGTATAAAAGTGAACATTGAAGTTAACATTCAGAGTCGACAGGCTGTTTCATGCTAGAAGTAATCGTCAGATCTGACGATTTCGTTTAACATGAAACAGCCTGTCGCCTGTCTCTTTATCCCATAAATATAGCACACTTTAAAACTATATATATATATATATATATATATATATATATATATATATATATATATATATATATATATATATAAAGAAATATAATATTAAGGGGTGCTATATTTATGGAATAAAGTTCTCAATATCAGGGATAGAGCGTATGTAAATATAAAATATTAAAATAAAAGTAGAAAAAGTATATAAATATAAAAGTGAACATTGAAGTCAACACTCAGAGGCGCCATGTGACCTGATGATTGTGTCTAGCATGAAACAGTCTGTTGCCACTGAGTGTTGACTTCAATGTTCACTTATATATATATATATATATATATATATATATATATATATATATATATATATATATATAGCAGTGACAGAGTTTATGTAACTGTAGAAGTAGACATTGATGTCAACACCGAGCGTCGATTATAGTCTGTTTCCTGCTGCAATACAATCTTCAGACCTGCATTCAAGTATTGTATTTATTTAAGATATTTATAAAACCGAAGCAGGAAACGTTTACTAATATAAATAATAGGAGTGAAAATGGTTTTGAAATATTGAAGGTATGATAAAAAGTTAAAATAACATACGCAGAAGAGAAGAAACGAAATAAAAAAAAAAGGTTTTCATCAAATTAGTTTCGGTATTTAAAATTATGATATTTGAAAGTGCTAATTAATTCGATGCATTTAATTTTAAAACTAATTACATTTGTATACTAATTAAATGTTTATTAATTACACATCATCAATATCTTCAGTTTAATGATCGGGGTCGCTGCTTCAGTTTCATGACCAGGTGTGGTAGTAGGGTCGACGTTACGGTGGACGGACAGTTGTGTACTGTATAGGTACGCAATTATCCAGGGACAAAAATGTCCAGGAACGCAGTTGTCGGGTACACAATTTGTCCGGGATGAAAATGTCCAGTACGCAGCTGTCCTTGAACCCTCAGTTACGTGCCAAGGTCTAACTTTTTGGGAATGATCTTTTAGTACACTCAGTGATGTTTGAATCCCCTTTTCTTCTGTCTACCTCTTTTTCCTTTGCCTAACGTGGTAACTTGTAGGGTGACGGAAAGACTATTGGCTCTTATGACCTGTCCATACCATTCCAACATTATCTTCTTGAATGTGGTTATGAAGTCTTCCATCGGGCCGCTTTCTTCTTTCATGGCGTTTTACACTCCGGCATTTGCGTTGTTGTCACTTACACATATAAAATAATAAATATATTATTTATTCAAAATAAGTCATATATAAAATAATAAAACAAATAAAATATATCCAAATACGATAAAAGAAGAATTTATTAGTCATATATGGCTTACATCTAGCAATTATTACATGAATTTGTAATTTTTTATATTAAATAATTATAGTTCTACCCTATTTTAATTATGCGATTTGCAAGACATGACATTTGACTATTATAAGAGCCAATATTAATATTACATTTTAAAGAATACGGCCATTTGTAACAAACTATAGTAAACATCACTTGCAAGAAGACAGAATACGTGGTCATTAACAAGTGAATCAAATAAGAACTATGAATTGTAGATGCCAGAAACAAGCAAGCACATAAATTTATCGGTGAGAAGTGTTTTAATAGACGATAGAGAATATCACACACACACACATGCACGCACGCACGCACGCACGCACGCACGCACGCACACACAAAATCGAAGACGATTTGGAATAGCAGAAGATATATTTCAAAAACTAAATATTAAAAGACAGGAATATTTTGTTAGAAACATAGACAATTTCCCTACAGATAAAAAGGAGACTTGAAGTAACAGAATTTTGGTTCTACAGAAAGAAGCTGAGAATACCATGGACGGAACATCTGAACAACAAGGAAATTTTAAAGAAAATAGAAGCGAAAAGAATACTCATACATAGAATCAGAAAGAAATAACTGATATTTCTAGGACATATAATTGAAAAAAGCAGACTTGGAGAATTTGACATATTGAAGTCAAGAAGAACAGAGAGAAACAGAGAGTGATCGATTTACCGATCTTGTGTAAATGGCAAGTAGAACAGGGAGTGGGGTGCGTAGTAAGGCGACAAACATTGCTTAGAGCTACAAAAGATAGGAAGTTGTGGAGAGTTATGATCGCCTGAAGAGACAGGGAAAATAAAGAATAGTCGATCTCAACTGGCTATTTAATTGTAACATAAACCCTGTGCTATTTGCACCGTATCAATATTTTGGTAACCGGACCCCTACATGTATCTAGTTTTATGCTTTTATTCCTTTTGGTTCCATCAGGGAAGTTGTCATCCAAAATGTCCAATCGGCGTAGCTGGCTTTGCTTGGTAGTAAATTGAATCAGGCGAGCAGAAAAAAGAGAATTAAGCCAAACTTTTGCGTTTCTGTGTTTTACTTCGATACTACTGACATTCATCCCTGGATAATAACGACACTTGGATAGAGAATGAAAGACCTTTTTTAACGTATTATTCTAAAGGTGATTGATAAGAAGATATGAGTAAAATAAAGTGAAAATTATGAGAATAAGAACGATTAATAACGATTGACTTGAAAAGGACAAGATTGAAGTGAAACACTCAGGCGAGAGCCTGCTCCATAAAGTGGAAGTTCTTGGGAAAAACCTCTGTCTCTGTGGAACTTTCTTCATACATTTAGAATATGGGGGAAATTAATTTAACTCAGCTTACATCTTTAAAAACCTCCCCCTATTAAAAAGTTGCCATTTTTCGAACACTAACATGTATTGTTGCTTCTATTTTGTGCGCTGTGAATATTGCCCTTCTTCGAACACTGATTTCTGCCTACAACATCCCACAACTGTTTTCAGTGATTTCACAGGACATCCACTGGCGTGGTGAAATATCGGTTCGTTTATATTGTAATTTTAAACAAAGGGTGATATTCATTAATTATCTCAAATTATTAATTTACGTAAACGTGCGATTATTAAGGATAGTTTGTAAAATCATGTGACCTGAAGAGACAAGAGTGAGAGGTCGTATCATGACTTCAAACTTGATGGGATCCTCAAAGTTAGACAATTACATTTCGTTTTTAGTCTTTTTGTAATGAAAATGAAATTACAAGCAAAACGTTTTGGAGATGTTAAAGATTTTTGTAAAATCTATCGCTTAAAAAGAGTCTATCATGATATATTCAGTGTGTATTTCTTCTTATTTAGTTTATTTAAGACATCCTTTTTAAATTATTTATTTGGGACGCTAATTCTTATTAATTCATTGAAATGAGATATTAGTAGGTTTTTGGTCCAAGAGAGAGAGAGAGAGAGAGAGAGAGAGAGAGAGAGAGAGAGAGAGAGAGAGAGAGAGAGAAAGCGGAAGAAAGACAGCGATAGAGAGAGAGAGAGAAAGAAAGAGAGAGAGAGAGAAAGAAAGAGAGAGAGAAAGAGAAAGACAGAAAGAAACACTAACATACACAAGGAAAACAGTGTTTTCGTTTCCATTAAAAAATAATAAAAGGTAATATGTTGACATTTGATAATGTTTTATCAATATGATTTTGACCATCCCGAAGAGAATAACTTGTATTCAGATATATTTTTTGAGTAAATATCAGCTTTTGAAAAATCAGGTGCCTCATGAAAAGAACAAAATATACTCCGGAACCAGTTATGAAAAATAAATCTTCTTGCAAAATAATCAAATTAAAATAAATCTTATAATCAAAGTTTGCTTTTGACATCAACATTAAAAAAAAAATGAAAATACAAACTGTAATTTTACGGGGTACTTCCAGTTGTTGACTCTTTATCGTGAAGCGTTCGTGAATATTTTATAACTAACCTGATCTCAGAATCAATGATTAGCTGATTACTTGAAGACCATATCATAACAGCAAAAGCTGTTGCTAATTGATCCTGGGACATCTTCAGTGGTGAAACTCAAAGTTAATGTTTTCACTCTTTACTTGGAAGTAACGAACTTTTGGTTGCCCGACGTTTTGTAAGCTAATTCTAAACTGACATATAATACTCAGAAAACCTGAAATAAAAAAGACACTTTCATAAAAGAAAATATCATTTAAATATTGATTCATAAAAATGATTTTTAAACGAATGAGATTATTCATTGGATGACAGACCACAAGGCAATATTAAAAAGAAGAATGCATTTTATCGTAGTGGCATTTCTTTTTCGTTGAGAATTTTGTTCGAAGAATTATTTTATTTTGTACTTTATGTTTTTTTTTTATATTAAGAATTTGTTTAATTAGTCTTTTTCTTGAGAAAAATATTATGGAAAAGGTAAAATAATAAAACAGAACGAACAAAGAACTCAAAGCAAATTAGAAACTCATATTTAACATAAGAACAATAGAGAAATGAATTAAATAAAAGGTAATATAAAAAAGCAGATAAAAAAGCATATCACATTTACTTACAAACGCCGCCTCATTTCAACGGTTAATTCGTGCGTTGTATTTTAGGCTGTTTTGTAGTTTTGAAAAGATAAATAGAACAACCTGATAAGATATTGTTTTCTCTTCTTTACGCATTTTTTCTTATTACAACACTTTTAGAAATCAGTATACCTTAGGTGAATAACGAGTAGTAACTTCTAGGAGAAAAGCGTTTCTGTAGGAATTACTAATAAGAAAACAATGATGACCATAAGCTTTGTAGTAAATGATTAAAATGTGTGCATAGACAGCAAAATTTGTCGAGAGATATATCGAGATCCGGCGTGTCCTTCAGTTGTTTATCCTCTTGCTATATTTGAGTAGGTGATATGATACAGTAATGATTTAAATACAATGTCAGTCGTTATCTTCTGTCTTGTTAATTATTGTTCTTTTATTGTACTCTCTCCTAAATAGTATATTTTTCTAATATTCTCTAAACCCTTATTCAGTAACCCCTTACGTTTTAGCGCTTCATTGACTTGCTTGGTGTGAAATGATTAAAACATATATTTGTTGATTAGAATCGATTTTGGTACAAGGACAGATTCACTAGTAGCAAAATCAGAATTCTCTTCACTGATCATGGATTGTGATACGATAATATTCATTGGATGGACAACGCAGTTCCTGGATTTAATAATTAGTAAGTTTTATGCCCGGGCTCCCCACATTAAACCGACCTTGTGTCACAACCTGACCTTGTGGGGGTTGAGTAAATGCAAATAGGTTAATTTCGTTATTATTATTATTATTATTATTATTATTATTATTATTATTATTATTATTAATATTATTGGGTATATGTTAAAACTCTTCATAAAAAGAAATTTTCTCTGGCCTGTAAGTGAGATTTGAAAAGAGGCACGAAACTTTCAATTTTTAGGAGATTCTTCAAAATCCAGGGGGTGGTCCCAAATTTTTGTTATATAGTCTACGTATATTGGAGTTTGTATTGAATCTGTATGGATTCTCTATCCTGCAGATTTCGACGTACGAGGATTCAACAGTTCAGCTGAGAACGAAACAGCTAGACTATCCACACAGTGGATTTGTTTATAGTGAAGGCTTGAGAAGTGTCCCTAGGCCTCGTGAATTTAAACGTCCTACGAGGCTGGCATCCCGTTCCCACCCCTACACCGTTGAAACTGTTAGATGTAGACGTCTCTTCTACTCCAATAGCTTCATGTCTCGCACATCTCGCCTATGGAACTCCCATCCCTATTACTGTTTCCCTGACAAATACAATCTCCGACGGTTTAAGTGTAGCGTCAATCGACATCTCCAGTTGCCTTGATCTATCCACTTTCCTTCTCCACATCCTTTCACCTTTCATTCCTATCTGCTCTCGCTCCAAATCTTCTGTAACCCCCTTGCCTTGATCGACCCACTGTCTTTCTCTTTCTCCACATCCTCTCCTTTACCACTCCTATCTGCTCTTCCTCCAACCCTTCTATAACCCCATGCGTGATAGTGGCCTCCAGCCTTGCTTGGGGTGATACGCTTAAAAAAGAAAAGAAAAAAGAACCAACTATGTTTTTTCGGAAGATCTGAAGTTCCCAAACACGCCTTTTCAAGTTTGGATTCAGCGTTTACTTTCACCTATACTGACTGCTTCTAAAGGCAATAGGGTTTGGCCTGCCGAACTGTTTAACCCATAGTTGGAGGAAGATGGATTCGTGTCTCTTCCAAGTGTCTTTGCGCAAAGTGAACGAAACGAACTCGAGCAATATTTGTGGTACTGCGCCAATGACCGTTACTTCATCGCGCCTTTATTGGGGACTGCAGTAAAGATCGAACTTAACTGCATTTTTCTGCGTGACTAGAGCGCTAATAACCGCTCTAGAGCAGTCGACAAATTCAAAAACAAACAACGCGCATGCGCGAAATTAAATATATATATATGTAATTTTAACGTATACTATATGTATGGTTAAATGTATTCAATATCTGGAATAGAGCACATGAAAATAAAAAAAATGCACTGATTGCTTGAAGATTACGCTGAGACAGACTATAGCCTGTCGGTGTTGACCTCACCGTTCGATACACTTACATATGTGTGTGTGTGTTTGTACGTGTGTCTGTGGGAGCGTGTGTATGTGTGTTTATTAGGCACAAAATGAGAAAAAATGATAACCAAGATTAAACAAAGGACAAAACAAAATAAAGATCGCAACAATTTTATGCAATAATGTTTCCACATGTTTGTAGATTTTCTTATTTTTAAAACCAATACCATCGTTTAATGTATAATTGTTAACAATATCATCAATGTTTTTAACCACATTTTATTATCATTAATAATGTTATAATTTTTTCTTTAAAAAAAGTCATTTCACTTCATTCATCATACTCTTACAATGTCCAGGGCCTCATAAGGCCGGAAATGACGTGCAATGTGAGAATGAGAACGAGGCTCCCAGATTGCTGGCCATGACACCAATCGGCCATCTTTGTTGCTGTCATTTGTAATCTCGAACAGTCTCGCATTTGAATCAATGTTAAATGTATGCAAAATATTTGAATATGTGTATGTATGTCGCCATCAGTACTGAACCCTGCTTTGCTTTTAAAGTATTGCTTTATTGCATGTAATGCAACTTTCGGTTCATTTCCTTTATTTTTTCAAAGATTCTGTTTCGGTATTTTTATATTAATGCTTCATTTACCGTTTGGTAATCTCCAAAATCAAATTATATTAATAACAATAATGAGGACAGTATATATATATATATATATATATATATATATATATATATATATATATATATATATATATATATATTTTTCATACATTTAGGATTTCACTATGTATACAAAAATACGTAAACAAACCCGTTAATGTAATAATGTATGTATGTATGCATATGTATATATTTATGTATATTTAATTGTATATACTCATATACATATATACGCATACGCACACACATACGCACACACATATTTCACATGTTTCTGTATGTATGCAAGTATACGTGTAAAATACATGTAAATATGTCTGTGCATATATATGTTCGTGCGTGTATGTACAAGTATATATATATATATATATATATATATATATATATATATATATATATGTATGCACACATATTTATATATTGTACGCCTACAAACACATATGCACATGCACGCACATATTTCATCCATATATTTCTATATGTAAACAAGTAAACAAGAAATACATTTGAATTAAATATGTCTATGTATATATCATTTGTGTGTATGTACATAGACATACATACATACATACAATTATATATATGTATGTATTTATATATGATCATTTGAAGCGTTGTCTTGATTCATTCCAATTTGGCAAAACGTACTCATGAAAAGCAACCTTATTGGTAGATAAATTAATATAAGACACTAAATCTAAATAAATAAATAAAAAATCTGGAAGTTGATAACAGGGAAGTGGCAAGAAAATCATTGTTAATATCTAAGATTTGTGAATAAACTTTATAATGTCACCAAACCTTGGCATTGGTGATTATTAGTCGAACAACAGTAAAGTAACAGTAATAATAGATTGCATCAGGCCATTCTTTCGTTCGTGTATAACGTTTAAGTCTATAGATGATTCTGTGAAAAAGGATGACTGACTCTCCCTCCCTCTCTCTCTATTTATCTATCTCTTTCACACACCCTCTCTCACATATGTATATGAATACATACTTATTAATATATTTACGTATGTATACACGTACAGGTGAAGTCAAGCTTATTTAAATGTACTTAATATCTATTTATATATACATACATATACATGAATATATATTCGTATATATATATGTGTATATATACCTGCAAATACATACATACATACGTACATACATACGTACATATATATATATATATATATATATATATATATATGCAAACGCACAGACATATTTACATAATATTCACCGTATATATATATATATATATATATATATATATATGTGTATGTACCCACGCATGCGCATTCAAACAATTATGCACTTTCACACCCACATATATATATATATATATATATTGATGCAGACATATATTTCAGCTGCACTATTCATATATGTATATTGTTTCTGTAAGTATACATATGGAATGTACAAAATGGAGTAATAAAAAATCATGATTGTAATCTCGTAACAATATTATATATTTTGATGTCGAGATGTCGCAAATGTAAACTTCCGTTTCCTGTTTGCGTATTTACTTTGTAATCTTTTCATTGTTCAGCTGCAGGGTTTTTTAAAAATGTTCTTATTTTTGTATACATATTCCAAAATTATAAATTTCATATATTTTTTTTCCAGTTGTTTCACAAACACACAAATACACGCACCCTCACATGTATATGCAATTGTTTACTTGTGTATGCGGTATGTATCAGGGTGTTTTTGTGAGTGTGTATCTGTGTGTATGTGTGTTTGTGATGCCAAATCTCTGCTTTCTTCTTTCGATTTTAAATCCTGTAAGCTGGAAGTGGGTTTAAGTACTTCCGGGTCAAGTCACCCGCTGTAAAATCCACCATGTTTTCTTGTTGCTTTTCTTTCGGAATCAAATGATTGTGTCTTATAAACTTTCTGGTTTCCTTGTCCTTGATGATACGATTTTATTATTTTTTTTTTTACCGATATGATTTTTTCACACTTTCCTTCACAAAATAATTTTTGAAAGGGAACGATGTTTTAAGGAATCAAACAGGATAAAGATATGTGAACAAGTCCTACCGCGCCGATAAAATCATGTCTGTTTTTCCAGATACGGCTATAGAGAAATGTTTTCGTTTGTTTCCCTTATGCTGTGTTTTAACACAAGACCTAGAAAATAAGTCTTTGTCATGAAAATTGGAAAAAAATTCCTTTACTGTTTCACATTCTCTCAGAATGAATTTTCTATCATTTGTATTTTCTTACTATTAAATTTGTAATAAAGAAATTTAGTAAATGATAAAAACAGAACGAATTCTGTTATATATAATATGAGGATGTACATGAACGAAATTAGAGAGTAAATAAAACAACTTAAAACTTCACAGAAATAAATGCTTATTGATTTTCTATCAGAAATATATCGAACAATCTCAAATAAACTCTTAAATGTATGAAAATAAACTGAAATAATTAACGTTCTTTAATAACCTTCTGATAAAGCTGCAAATGACTTTTATTTTTGTTCTTTGATTTAAGTTTTAACTCGTTGTCATTATAGATATTTGAATTGTTTTATCATGCATGTTTGTTTGTATCTTGTCTTGGGTTGGGATAAAATAGGGCATGCCCCAGTATCGAAAGATTATTTTTATTTTTTTTTTCTTTAATTCTTCTTTTTTTTATCTTTCTTTACCATTTTTCTAATATCCCTTATTGATTATTCGCGTTCTTGACAAGTCTGTTGATTCCAGAAACTGGGATAATCGTTTTTTTAATTACTTGTTTCAGTCATCGAAGTCATTGTCGGACCAAAGAAATGTGTCTTTTGGTCCGGCTGTTCGTATCCCCGTTCAAGACGCTTCCCCAGCTCGCACAGATCTGGAGTTAGGAACATATTTCAAGGCCACGTATTATCTACGCATCACTTGTTCCCTATTTTATAGGTGAACGAGGGCGCAGACGACACAATGGAGGAGGAACAGGAGGAGAAAACAAGGCAGCTGTGGCGTAAACTGGGTACATGATATCTGTCCGTTGCTTGTCTCTGTGGGATCTATTCCTGAAATGACACAAAATCGGTAAAAAATTAAAAGAATATCTGAACACACACACATACACGCATATATATATATATATATATATATATATATATATATCTTTCGTTGAAGAAGTCTGACAAGGTACTTTTTGCTTAGTTAAGTTTAACAAGAAACCAAGCCTTAATAACATTTATTATGAACACGGCCATAATGAACTAGCCGTATTTGAAAACTAAGAATATGTATTCTTTCAGTAAACTTTATGCCATTTGCAATAGCACATATTCGACACTTATTAAAGTATTGTTGCCAAAAGTAATCTTTAAAAATAGCTAACAGTTTAACAGAAAGCGTTCGTAGTCAACAAACTTTTGGTAATTATGATATTCATTAAGCCCCCAAAAGAAGAAACTTGTACACATATAAGAAAACACAATAAAAATAAGCAAATGTACCTTGTCTGTCTTGTTCAATGAAATATATATTAAATCGGAAATGCTAGCGAAATACACAACTATGTAGGTAGATATATCAATAAATCGGTAGCCTAATGATGTAAAAAACATTTATTTATTTATTTTGCACAACAAGCAAATATATATATATATATATATATATATTAAACATAATTCTCTTCATTGCCAAAATACTTTACTCATGGATTGATATTAATCCCATTGATCGAATATTATACAGTGATACTTTCAAATCCAAATTCAGTTAACGACTACCTGCTCAGCTGTAAGCATGATTCACAAACACAGAGAGGCTCATGTGTGTTTTTGTTTAAAACATGTAATTTAAAAACGGAAATTAAATCAGGGTAAATATCAGAAGCAAATAAAAAAAATCAAACATTTAATAAAAGAGAAAAGTAATATTTTTATGCAAAAAACAAAGAATTCACGACAACCACTGAAGCTGCAAGCAAGAAAAAATGTGAATAATAATAATAATAATAATAATAACAACAACAAAAACAAAAGCAAACACAACAGCAGCATCAAGAGGAATTATAGTGTGTCACTAATCTAACAATAAAGAGTTTTATGAGAGAAAAAGATGAAGATAAATGAAGACATTTCAATAAAATTTGTGTGTAAAAAGATTGCTTCAGTTAATATTGTGAACGTAAAAAAAAGAAACCCGGCACAAATAGTCCATCGATCAAAAGAGAGTTTATTTTATTCTGAATGGATTCATCAAACAAGAAACCTTCATAGATACCTGCATAAAAACAACGAAAATTACGAGACAAAAGGAAGAACCTATTCTATATTTTAATAAACAAAAGCAAAGCAAAAGAACAAAAGCGAAGATGCACATATGCTATATGCTAAACGTTTGGGGGTCACACTCGAAGAAACGCCTAAAAAATCACGGTTGCATGTCGTTCTCAAAAGTAATTTACTAGCTCACTATGGATCAGAGGAACTTCTTCCTGAAAAGTTTTATCACATATTCAATAACAATAATAATATTTGTAACAATAATGACGATGTAGACAAATCCTATAATAATCAGTGGGTACGTAGTGCATGATTAAAAGCGGAAAGTGAAGGTTTTATTCTTGCTGCACAGGGACAAGGCAAACTTACTGAAAAATTGTATTGACTCCAAATGCAGATTTTGTGATGAATAACTAGAAACAATTGATCATCTTGTATCAGGTTGCACCATATTGGCACCCACCGAATATAAAACTCGGCATGACAGGGTGGGCCAATATATGCATTGGAAAATATGCAAGTTTTACGTAAAGGAAACTGCAAGAAATTGGTATGAACACCACCCAGACCAGGTTACGGAGATAGGACCAATATGTAACTTTTATGGGAAAGAAACTTCAAGAAATTGGTGCGAACACCATCCAAACCCGGTTAGATAAATAGGACCTGTAACAATTTTATGGTACTTTACATTATATACAGACAGAACAATCAGATCTCATATAGTGATCAAAGACCACAACGAAAGAATAAGCTTTTTTTATTGACATGGCGGTTCCTGTAGACTGTAATATAGCTTTGAATATGTTCAGAAAACTATCAAAATACAGGAATCTTGAAGTGGAAATATAAAATATGTGTCACGTGAAGACAGCAATAATTTCAGTTGTGGCTTGGACTCTGAGTGTTATTCAAAAAGGTTCCAGTAAACTCATTGAAGTGATCCCTGGTAGCGAATCCCTTAAATAAATACAAATATTGTTCTCACAGATATAGCCTACACCATACAAAGGGCTTTATCTATGTAAAATGTGTTTGGGTAGTTTTATTTTTTTAATGTACAGTGAAAATGTCATGATTAGGTTTCTAGAATGAAATGGGTATACAAGAGAAATCAAAGGAAAACTATGTTAGTCCAAAGTGAAGATTCAATGATAAGTATCTAGAAATAATTGATCATCTTGTATCAGGTTGCACGGTATTGGCACCCACTGAATATAAAACACGGCATGACAGAATGGGTCAATATCTGCATTGGAAAATATGCAACATTTACGGAAAGGAAACTGCAAGAAATTGGTATGAACACCACTCAGACCCGGTTACAGAGATAGGACCTGTCACAATTTTATGGGCTTTACAATACACACAGACAAAACAATCAAAGCAAATCGTCCAGACATCATGACTAGAGACCGTAAAGACAAAATATGCTTTCTTATTGACATGGCAGTCCCTGCAGACTGTCATATATCTTTGAAGATCTTCAAAAAGCTATCAAAATACAAGGACCTTGAAATCGAAATATCAAGAGTGTGGCACATAATGGTATCAACAATTCCAGTTGTAGTTGGAGCCCTCAGATTGATAGGAAAAAATTCCAGTAGACTCATTGAAGGGATTTTGTTGTAGGCCATGCCTTAAAGAAATGCAAAACTTTGTTCTCACAAGTACAGCCTACACCTTACGAAGGGCCTTATCTATGTAAAATATGTGTGATTTTTATATTATTTTATTTATTTAAAAAAATGTCCAATGGAAAATGTCATGATGCCATTTCTGACCTTAGGTCCCGGAAAGAAATGAGTATACACCAAAAATCAAAGGAATTAATAATAATAATAATAATAATAATAATAATGTGGCACATGGGAACATCAACAATCCCTGTTGTAGTTGGAGCCCTTGGACTGGTTGGAAAGGATTCCAGTCGGCTGATTGAAGGGATCCCTGGAAGTTCATGCCTCAAAGAGATACAAAACATTGTTCTGACAAGTACAGCCCACATTTTACGAAGGGCTTTATCTATGTAATTATTTTTTATTTTATTTATTTATTTATTTTTTTTTGCAGTGGAAAGTGTCATGATGCCCTTTCTAACCATAGGTCCCTGGGCAGGACCTGGAAAGAAATGTGTAAACGCCAGATATCAAAGGAAATAAAAAAAATAATAATGATAATAATAATAATAATAATGAAATTAAACTATTTCTGCATACAGAATACTTAAACTTTTAGCGCTTTTTGCATAATTTACTTTGCTAGCTAATGGTAATATTAGCGGTGTCGGATTTTAAATTTTAGGTAACTTCCTCTCCAATAAACTGGACACCACCATGCACTAATTGATTAAATAGTATCAGCACCCTAACTTAATATTTAATAAAACCAAAGAAGGTATGCAGCCTACTAATTATTATCATATACCGAATCTGGTCCCGACCTTTTGACCAATAAAGTACTCATGAATTAGAATTAGAAGCAGATAATTGGCTACATTTGAACGGGAGCCAATTTTCTTTCAAACGAATATTACAGAAGTATGCTAGTATTCACCCTGCACCCACCAAGATCACTTGGGTAGAAGCTGACACAAGGTCGGTATAAAGTATGGCGCTCAAATGCATATATATGAGTCAAGGACAAAAACAGCCCAATCCTTGCGATATCCACTGTATAATGAGCGAGGTGCTGCTGCAGGAGACTTCTTACTAGGTGTCTGCATGCAGCACCTACGGGATAAAAGCGAAATGCATAACAAAAAAGAATAAAAATAACTAACTATAATTGAAGAAAACATTACAAAAATCAGCAGAAAATATAGGGTCGATGCAATTCCTTAACTAAAATGAATGCCATCTGTCGAGGAAAAGAAAAGAAAACTCCAGTATAAAAACACTATTGTGAGAGCATAAATTACATCTTGGTTTATGGCAGGAGGAAAGCCCTTTTTCAAAGCTTCTTGAATATATAAATCTTCCCAACCTTGGTGTTGGGTATGATACCTTTTACTAAACTGTCCTAAGCCAGTATGGAAGTTTAGGTGGGTTAAATTGACATAAGCTATGTGCTATGCATGATACACGTTTAGGCGATCATGTATCTTTCGATGCATGACTGACGAGGCAGATTTTTTCCCCGCAGTAGGTTGCTATTTCTTTCTGCGGTAGACCAGCATCCAAGGCTACAGAATCCCGTCTGTTCTGCTATTTACCCATAGCTGTTGAGAGAAGAAGAAGATTCATACCTTTCCCAAGAGTATTAGCACGGAAGTGAATGTAATGGATTCGACTGAATTCGAACTCGGTTCTCCGATTCCTCTGTCCTAGCCGCTATCCATTACTACACCGTGCCTCCTTCTGACATAGGGATGTCAAAACAAAGGTTTCCGGAACATTGAGGCCATTTCCGGGCCCTCACCATGTGATCAGGAGAGCGCATCAGCAGCCCTGCACTGATGTAACTGATGTTGATTAAGAGGTAACTCCAGAAGATTAGATAAAAAATAAATACAGTTACTCAAAACTGAGCTCTGAGAGAATCTTAATCTTAGTACGCCTTACCCTAAGGCAGAGGTGGCGAAAAGATGAGCCTACCGAAAGCCTGTGTAATTTAGGCAATTAAATAATATAGGATATTATTTAGTTTAAACATAATATGTAATGTAAAACTATGTGAGGTGAATTTTAAATATAAGTTTTTCATTAAGTGACCAGAAGAAATAATTTTATGTCGCTTGATATTTGAAATATATTTTATAAAGATATTCAGTTGTCAATCACTTATATCGATACTCCCCCAGCTATATGTTAAATAGCAGAGTAGACTGGACTCTATAGCCTTGGGCAGTACTCAGTGTAAGAAAAAGAACATTTTGAATTTAAAATAGCAGGGATGTCAACGGGAGATCACATCACTATCTTTCCAAAGAATTCTGGCTAATTACAAATATTAAGGAAAAGGCTGTGGAGAGCCATGATCGATTACGTCCTAAAGACACGTGTTATTTAAAATAAACTTGCAAACCTATATGCAGGTAAAACATTCAAACACAAACAAGCATTTACACACAGCAAGCACTCAAACGAACGCACGCCAATAAACACATACATACAGCAAGCATACTCAAACAGATACGCACGTATGCATTAGACAACCACAAATGCACACATTTACACACATTAGTCAGATAAGTGCTATACGTGATACACGCTTGTGCGATCTTGTTTCTTTCGATTCATGACTGACTAGGTAGGAGATCTTCCCGCAGTAGGTTGCCATTTCTTTCTGCGGTGGACTAGCTGCCAACTAAGGCTATAGGATCCAATCTGCCCTGCTATTCAAACAAAAGCTGCGGGGAGAAGAGATGGATTATACCTTCCCCAAGGGTATCTGCGCGTAAAGTTAATGCAACGAACCCGCCCGGTATTCCAACTCGGGTCTTTGATTTCCCATTGCAAAACGTTATCCATTACTCCGCATCGTTCTCTTCCAATTTCTTTAATTTCTGAGAATTGTCATGATTTTTTGGTTAAAATAACTAGTTTCCAGTTGCCTTTTTTCATGGCTTTGAATTCATAGTTTTCCTTCTCCTAGTCTGGTTACTACTCAACCCTAAATAGCCCAGTCTACAGTATTGTTTAACCCATAGTTTGTGGGATGCAGCGGTAGATTTTTTTCCGAGGTCATTAGTGCGATTACGCACACATATATGCATAAAAGCGAGTGTAAAAAATAGATGACTCTTAAAAATTTCTTTAATGCCATGTCTTTTCAGGAATTAAGTGGACATGGCTCTCCTCATCTTCCTCTACCAAATCAGGAAAATTCTTTAAGAGATTAAAGGGCAATATTGTTTCACATTTAGTTAAATAAAAAAACGATGGGAATATATAGGCCAGGAAATATTTGAAAAGTGCTGTACTGAAAAATGGTGAAAAGATTCATGTAATTTGCTTGAATTATATAAGATATCCGATTCATATTGAAGTTAAATATTTTTTGCCGCGAGGCACACATTTCTATTCGATGATCGAACAAAAATGCAATTTCTTAGCTGCTGCTGCTGCCGTGTTACGATTCAGACTTCCACATGCAGAAAGTAATGATAAAATAAGAAAATGAACCAGGAGAGCATGTCAAAGAAATTTAGATAGAATCAAAGTAATTATATTGAATGAATTTGTTAGATTTCACAACTCTTTTTGCAATGCGCATTAGTTGTACTATATTTTTCCTTTTAACTTGTCGCAATCTTACATCGTCGAGCGTTTATCACAGAAAACAGATTATTAATAAAAGGTCAAAAGAAAATATGTAAATTGAATTACACTAAAAATCAAAACAACACAGACGACAGAAATATTTTTAAAAATTGCCTGAAGTGATAATAACTTAGATGTTTGCCTCGGCATTAAAAGGTTTTACTACGTTTTGCAATGAATAGCTAAAAATCACTGTTTTCTCACACAAAATAAATATTGGCATGATGAAAGACGCTTTGAAATTTGTCGCTTGAAGCTGTTAACTTGAGTAACTAAAGATTTAATTATTAAAACATGAAATGTTAGCTATAATAGACGGTAACCTGGTCACTTATACCAAATCCACGTAAACATACAAACACACACATACACACATTATATATATATATATATATATATATATATATATATATATATGAAGAAATATAGTCTTAAAATGTGCTATATCAGAGATAGAGCGTGTGTAAATATAAAAGTGAACATAGAAGTCAACACTTAGAGGCGACAGTCTGTTTCATGCTAGATGCAATCGTCAGACCAGACGATTGCATCTAGCATGAAACAGACTGTCGCCTCTAAGTGTTGACTTCTATGTTCACTTATATATATATATATATATATATATATATATATATATATATATATATATATATATATATATATATATAGTATTAAATATATAATATTAAATATACAAATCGAAATGTAAAAGAACGAAAAGAATATAAATTCAAACGTTCATAATATTAATTTAAGAAAGGGCTCAATACAAAAGTAGAGCAATAGTTATTTATTATAAACTGTTACATTGGACCATACAAGTTACCACAACAAAAATGCATATTTGTTTCGATGTCTAATGTAGACTTCTCATCGGGTGGTTAATATTGGTGTTAACAAATATGCATTTTTGTTGTGGTAACGTGTATGTTCCAATGTAAGAATTTATAATAATAATAATAATAATAATAATATCTATCTATCTATCTATCTATCTATCTATATATATATATATATATATATATATATATATATATATATATATATATATATATATATCCTAACGTTTAATGATCGAGTGTTAAATGCCGATCTTTTTGAGAAATGCAATCGAGATGCAATCACAACGTTGTGTTGGCCATGTGGCAAGGATGAGTGATGATCGCATACCAAAAGTTTTTTTTGTACAGTGAACTCCATAGTGGTCATAGAAATGCTGGTAGGCCTTGGCTCAGGTATAAAGATAAACTGAAAAGCAATCTTTCTTGCGTCAATATTCCATTCAAGAACTTTGAAGAGGCAACTATGAAGAGATCAGAGTATCGTTCTAGCTGCTATGCAGGAATAATGCACCAACAAGCAGTAAGCATCAGTCGACTACGTGGAATACAAAACAAAATAAGACATCTAACAGTGTTCCTGCTGCTATTTACAATACATTCTCCTATACTCTTTATGGTCTTTTGTGCACTTCTCGAGCCGGTCTCAAAAGTTATGCCTGTCATAGGCATGCAGATAATTAGTTCGTGGTCGTCGGAACCTCGGGAGAGTCCATCATATATATCCAGGTATAAGATAAGAACAAATGGAGTATAATTCCACTGTCCGTAGCATTTAATATTATGATAAAAAATAAAGTTTTAAGATATGCTATGAATAGTGCTCAATATCAGGGATAGAGTATATGTAAATATAAAAATAAAAATGGACATTGAGATCAACACTGAGCGGCGACAGTCTGTTTCATGCTTAAACACAATCGCCAGGCTAATATTTAACATTATATATTTAATATTATATATAGAATGTATACAGGGTGCGGCAGAAATACCACCCACACATACCTCCCAGAAATACCTCTCTCATAATGGTAAGACTTTAGTTAGATGAAGACGCCTTTGCCACTCATGTCTTGCGATTATGTGGGATGTTTTTCTCGGAGGTATATGTGGGAAGTAGTTCTGCGGCACCTGGCACTTGTAAAACTGGCAAAAATGTCAGGAATGCTCGCGTCATAAAAATTTTGAATGTTCTTGAAATGTAAAACACCTTCGATACGGATGCTTTGTAAGCAAAACTGACTTGTAAAAAGTATTTAATCCTCATTGGGCGTCCCACAAATGCGGCTTTGTGAGAGTCACAGCCAAGTTTATTAAACACTTACTCATTAAATGCTGAACAGCTTTTGGAACCGACATTACCAGCATAAACAAATATTGATTCTGTGTATCTGTATATTTTTGTGTATGTGTCTGAGTGCAAACCTTTATATATAAGTATACGGCACATCCAGCCAAATTGTGTATTTATTAAAAGTACCTATTTTGTTATTTATCAGGATTATATTGCAGCAGATTATTAATAAAAGATACAAAAATAATAAAACTTAAGAGAAAATACAATTTAAAATGATAATATAATTTAGTTTCATCAAAATACTCATTTTCAAGGAAATGATAAAAGGGACAGATTTGCTATATATTATACAATTAGGTGCTCAATATCAAGGATATTGAACACTATTTATAGCATATCTTAAACCCATAATATTAAATATTATATATATATATATATATAACCGAATGGGTAAATATAGGTAGGTATACAAATACATATAAATACTCTATCGTGTAAGAAAAAACAGTGCTCAGTGTTAAGTAACAGAACTATTTAATAGATATATTAAAAAATATACAAAATTGCACAATTCCGAGTTTTCAAGTACTGGAAATATATTTATTTATATTTTAGTTTGACACCGGGTTTTAAAAAAACTTCTGGTTCACGCGAGATATATTATTGTGTGGGTGGAATATTATTGGAGTTAAAATATTTAAATGAATTATAGTTTAATTTTAAATTTGAATTTAAGCTCAGATTGACATTTAAGATTTAAAATAAGGTTGGATATAAGAAATATGAATTCTAAATTAGGGAGACGCTGGTTTTGAAAACGTAATTAAACAAAAATAAGAGGGGCGTTGTGTAATCAAGGGAGGCAACTCTATTTTTTCCAAAAATCAAGAGATAATTGACAATAATATTACTAAACTCATACTAAAGATATCAAGATGCCGTGATAAATTAAAATAATATAAAATAAAACAAAATAAAATAAAGTACCACTACTACTACTACTACTACTGCTAATAATAATACTTGTCAATGGAAAGAACATGATTTAAAATAAAATAAGAAAAATAAAATAAGAGCCTTATATAGGGACATATAAATATGTAAATAAATATGTTAAAATATTTAAATGAATTGTAGTTGGTTTTGATTTGAATTTCGGCCTAGATAAACATTTCAGATTGAAAATAAGGTTGGAAATATAAATTCTAATTTAGAGGGATCCTGGTTAACAAAAAGAAATGGCGTTATAAGGTCACGGTTAGTAAGTCTATTTTTTCCGGGAATCAATAGAGTAATAAATAATAATATTAATATTAATATCCCCCCCCCAAAATAAAAGTAGTGATATCAGTAATAATAAAATATGCCGTGATAAAGTAAGAAAAAATAAAATGAAATGAAAGCCATATATGGGAACTTGTAAATATACAAATAAGTAGACAAATAAATAACAACAATAACTCCTTCTGTTCCATGAAGTTTACCTGCAGACCAACCGTTACAACCCTGACTTTAGTATGGGTATGTTTGATTGAGTTTGCGAGCTAGCTGACATACTATTACTTTGGCTGCTCAGGTCTATTTTTGGTATTAAAAACACGACGAGATTATACTCCTACGCAAATCAAGCGCACACAAAGCAGACCGCCTAAGAGAAGACCTAATTAATTTCTTCAAAGACCAAATCTGAGCATTACCATCACTACCAATGCTAAAATTATCAGTTTCCTGGATGTAACATTTGACCTCTTTAATGGGCTTCACAAGGCATACACCAAATATTTATACAACCATAGATATATTAACAAACAGTTTAACCACCATCCTAGGATAGTGAATAAATTACGTAAGTCGGTCCAATTTAGAGTGTCCACCAACTCTAGCACTTGATATGCATCATTATTATTATTATTAGTACTTTATTTTATTTTGTTTTATTTTATATTATTTTGTTTTATTTTATATTTTGTATTATTTTATTTTATTTTATCACGGCATACTTTGTTCTTGATATCATTAGTTTTAGTTAGTTTAGTAATATTGTCAGTTACTCTCATGATTTTTTGAAAAAAATAGAGTTGCCCCCCCCCTCTTGATTTCCCACCGCCCCTTTTTTGTTTACTTAACGTCTCGCGAATTTAGAAGTTAGATTTCTTATTTTCAACCTTATTTTAAATCTTAATCTGAGCTTAAATTCAAATTTAAAATTAAAATAAAAAAAAATCAAGACGACAATTAAGATCAACATCTATAAACATTTTACTGCATCTAATAAAATATGAGAAGAATTAATTTGCCGATAAATAAAACAAATAAAATTTCTCATTATCTATTACACCACCTTATATTCTCAAGCGGTCCCCCTATCTATTTACTGACCAGGCTCGTCATTGCTTAACTTCGGTGACGCGATATGGCCGTAGGTAATAGTGAGGTTTGCCATTTCCAAACCACCAGCATTCATTGACCGGGCATTTAACCTTGGTGTCGGTTGGAATTTATAAAATCTTTCTCTTAAAACAATTTTTTTTCAGGAAAAGAAAGGTGCTCAAGTTCACTGTTGTGACTCTTTCTAGTACTGATGGGGATTTCTTTCCTAGCCTTTAGGTTAATGTAGTGTGGAAGTCAACATCTTATGTCATTATTTTCTTTTTTCCTGTTACATGTTCTATCAATTTTGGTTGTTTTTGACGTTGAAAGTCTTCAAGTTATGCGGTATTTTTATTTGGTAAAGTTCTGTAGCGCCAGACTATAAGATCTTATGAAGAATTGTCTTTATAAGATCTAAAGGATTTGCTCGATTGAATCTACTTTTAATCATTGGTCTGGGAACGCGGTAGCTAAAATGATTTCTTAAGTGAGTTAAGGCTAGCACAAAGCAACGATTGTGTGATACACAGAATCAATTTTATTTCAGGTTAAAAGAAGTTGAACAGTGTAATACCATGAAAAATGAAGAGAAAAACAAGGAATATAAAAAAACAAAACAAACAGAATTTAGGAATAAAGTAAATATATATATATATATATATATATATATATATATATATATATAGAAAGCGAGAATTGAAGAAATAAAACAAAAAGATAGAAAAATAAGATCATTTGACAAGACAGACTTATAAGCTGACAGGCAGAAGGTGTGAATGTTTTAAAATATTTGTTTTGTATTGAGGTTTTAAAAACGACTAACTCTCGGAAAGATATTTTATGTGTCAATTATTGCTCCTCTTTCTGTTTGAGTTTTCTGTCTTTTTAAACTGTCACAGTATTTTTACTAACTTTCATTGCTGAATACATTGCGCTAAAATTTAATTTTCATCTATTTTCTGCAAACGGTAAAAGATTCTTTCAAACGTTGTAAAGTTTTTTTCCTGTTTCGTTCCATTTTTATTTCAAACATTTTCAACAGTTTCAGAATAATCAATATAAGATAAAACTCTCGCATTTTATATATATTTATATATTTTTATTACTAACATTACTGCAAATACTTAGGGGCTTACCCTACTTGTTTATCAAAGAACATCAGCTAATGTCTATTAGAGTTGCTGAAATAAATGTATTAGGAGAAAGAGTAAAAGTCTTACCCGGTTTATCTCTATTTTTACTCACAAGATGCTTTAGAGCAGAACCTTTTGGGATTACCACCCCCACGCTTACCAAAACAAACAAAACAATAAAACCAACTCTAACGTCCTTCAAATGTATAGTAAACCTTTGATTGGATTTTCTTGGTGCTATTATTGCATGTCATCTTAGTATTTCCCATGATAATTGTTATTTAAATTAGATACACTGTAAAGTGAAAGCAAAATACACTCCAGATAAAATGTGAATGTGTGCGTAGTGTATGTTATTGTTCAGATGTGCCACTGTCACTATCTGGCTTCCACCTTTTCTTTTCATCTCTGTAGGTAGTGGTACCGCCGACTTTGGGAATCACTGCCTCAGAATCACATGTCCCATTGAAAACAACAGTAAACAGAATACAAATGCCTTAAAGTTAATTGAATATACACAGACACATTTTATTACGTCAAACGTTATTATAGTGGATACTCATATTTGAAATAGACGCCCTATTTTTATTCGTATTTTAAACAGTGTGTAGTACGCCTATTGGCCTGCGTATTTGAGAAATCTTAATAAAGATAATGTGCTCGCTGGCATGGATCGAACCTGCGTCACTCTTTGTATGAGAAATCACAAAAGAAAAATGAAATAGTTGTGCAACAGATTGTTACGTTTTGTTGTAGTAGTAAAAACACAGCCCGCAGTTTTATCATGTTTGAATATTTGGAAAGCATTTTAACAGCGACTAGAATATGTGACACCGAAATCCGAACACGCACTAGACTAGCGAAAGAGGAATTTAAAAAATTAAACAAAGTGCTGAGAATTGAAGATTAAGCGTGCAACTGTCAGGGGAATTTGAATAGAGAAACTGGCAGATTCTAACAGACGATTTGAGAATGAGAATCATTTTCCTCAAATACGTTGCCGTCTCGAATTTTGATTCATGGTCATCGTCCTGAGTATGACGATAAACTACATCCGATTGCAAGGCCTCTGATCGGGATGTTTTGAGGAGCGTGGAACCACATCTTAATTGCTGTTGTTCCCAAGTTCACACTGACCAGGGGTATCAAAACCTGTTAGGGTCCCAGCTATGGGCAAATAGTTAATCCTCTAAACTGGGGGTCAAAACACTATTTGACTCTAGACAAAACACTCTTGACAAAAATACGTCATCAGATCTACAAGCTGATTTCTTACAAAGAATACATTCTATTCATACGAACCTATCCTAAATATCATGTCGGCATTAAATAACAAATTGAGGTTGATATGCCGTAAAACAAAGTAAATTGTATTAAACTGATGGTCAGAAACAACACCGGCTTCAAGTTTCGTTTTATATTGAATGGATAGATCACTGAAAGTCATTACAGGCGATGAAACATCATGTTTTTAGTACAACAAGACGTCAAAGCAGCTAATGGGAGAAAAAAAAGAATTCACCTGGATATCTATAAAATGTCTTCATTATGTTTACATTATTCGCCTGTTCATGTATTTTATAAGAGTATTTCACATTAAGGCGTAAATTGCCTTTAAATTGGATAAAAACGAAAATTTGAACTTAAGTCTTTCTGAAAATATGGAAAGATAAAAGAAGTCCAAAGACAACTAAAGTGAGTATTTATTTTTTCCCCAAATCTGATATGTGAGTGTTCAGCAAGACAATCGATGAAAGTTCTATTAGATATAGGAATTAAAAAAGAAAAAAAATCAGGATAAGTGTATCGAAAACTTTTGTTTTTTTATGAATGTACGTCAGTCACTCTCGTTCAGCGTATATATGGAATGTACGTCAGTATATATATATATATATATATATATATATATATATATATATATATATATATATATATATCCCTCACCGGTAGCACGACTCGGAGTTTCATGCACAACAGAATATACTAAGCACCTGTTGTTGTGCATGAAATTCCGAGTCGTGCTACCAATGAAGGATAATATGTATATTCATTAATATATTCTTAATAGCTCTGTTATATTACACCGAGCACTGTTTTATTACTATATATATATATATACATATATATATATATGTGTGTGTGTGTGTGTATACATATACACACACACACACACATATATATATATGCACACATATACAGAAGAATGCAAAAGTAGGTTACAGTAATGAGAAATTAAACGGGCGCACAAAACGTATTGTATTGCTGATACAAACATCAATACTGGCATAATATTTAGTGTATATCTACTTTTGCAGCCCCTGCATAGACATGTATGTGTGTATATGTGCTTAAAATGATTTACAGCCTTTTTATCTGTAAACAACTGAAATCAAAATAATACGTTGAAAAACTCTGTAGTACCATTTGAATTTGGGAATAGAATGTGTTGCAAATCCTATCATTCTGCCGGATTCTTTCCATATTTGATCCCAATTCATATATATATATATATATATATATATATATTAATGATTTTATCATATAAACAAACATAATTTACTCACTACAAAGATGCAACTTCAGTTCGGAGTATTAAGTTGCATATTGACTGGTGACAACCAAAATGGTTATGAACAATTCTGTTAGTAAGCAAGCTGCATGTGAAACGTCACTTCCTTTTTACATTTGTTTGAAAAAAAAAAAATTTTAAAAGAGGACGTATAAGGATAAAGAAAAGATAGGAAAGGAAAAAAAGGTGACAGAGTGAGACAATAGTGCTTGTTGATAGTAGTTTGATGAAAGATTGTTGCGGTGTTAAAGTGATGGTTCGACCTGAAACATTTTTCTTTTCTTTTTCCCTTCGAAAACAACAGTCAAGTGTTTAGGCACAGCATTTCCAAGCCCTCTAAGAGTGAGGGGTGGGGGAGGAAAGGTGGAAATAGGAGAGAGTAAGACGATGAATGAGGAAGGAAGGATAAGTTTAAACGGTAATTATGGTAGTAATTAGAAATGTTTTGGTAACTTTAAAACGAAGCCATATATATATATATATATATATATATATATATATATATATATATATATATATGCACATTTCATTAAAAACGACTGACAAGGTGCTTTTATTTAGTTTTTATATAATTTCTCGTGCGATCTAATAAAGTTTTTCTTTTCAGATGATAAATTATATAAAAACTGTCCGAATGTTCTTTTTATCCGAGCGCTTTCGGCTATACATTTAGCCATTTTCATTTGGACAGTTTTTATATGATTTATCATCTGAAAAGAAAAACTTTATTAGATCGCACGAGAAATTATATAAAAAACTAAATAAAAGCCCCTTGTCAGTCGTTTTTAATGAAATGTGCATGAAAGAAGGATTGCTGCCTAAATACACAAATATATATATATATATACACACCCCTCTATTAGGCACCTAAGAGTAAGTCTGTGATTGAACACGTAGTTATTCGTTAAATGATTGATTTGGAATGTCCACTGCGATAAATTCTGAATTTAGCGCATTGACAAGAAAAGAGATCATGTTGAAAAATAAATATATGTTGTCTATAATAAATTTTCCTCATTAAGCCGTGGACTTAGTGATATACCTACGCATTTTTCTTTTTACATAGTATAATACAGTGTATTTAATTATATATAGTTAATATACAAAAATATTTTACATTAGTGAAGATCAAAGTTGACTGCGAAGAAAGAGGCCGAAAGAATGTTTCGCCAACGAGAATATGAGAGAAAAAAGGCTCATCGTAACAGTTACCATGAAAATACAAAAAAGGAAGATACGTTACGGCGATGGGAGAGTCTTTGTTGCCAAACAGGCATGTCCGAGTATTTCACAAAGCTGCTGATTTTGTAGAACTTTCACGCACAAACATCTCTAGACTTTACAGAGGATGGCCAGAAAAAGAAAAAAAATCAGGGAGCGGCAATTATGTGGGTAGAAATTTCTTGTTGATGAAATAATTCGGAAGAGAAAGGCCAAGCTGGATCAAGCTGACAGAAAGACAACAGAGGTATGGAAAAGAGCATCTTTGAATGAGCAACACGTCGAACCTTGAAGCAGATGAGCTACAGCAGGCTGCTACTCCTGTCAGGTAAGAACAAGAAACCGTTGATACAGTTCGCTAAAGATAACGAAAATCGGACAATAGAAGACTGGAAAAAACATTTCATGGTTTGATGAATCTCGAATCCTGGTGGCACATTCGGATGGTAAGGTCAGAATTTGGCAAAAATAAAGTATGAATTGATCATGCCTTATATAAACGGTTTAAGCTGTAGCTGTCGGTACAATGGTATGGGGAATATTTTCTGTTCATCCATTGGGACCCTTGGTACCAATAAGTGATTGTTTAAATGCCGCAATCTCGATAGGCATTTTGGTTGATTACGTTTCTCAATTTATGACTACGGTCAACCCATTCTCTGGCGGTCCAGTCTAGCAAGACAACGCACCGTCGCACGAATCAAAATTAGTAGCAGATTGGTTCATGGAACAGTGCAATGAGCTTTCGATTAAAGGGCTTCAAGCCATCGGATCTCAATCCCATAGAACATCTTTGGGATATGAAGGAAAGTGAGATTCGAATCTTGGATGTGCAAGCAACAAATATAGATAATTGCAGAATGCCATAATAACAGCATGGATCCAAATTCCTAAAGAGTTCTTTCAGAATATTCGAAGAAGTGATGAGGTTCTAAAGGTAAATGAGGGTTCAACACGGTAGAAGAGTTTATCTAATAAAGTGACTGATTTGTGCATATAAATAGTAAAACCGCATTTATTTGGTGTTAAAGTTTTATTTATTCACTTTTTAATCATTCCTCCCCAAGAAAGGCAATAAAGTCACTAAGGAGTTACTGTGTGTAAGAGAATATAAGAAAATAAACATTAATAAGAATACAGAATATCACGATTGATATGGGCATCGTAACATGGTGTAATTGTTAGCAAGCTTGTCTCGCTAAAACAATTACGATTGAGTAGTGAGTTCGGTCCTCACTGGGTGCCCCATACTTTTGGCCTTGTGCCTCATCTCAGCTAAGCTTAGAAAATTACTATAACGATTGACATTGCATTTAATATATTTCAAGATCAATGCTGACCCTAAAGCAAGAATCCGGAAGAGAGTTCCACAAGCGAGATAAGATTATGTAATATTTGTGCATATAACCACATATGGAAAGACAACCAACTTTCTTTATAGTTAAATTTCAGTGTTCTGAGTGGACATACGCACAAAATGTGAGCTTTATATATTAGAAAAAAAAACACCTAGTTAAAACGAATCCGATTCTAAATAGACAAAAGATGTCAGGATGTTTATTCATTGAATGTGTACATTCACCTGTTCTGCTAAGATCAGCCTCGTTTCTGCAATTTTGTTTAGTTTTCCTTTTCTGTCTTTGTATGACTTTTAATTGATTAGTCGTATAGATGCTCGGAAGAAGGTGTGCTTGTTCCTAGATTCTAAATGCGGGTCAGGATTGGTAGTTACAGCTAGAGTTGTTTCATCTTCATGCGGATGCATTTCTTGTAACGTCAAAGTTAAGTCAGTCACATCAAAGGAAAGTGAACATCACAAAACAGGAACAGGAAATAGATGACTAACTGCTTCAGAGTAACAATAAAAAAGATCAGAGGGAAAGAGATAGGTAGACAGACGAGCAAATAGAGAAGGGAAAGAGAAAGAGTGTGAGGAAAAAGACGGAAGAGGACATCATTAAAACAAAGAAGAAAAGACAGATCTTATATTAACAGAGAGGGGGAAGAAAGAGAGATAGAGCGTAAAAGAAAGACAGTGGAAGAAACAAGGAATAAAGGTAGAAAAGACCACTTGAGAGGAAGAGAAATAGAAAGAAAGGGGGAAGACAGAGAGAAAGAGTGTGTGTTTGTGTGTGTGTGTGTGTGTGTGTGTGTGTGAGAAAGAGAGAGAGAGAGAGAGAGATAAAAAGATGATGGCAGAGAACAGCATTAGAACAAAGAAAAAATACTGTCAAATCTTAAATTAAAAGAGAGTAAGAGAAAGAGCAAGTGAGATAGAGAGAAAGAGCAAAAGAAAGTGAGATAGAGAGAAAGAGAAAAAGAAAGTGAGATAGAGAGAAAAGGAAAGAAACCGCGACCGAAACGAGAAAGAAAGAAAAAGAGAGAAATAAAGAGAGAGAGAGAGTAAAAGAAAGAGAGTGGAAGAAACGAGGAATAAAGAAGAAAAGAGAACTTGAGAAGAAGAGAAATATAAAGGGAAAGTGGGAGAAAGAGAAAAGTGACAGAGAAAGAGAGAGAGAGAGAGAGAATGAGAAAGAGATGATGGCAGAGAACACAGCATTAGAACAAAGAAAAAATACTGCCAAATCTTAAATTGAAAGAGAGTAAGAGAAAGATCAAGTGAGATAGAGAGAAAGAGAAAAAGAAAGTGAGATAGCGAGAAAAGGAAAGAAACCGCGACCGAAACGAGAAAGAAAGAAAAAGAGAGAAATAAAGAGAGAGATAGAGTAAAAGAAAGAGAGTGGAAGAAACGAGGAATAAAGAAGAAAAGAGAACTTGAGAAGAAGAGAAATAGAAAGGGAAAGTGGGAGAAAGAGAAAAGTGACAGAGAAAGAGAGAGAGAGAGAGAATGAGAAAGAGATGATGGCAGAGAACACAGCATTAGAACAAAGAAAAAAAACTGTCAAATCTTAAATTAAAAGAGAGAAAGAGAAAGAGACAGAGGGAAAACGGAAAGAAACAGTATCCGAAACGGAAAAGAAAGAAAGAAAGAAAGAAAGAAAGAGAGAAAGAGAGAGAGGGAGAGAGAGGGGGATGGAGAGAAAAGGAAAAGAAGTTAATTATGAAAACGAAGAAGTTAAAAAGTAGGAAATATTAGGATCGATATTCATAATGTCCTTTGATCATTTCCAGAGTAAAACGATCGAGGTGGAAAGCGGAGTCATGAAGCTTACATGACGATTGCATTAGCATTTGTAAGTAAGCGACAGACAGAAAGTTAGAGAAACAAATAACGTGTGCAACTATAAGAAAATACAAAGCAAAAACTAATGAGAATCTTCACGAAAATGCGTCGAATCGAAAATTCTCTGACAAATTTTCTTTTTCTTTTCTTTTTGCTTTTGACCGAAGCTATGATAGAAAGTCCATGGATGATTTGTTTAGGTAAGTAAAAACTGACAAAATATTAGAACTACATACCAGTAAGAATTGATCCATTTCCCCAAATGTCCAATATATCTTTAACCTAATAGTATTCTGACTGCTATAAGAAGAACAAAAGTAGCTTAACTTTTTAAAAATGCAAATAATGGAAGATGTGATTCTGATCGCATCAACAAAATGTATTTTTAAAAAATCTTCATAACATTTTACACTGGAAATGACGTAATCTTATTAACAAGTTTGAGCATGTTCATTTTTTTTGTGGGGAAAGTGTTCGCAAGAACTTTCATCTCTCTGTTGCGTGCACGAGCGTGTAAAGTTTCACAAAAATGCCTTTCCATAAAACCTTCCGAATTACATGATTCATATTGATGTCAAGAATATAGCAACTAAAACAAATAATTTTTCCTCTCCAGATATACATCTATTATACCGATGCAAAAACAGAAGGCTTTTGGTACATTTACTTTTGATTGGTGAACAATTGAGTTCGTCTCAAGATTGATATACAAGGGCTACTGAAAAGTTCTCAGTCGGACCAACGTCCTAAATCTGTCGAAATGCGCAAAAATATATTTTGGTCACTACTGGCTTGGTCCGAGAACAACATAGTAACACCTGCATGTTGATTTTCATATCAGAAAGCCTACACAAAAAAGTAAATAATTATAAAAGATATGCGTTTCCTTTTTTGTTACAGTGATCACCATGTATAAGGCACAAGAG
The DNA here is from genome assembly GCA_964036315.1 of Acanthosepion esculentum. Taxonomy (NCBI): domain Eukaryota; kingdom Metazoa; phylum Mollusca; class Cephalopoda; order Sepiida; family Sepiidae; genus Acanthosepion; species Acanthosepion esculentum. The sequence goes on from OZ038475.1 coordinate 103,886,170, forward strand.
CCACTCGAGTTAGTAGGATACTGTTTAAGAGGCATAGTTTATGTGGATATGTGGGGAAGGCAACGTTTAACTCTCGACTTGAACATGTTAAGATTGTAGTAACTGGGGAAACATCCCCTCCCTCCGTGGAGTCGGTTTCTCAAAACAGCAGTTCGTGTGAAGCTTGAAAGAGAATTTTACTGTAAAGAAAAATATATACGGTGGTCAATGGAAATACAGAAATGCTAGACTTAGAGAACTAACATCTGACAACAGGTCCCGCAAAACATGATAACAATGGAAGAATGTACATTTCCTATTGTGTCGTTTCATTATATAAAGAGTATTGGCAAAGAACTAGAAAACAATGTTATTCACGCTGAGATCTCGTGCGATAAAAGGGAGTGTGTGTTTGATGTAGCGGTTATCGGTGCAATAAATGGTACCGGAAATCCGAGTTCAAATTCCGGGTCAATCTGTTGCGTTCACTTTTGAACAGATATTTTTTTTTTTAGGAAAGAGCATGAATCCGTATTTTTACCTTTCAGCTATGGATTAAATAGCAGGCGGAACTGATCTCATTAGCCATGGGTGGTAACCAGTCTATGAGAAGGAAAACTGAATTTCAAACTACGAAGAAGGTAACGGGAAATCACTCGATTACATTTCCTGAGAAGGCATGGCAATTCACGGAAAACAAAGAAATCTGTGTAGGGGCACGATCGCCTACATTCTGAGGAGAGGATATTAAAACGTCATCAAAGACGTATGGAAGTCATCACTAGGAAAGGATATTACATTAAATAACTTAAGTTTTTGGTTTTAAATGGTTTAAATTGTTACTCTATCATTATATAAACATTGTTAAAATATGTTATGGAATGAATCAATAGTGTATTTCATTTTTTAATATGGGGTTGAAATTTACCATATTTTAAGGTATATTAGATGTATCAGGATGCAAGACGTACCATAAATTTTCGCATGAAATGTTAAGAAAAAGAAAAACTGAAAGGTATATTGCAACCGAAGTGGGGGGGGGAGATCTATCTATCTATATATCTATCTATTTATATACTTTTTATGACATCTGTCTATATAACTCAGTCTGATAAATTTTATCTAAAATATAATTTAGTATCGATACTATAAACATTGAGTAGACATCGTTTTTTTTATTTTGTAAACAGTTTAATTGTACTCAAACAGGTGTATTTACTGTTAACGTTTATAGCAGTAAAAAATAATGTCGGATTCAAAAATACATTAATTCCTCATATGTATCTTCTGTTTCACGGCTGGTAATTGCAACATCTTATTTTCCAATCATCAAAGTCCATAGACACGTTTTTAAGTATTTCACCCCAGGTAAAGCGGGAGTGTGCCACTGGTTGGCATAGAGCTTCATAGAATGAAGGTGAGAAAAAATACATGTATAGGGGGAATAAGGAAAGGATAAAAGATGAATAGGGTTCAAGACATCAGAAGATGGCGATTGACGTTGCATTTAAATTTTTGAAGATTGTAGTTATCAGGGAAGCAAGTAAACGAAATGGAGTTCCACAGGCGGGAAGTGTGGGAAAGAAGCTGTTGGATTAGAAGTGGCGATTACGTTTAACTATTTCAACGGTAAAAGGGCGGGACCTAGATGACAGTCTAGTAACACGCTTAAATTCATGTAGTCGGGGAACCAGGGGAAAAAAGCACGATAGAACAGTTGCCATGAAACTAGTAGAAAGACAGAGGGAAGCTGCATCACGTCTGTCAGAAAGTGACTGGAGTCGAGATGCCAAGTCATGATCAATTACATTGTAGATCCTTCCTCGGATTGTGTCGAGAACCTCAAGATGAACAGCCGGGACACTAGACCAGATATTGCAATAGTACTCAATATAAGGAAGAATGGTAGATTCGTAGATATGTAAGATCGATGAGAAAAACCTTCTGGCACGACACAGTGAGCGAACTTTCTTTGCAGAAGATGCAGTAGTTGTTCCACTTCAAGTCATTCGAAAGCCCGAGGTCAAGAAGGTGCAGTAAGACACTCTCCTGAAGTCTAGCATCAACCCTGCTAATGGCGGGTGTGGAATTATTTCAGTGGTGGCTAAATGAGAGTAATTTCGTTTTGAAGGCATTTACAATTAGAATTTACAAGCCATTTCCTACCCCAGTTCACCTCTGACTGAAGGTCCTTTTTGAGAGAAGCGGCCAGGTTGACTTTGTCAGCGCTGCCACGTCTACTATCGAGACAGGAGTAAATGGTAGTGTCATCTGCATAGATGCCTACTTGGGAACTGAGGACATCAGGAAGATCATTGATGAAGATCAGAAACAGAATAGGAACCAGGATAGAGTTTTGGGAGACCTGCGCATTCATAACAAAGTGTCTGAAATCCTGCCCGTTCAGAACGACCTTCATTTCACGATTTGAAAGGAATAAATGGATTAAATCAAATCTTCGTCCTGTAATACCGTAGCCCTGAAGCTAACGCAGAAGACCAGCATACCAAATCCTGTCAAACGCCTTTGAGATATATAGAGACACAGCTCGAGCTTCGCCGTTTTTATCAAGAGCATGATATATATATTCAGTTATGGTCGTAAGCAGCACATCAGCGGTAGACCGGGCAAAGCGTAATCCTTATTGTTTGTTAGAGAGTAGGCCTTGAGAGATAAGATGCTTAACCACTTTAGAATTGGTTAAAGTCTCAAATACTTTGACTGAGAGGGCGGCAGTTAGAGGGGTCAGAAGGTTTTCTAGAGTTCTTAAAAACAGGGACAACAGACGAGGACTTACAACAAGCTGGAAAGCAGGAAGCATCGAGGCAATAGTTATAGAGTTTGGAGAGAAATGGGGCCAGCTGAGGAGCACATTTCTTTAGTACAACGGCTGGTATTCCGTCACCTCCACTTGCCTTATGGAGGTCTAATCTAGAAATGGCGAAACCAGCGACCGGGTTATGCACATATTACTCAGTAGAATATCAGTTCTTTGTGGGAGGGTAATCGGGTATGGGTATTCTAGACGAGTCGAGTGTTGAGTTGGAGGAGAATTTCCAAACAAAGCATTCAGCCTGATCTGCTGTAGATGTCAAGATTTCGATTGATTAAATAGAGGAGGGATTGGGGATCTGCTGTTGTTCAGTCCACTCTTGCAGAGCTGCCAATAATCTCTTGAACCGAACTTGCTAGATGCTATAGGATGATTCATTCTGTCAGCAAACAGTAATTTGGCTTCATTAAGGATACTCTTGCATTCGTTACAAGCAGAGACAAAGAGCCGTCTACTGCAATCTGACTTACCGCCCTGGTACAGTCGGAAGAAGTGATTGTGGTGGGCTGTAGCAGCCGAACAAGCAGTGAATATCTATATATTCATCTGTTCAGAACGAAATCTCTTAGTAAATGGAGACAATACCCCGGGCTGATATATTGGATTGACAGGGAAAGCAAGAGAGAAGAGAAGAGAGAAGGAGTGAAAGAAGAAAAGTGATGGATGGTCAGTTTCTTTTTAAAAAGTGAGGTAGAGAGAGGGTATGCAAAAGAAAGGGAAGAAGGAAGTAATGAATTAAAGTAACGACTGACCCGGCCAAGAATTTCCCCTTAATGTGTAGAAATTTGTAGATCGGGTTATAAAGCAATTTGACCCCATATGGCACGTTATTTTAGGCAGGACAACTCAACCCGATTCCAAATTAGTTAGTGTAATAAAAGGGTCATTAATACAAATAAGAAATAAAAATAACAATAATGAGAATAATATCAAACATAAATGAAGGGATTTTAAATACAGAGAAATAATAAAAGTAAAATTAAATGCAGAAAACTAAAACTAAAAACTGAGTAAGATGACTTATGGATAATGATACAAAAGATGTTATCAATCGAGTTCATTCCATCCAAAGCAAAAAGCCAGTAAGACACAAATGGTTACTGAGTTATTATTATTTTTTTTTTTAATCGTATAACCCCAAGCAAGGCCGGAGGCCACTATCACGCAAGGGGTTAAAGAAGTGTTGGAGGAAGAGCAGATAGGAGTGGGAAGGGAGGGGATGTGGTGAAAGAGAAAGACAGTGGGTCGATCAAGGCAAGGGAGCCACAGAAGATCCGGAGCGAGAGCAGATAGGAATGAAAAATGAAAGGATGTGGAGAAGGTCGATCAAGGCAAGGGGGCCACAGAAAATCCGGAGCGAGAGCAGATAGGAATGAAAAATGAAAGGATGTGGAGAAGGGAAGTGGATAGATCAAGGCAACTGGAGATGTCGATTGACGCTACACTTAAACCGTTGGAGATTGTATTTGTCAGGGAAACAGTAATAGGGAAGGGAATTCCATAGGCGAGATGTGCGAGACATGAAGCTATTGGAGTAGAAGAGACGTCTACATCTAACAGTTTCCACGGTGTAGGGGTGGGAGCGGGAGTGTAGAAGAATTAGGAACAGGAACATTAATAATGCTCTGGAGGAGAAAAGCGTAACCAGGAGGACGGCAAATAGTGATTGACATTGCATTTAAATTTTTGCAGAATAAAGTAGGCTGGAAAACATGGAGCCGAAAGGGAGTTCCACAAGCGAGAAATGCGAGAAAAGAAACTGTTAGCATAGAATTTATGGTTACATTTAGCCATATCATCTGTAAATTATGCTAATATTAGCTGTTTTAATACAAGGAAACATTTCGCATTAATTGACCAAGCAGCCATTGTTGCTTTCGATTGAAATTTATCAAATCTTACTCTTAAGATTTTTCTTTAGAAAAAAAGTAGCTCTAGTTGCATCGTTATTAATTTTGGATTAAATTTTATTGTTGAGAAAAAATCGTTTGTATTTTCAACATAGCAAATATCTCCCAATACACACGATACTACTATTACTACTACTATGACTACTACTGCTACTACTTTTTTTTATGTGTCATGTCCTTTTAGGACGTAGGTGATCATGACTCTCCACCTCCCTCTATCCCTTGTGGCTCTCAATAAGTTCGTTCTCTCTGCTTCCTACCTCAGACCACGTTCTGTCATCCACTTGCTTAAGTCCGCCAGGTATGTCACGCGTAGCTTTCCCTTGTCTCTTTTTTCCCTCTATTCGACCCGTGAGTATCAGATTCTCCAGGCCCTCCTTCCTCATTATGTGTTCCAGAAACTTCAGCTGCCTCTTCCTGATGTTAAGTATAAGCCTCCTCCTTGTTTGCAACCTCTCTAAGATCTCATCGTTGTTCACATGCTCGGTCCATGATATCCTAAGCATCCTTCTGTAGAACCAAATCTCTGTCGCCTCGAGTTTCTTCTTTATCTTTGAGGAAATCATCCAACATTCGCTGCCGTAAAGAAGAACAGATGTCACGTAACAGTTCAGTAATCTTTGTTACCAAAGATATCCTCCTGTCTCGCAGTACTCTGCCCAACTTTACTTGGCCATCCCTATACGCCTACGGATCTCAGTGTCGCACTTACCGTCCTCTGTCAAGACGCTTCCCAGATATTTAAACTTCTGCGTCTGCTTGATTCCAGTGTTCCCGACCTTCAAAGATCTTTGTATTTTGACAGCTTTTGAAGATCTTCAAAGATCATTATTATTATTATTATTATTATTATTATTATTATTATTATTATTAGTAGTAGTAGTAGTAGTAGCAGTTGTTAACCAAATCATGGTTAACAACTGATACTACTATTACTTCAGATTTTCAAAAGCTATCAAAATACAAAGATCTTGAAGTAGAAATCTAAAAAATGTGACGCATTAAGACATCAATAATTCCAGTTGTAGCTGGAGCCTTTGGATTGATTGGAAAAGTTTCCGATAGACTAATTGAAGGGATTCCTGGTAGCTTATGCCTTAAAGAAATACAAAAAATTGTACTCAAAAGTACAGCTCACACATTACAAAGAGATTTATCTATGTAAAATGTGTGTGATCTTAGTTCCTTTTACAAAAATGATCCGTGGAAGATGTCATGAGCACATTTCTGACCTTAGGTCTCTGATTGGGACCCGGAAGGTAATGGGTATACAACAGAAATCAAAAGAAATAATAATGTTTGATCTCTAGGATTGATTGGAAATGGTTCTTATATACACATTGAAGGGGTCCCTTGTAGCCCATGCCTTAAAGAAATGCAAAAAAACTGTTCTCACATGTATAGCTCACACCTTAAGAAGGGATTTAAATATGCAAAATGTGTCTGATCTTTGTTTATTTTTATTTATTTATTTTCTTTTACATATGTCTTCAGTGGATAATGTCATGACGCCATTTATGACCTTAGGTCTCTGGTTGGGTCCCGAAAGGAAATGTGTATACAACAGAAATTAAGGAAATAATAATAATAATAATAATAATAATACAATTAAACCAGAAAAAAAAATATATATAATATACCCTAAATAGTAATTGTTTATTCTTTCATTTAATTATTTTGATTGAAAATCTTTTCAATGTATCGGCAAACATTTGTTTATACATCGTATATCGTAAGTATTTCCTACGTTAATTTTGTTTGAGATTAGTAGCAATAAAAAATATTTTCTTAAGAAATAAAGTTTCCAGTACATTTAGAATGCAGTTTTATTCATTTTAGACATACTGAGTTCGCATTTATTGACACATGTCTTTTTAGCAACGCTGAAGAGGTCTTCCAGTATTTCGCCGCTATCCTATATTCCCCTTTCATTTTTGAATGATAGGTTTAATTCTACTAATGCAGATTATGAGTTAGTTGGTGATATTTTGATATGCTATACCACGATTATGTTGGTCAATCCTTGAAAGATCTTTGTTTTAGCCATGGTGAAAACATTTGCACTTGTAGGTCAAATCTTCAATGACAATTCAAAGTACACGAAGACATTGTAGGGTGTCAGTTATAGTAAGCATGTTCTGATTGGCCGACAGAAAGCTACATATTAATAATTTGAATATAATTCAATCGCAAACCGAAGTTTTATTTATCCTGCTTCATCTATATTTTGAAAGTGTTTCCATTTTTTAAAACTTTCTGTTGTGTTAAATTTATGTCTAGTCAAAGATTTCTTTATTTCTCCTTATGCATAGGATATCTTCAGCATTTACTATATACATCCCAGGTTTTAGGTTAGTGGAAATAACAGAGACTAGAAATAGCCGAGAAAATTTCACAGTTTTGCTATTTGAATCTTCTGATGGATCATAATCCTTAAGTTAATGATTGAATATACTCCTAATTAATGATTAAATACAATACTAGTTAAGGACCGAATAAGCGAGTTCAACGACTATAAAATACCCGCGGACATTTTCTTATTGTCTCGGTAAATTTCGAGCTTAATAATTCTATCAAAATATTGATATAAAAATCAAAGATATAAACTTTATCAAAATAACAACCTTTACTTACTTTCGTTTATTAGACATTAAATTATATCATTTAGCATCTTCCATAATTTTCCGTTACTTTTAGTTCGCTTGAAGTATATAAGCGTTCTTAATTTTAAAACTTCTGAAAAACTAGTGACTTGTTGCTAAATAAAATCGTAACATTTTCCATCAGAAGACGAAACACATCGGCTATGATAAGTTTTCATTCACAAGTATAAATGCAGTTCATTATTTAGAGAAGAGAGTATAAATGAATAGATTTGAAATTGACAAGGTTTTACATTTTAATGAAGCGAGATCGCCTCCTCTATCTTCCCTTTCTTTCTTTCTTTCTTTGAAACGAAATAGCATCTTTGGTATGTCTTCTCCATCTTTCCTCGCGATCAAAACGGAATAATCCATTTTTAGGTATTTTAAGAGCGTACTGTACGTGATAACTAAGGAAGTAGGAACAAACATAATAGAAATTACTTGAAGATCCCGTGAAAAATTTCCTATTTGAATTTTTTGATGAATCTTTATTCTTGAGTTAATGATTGAATAAGCACATGTCGAGTTCTAAAAAAAGAAAATCTCCGTAGCAATTCCCCTATCGCATCGTTAAATATGCGAGCTTAAAAACTTTAACAAAATATTGCAATAACAATCATAAAGAGGAATGCTGGTCATTATTTAAAGAAATAAGGGGATAAAAATGAAAAGATTTGAAATTGATAACTTTTTCCATTTCATTGAAACGGAAGTTCAACACTTCTTTTATTCTTCCTTTCTTTCTTTCATTTTCTCATTGAAACCAAGTAGCGTATCCGATATATCTTTGCAGTTTTTCCAAGCCATCAAAACGGAACAGTTCATTATTTATGAGGTATTGACAGCGTGTAACATAACATACGTACTAAGTAGGAAACTAAGAGAGGACAAATAGAACGATAATAAAATTATTTTCTTAAAAATATTGTGTACAATATTTTTGTGTGTCACTGTATATGTACGCATTTATGTTTGTTTGTTTGTGTGTGTGTGTGTGTGTGTGTGCGTGCACTTTTTCTTGCCTCTGTATGTGTTGTATCAGTATGTGTGAATGTGCGTGATTCTCTGGCAAGTTCTATGCAATCATATATAGCATTTCATTGGGGATTTTAATTCTGAAAACCTACTGCTACCAGCGGGGCAGCGAAGCATCAGTCATTCCTGACTAAACGGTGTCAGTTTAAGTGATGGAAGAGGGATATATTAATCAGGGTGACGGATCGATTTTCAAATGATGCTCGGGAGAACAAAGAAAAGAAAGAGCAAGGGAGAAGATGATATACTGCTTTTCTGATTGATATCGATCCAGTTTTCATCTTCGCTCTTCACCAACCATTTGGAATATTTAGCTTCTTTTACTTGAGTCCTTTCTAAAAGAGTTCATATTATGGAATTACCATAATAGGAATGAAAAACAAACAATCATACATACGCTTTTTTTTTCTACGAATCAATCTTATTCCTAAGGAAAAATATCCGTGACTCATTGATAAACTAAGACGTTTTTTAAAACCAAAATATAATAGAATCAGCAATGCTTATATCATCTGACAAAGGTCGGTGCTTATGACATTGAATCATTTGGTTTATCTCTACTCGATCTTTCTTCTATGTGCTATGCCCCTTCAGTCCGTGAGAAATTATGGCTCTTCACAACTTCCTATCCTTTACCTTCAAAACGCTAGGCGTTGCTGGTATAATTATCCTAATAAGTAGAATTTTACGTCATGGCGTTGCGAGCTGAACCAACCTGATTTGATGAGAGAGTTGCCCTTCTCCTTAACTGGTTGCCATGCAAAGCTAAAGAGCCTAGTCTTCCCTATTATTTAACCCATAACCGGGTGGAGAAAAGATAGTTTCATGCCTTAACCAAGGGTATTTGCGCGAAAATGCATGTAGTAAACGAGACTGAAATTCGAACTCGGTACTACGATTTCTCGCTCCGAGCCGCTAACCATGAAACCATCTGCGCATCCATACTTTATAGCTCTGATTCTCTTCTTAATCCATCCTAGTACTTGTTCTGTCATCCATTTATAGAAGCTCCTTAGGTAGGGTCCCCCCCCGGCCCACTTATCTTCAATGTGTCCTGTGTGTATCAAATGTTCCAAGCCCTCTTTCATGGATTTGTGTCCCATAAACCTCACCTGATTTTTTTTCTGTTCCTAAGCACAAGAATCCTTTTTCTTCTCTTTTTCCTTAAAACTTAATTGTTGCCTTAATTGTTCCTTCCAGAGTATTCTCAGCATCCTTCTGTATAATCACATCTGCTTTGCCTCCAGTATCCTCTTTATCTGTGGGGATATTATCCAGTATTCACTGCCATATATGAGGACTGATCTAACACAGCAGTACAACACATTTTTTTTTTGTTTCTCGCGAAATTTTCTTGTTAACATTTTAATTAAAATAAAATTATACTGATAATACCTTGACTGCAATGATGAACTTTTAATGAAAATGGAAAAAAGAAGACTGTTATTTAGAATAAAAAAGAGACAGTTGAGAGGGAAACATTATGAGGAAAGAGGGCTTGGAGAATAGGATGCTCTCAGGTTATATAAAAAATCAAGAGGGACTGGGTGACATCGAATGATATACCTGATAAGATTGTGCAAATGGGTGAGAGAGCATAAACTGAGTGGGATAGTAAGAGGACAAGCATTGCTTAGAGCTACAAAGGATAGGAAATTGTGGAGGGTCATAATCGTTCACGTTCTCAAGGGCTTTGGCACGTAAAAGAAGTGGTATAGATACAGCCAAAAGAACTGAATAACACATAGATAAGGTTTTCACAATATCCAAAAAGTGGTAAATACCAAAGCAACTCGCAATAAATTATTATCATCATAGGGGATTCTAATGCAAATATAGAAAAGAAAGAAGATTGTGTAATTATTGGAGATACCGAAATGAAGTAAGTACAATAATTTAAAAATCTGGTAAGTGTTTTAACAGAGGGCGTAAAGTGCTACGCCGAAAGCATTGGGATAGAGAATGATGCTTCCCAAAAGCAAAGGAAAGTATTAAGAAACAGGAAAATTTAATTAGAAACGAAGAAAAGAGTACTGAACTGTTATCTAATATTGGTCTTCCTATTGGGCAATCTCATCGCAGATTAAGAAAAGGCTCGAGACAACAGAAATATAGTTTTACAGAAGGTTGCTGAGAGTACCATGGCCCGAACATGTGAGCTATGACGAAGTTTTAGAAAATATGGAAACAAAAAGGACACTTATACATAACATCAGACATAGACAGTTGAAGTTTCTAGGGAACATAATGCGGAAAGAGAGCTTGGAAAATTTGACACACACAAGACATAATTAAGACAAGATGGACAGAGGAGAACAGCGCATAACCTTTTTAACGAGCTTGTGTAAATGGATGACAGAACAGGGTTTAGGAGAGATAGCAAAAAGTGAAAATTTACAAAGAGATACAAAGGACAAAGAATTGTAGAGAGCCATGATCGCTAATGTCCTGAAGGGACATGGTGCATAGAAGAAGAAGAAGAAGAAGAAGAAGAAGAAGAAGAAGAAGAAGAAGAAGAAGAAGAAGAAGAAGAAGAAAGAAAGAAAGAAAGAAAGAATGCAGAGAAAATGGATTCATTTGTGCTGAGTAAATACATGGTTTGAAAAACTACCTAAGTCAAGTGAGGATATTGAATAAGCTAACCATGACCAAATGATTAAAAAATGCAGTTTTGCAATATACTCATTCGTTGGCTGTGAAAACGATCACTTCACTGATGTGCAAACTGAGGGGGAAATGACAAACTTTAAAGAAGCCCAAATTAATATTTAAACTTCAATACAACAAACACCACAGTGACTCCTTTTGCAGCTTAATGCATCGCAGTCAAGAACCAATGTAAGCTTTAGAGGAGGTTAGGAACTCAAAGTGGAATTTGTCAGTACGCGTGAGAAAAACACAGGAATTTATCACAAGCGTAGAATATCAAGAAAAAGAGAATAGCAGGTGAAATTCTTGATATAATAAAAAAGAGACAGCAAATAAGGCCAACAAATGGCACAGAAATAAGTGTAAGCAATTTAAAGATGAATGGCTCAACGAGAAAGGCGCAGAGATGGACACATATGTGTAGCCGGCATGCATAAGAAATTAAAAGAAGCAGTAAGATAGAAAAGATAGAGTCAATTGCTAAGACTTCTGTTAAGAAATTTGATACAGTTTTTTCTCGCCAGAATCTATTTTGCACATTTTCATATCTACCATTCGTCCACGTACGAAATAATTTTATCACATCTGGTAGATTGCAGAACATGGTCACATGTATAGGACCCAATGTGGATCGAACACACTTCAATAACGAGACTGCCAGACTGGCTTCGTAACTACTGCTTCACTGTGATATAACAGTTATATAACTGGTGCTTCTGTAATGTGTTGAGAGATCCTTGATACAATCCAAAGAAGAATCTGCAATGTTATCGGTCCTGACCTGGCATCTCGGCTTCATT